>CM057483.1:151832094-152507094 GCA_030035585.1 Dugong dugon
CACCTGCTTTTGTAAATAAAGTTTTATTGGAACATAGCCATGCTCATTAGTTTACATATCATCTATGTTTGCTTTTACACTATAACAGCAGAGTCGAGAAGTTGCAACACAGACTGTATAGCCTACCAAGGGGGACATATTTACTATCTGCCTCTTTACAGAAACAGTTTGCTGATCCCGGTATTCCAGAATCTTAGCAAACCTACTAAAATATCACTCTGTGCTATTTTAGAGTTAAAGGTTTAATAGCAAGGACTTTTTAGCAGGATGGGTGGCGTTAATGGGATGATTATTTACTCACTAAAGAAGCTTTTTCTTCCCGTTCATTTTAGTTATCTTGAGAATGTTGTTATTAGTTGTGCTCGAGTCAGCACCAACTCATGGTGACCTTATGTACAACCAAATGAAACACTGCCTGGTCCTGCACCACCCTTACAATCGTTGGTATGTCTGAGTCCACTGTTGCAGCCACTGTGTCAGTCCATCTCATAGAGGGTCTCCCTTGTTTCTGCTGACCCTCTACTTTACCAAACACGATGTCCTTTTCTACCTCTCTTTGGAATGGGCACAAATATATACTGGTGTATGTCTTGCTGTGTATATTTTCACCAAAAAATTTTTAAAAGATAATAGGAGAATGAGGTTTAATACTTTTTAATCTAAGTACTACAAATAATGAGCCTTGCAAAACTATACACATTATAAGGAAAAATGCAACAAATATTCTCTTGCCAACAGAAAGTAAAAGTTTAGTAACAGTAATTATAGTGATTGGAGAATTACCATGAGGTTTGTGACTTCTAAGTATCAGTTTATATTTCTTTTATCTTATTTTTTGCTATATATATTAGTTATCTATTGCTGCATAACAAGCTGCCCTAACACTTAGCAGCTGAAAACAGCAATAAACATGCATTACTGCACACCGTTTCTGTAGGTCAGGAAGAGCTTAGCTGGGTGGTTGTGGCTCAAGGTCTCTCATGTAGTTACAATCAAGATGTCAGCTCGTGCTGTAGTCATCTGAAGGCTTGACTGGGGCTGGAGGATCTACTTGCAAAGTAGTTCACTCATATGCCTGGCTTTCACCAGCACTCTCCTCAAAGTCCAACCAGCTTCCACCCACTGCCTGGTTCCAAAGCTAGTCTCATATTTAAGGTTTTGTTATCTATTGCTGTGTAAAAATTTATTTCAAATCTTAGGGGCTTAAAACAAGTTTCTGTGGGTCAGGAATCTGGGTACAGCTTAGCTAGGTGGTTCTAGGTCAAGGTCTTTCATTAAGTTAAGATGTTGGCCAGAGCTGCAGTCTCTGAAGGCTTGACAGGGGCTGGAGGATTTGCTTCCAAAGTTGCTCATTCACATGCCTGACTTTTTGCATGTCCTCATGACATGGTGGCTGACTTCCCCCAGAGCAAGTGATCCAGAAGAAAGCGCAAGGTAGAAGTCATAATATCTTTTATGACCTAGCCTCGGAAGTCACACTTGGTCATTTCTGCAATATTCTATTGATTATACCCCAAACCAGTTGCCATCGAGTCAATTCTGACTCATGGTGACCCCATACGTGCAGAGTAGAACTACTCCATAGGGTTTTCAAGGCTCTGACCTTTCAGAAGTGGATCACCAGGCTTTTCTTCCTAAGCACGTCTGGGTGGGTTCAAACCGCTAATCTTTCAGTTAGTAGTCAAGTGCTTAACCATTTGCACCACCCAGGGACACATAGGTCAGCCTCATTTAGTGTGGAGGTGAGAATCATTGGGGGCGATCTTGGAGGCTGGTTACCAAAATGTAGTTCTTAGTTTCTTTATTCTCCATAGTAACTTAAAAATGTATTTTAATATAGACCTATATTTCCTCATCTACAATTCCAAAATCCATAAGGCCCTAAAATCAACCTTTTTTTCTTTAATTCTTTTGCCAGCCAAATTTTCCCAACCTGAACTCATCTGTCAGCAAAACCTGGCCTAAACTGATAAGACACTAATTACTGTCTCTATTTATCCCACTTGGTGTGAACATTTCTATATTTTGCTGCAGAAATGCATTTGACTAGGTGGTGTAACCTCAGACCCCAGCGTTAAGTAAATTTAAAATATACGAACCATACTACTTTATAAAATCTAAAAAATTACAAAAGGTAACTAGCTCCAATATCATTGAAAAGAATGTTGATCTGTTTTGCTTTACTACTGAGCTTTTGAGAACTCTTCCAATGCTAGAGGCCACATATAACTTGTTATAACAATTCTCCTGATGACAACATTACATAAATGCAGGGAAAATTCCCAAGGAGAAACAACTTGTTTGTTTAATTGCTGGTTTAAAAAACTATACTTAGAAAGTAAGAACAAACACTCTCCCACTCTCCCCTCTCTCCTCCCATAACCATTGTCTGTATTCTTCACTTTCCCCCTTTCTGCTATTTTCTCTCTCCTTTTTCACCTACACAATTTTGTTCCTCCATGTTTACCTGCCATTTTCTCCCTGACATTTCCAAATTACAATAATTACCCCCCAAAATAGTATTAACAAAAATGCATCTGTAGCTGCCAATAACTAGCTTGTGTGTGTATGTGATTGTCTGTCCCTGTAGCAGAGGTTGAGGATGTATTACCCATGTTCCCCTGGTCTACCTCTGAGTTGATCCAAGCTGTGATAGCCAATTCATATGCACATCAAGAGCTTCTCACTTAAACCACCTAACAAGTTCCTCTGTTTCTCTGCCTAAGCACTTATTCAGTGATGGAGCTTGGGCAGCCTGGAAGTGCCAGGAATTTAGCATCTTCAACCAATGAGGCATGGACATTGGTGGATAGACATTACCGCTTCCCCAACACTCAGCAGAACAATCCAGTGGTGTAAAACAACAAAGGTTTATTTCTGACTTACTTCAAGTCTGCTGTACGTCCAGGTAAACTCCCAGGGGAGCTGTCTTCCATGTGGCCACTCGGCATCACACCTCCATATAACACATTCCACCATGCACCTCCACAATTATCATTGCAGAAGGAGAAGAAGGGAACCCTGCACCACCAAGCAGGATTTAAATGCTTCCATGAATGTGTGCAATCACCTTCATGAACAACTACTTCCTTTGCCATTAGACCAGAAGAACTATATGGTGCCCAGCTGACATTACTATACATTTAGATCAATAATTCTATAGAAGCATGTTGATCAAAAGGGGGAAAATGAGGAATAGAGTTTCAAATTCTCATGGAATCCAGACTTTCTGGAGCCAGTGAGGCTGGATGACCCCCCGAAACTATTACCCTGAGGAAATCTTTAAACCTTGTACCAAAACTATTCCCTGAAATCATCTTGGAACTAAATAATAATTCAGCCTAATTAGAAAAGAATGTCTGCCTGTAAGCACTGTACTCTTTTAAAGAACTACCTAGTTGAAGGGAAGAACAACACACACTACAGGGGAAATCAGCACCACTGGACTAAACCAAAAGCTAAGAAGTTTCCTGAACACAATCGAACACTTTGAGGGACAGACTAGCAGGGGTAAGGGTCTGGGGACCATGCTTTGAGGGGACATCTAGGTCAATTGGCATAACAAATCTTATTAAGAAAATGGTCTGCATCCCACTTTGGTGAGTGGCGTCTGGGGTCTTAAAAGCTTGTAAGCGGCCATCTAAGATGCATCAATTGGTCACAACCCATTGGAGCAAAGGAGAATGAAGAACACCAAAGACACAAGGAAAGTATTAGCCCAAGAGACAGAAAGGGCCACATAAACCAGAGACTGCATCATCCTGAGACCAGAACTAGATGGTGCCCGGCTACCACCATGACTGCCCTGACAGGAAACACAACAGAGAGTCCCTGATGGAGCAGGAGAAAAGTCAGGTGCAGAGCTCAAATTCTAGCAAAAAGACCAGACATAATGGTCTGACTGAGACTGGTGGGACCCTGGAAGACATTGCCCCTGGACTCTCTGTTAGCCCAAAACTAAAACTATTCCGGAGGCCAACTCTTCAGACAAAGATTAGACTGGACTATGGGACATAAAATGATACTCGTGAAAAGAGTGCTTCTTAGCTCAAGTACATACACGAGAGTAAATGGGCAGCTCCTGTCTGGAGGCAAAATGAGAAGGCAGAAAGGGATAGGAGTTGGTTGAATGGACATGGGAAATCAGGGGTGGAAAGGAGGAGTATGCTGTTGCATTATAGAGATAGCAAATAAGTTAACATAACAATATGTGTATAAATTTTTGTATGAGAAACTAACTTGAGCTGTAAACTTTCACCTAAAGCATAATTTAAAAAAAAGAACTACCTAGATGTGATCAAATTAAAAACAGCAACTGGAAAGGATAGATGAGAAGCTTAGCAGGGCAATGAACTTATGTTAATGATGGGAAACAGTTTGAAAAAGGTCGTCAAGAAAAGTGACACAACTTGAAGAATATAACCACTGTCACTGAATTGTACATGTAGAAATTATTGAAGTAATGTATGTTTTGTTGTGTATATTTTTTGCAAAACAATAATAACAAAGAATTTAAAAAATTAAAAACTGTGGTGGCATAGTGGTTAAGAGCTATGGCTGCTAACCAAAAGGTCGGCAGTTCAAATCCAACAGGCGCTCCTTGGAAACCGAATGGGGCAGTTCTACTCTGTCCTATAGGGTCACTATGGATCAGAATGGGTTTTTTTTTTTAATTTTATAGTTCTAAAAAATAACTAAATAAATGTTTCCACTAAGTGGTGGACATCACTGTTGCTCACATTTTATTGGCCAAGGTATGTCACATGGCCACGCCTAACTTCAAGGGATCAGGGAAATAAAATCCATCCATATTCTCGATAGGAGCAAGGAATGGGATGTGAGAGAGAAGGAGCAATGTCAGCCACCCATCCCGTGTGCCTCCCTTTGTGACCTGTTTTTGTCTCAGTGTGCTTCTGGGATTTGTCCATGCTGATGTGTGTGGGTTTAGCTGGTTCCTTCTCATTGTAGTACAGTACTCCATTATACGATTATATCATAATGTTTGTTTTCTGATTGATGGTTTTTCAGGTTGTTTCCAATTTTTGTCATAACAAACAATATTGCTAAGAACATTTTGCATGTGTAACAAGAATTTATGTAGGCTACTGTTCTAATTTAAATACTATTTTATGAGGAAGCCCCTGCTGAGGAGGATGGGGGTGGTCAAGAGAATGTCTGAACCACCTGGTACATGGGCCAGCCATTTAGAGCCCGGAGATGTATAGAAATCAAAGCCAACACCACAAATACAGTCTACTCATGTTTTTCTAAAGAAATAAAGTGATATGATTTTTCAGAGTGCTTTTCTTTCTCCATTGAACCAAAGAGAACAAAAAGCCAAGGTTATTGACAATGCATCCAGTTAACAAACGCCCAAATCAGATATTCTAGTAATTTTCTGCAACCTATTCAAACTTTATTGAAGATTATGAGAGCAATTGCGATTTAATATTACTAACAGAGGACACAGCTTTGAAGCCTTCTGCAAATGTCAGGATGAGTGAAGGGTTTGACAAGACAAAGAAGATGAATCAACTACAATGCTTTCCACTTTAGAGTGAAAAAAAAAAAAAAACCCAGTGATAATGCCATAAAGCATTTCCCTAGAACAAAATGTGCTAGGGGAAAAAATTTCCTCTCTAAACAACAGGGACAAAATAATAATAAAAATTCAATTGAGTGAGACTAAATTTGTAACAACTACTGAACAGGAAGATCAGCAACATAATTGCTCATGTATAGCTACACCTAATGCTAGAACTGTGAGATCCTTCATAGCGCTTTCCACTCAAGGTGAGCGGACAGCTTCGTCTCCCAGTCATTTTTACTGAACAGCACCTTCTGCTTTGTCTTTTGCTTTCTCCTTATATTTCTCTGAGCTATCATTTCTTACATCTCTTTAAGTATAATGGGTAAGTTTCCTTTTACACATTGCTAAAAACTCACTCTTTCAAACGAAGTCCAGATACATGCTACAACATGGATGAACCTTGAAAACATTACGCTGAGTGAAGTAAGTCAATCACAAAAGGACAAACATTGGATGAAATCACTTATATGAAATATTTAGAATAAGCAAAGATATAGAGACCAAAGTTTATTAGTGATTAGTAGGGCTGGAGGGAGGGGTTAAGGGAGAGTCATTGTTTAGGAAGTATTGAGCATCTGTTTATGGTGTTAGAAAACCTGGAAACAGATACCAGTGATGGTTGAGCAACATGATGAATGTAGTTGGTGTAACTGAACTGTACATGTAAAAAATGTTGAATTGGCAAATGAGTTATGTATATTTTTACAACAATAAAAAAATATTGAATTGGTGAATGTTGTGTTATATATATATATTTTTACAACAACAACAAAAAAGAATAAAAAAAAAAAAAACCTCACTCTAACCTGCTCAAGCAATCCAGTTAAGTCAAACCAGCTAATATTCTAAAAGAGTTTAGCCAAAGAAATCACTTACTTTTCTCGATCATGCTTCATAAATGATCAGATGACCACTGGAAGCCATGAAGGTTCATTATTTTCACAGGTATCCTGAAGTGAGGCAAAAAGATGATTTGCCTAAATACAGACTTTACAAACACCTGGGCACCGAAGCAGCTCAATGAAGTAAAGCCTGTCTGACAATGTAATCCCATTGCTTTCAAGAAGCAATGTTAGTGACTACTATTTAGTAAGAACAAAAATACAGGCAGATAAAAGGGAGAAAGAGAATTTTTGAATTAATGCTGACAGGTCCTTCCTAACATTTGCAGGGTTAGGGCAAGAATACACATGTAGGTCCACATATCATATGTCTAAATATTTACAAGGTAAAAATCAAGCTAGCGAAGTGTTAAGTAAAATATGTTCTATTCTCCTACCTTGGCAAGTATACCTTTGTAACAACCTGGAATGCTAAGTTTTTATATAGAATTCTGGAAGTCTTTGATGTTTTGAGCAAGAACACAGCCACATGGGAGAAAACTCATGGCCTATGGCCTGCCCCCTTCCCTTCTTTCCCCTGACTTCTCCCCACTTGGTGTTGCAGATTTGCACACACATACATAGACATCCTAGCCTGCACACCTGTGGTCGACCCAAAACCCCCACAGTCACCCTCTGGCTACCCCTTGGGCCTGTGGCATGTACACTTGGTGTTAGGTGCTCTTGAAAGGATGGAGTTAGGGGAGATGCCGACACAGGCCCTGGATGCAGGTTCGGGGCTCTTTGAACAGGCACTCTAGGGTCCTGGGTAGCTGAAGCATGGTATAGAAGAGGGAGTGCATGTTCTGAGTGGACATGTCCCCATGGGCCCACCAACTCATTGCCCCATGAGATAGGGCACAGCTGGAGGAGGCTAGAGTAGAGCCCTCTAAATTGTGGGGCTCAGTACAGGGACACCTCTGACAAGGCCTAAAGTCAGTCCTGATCAATGAAACTTATTTCTCTTAAGGAAAATGACTCTCAACAAAGCACTACATGCACAAAATCATCTCTGTCAGAACTTCACGCAAGATGATAGTCTTAGCTGTTTTGGGGCTGAAAAGTTAGATCAGGTGACAAAAGATTTCTGAGAGGGGTGGCTGAAGAGAAAGAGGGATGGATTATGTGACATTCTGAAGGGGCTAGGAGTGAGAAAAGACTGCCCTCCTATTGAAAGAAAGAAATGGAGTAAAAATCTAAAGAAAGAAACAGAATAAGCACTCCTCTTTCGTACCATGCACTTCTTGTTCTTACACCTTCTGTCCCTCTTATTAATTCACTTAATTCAATGAAGTCTTAAAAAGACCTACTGCGGTACAGCACTTAGACAATGACAAGAAGGGGGCAAGAAGAATGTTAATATAGGAGTTCCCATCTTCAGAGATTTTAGAATCTGCTTTGAGAAATCCAGACACTTAAATGCAATAGCAATAGAATGGAGTGAGGTGGTTTGTGCTCAAGGACTAAAACATAGAGTGCAGGAGTTCAGTAAAGGGGGACAGATCCAGTGTGAAGTGGCCAGGAAATGGCTACTTCAACTCCAGCACAGTCTTGTCTGAACTATACGGCATCTGGAATAGATAGCTTTATTTCTCAAGAGCAGTTTCTCAATGTTCACTTCCTAATTCTACTCCAACTCATTCTATTAAGGCAAAAATAAATCTGACAATCTCACCGAGCAAAGACAGGAGTGTCAGAAACTCAGAGTCTAGTTCCAACCGTGCTCAGTTTCCTCAAATGATAGTTCATTGACACAATAGAGACACACAGAGTGATTTAATAGCCACATACACAGTTCCTCTTTCCCAGAGGTTTACATTTCTTAAATGAGAACGATAACTATTGACAGGTACTTAATAAGATGTTCTTGAATATTTAACAATCACATCAGAGGTGATACGAGGCTGAACTGACTACATTAAATACAGGTTAAATGCTGTTTACTGCGAAGCACAAAAGGTCTTTTCTTTGTGATTCACCAAGAAACTCACAAATGGCAAAACTCTGTATTAAACATGAAATTTCAAGAGGTCTTTGAGAATAAGATGAGCCAGAGAAGGCATTGGTGGAAGTGACTCCAAACCCCAAGTATCACAGAAGGAAGATGGCACCTAGAGTGGTGGTAAAGCTGAAAATCTTATAGAGTTAGGGTTAGGGATCAATGGATTCATCAAGAATACAGTCCAGGGAGAAAACAACACAGGTTTTGTCGTTAACACAGAATAAAATGGAGAATAAGAGTGATGTGCAAACAAAGGCTAATTGCCACGCAGTACCCCAGATATGCTGGAGCAATGTTATTTTGGGGAGACTCAAAGAGAAAGGCTCATAGCAGATGTACAAGTCCCCCATTGCTCATTCATCCTGAGGCAGCCAATAGATATCTAACAGAACTGAACATCAGACTCTGAGCCTCAGTATAAAGAGAGGCCAGAATATAATATGACCAGCCAAAACTTTGGTTCCAACTCTATTCTGTCTGCTCAGCATTAATGACTGGGAGGGGCACCAGGATCTTCACTGGTTGGATCATGGAGGTGAGATCTAAACTTTGTAGTTGCAGCTAAATGATACACCAAACTAGCAACCTGACTCACAACATCAACTGACATGGTTGTAGAAGCAAGTATCACTCCCCCTACCTGGTAGGGAGCGGGTGCAGGGATCTAAACCAGCCTTGCACCTGACCTGCATTGACTGTCACATGCACTGAGACATAGCTAATTTCCATGGAGCTTTGCAGACCAGTTCCCTTTCTGGGTGGCCAAATTAAAGGGCATATGTCTTAGATAAATTAACTCTTACCTTGAAGGAAGGTTATTTGAGTAAGTAGGGGAGAAAGGGGCACTTAATATATTATTCTGGGAACAAGATTTGGAATTTATGTAAAGAAAAATGTATGAATAAGATGTTTGATAGAGTCAGAACTGAAAGCAACTCTAGTAGATTGCATCAGTGACCCCAATATTTCACCCCTCCCTGTATCCACACCCTTTGCCTTGTGACTTCACAGTTCCTTCCATTAAGAGGGGAAGAATATTTCCCTGCCATGTGATTCTTGGTTCAACCATATGACTTGCTTTGGCATTAGGATGTTAAGAGACATGACACAAGCAAACACTTTGAAAAGCACTAGTGGGGTAGGTTTGGTCTCATGAACTTCTGCACTGCCAAGAAAAGGACATGACTAGCTAGTCCACTGGTCCAAGGAAAAGGATTAGAGACATGTGAACTAGAGCCAACCCTAGCCAAGTGCAGCCAGGATTGGCCAAGCCCCAGCCAGTCATGGATGCGTAAGTAAGCCCTGCAGAGACCAGCAGAACCATTCAGCTGACCCTAGCTCAGATCAGCCCAATCCCCAACTAAACCACAGATTCATAAGAAATACATGACTTTTGTTTTCAGCCACTGAGTTCTGGGGTGGTTTGTTACACTGCAATAATTAAGTGATGCAATGGTCACAAGTATCTTGAGGAAATATTTTCATTTTGAACATGATAAAGAAGGTATAAGAGTTGACACTGAAGGACTAAAGGGAAACTCTTTAACATGACATCAGTGTATATAAACAAAGGCTATCACAAAGGCCATCAGAGTATCTGAAACATCAAAAATGCATCAGTATTGCTAATTAGGGGAAATAAAATCAGTATCATTAGACAAGGTTCAAGAGCCTATCCATAGTCATATGTACCTTTATGTCGTCATTATGCCCCAGAAAGCAAATTTCCATTTTGCCCTTACTAAATCTCTTTTCAAAGCTAACAAGGTTCTTCACTTTATCTTGTAAAACAATATTTCTTTCTCTTCTGTAAAGATGTGCAATCATGATAATAGTATTAAGGTGATTTATAAGGTAAAGGGACTGGAAAAAAAACAAATATGCCCATATTTCCATATCTCTACAATTTCCATAAAATTCTTAACACATTTCCATCAGGTTGATGGCACTTAATATACATTAGGTGGTAAACACTTTCATAAAGTGGAAGAGATATGATCTAATGAAAGAACTCCATTCTGAGGTAAAATTGGTTTAGTATTCAAGACGCCATTGGCCTCGGGGATTAATTAGACAATTTTTAGGTGTAGAACAACATTCAAAGGTTCTTCTTTGTTTATCAGTGAAACTATTGTTTCTGGACAAAGTCTTTATCTTACTACTTCTATTCACACCATGAGATTAGAAGAGTTTAGGTAGATAACTACAATCAGATCAAATCAGGTCAGGTATACTTGTCTGAGCTATGTTAGAAACGGAAACTACAAAAGAAATGGGAGAGTTGATTGCTTTCACCAAAGCGCACACAATCCAATTATATTATTCAGGCGGATGTATATTCAAGTAATGTAGTAAATGAGAAAGAGGGGGGTTGGTTCCAAGTCATGTAGCAATTTAGAGGAAGAAAAGGTCAGTTTATGCTGGAGTTATTAAGAAATGCTTCATGGCGGAAAATAGGACATAGAAAGAATCTGATTCCCAGAGTGGAGAGAGATGGACTGCCCAGCCAAAGGAAGAGGAAGATAATGACTGAAAAATAAAAGAAAACCAGGAAAACCTAGCAGAAATAAATGTTATTAGATGAAGATTAATCAGAACTCTTATACAAATGAATGGTATCTCTTAGGCCATGGACATTGATTTCATTCCAATCACACATATAAAAATAAATGCCCCTTGCATGATTGAGTCTCTTATTTGAGAAAACCAAGAACAGTTCATATTATGAAATACTTGCCATCCTTGTGAAGTAGAGTGAGAATTAAGAATATCTGAAGGAAGATAGAAGAGCGATAAACCAAGAAAATACATGACTTTCCCAAGGTCACCAAACTTCAGTCATCCTTTTTCCCTGTCTTTTAGTATCCATCTCTGTCATACCTTTGATTCCAGAAACTCACGATTGCACATATTTCTTCCTTTAAGAAGCAGAATCACATATAAATGAAGAGAATATACCAGCTACCAAGAACCATGAATGGAATTTGGTATAAAGTTGACCCTCATACCAATATTAGATATCATTAGGTGTCAAATAATCTGAGATTCCCTCTCCACATTTGAAAAAAGTAATGAAGTACAATCTAAAATTTTATACTTATAGCTTTTAGCCAGTAGCTTTTCCTTTCCCACTTTCATCACATATAAAACTTCCAAATCTCCAATCATTCCCCCATCATATCTATATTTTGATCTTATTATTATTCACTAAAAGGCATTGGTTGTGATATAAATAAACATTAGGCCATAAAGCAAATTTCCCAATTTCTTCTTGCAGCCATGGGGGTCAGGAGAGGCGGGTAGTGTGGGCTGAACAGCAATGGGGCAGGGGTACAAAAGCACAGGAAATTTGGGTTCTTATTAACGAAAATGTCACCTCTGCGTGACAAGCCCAGCCCCGACAGAAGACAAAGATCTACTTCGCAAACCTCTGAAAGCCAACGCTTTCAAGCTAAGATTGCTTCAAGGTCCATCATTCTGCCAGAGGTGGCAATACATTAATTTGTCACTGTCAAGCAAGCAAATTTCTTTAAGGTCTGCTTATTGTTCTGCTCTGCTGTCTCTGGACACACCAGCTTGCTAACACAAGTAGTATGCCAAAGATCAACTTCAGGGACATCAAACAGAGCTCATTACTCTGAACCGCCTGCTGTGTTAACTGTCCTAGCAAGAGTGATGTGACTTAGGTAAGGGTATTTGATAGGGTGCAGGCTGTCCAAATGTTTCTGTGGTCTTTGCTGTGAGGCCTTCAGGAGAGGATGCAGACGAGCAAGATATCTGTTTCTCTGACACTGAACATTGACTTGGAAATACTAATTCATAATATATGAAATGCTTCATCCTTTTTCCTATTAGAGAGCCAAAATCAATCTCTCAGTGTACAGAAGAACTCAAGTATGAGCACACAGGATTTCTCTCCAGAAATATCTATATCGATTTCCTTCGTGGTTGGGTCAAAGGACCACCGTAGAAAATCTCACTTTAGGTTTTTAGGGTCCTTCACCTGCATCTAATTCAGGAGACTCTGGATTAGCTAAGAGAAAAGAGTAGCAAAAAGCATTAGGGTCCAAGCTCTCCTTGTCATGCATATGTCCCCCATGCAATTCCCTAGCTATTGTTTAGAATGGAGAATTTTTCACTCAAGAACAGTACCAGGACAAGATTTTTGTGTGGTTTCCTGAAAGGCAATGGGGAAAATAATACTTAACTCTGACACACGATGTAGGACTGTGCAGTTAAAGGTTGACAGAAGCCAGTATTTACAACGTTATTTAGAAATGATAGGACAGTTATAAAAACTTCCAGAACCTTTATAATAACTCTTCCAAGGGTCCTTGTTATGATGTCAACTTTCCGTTAGAAACTACCTTACAATGAAGACATTTAACTGCTTGGATAATGGCATCAAAACAAGCAAAACATTTAGAACTGCTCTTAAACCAACCAAAAACGGAGGCTCTATGCTGAGACTCTTCCTAAGGGGGATGGGGGAACAGTCCCTTAAGAATAAAGCTCTGACAAGTAATCATTGTCAGGATATTTTAATTCCAGGGGAATATTTCCTTACTGGTATGAGGTTAAAAGTCAATTAGCTTTGGTTTTTATAGGCACACACTCTTAGGTCACTCCAGTGGATGGTGCTTCCACTGTTTTACTTATTACAAATGTCCTCTTTTACACGGTATTGTCGACTCTTCCCCTGAAATGCCCTGTCCCTTGGCATCCTGGATGTTCCCCTTTTCTGGTTTTCCACTTGCTTCCCCAAATTCTCCTTTCCTATATCCCTTGACCCCTCTGCTTTCGTTCACTACTCATGGGCTTAGGCATTGTTCCTCTCTACATCCCCTAGACCAGAGGTTCTCAAACCTGGTTACCCATTAGAATCACCTGGTGAGATTTTAAAATTTAGATGGCCATGCTGCATCCCAGACCAGCTAAATCAGAATCTCTGAGGTAGGATTCACAATTTTTTTTTAATTAAGTTATAATTTACATACCATGAAAAGTACGAGTCTCTGAGATTGTTTCATAAATGCATAAACCTGTGTAACACACTTCCTTATCACAATATTGAAGATTTCTGTCACCCCAGAAAGTTTCCTTGAATCTGTTACAGCCAATCCTCACCTCACCTCCTCCCAAAGGCAACTGCTATTCTGCTTTCTGGAGGAGCCCTGGTGGCACAGTAGTTAAGCACTCGGCTGCTAACTGAAAGGTGGCGTTCTGAACTCACCAGCTGCTCTGTAGAATAAAAGGCCTGGCAATCTGCTCCCATAAAGATTACAGCCTTGAAATTCCTATAGGGCAGTTCTACTCTGTCCTATAGGGTCGCTATGAGTTGGAATCAACTCGACAGCAGTGGGTTATTCTGATTTCTACCATCATGGATTAGTTTTGCCTATTCTAGAACTTTATATGAATGGAATCTTACAGTATGTGCCTTTTGTAGCTGGCTTCTATCACTTAACATAGTATTTTTGAGGTCTGTACATATTGTAGCATATATCAGTAATTTGTTCCTTTTTACTGCTGAGTAGTATCCCATTATATGCATATACCTTGATTTGTTTATCCATTCTTCTGTTGATAGACATCTGAGTTGTTTCCATTTTGGAGCTAATTATGAATCAGGCTGCTATGAACATTCCTGGACAAGTCTTTTTGGGGATATATACTTCCATTCCCCTTGGGTAAATACCTAGGAGTGGAATTTCTGGGGTATATGGTAAGTGTATATTCATTTAACTTTATAATAAACTGCCAAACAGCTTTCCAGAGTGGACTGTACCATTTTACAGTCTTACTAGCAATCTATGAGTGTTGCTGTTGCTCCACATCCTTACCAGCATTTGATATTGTTAGTCTTTTTAATTTTAGCCATTCTGGTGTGTGTGCAGTATAGGCATCAATATTTTTTAGAGCTTCTCGGGTGATTCCAATGTGTAGCCATGGTTGAGAAACACTTCTCTACATAATTTTCACCAGAGTGCCTGTCTATGTCTAAACTATTACAATTAGAATTGTCCAAACACAGTTACCTTATGAGCTAATAGGTCCCCCTTCACGAGAAGCATGAAAACAGTGGGTGCAAATCAGAAACAGCATACAGGCATTGCTTCTTAATCTGTAATGTGCCTACAAATTCCCCTGGGGATCTTGTTAAAATGCAGATTCTAATTCAGTATGTCTGGGGTGCTGCCTAAGATTTCTCATTTCTAACAGGCTCCCCGGTGAGGCTGAGACCAGCTAGGGACAAAAAAGGCCTTAAACAACAAGTTATGTCAGTTAAAAATTTTCTAAAAGAAAAATGCTATTAATGCTGTCTGCTTGCTCCTAATCTTTCTGCCTTCAGCTGTCTTTTAGATCAACCAATTGAAATCCGAATCCTGGGCATGGGTGGTAAGGGACCAGGCTGACTGCCAGATGGCCCCATGCCATATTAAGTATTGCCTAGAAACCAAAAGACCGTGCCAAGGAACCAAAGTCATCAGATATATGTCATTGAGCGGTGACCAAGCCCATTTCAGAATCGAGAAGTCCGTCAGCCACTTCAGTGCCAAATCCTAGCCCGACCCCTTTTTTAAATATGTATGAAATTAATGACTATGTATGACTTCCCTTTCCACGTGGTAGGTACAAAACTTCCTCCAGCCCTTTGTTCAGTGAGACAGTGCTTTGGGAAGGATCCCCCCGTCTCCTCACTCCCTGCGAGTAATAACTATGCTTTGCTTTAAATCCACTTGTCTCTTAGTTATTCTTAACGAGAGTACAAGTGGCGAACCCATTGAGTTTGGTAACAATGTCAGTGCTGATGGTCTGGAAATCGTACTTTGAGTAGTAAGGGTATAGAGGTAGATCCTGTATTGGGTAAGAGATTGTAATAAAACTGAGACTCCAAAACTATAATTCCATATTCCGATGACATTCCAGCCTCCATCCTGATCCTTTGCATAGACCGCAGTCTCTGAAGATTTCCATTTGGATGCCCAAACATTACATCAAACCACACCCATAAGTAAAATCATTATACCCCCAATCGGCTGCCTATTCAAACCTTTCCATTTAAATGTAACATTAACACTAATTGTAAAACCCTGCTCATCAGAGCTATCATTCTCCTTGTATTATGGATTGAACTGTGACCCCCCCAAAAAAAGTATTGAAATTTGTACCCCTGTACCTGTAAATATGAAGCTGTTTGGAAATAGGAGTTTCTCTTTTAGGTTAAGGAAGGTGGGTCCTAAATCTAATCACTTCTGAGTTATTAAAAAAAAGACAGAATAGACACAGACACAAACAGGGAGAAGAGGAAGACAGACCACAGAGACAGATACATCTACATTCCCAGGAACCCCAAGGATTGCCAGCAGTTACTCAAAGCTGAAATAGACAAGGAAGGACTTTTCCCTAGAACCATGTCCTGAATTCAGATTTCTAGCCTCCTGAACAGTGAGGAAATAAATTTCTGTTTTTAAAACCACCCACTTGTGGTATTTCTGTGACGGCAGCACTAGGTAACTAAGACACTTTGAAACCGAGGCACCTTTGAAGTGAACTTCCCCTTTCGCCCCCGTAACCAGTCATCACCAATACTTTTCAAATCTCTTTTAATTTAATTCAGCCCACATTTACTATATACCCATCTATCTATGAAAGGCACAATAAGAGGTACTGTGGAATTGACAGGAATAGACGTCACCTTCTAGTGGGGGAGCAGAAGCAAACAATCACGGAATGCTAGAAAGAGACATGAAACATTTTGAACGGTTTTGTTCATAGTTGCTGTCAAGTCCTTTCTGACTCATAGTGAGCTTACGTACAACAGAACAAAACATTGCCCAGTCCTGCACCATCCTCACAGTGTTCAGCATGTTTGAGCCCACTGTTGCAGCCACTGTATCAATCCATCTAATGGAGAATTTCCTTCTTTTTTGCTGACCCTCCACTTTACCAAACATGATGTTCTTTTCTAGTGATTGGTCTTTCCTAATGATATGTCCAAGTAAGCAAGATGAAGTCCCGCCACTCTCATTTCTAAGGAGCATTCTGGCTGTACTTCCTCTAAGACAGGTTTGTTGGTTCTTTTGGCAGTCCGCGGTATTCTTCACCAATACCACAATTCAAATGCGTCAATTCTCCTTTGATCTTCCTTATTCATTGTCCAGCTTTCCCATGCATACGAGGTGACTGAAAATAACATGGCTTGGGTCAGGGGCACCTTAGTCATCAGAGTGACATCTTTGCTTTTTAGGACTTTAAAGAGATCTTTTGCAGCAGATTTTCCCAATGCAATATGCCATTTGATTTCTTGACTGCTGCTTTCATGGGCATTGATTGTTGATCCAAGTAGAATGAAATCCTTGACAACTTAAATTGCTTAGCCATTTAATTATTTTGTTTTTGTTTTTAATAGCATTTTTTATCACACTTTAGATGAAGGTTTACAGAACAAATAGTTTCTCATTAAACAGTTAGTACACATATTGTTTTATGACAATGGTTAACAACCCCATGACATGGCAACATTCTCCCTTCTCAACCTTGGGTTCCCTGTTACCAGCCTTCCTGTCCCCTCTTGCCTTCTAGTCCTTGTCCCTGGATTACTGTGCCCCATTAGTCTCATTTTGTTTTATGGGGCTGTCTAATCTTTGGCCGAAGGGTGAACCTCGGGAGTGACTTCATTACTGAACTAAAAGGGTGTCTGGGGGCCATACTCTCGGGGTTTCTCCAGTCTCTGTCAGGCCAGTAAGTCTCGTCTTTTTTTGTGAGTTAGAATTTTGTTCTTCATTTTTCTCCAGCTCTGTCCGGGATCCTCTGTTGTGATCCCTGTAAGAGCAGTCAGTGGTGGTAGCTGGGCACTATCTAGTTGTACTGGGCTCAGTCTGGTGGAGGCCGTGGTAGTTGTGATCCATTAGTCCTTTGGACTAATCTTTCCCTTGTATCTTGTTTTCTTCAGTCTCCCTTGCTCCTGAAAGCGTGAGACCAGTGGAGTATCTTAGATGGCTGCTCATAGGCTTTTAAGACCCCAGACACTACTCACCAAGGTAGAATGTAGAACATTGTCTTTATAAACTGTGTTATGTCATTTGACCCAGATGTTCCCCGAGACCATGGTCCCCACAGCCCTCCATCCAGCAATTTGGTTCCTCAGGGAGTTTGGATGTGTCTATGGAGCTTCCATGATCTTGCCTTGTACAAGTTGTGCTGGCCTCCCCAGTATTGTGTATTGTCTTACCCTTCACCAAAGTTACCACTTATCTATTGTCTATTCAGTACCCCACCCCCACCCCCATCCCTCGTAACCATCAAAGATTGTTTCTTTTTGTGCGTAAACCTTTTCATGAGTTTTTACAGTAGTGGTCTCATACAGTATTTGTCCTTTTGTGATTGACTTATTTCACTCAGCATAATGTCCTCCAGTTTCATCCATGTTATGAGATGCTACACAGATTCATCATTGTTTTTTAACATTGTGTAATACTCCATTGTGTGTACGTACCATAGTTTGTTTATCCATTCATCTGTTGATGGGCATCTAGGTTGTTTCTATCTTTTTGCTATTGTGAACAATGCTTCAATGAACATGGGTGTGCATACGTCTATTTGTGTGACGACTCTTATTTCTCCAGGATATATTCCTAGGAGTGGGATTGCTGGATCATATGTTATTTCTATTTCTAGCTTTCTAAGAAAGTGCCATATCATTTTCCAAAATGGTGGTATCATTTCGCATTCCCACCAGCAGCTGCTTAGCCATTTATTATGATGTTGTATATTGGTCCAGTTGTGAGGATTTTCATTTTCTTTATGTTGAGGTATAATCCATACGGAAGGCTGTAGTCTTTTTCCTTCATCAGTTAAGTGCTTCAAGTCTTCTTCAGTTTCAGCAAGCAAGGTTGTAACATCTGCATATCACAGGTGGTTAACGAGTCTTCCTCCAATCCTGATGCCACATTCTTCTTCATATAATCCAGCTCTTGGATTATTTGTTCAGCATACAGATCGAATAAGTATGGTGAAAGAATACAACCCTGCCGCACATGTTTTCCGATTCTAAACCACTCAGTATCACCTTCTATTTGAACTACTGCCTCTTGATCCATGTACAGGTTCTGCATGAGCACAATTAAGTTTTTCTGGAAGTCCCAATCTTCATAATGTTGTCCATAATTTGTTATGATCCGTAGAGTCAAATGCCTTTGCATAGTCAATAAAACAGGTAAACATCCTTCTGGTATTCTTTGCTTTCAGCCAAGATCCATCATCTGACATCAGCAATGATGCCATCATTCCATGCCTTCTTCTGAATCTGGCTTGAATTTCTGGCAACTCCCTGTCAACGTATGGCTGCAATCGTTTTTTAATTATCTTCAGCAAAATTTTGCTAGCCTGTGGGTTCAATAATTTATACATTCCATTTTATCACCTTTCTTTTGAATGGGCACAAATATGGATCTCTTCCACTCTGTTGGTCAAGTAGCTATCTTCCAAATTGCTTAACATAGATGATTAAGAGTTTCCAGCCTTACATCTGTTTGTTGAAGCATCTCAATTGGTATTCCATCAATTCCTGAAGCGGTGTTTTGGTGGATGCCTTCAGTGCAAGTTGAACTTCGTCTTCCTTCCTCTTGATCATGTGCTTCTTCCTGAAATGGTTGAACATCAACCAATTCTTTTTGGTACACTGATTCTATTTTCCTTCCATCTTCTTTTGATGCTTTCTGCATCATTAAATTTCTTGCCCACAGAATCCTTCAATATTACAATTCGAGGCTCAAATTTTCTCTTCTATTCTTTCAGTTTGAGAAATGCCAATCATGTCCTTCCCTGTTGGTTTTCTAACTCCAGGCCTTTGAACATTTCATTGTAATTCTTTACCTTGTCTTCTCAAGCCACACTTTAAAATCTTCTGTTCAGTTCTTTTACTTCATTGTTTCTTCTGTTTGCTTTAGCTACTCTGCGCTTAAGATCACGTTTCAGAGTCTTTTCTGTCATCCATTTTGGTCTTTTCTTTCTTTCTGTATTTTTAATGACCTCTTATTTTCTTCATGTATGATGCCCTTAAGGAGCCCTGGTGGCCCAGTGGTTAAAGCACTCGACCTCTAACCAAAAGGTCAATGGTTTGAACCCACCAGCTGCTCTGCAGGAGAAAGATGTGGCAGTCTGCTTCTGTAAAGATTTACAGCCTTGGAAACACTATGGGGCAGTTCTACTCTGTCCTATAGGGTCGCTATGAGTCGGAATCAACTTGAAGGCAGTTTTTGTTTTTTTTTTCTTGTTATGGTGTCCTTGATATTGTCCCACAGCTATTCTGGTCTTCCGTCCTACTGTTCAGTGCATTCAATTTATTCTTGAAACATTCGCTACATAGAAGTGGGATGTGTTCAAGGTCATACTTTGGCTCTCGTAAACTTACTTTGATTTTCTTCAGCTTCAACTTGAACTTACACATGAGCAATTGATAATCTGTTCCCTAGTGGGTCTCTGGCTTTTTCTTTTCTTTTCTTCCTATCTTTTGTGTGTGTGTGTGTGTTTGTGTGTGTGTGTGTGTGTGTGGTGAAAATATACACTATAAAACACACTAATTTCTACATCTATAATTCAGTGTCATTGATTATATTTTTCAAGGTTCTGCAACCATTCTCAATATCCTTTTCCAAATTGTTCCACCACCACTGACATAAGCTCTATGACCCTTAAACAAAAATTCCCCCTTTCCCTCGCCCTTTCACCCCTGGTAACCACTAATAATTTTTTTGTTTCTATCTATTTGCTTATTTCATATAAGTGAGATCACACAGTATTTGTCCTTTTGCAACTGACTAATTTCCCACATTATAATGTTTTGAAGGTTCATCCATGTTGTGGCATGCACCAGGATTTCATTTCTCCTTATGGCTGAGTAATATTCCATTGTGTGTATGTGCCACATTTTATTTATCCATTCATCTGTTGATGGACATTTCAGTTGTTTCTAACTTTTTTGACTATTGTGAATAGTGCTACAATCAACATTGATGGACATGTGTCTCTTTGTGTTGCTGCTTTCAAGTTTCTTGGTATATACCTAAGACAGGAAAAATTGGGTCATATGCTAGTTCTATGTTCAACCTTTTCAGGAAGCGACAAACTGTTTTCCACAGTGGCTATACCATTTTACATTTCCACCAGCAATGGATGAGGGTTCCTGTTTCTACACAACCTCATCGACACCTATTGTTTTCCAGTTTTGAATACTGCCATTCTAATGGGAGTGAGATGGAATCTCATTGGGCTTTTGATTTGCCTCTCCCTAAAGGCTAATGATGTGGCAGTCTGTCTCAGTAAAGATTTACAGCCTTGGAAACCCTATGAGGAAGTTCTACTCTGTCCTATAGGGTTGCTATTAGTTGGAATCTACTCTAAGGCAATGGGGTTAGTATTTGGGTTAATGGCTAATGATGTTGAGCATCTTTTCATATGCTTATTGGCCATTTGAATATCCTCTTTAGCGAATACTCTGTTCAAGTCCTTTGCCTATTTTTAGATTAGATTGTTTGTCTTTTTGTTAAGTTGTAGAAATATTTTATATATTTTGGATACTACACCCTTACCAAATATATGGCTCCCAAAAATTTTCTCTCAACCTGTAGGTTACCTTTTTACTTTTTTGATAAAGTCCTTTAATTTAATTTTTATGAGGTCTCATTTATCTAGTTTGTCTTTTGGTACTCATGCTTTTCTTGCCATATCTGATAGCTCATTGCTAAAAACTAGGTCCCACAGCTTCGCCCCTATATTTTCTTCTAAGAATTTTATGGTTTTAGTTTTCACATTTAGCTCTGTGATGGTTAAGATTGTATGTCAACTTGGCTAGGCCATGATTCTCAGTGTTTTGGCAGCTGTATAATGTGATCACTTCCCTGTTGAAATCTGATATGTTATCACCCACATGATGGAACCTGCTGAGTGGCACCGGTAGGGGCAAGGCCTGCGGTGGCTCACCGCCCCCTCAGCCTTCATCTCTCCACCATCTGCTGGCTACTTTCTTCCTGCTCGCCTTGCCAAGGTTTTTTGGCTTGTTCCAGACCCAGCAGCTGCCTCTTGTAGTCTCACCTCCGGTTCTTGGGACTTGACCTAGCAGGTTACCTGTCCATCCTGGAATTAATTCATTGACCTTCACAGCCTGTGAGCAGGAGCCCTGCTCTCTGACCTGCCAACCTTGGGTTCGCCAGCTTCTGCGGCTCCATGAATTGGGAGAGGCCTCTACCCTGAGCCATGGACTTGGGACTTTCTAGCCTCTACAATCACGTGAGCTGTTTCCTTGATATAAATCTCTCTCTATATGTATTTATACGCTTTACTGGTTTTGCTTCTCTAGAGAACCCAGCCTAAGACAAGGTCCTTGATCCATTTTAAATTGGCTTTTTTGTGTATGGTATGAGGCTTGGATCCTGATTCATTCTTCCACATGTGGAAATCCAGTTTTCCCAGCACCATTTATTGAAGAGACGCTTCCTTTCCCATTGGATGGACTTAGTACTCTTGCCAAAAATCAGTTAACCATAGATGTATAGGTTTATTTCTGGACTCTCAATTATATTCCATTGGTCTATATGTCTATTATTATACCAGTATTAGGCTGTTTTAATTACTATAGTTTTACAGTATGTTTTGAAATCAGAAAGTATGAGTCCTCCTACTTTATTACTCTTTTTCAAGATTGCTTAAGCTATTCGGGGTCCCTTGAGCTTTCCTATAAATTTGAGGATTGGCTTTTTCCACTTCTGTAAAGAAGGCTGTTGCAATTTTGATTGGGATTACAGTGTATTTATAGTATGCTTTGGGTAGTATTGACATTTTAACTATATTAAGCCTTCCAATCCATAAACATAGAATTCCCTTCTATTTATTTAGGTTTGATTTCTTTTATTAATGTTTTATAGTCTTCTATGTGCAAGTCTTTAAACTTCCTAGTTAAGCTTATTCATAAGAACTTTCTTCTTTTTGATTTTATTATAAATGGTAATGTTTCCTTAATTTCCTTTTCCACTTTCTCTTTGCTCTTGTATACAAACCTGACTGATTTTTGCATGTTGACCTTGTACTCAGCCACCATGTTAAATTCATTAGTTCTTATAGCTTTCTTGCAGATTCTTTGGGGTTTTCTATGTATAGGATCATGTCATCTGTAAAAGAGATAGTTTTACTTCCTCATTCCCTATTTGGATACTTTTCATTTTTTTCCTAACCTAATTTCTCTGGCTAGGACTTCCAGAACGATGTTGAACAGCAGTGGTAAGAGTGAACAATCCTGTCTTGTTCCTGAGCTTAATGGGAAAACACTTCTTCCACTGAGTATGATGTTGAATGTAGGTTTTTCATAAATGCCCTATATTATAGTGAGACATTTCCCTTCTATTCCTATCTTATTGAGTGTTTTTATCATGCAAGGGTGTTGAATTTTGTCAGATGCCTTTTCTGCATCTACTGGAGATGATCATGTGGTCCTTTTCCTTTGGTCTGTTAATGTAGTATATTACATTGATTGATTTTTCTAATGTTGAACCAACTTTGTGTTCCTGGGATAAATCCCACTTGATCATGATGTATAACGTTTTTAATATGTCCTTGGATTCAGTTTGCTGGTATATTTTTGAGTATTTTTGCATCTATATTCATTAGGGATATTAGTCTGTAGTTTTCTTGTGGTGCCTTTTCTGCATCAATTGAGATGATCATGTGATTCTTTTTTTTTGTTCTATTTATGTAGTGTATTACACTGATTGATTTTCTAATGCTGAACCATCCTTGCATAACTGGTATGAATCCCACTTGGTTGTGGTGTATCATTTTTTTGATATGATGCTGAATTTTATTGGCTAGAATTTTGTTGAGAAATTTTTCATCTATATTTATGAGCGATACTGGTCTGTAATTCTCTTTTCTTGTGGTGTCTTTGTCTGGCTTTGGTATCAAGGTAATGCTTGCCTCATGGAATGAGTTAGGTAGTATTCCCTCCTCTTCTATTTTCTGGAAAAGTTAAAGTAGGATTAGAGCCACTTCTTCTATAAATATTTGTAAAATTCCCCAGTGAAGCCAACTGGTCCAGGACTTTTCTTTGTTGGAAGGTTTTTGATTACTGATTCAATCCCTTCACTTTCTACGAGTCTGTTGAGATCCACTATTTCTTCTTGAGTCAGTGTAGAGTGTTTATATGTTTCAAGGAATTTGTCCATTTCCTCTAAGTTATCTAATTTGTTGGCATACAACTGTTAATATTTTAGAATTCTTTTCATTTCTGTAGGATTGGTTGTAATGTCCTATTTTCGTTTCTGATTTTAGATATTTGCATCTTCTCTCTCTTTTTCTTTGTCAGTCTAGCCAAAGGTTTGTTTATTTTATTATCTTTTCAAAAAAACCAACTTCTGGTTTAGATAATTCTCTCTATTGTTTTTCTATTTTTTATTTAATTTATTTCTGTTCTAATCTTTATTATTTCCTTTCTTCTGGAAGCTTTGGTCTTAGCTTGCTCTTCCTTTCCTAATTCCTAAAGTTGTAGAGTGAAGCTACTGATGGGGGATTTTTCTTCTTTTTTAATGTAGGCGTTTGTGGATGTAAATTTCCCTCTGAGTAACCTTCTTTGCTGCAGCCCATAGGTTTTGGTATACTATATTTTTCCTCTCTTGATTTCTTCTTTGACCCATTGGTTGCTTAGTAGCATGATGTTTAATTTCCACATATTTGTATATTTTTCAGTTCTCTTACTGTTATTAATGTCTAGTTTTATTCCATTGGGATCAGAAAAAATACTTTGTATGATTCCAATGTTTTTAAATTTATTGAGACTTGCTTTGTGTCCTAAGACATGTTCTATGCTGGAGAATGATCCATGTGCACTGGAGAAAAATGTATGTTGTGCTGTTGTTGGGTGGAGTGTTCCATATTATGTCTGATAGGTCTAGTTGATTAATAGTGTCATTCATGTCTTCCATTTCTTTATTCATCTTCTTTCTAGATGTTCTATCCATTGTCGAAAGTGGTATATTAACGTTTCCTACTATTACTGTAGACTTGTCTGTTTCTCCTTTCAATTCTGTTAGTGGTTGCTTTATAAATTTTGGGGCTCTAAGGTTAGATGCATAAATACATATAATCATTCTATCTACTTGATAAATTGACCCTTTTATCATTATATAGTGTCCTTCTTTGTCTCTTATAATAAAGATTTTGACTTAAAGTCTATTTTGTTTGATATTAAAATTGCCATGCTTGTTCTCTTTTGATTATTCCTTGCATGGAATGTTCTTTTTTTCCCATCATTTTACCTTCAATCTATTTCTTTGTGCCTCAAATGTGTCTCTTATAGACAAGATATAGATGGGCCATGTTTTTTTATTCAATCTGCCACTCTCTGCCTCTTGATTGTGGCTAATTCATTTACATTTACACTGATTACTGATAAAGGAGGACTTACTGCTCCCATTTTCTTGTTTTTTGTATGACTTATACCTACTTTGTTCCTCTTTTCCTGTAATGCTAACTTCCTTTGTGTATTTTTTTTTCTGCTGACCCATTTTGTTTCCCTTTTCTTTTTTTACAGATAGTCCCCAACATATGACATATTCAACTTATGACGAACCACACTTACAACCCTCCAGCTTTTTTTTTTTTTCTTTTTTTTTTTGGTACATCGTATCATTAGTAGGAGCCCTGGTGTTGCAGTGGTTAAAAGCTCAGGCTGCCAACCAAAAGGTCAGTAGTTCAAATCCACCAGCCACTCCTTGGAAACCCTATGGGGCAGTTCTACTCTGTCCTATAGGGTCACTGTGAGTCAGAATCGACTTGACAGCAATGGGTTTGGTTTGCATCATTAGTAATATGTACCACGTACAATGTTGCAGCATGTAATTTGCTGATATTATTATTCTGGTGTCAATCCCCAAAGACAACTAAAGATCGGATTTATAAAAATACTGATAATAAAAGGCAACAATAATGAAAAGTAAAAAAAATGATGTATTTGACTTACATCAGAACCTCTCACAAAGGAGTCATCGGAACAGAACTCTATCATAAGTCAGGGACTACTTGTATTTATTTTCTGTGGTTATCACGAGAATTACATTTAACATCTTACATTTTTAACACCCTGGTCTATATTGATAACAACTTAACTTCAGTAGCATATGAAACTTCTATACATTTGCCAGTCCAACCCACCCCCAATTTATGTTGTTATCACAGATTACATCTTTGTACTTTGGATACCCTGTAATTTAAATGTAAAGTTATTTTATTATTATATATATGATTTTTGTTTTCATTTTCATTTTTTTTTTTAATGCTTTCATCATTATAAATCCTGAAGGACATAACGGTTGAATTTGCCAACCAAAGCACTTTAAATTCATTTCCCCCACATGTACAACTTCATGTTTATGTCTCATGTTCCTCTGGAGAATTCCCTTTAGCATTTCTAGTAAGGCTGGCCTGGTGATAACAAATTCTCAGTTTTTGTTTATACAGTGTCTTAGTTATCTAGTGCTACTATAACAGAAATACCACAAGTGGATGGCTTTAACAAACAGAAATTTATTTTCTCACAGTTTAGGAGGCTAGAAGTCCGAATTCAGGGTGCCAGCTCTAGAGGAAGGTTTTCTCTTTCCGTCAGCTCTGGAGGAAGGTTCTTGTTTCTTCAGCTTCTGCTTCCTGGTTCCTTGGAGATCTCCATAGTTCTTGGCATCTATCTTACCCCATCTCTGCTTACTGGCTTGCTTGTTTAATCTCTTTTATATCTCAAAAAGAGATTGACTCAAGACACACCCTATACTAATCCTGTCTCATTAACAAAACAAAGACAACCCATCCCCAAATGGGATTATAACCACGGGCAGAGAGGTTAGGATTTATAACACATATTTTGGGGGGACACAATTCAATCCATAACATATGGGAATGTCTTAATTTTGTCCTTGTTGAATCACAGTTTTGCTGGATGTAGGAATCTTGGCTGACACTTCTTTTCTTTTAGCACTTTAAAATATGTCATCCCACTGCCTTCTTGCCTGCATGGTTTCTGAAGAAAAATCTGAACTTAATCTTATTGAGGACCCCTCGTATGTGACACTTCACTTCTCTCGTACTGCTCTCGGTATTTTCTTTCTTTGTCCTTGGTTTCCAAGAGTTTGATTGTAATATGTCTTGGTGTGGTTTTTGTATTAATCTTACTTGGATTTCTCTGAGCTCCTTAGATGTATAAGTTCCCATCTTTCATCATATTTGGGAAGTTTTCAGCCATTATTTCTTCAAAAATTCTTTGTCTCTTTCTCTCTTTCTTCTCCTTCTGGGACTTTTATAAAGCATATATTATTCCACTTGATGATATCCCACAGATCCCTCAGGCTTTGTTCATTTTTCTTCACTGTTTACTTTCTGTTCCTCAGACTGAGTAGTCTCCACGGCCCTATGTTTAAGTTCAGTAATTCTTTCTTCTGCCAATTTAAATCTACTGCTGAGCCCTTCCAGAGAATTGTTCGTTTCTGTTACTGTACTTTTCAGCTCAATTATTTCTTTTTTTTTTTTTTAATTTCTCTTTATTGAAATACTTGTTTTGTTCTCATATGGTTTTCTGATTTCTTTTAGTTCTTTTTGCATGTTGTCCTTTAACTCTTTGGGCATTCTTAATACTGTTGCTTTAGAGTGTTTGTGGAGTAATTCCATTATCTGTCCTTCCTTGGGGACAGTTTCTGTCACGTATTTTGGTCTTTTGCATGGGCCATTCTTTCCTGCCTTTTCATATGCTTTGTGATTGTCTGTTGTAATCAGGACATTAAGCTATTTTACTATGGTATTTCTGAAAATTATATTCTTCTCCTTCTCTAGGGTTTGCTCTTCTTCCTCTTTATTATGTTGTTATTATTATTTTAAATTATTGAAGGTTGTAGTTCTCTGCTTCCACTTCAGACTCCTAGTCTAGATGCACTTACAGTGGTCCCTTCCCTATTGTCTCCCTTATCAGGAACAGTGGCCATCACTGTTTCACCTTTGTCACTTCAAGCACAAAACTCTATGGGATGTAGCCCTTAGTGTGGTTACCTCCCCACCAGATACTGAGTATGTTGACTGTATTATTCAGGCACCAGACTCCCATGCCCAGTGATGGCAGCCTTGCCCCTCCAGCACCTGCCCCCCACTCCATTTAGTATGACCAGCTGTGTGTGATTGCTCACCACAAATCTCACCCACTATGAGCACTGGCTGTAAAACTCTTACACTAGACCCCCCACACAGGGGCTGCAACTGTCACAAACCTCCCACCCTGTAAGCTGCAGCTGTTGCCAATTAACCAGTAACAGCTCCCAGTGACCTCTCCCCCTTCTGGAGCCCTCAAGTCCCAACCCCCACTGCCATCTAGTCAATTCTGACTTATGGAAACCCCATGTATTTTAGAGTAGAACTGTACTCCATATGACTTTCAATGGCTATAATCTTAAAGAAGTAGATTTCCAGGCCTTTCTTCCATGGCTTCACTGGGTAGATTCAAACTGCCAATCTTTTGGTTAGTATCAAAAGCAAGCCATTTGTGCCACTCAGGGACCACCTGAAGTGCCAACAAGTAAGTCAAAAACTAATTTAGTATTTGTCTTAGTTATCTAGTGCTGCTATAACAGAAATACCACAAGTGGATTGCTTTAACAAAGAGAAAGTTATTCTCTCACAGTCTAGGAGGCTAGAAGTCCGAATTCAGGGTACTACCTCCAGGGGAAGGCTTTCTCTCTCTCTCTGTTGGCTCTGGGGGAAGGACCTTGTCATCAATCTTCCCCAGTCAAGGAGCTTCTCAGTGCAGGGACCCCAGGTCCAAAGGACATGCTATGCTCCTGGTGCTTCTTTCTTGGTGGTATGGGGGCCCCCATCTCTCTGCTTACTTCTCTCTTTTGTATCTCAAACGAGACTGACTTAAGACAAAATCTAATCCTGTAGATTGAGTCCTGCTTCATTAACATAATTGTCTTTAATCCTGCCTCATTAACATCATAGAGGTAGGAATTACTACACATAGGAAAATCACATCAGATGACAAAATGGTGGACAACCACACAATACTGGGAATCATGGCCTAGCCAAGTTGACACACATTTTAGGGGGACACAATTCAATCCATAACAGTATTTAGTGTTTAATAATCCTCTTATTTTACTTAATTGATGCTAATGTGTTCATTTGTTTTCTTACTTAATTTAAAGCTCCATGACGATGGGGTTCTTATCCTACTTGTCCATCACATTCCATGGAGAACCTTGTTGGTGTTTATTGGAGAAAGAAGGGAGAAGAGGGAAAAAAACTAATATTAACTAAAATCTTCCTATTTGTCAGATACTTTGGGATTTGTTTCACACAGACCAACCTATTTAATCCTCACAACCATCCTAGGTGGTATTATCCCCATTTGAAACTGATTTAGGGCACTAATTATCAAAGAATGGTTCTTGGACCAGCAGCATCAACATCAACTGAGAGCTTGTTAGAAATGCAGATTCTCTGGCCCCACCCCAGACCTACTGAGTCAGAAACTCTGGGATACAGTCTTGGAATCAGTGTGTTAACAAGCTCTCCATGTGATTTTTATAAACACTCAAGTTTGAAAATCACTAAATTAGAGATTTTACATAAATTAACCAAAGTCAAACAGCTTGTTACCAACAGAGCTGAACTCAAACCAGGTCAGTTTGAAATCAAAGCTCATTCTCTTAATATTAATCATGGTGTCTTATTGACCGATTAATAGACCCTTCTGGGTAATGCCTAAAGTGATGCACCTGAATGGCTCCTAGTTATTTTCCATTTTAAGACTCTAGAGCATAATTATCATGGAAAAAGGGGTGATTTGGAAAAAAATTATCTTCGCAAAAAAAATTGTAGCTGGAAAAATTATGACAATATAAAAATTTATATTGCTTCTGTTGACATAAATTAGATTTCCAGGAGGCCAAAAGTGTCCAATGACTAGGAAAATTGGAATTGAGTCACTAACTATTCTAAGCCTTGTGTGTGTTACAGGTAGTCCACATAAATTGGCATCAAATAAAATAATACCAGCATTTGAAAAAAACGAAATAAATACTAAACAAGGACTTTTCATTTTAGTCAAATATCCCACAGAGTAATTGATAAAGAATGCCTGAGCTTTTAATGGGCACAACAATCTCAATTGAATTACTGAATGAAGGAAATAAATCTATACCCACTAATCAAGTTCTATTGCCTTACCATTCTCTGAAAGGAACGAGACTTTACAGCCCCAAAAGTCTCCTCCAAAAGTGCCCCCAAAAAATCTTTAATCACAAGCCAGATCTCATGAATCATTTTTCCCACATGTTGTAACAGATTAAGCAAGGCATTACAGCCATTTTCACACTTTAAAAAAATCATTGTTTATTTTATAATAAGATCAAGTTGACATTTTATTAAAATCTAAAAAAGATATTATGATACTACAAATAGGCCCATGTTTTTTGATTTTGTGAGAGCTGTTCTCTAAGCTTTTGTTTATATATCTAAAATATAGAATTGCACTCCATATAAGTTGCTGCTATCAAAAAATCTATCTAAGATCATAGGAATGATGTCAGTCATGTTACATGAACCATCTATGCTAGGTAAGTCTATACTGTAGTGGCCGCTATAGACAAGATGCACTTCTGAACACACTGCATCTTAACAGACCTAACTGAATGCCATAATACAGTAAAATTTGTGAAAGCCAGAACCTGTGTAAGGCAGAAACCTGTCAGAGCAGGAAAATGCAAATATTTTCAACTAAAAGGAGTGATAGAAAAGTGGTAAGACTACACCTAGTCAAAGGCAGAAAACTTGCGAGACCTGGAAAAACAAGGCTGTTCCACTGAGTTCTGGCTCTCACAGGTTTCACTGTAGAATGAACAATAGTCAGAGATGAAAGAACTTTGAAGATCACTTAGTTCAATTCCCTTATTTTACAGTTGATGAATCTGAAGCACTGAAAATGACGGTGACATCTTCCCAGACACCATCAGTGGCAGCAGAACCTGGATCCCAAGCCCTCTGACTCGTAACTAGCTCAGCAAACTCTAGAATATCAGTGTGATTACTTCATTGCATGGTTCAGGAATTTTAAAAGGAACTCATTCATATGAGCAAAGTAGGATTAGGCAGATATTCTCAGTTTGACTCATCTTTTTAATTAGGAAGAGAAACGTTGGGGTATGAAATATTATGCCCCAGTCCCCAAGTCTCTTCAGAGGAAAAAGAATTTCCACTCTACTCCACAACAGGAAAGAGAAAGGAAGGAATCCACTAGGTTTCTTCCTCCATACCTTTCATGTATGCCTCCTAAAGGGAAGGTCTTATCAATGTGGTGGGATTAGGAGAAGCACACAGGCTTGGGTTCTTCCAGGCTTGCTTCTTTCAAGAGGTCCTGTCCTCAGGACACACACAAATGCATCATTTTTAATAATTTAAGTAGGTATTTGCCTATCATTTGTCTAACTCCATAACTTATCTCTCAGTTGGTAAAGAAGCTAATAATAATGAGGTGGATTAGAGACCAGGCCTCAAGAAGCCCTGTAGCTTCTACTCTTGCCTCCTTGCTGGCTCTGAACTCTTACGTGAAAAATCAGGCTAGTCCTTGAGGAGTAGAGATGCCGTGGAGAAACCCAGCATGAACTGACAGACATGAGTGAGACAATCTTGGATCATCTCATCTAGTTAAGCTGCCAGATAAATGCAGCCACATGAATGAGCCCAGGGCAAGACCTCAAAAGAACTGCCTAGCTAAACTCAGCCCAAATGGCTGACCCACAGAATTTATGAGCAAATAACATGGTAGCTGTATTTTGGGGGTGGTTTGTTACATAGAAACAGGTAACTGATTCACTGTTCATATGCTTTGACTCAGAAATTTTGCTCTTCATTTTGTATCCTAAAGAAACTCCCAAGAGAAACACACTTGCCCCAGGATACATATACAAAAATGTTCATAGCAGCATTCTTCATAATAATCCCAAGCTGGAAAAAACCCAAATGTTCACTGAGAAAAGAATAGATAAATAAATTGTGCCATATTCAAAAATTAGAATATCTACAGCTTTATGATTAGATTTAATCTGTACATACGTTTTATCTACTCTCCTGTACGTATCACAGTTTTTCAGAATGCAGTCATCTTTATATTTGGTAAAATAGGTGAGCAATTTAATTTGCTGGAGCAACCAACATAGGTGAAACACAGATGCCGAAATATTACTAATGCCTTGGGGTGGCCAGTAAATTAACTTCAGCAAAGATAGATGAGGCCGATTTACCAGGGAAGAGAAAAGGTTCTGATTTAATAGAATTTGTCACCTACCTTAACATCAGGCCAAGTAAGGCATCCCCCAGGTTTTCCACCTCTTGCATCAATATACCTAGAGGCAGAAACAGGAGTCACTTTGACTCATAGAGGAAATGCTTTTAAAGACAAAGCAGAAGATTGAATCATGCCTCCTCCCTGCAGGTAAGAACAGAAGGCAAAAACGAGACGCCATGCTCCTCCGACACCCGCCAGGATCAAAAGGAACTAGTTCTCTGAGAATTAAACTACGAAATAAATGCATAAGGGATTTCAGTACATATTGTCAGAGTCACCGTGGCAGATTGGATCATTGTTCCCAATTTGTCACTCTTCCATTTACTTAGAGTTTACAACCATGTTTTTTGCAATTTAACTCCCCATTTGACTAGACTATAGGAGCCCTGGTGGTGCAGTGGTTAAGTACTTGGCTACTAACCTAAAGGTTGTCAGTTGGAACCCACCAGCTGCTCCACGGGAGAAAGACGTGGCAGTCTGCTTCCATAAAGATTTAGAGCCTTAGAAACTCTATGGGGGAAGTTCTACTCTGCCCTATAGAGTCGCTATGAGTCAGAATCAACTCAACAGCAGCAGGTTTTGACTAGAATGTATTTCCCTACTCCATTAATGCTGGGCTTGGCCCAGTGACTTGATTTAGTCAACAGAGCGTGCAGGAAGTTGACAGTGTGCCAGTTCCAAGCCTTTTTTCCAGTTGCCATCGAGTCGATTCTGAATCATGGTGATCCCATGTATTACAGAGTAGAACTGTGCTCCCTAGGGTTTTTTTTTTAAACTGTGCTTTAAATGAAAGATTACAGTTCAAGTTAGTTTCTCATACAAAACTTTATACACACATTGTTATGTGACCCTAGTTGCTCTCCCTATACTGTGACAGCACACTCCTCCTTTCCACCCCAGATTTCCCATGTCCATTCATCCAGCTCCTGTCCCTTTTTGCCTTCTCATCTCGCCTCCAGACAGGAGCTGCCCATTTAGTCTCATGTAGCTACTTGAGCTAAGAAGCATTCTCTTCTAATCCAGTCTAATCTTTGTCTGAAGAGTTGGCTTCGGGAATGGTTTCAGTTCTGGGCTAACAGAGTCCGGGGGCCATGTCCTCCAAGGTCCATCCAGTCTCAGTCAGACCATTAAGTCCAGTCTTTTTACTACAATTTGAACTCTGCACCCTACTTTTCCCCTGCTCCATCAGGGACTCTCTGTTGTGTTCCCTGTCAGGGCGGTCATTGGTGGTAGCCAGGCACCATGTAGTTCTTCTGGTCTCAGGCTGATGAAGTCTCTGGTTTATGTGGGCCTTTTGTCTCTTGGGCTAATATTTTCCTTGTGTGTTTGGTGTTCTTCATTCTCCTTTGCTCCAGGTGGTTTGGGACCAATTGCATATTAGATGGCTGCTTGTTAGCTTTTAAGATCCCAGACGCCACTCACCAAAATGGGATGCAGAACATTTTCTTAATAAACTTTGTTATGCCAATTGGCCTAGATGTCGCCTGAAACCATGGTCCCCATACCCACACCCCTGCTATTCAGTCCCTCCAAGTGTTTGGCTGTATTCAGGAAATTTCTTAGCTTTTGGTTTAGTCCAGTTGTGCTGACTTCCCCTGCAGTGAGTGCTGTCCTTCCCTTCACCTAAGATAATTCTTATCTACTATCTAGTTAGTAAATAATCCGCCCCCTCCCTCCCTACCCTGGTAACCATCAAAGAATGTTTTCTTCCGTGTTTAAACCTTTTCTTAAGTTCTTATAATAGTGGTCCTATACAGTATTTCTCCTTCTGTGACTGACTAAATTCACTCAGCATAATGCCCTATAGCTTTTTTTGTTGTTGGGAGTTTTTAAATTACCTTTTCAATCTCTTCTTTTGTTATGGATTTATTTAGTTGTTCCACTTCTGTTTGTGTTAATTTAGGTAGGTAGTGACTTTCTAGAAATTTGTCCATTTCCTCTAGGTTTTCAAATTTATTACAGTACAATTTTACATAGTATAATTCTTGTCTACTATCTAGTGAATAACCCTCCCCACCCCGGTAACCATCAAAAAATGTTTTCTTCTGTGTTTCAACCTTTTCTTGAGTCCTTATAATAGTGGTCTCATAGAATATTTGTACTTTTGTGACTAATTTCACACAGCATAATGCCTTACAGATTCATCCATGTTATGAGACGTTTTGTGGATTCTTCATTGTTCTTTATCGTTGCGTTGTATTCCATTGTATGAACATACTATAATTTGTTTATCCATTCATCCGTTGATGGGCACCTAGGTTGTTTCCATCTTTTTGCTATTGTGGACAGCGCTGCAATGAACATTGGTATGAATGTGTCTATTCGTGTGATGGCTCTTATTTCTCTAAGATATATTCCAAGGAGTGGGATTGCTGGATCGTATGGTACTTCTATTTCTAGCTTTTTAAGGAAGCATCAAATTGATTTCCAAAGGGGTTGTACCATTTTACATTCCCACCAACAGTGTATAAGTGTTCCAGTCTCTCCACAACCTCTCTGACATTTATTATTTTGTGTTTTTTGGATTAAGGCTAGCCTTGTTGGGGTGAGATGGTATCTCACTGTAGTTTTGATTTGCATTTCTCTAATAGCTAATGATCATGAGCATTTCCTCATGTGTCTGGTAGCCACCTGAATGTCTTCTTTGGTGAAATGCCTGTTCATATCCTTTGCCCATTTTTTAATTGGGTTGTCGTTTTGTTGTTGAGGTTTTGCAGTATCTTGTAAATTTTAGAGATTAGATCCTGATCAGATTTGTCACAGCCAAAAATTTTTTCCCCAGTCCGTAAGTTGTCTTTTATCCTTTTGGTGAAGTCTTTGGATGAGCACAAGTGTTTGATTTTTAGGAGCTCCCAGTTATCTAGTCTCTCTTCTCCGTGCCTTGTTAATAATATTTTTGTATTCTGTTTATGCGATGTATTAGGACTTTGAGTGTTGTCCCTATTTTTTCTTCCAGGATCTTTATTGTTTTAGATTTTATATTTAGGTCTTTGATCCAGCTCCGTAGGGTTTTTAATGGCTGATTTTTCAGAAGCAGATCACCAGGCCTTTCTTCTGTGATACCTCCAAGAGGGTTCAAACTGCCAGACTTTCAATTAGTAGTTGAGTGCTTAACAGTTCGTGCCACCCACTGTTACAAATCTGGCAAAGTTCTCACCTCTAAAATCTACAGGAAAATTCAATACCTCTACAACAAAAAGACAAATCATTCAATTAAAAAATGGGCAAAGGAAATGAGCAGACACTTCACCAAAGAAGACATTCAAGGGGCTAACAGACATATGAGGAAAGGTTCGTGATCACTAGCCACTAAAGAAATGCAAATTAAAACTACAGTGAGATACCATCTCATCCCAGCATTATTGGCACAAATCAAAAAAAAAAAAAAAACAGAAAATAACAAATGTTGGAGAGGCTGCGGGGAGACTGGAACTCTTATGCACTGCTGGTGGGAATGCAAAATGATACAACCATTTTGGAAAATGATATGGTGCTTCCTTAAAAAGCTGGCAATAGAAATACCATATGATTCAGCAATCCCACTCTTTGGAATATATTCTAGAGAAATAAGAGCCATCACACAAATAGACATATGCACAACCATGTTCATTGCAGCATTGTTCACAATAGCAAAAAGATGGAAACAACCTAGGTGCCCATCAACAGACAAATGGATAAACAAACTATGGTACATACAAACAATGGAGTACTCACAATGATAAAGAACAATGATGAATCTGTGAAGCATCTCATAATATGGATGAATCTGGAAGCCATTATGCGGAGCGAAATAAGTCAATCACAAAAGAACAAATATTGTATGAGACCACTACTGTAAAAACTCATGAAAAGGTTTACACACAAAAGAAACAATCTTTGATGGTTATGAGGGAGGGGAGGAGTGGGCATGGAAAAGCACTAAATAGACAATAGATAAGTGGTAACTTTGGTGAAGGGTCTGGGGAGGCCATCACAACTTGTACAAGGCAAGATCATGGAAGCTCCATAGGCACATCCAAACTCCCTGAGGGACCGAATTACTGGGCTGAGGGCTATGGGGACCATGGTCTTGGGGAACATCTAGCTCAGTTGGCATGACACACTTTATAAAGAAAATGTTCTACATTCTACCTTGGTGAATAGTGTCTGGGGTCATAAAAGCCTGTGAGCAGCCATCTAAGATACTCCACTGGTCTCACCCCTTTGGGAGCAAGGGAGAATGAAGAAAACCAAAGATACAAGGGAAAGATTAGCCCAAAGGACTAATGGACCGCAACTACCACGGCCTCCACCAGACTGAGTCCAGTACAACTAGATGGTGCCTGGCTACCACCACTGACTGCTCTGACAGGGATCACAATAGAGGGTCCTGGACAGAGCTGGAGAAAAATGAAGAACAAAATTCTAACTCACAAAAGAAGACCAGACTTACTGGCCTGACAGAGACTGGAGAAACCCCGAGAGTATGGCCTCCCGACACTCAGTAATGAAATCACTCCTGAGGTTCACCCTTCATCCAAAGATTAGACAGCCCCATAAAACAAAACGGGACTAATGAGGCACAGCAGTCCAGAGACAAGGACTAGAAGGCAGGAGGGGACAAGAAAGCTGGCGATAGGGAATCCAAGGTTGAGAAGGGACAGTGTTGACATGTTGTGGCGTTGTTAACCAATGTCATAAAACAGTATGTGTACTAACTGTTTAATGAGAAGCTAGTTTGTTCTGTAAACCTTCATCTAAAGTACAATTAAAAAAATAATAATATATATTAAAAAAAAAAAAGTTTGTGCCACCCAGGATTCCAGTTACAAGCCTGGGCCTTAAGAAACAGTACGTGTTTCTACTTGCCTTCTTGTGCTCCTACGATCTGATATTATTAGTGCATACCCCAGGCAGCCATGGCTCCTCCAGCCTTGACCTCAGAAGACAAAGGGAAAAGAACTGAAGCTAACCAAATCCTGGCATCCAGCCTGGCCCTGGCAAGTTCAACCTAGGTCAGCTGATCTATAGATCCAGGACTTTGAAAACAGATGTTTGGTGCCTTAAGCCACTGAGATTTTCAAGTTGTTTGTTTCACAGTAAAAACTAATACACTCATCTTAAAGAAACATAATGGCTCCCAGGCCAGTGTCTGTCAGAATAGGGGTGGTAAGCCACAGAAATTTAGAAAAGCAAAAATCTGAAAGTCTGAAAGGTGGATTCAAGATCCACCTAGGAGGGAGATAGACCAGACTCAAGGTCCAAGGACACAACTTCTCTGTTCTACGTGTGCAGACTTATCTTCAACACAGAAGTTGTCACAAACATTGAATGTTCAGATTATACAACCAACTCCTTTTGTTTTGATTCCATGCTCACCAAAGAACCCTCTGATTATAATCTGGCTTCCTGTGGAGTTAGCCTACAGGGACAGGATACGGTAGTTGTTGGGATAATTAAACAATGTGATATATATAAATAAGGATGTTCAGAGGCTTGAACAGAGCAGAGCTCAATAAATTTTAGTCTCCTTATGTCCTTCCCAAAACCCTCTGGGGTCTTCTCCCAAATGAAGGCAGCACTGCCCACTGTCCACAGTAGAAACTAGTTTTTGCTCAAATTCAACACATCAGATTCTATGCTTCTCCATTCAGGTCCTGTTTGACCAACATTGAAAATCTGTCACAAAGCAACATGGCGTATTTCCAGTATCTGTAAATCCAAGTGTTATTGAAAATTACCAGAAATATTAATCGATCTGAAATCCAACCCCAGTTTTCCAAATGCCTGATGGGATGCTCCCACCTTATTTAATGAAATGATTTCTTTCGGCATAGGTCTTCTTTTGCAAAGAATGTTAACTTCGGTGACCTGCATATGGCCAAATCTTTTGCTATCATTCATGTCCACCTCTTGTCATAATAAATGAGTTGTAAAAAGTCATAAAGAGCGCAAATTTTGTACAAGTTCCAAAATATGCAACAGTGTAGGTAATAATTTTGTGATCTTTTGGTGCCCAACTGGAGATGTGTAAACTGATGAATAAAGCCTCAAATAAGAGTTTAAATCCCTGCTTTTTTACTTTATATAGTTAGTAATTTTCATTTGCAGTACATTTAGTTATTTCTAATTATTATTCAAATCTAGGAGAGAACAAATACTTCCATTTTAGATGTGAACAGAACCTGCAACCCTACGGGGCTAAATGAATCCACCTGTAAGAATTGTCATGAAGTCACAGACAAAATCCAGAACTCATTAACATGACTAAGTAACTCCCTTGCACTTTCTAAAATTTCATTGCTGGGGGATAATATTTTGCAGGAATACTGGTAATAATCATTAAAGTGAAAGTGCCTACTCAACGTGCACTGTATATGTCACTGACACTTACTGTAATCCAAAGTGGCACATCAATAAGCTCCTGGGAGTGCACAGCAGCAAACAGATTGGATTGGGGCACATTAACCAGAAGGTAGCTCAGTTAAAGCAACAGTAGACCATGAGACAGAGGCCAAAGCAGAAACCCAGAGGGGAAAGGAAAGGTGTTGGCTTACTCTCCCTAGGCATCATTTAAGAAGTTGTAGTAACTAAGTTACCCTAGCCCCAAGAAGACCTGAAAAGCCATCCAGTCTGTCCCTTTGTCTCCCATGGAGAACCCATTCAGAGCATTCTGGATAAACTAAGAATAGTAGATGTCACCTCAAAATTTAGAAGATTTAATACCTTTAGGGTTTGCTGCTGTTGTAGAGGGAAAACATCATAAAGTTTAGTAAAGCAAGAAGAAAGTTTTATTCAGCATATATTCAAAAGGACAAAAGTGGGAAGCAGACAAGTATGCTGCCAAAGCTAGAATGTCTGCCCAAATCCAAGGAAGGTTACAGAATCATCAGTATATATCAACATCACAAAATGGGTAGAATCATTCAAAGTGTCACCTTTTCACAGATTGGCTAGAAATTGTGATCTTACATTTTGAATCATCTTTCTTAACAATCATTGGTACAGGTTTCAGTTACAGGTCTTCATTGGTCCAACAAATTTCTATTCACTAAATGCTAATAGAAAAAGACAAAAAGTTGCAAGTCTTTTGTATTAGGTTTGATTGCCCTTTTGTGAAAACTCCCTTAAGATAATTTCTGAGATTGTCCCATCTATTGTCTATCTCAGGGCCCAGCTGATGTGCCTTTGTGAGTCTGTGAGGGCCCAGCCCCAGCTGGGTCACATTTCTCCATGCTCAAGGTCAGGGAATGTTTCCAAATATTATTTTCTAAATTACTGCGCACAACAAATAAGGCTCCTAATTTTTCCAACATATAATAATCGAATGCCCTGGGAAAGTAAGCAGTAAAATATAACTTTTACTTTGCACCCATGAAATACCATGCAGATATTATCTCCATTTCACAGAGGAAAAAAACAGAGGTTTAACGAGGTATATTACTAATAATTGGCCCAAAGAGCTTCGAACTTAGCCTTGTCTTACTCCAAAACTCTTGTTCTTTTCACTATAATGTGCTAAGCGTCAAGAACTGTTTTTTAATAGATGGCATTCCATTTTAGAATTTGTAAATTTGCTTTTCTCCTATAGTTTGTATTAAGATAGTCTTAGTGGTAAACAAATTCACTTGGGGAATGTGGGAATCATTGCGGTCATTGTTAGCACATATGCTAGCTTTGATCACTCTTCCGTCCCTTTCCAGGTGAAAGCACCAAAATATTATACATAATTTTAACATCTCTGATGATTATTTCCTGCCTGGAAAAGTCCATTGTTCTTAGAATGTCACCTTTGATCAACTGTAAATTTCTGGGCCATTCTCTAAGGGTCCTGGTAACAATCAATACATTTTTTAAAAGATTGACTTTCTGAAAGCTTGTGGTACGCCTGAATGGCTTTGGTTGTAATCCCAAAAGCCAGGCACTATTTGTCATTATTTTGCTATGCAGAACTTTGCTGGCCCTTTCTTTTCTTCATCAGCACGTCACCTAAGGCCTTCAAGGACAGAAAGCAAGGTGGAGGTTTTGGAACCTTTTCCCTCAGTCTTCCAGGAAACCTTTAACCTTTTGGCAGTGAAAAGTGCTGCGATCTGTAAAACTTCCTTCAGAGCAGCCAGCACAAGAAGGGAATTACTGCTGTGATTTTTAAAGGCCTACAGACAACAGTAAAGCCCAGAGCCTGTCTCCTTTCGAGTTACACACGTTACATCTGTCGACATCGCTCAAACGACGGAACCTCTGTGTCTATCTGCAGGGGAAAGACACAGTCATCAACCCCCGGCATCCTGCATTCATCATCTTCACTAACAGCAACTGTGGGATCCTCCTTGTTCTTCATATTCTAACAGCTAAACATTTGGTCAAATTTGTCCCTGCTGCCTCTTGACAAATTAAAAAAAGAGCTAATTTCTCTTCTCTTTAGACCTGTAGGATATTACTAAGAACTATATGCTTAAAGTCAGTACTGCAATAAAAAAACCAAAAACCAAACCCACTGCTGTCGAGTCAATTTCCGACTCATAGTGACCCTATAGGAGAGAGTGGAACTGCCTGCCCCATAGAGTTTCCAAGGAGCACCGGCTGGATTCAAACTGCCGACCTTTTGGTTAGCAGCCGTAGCTCTTAACCACTATGCTTCCAGGGTTTCTAGTATTGCAATAAGCATGCTAAAAAGAGAGAGGGAGAGGGGACATAGGCTCAAGGATGGTGTGATCATTAATGTTATGTGTCTACTTGGCTAATCTGTTGTCTTAGTCATCTAGTGCTGCTCTAACAGAAATACGACAAGTGGATGGCTTTAATAAAGAGAAGTTTATTTCCTCACAGTAAAGTAGGCTACAAGTCCAAATTCAAGGCGTCAGCTCCAGGGGAAGGCTCTCTCTCTCTGTTGGCCTTGTCATCAGTCTTCCTCCGGACTAGGAGCTTCTCTGCTCAGGAACTCTGGGTCCAAAGGATGCACTCTGTTTCTGGCGCTGCTTTCTTGGTAGTATGAGGTCCCCCTGTCTCTCTGCTCATTTCTCTCTTTTATATCTCAAGAGATTGCGTCAGGACACAATCCAGTCTTGTAGATCCAGTCCTGCCTCACTAACACAACTGCCACCCATCCTCCCTCATTAACATCATAGAGGCAGGATTTACAACATACAGGAAAATCACACAATACCGGGAATCATGGCCCAGCCAAATTGATACACACATTTTTGGGGGGACATAAGTCAATCCACGACAGCTATGATTCTCAGTGGTTTGGCAGACACACTGGACTGGTTGCTCTTTCATAATGTAATCACCTTCCATGATGTGATCAGCCGATCAGTTGAAAGGGGAATTTCCTTGGAACTGTGACCTGCCACCAGTATATAAATGGATGTTTTGGCAAAAATTGCTCGCTCACTCTCTCTGTCTGACCTCTGGTCACCCGACCTCCGGTTCTCCGGACGTAAGCCTGCATAAGTCTCCAGTCTGCTGCCTGACCTGTAGATTTGGGATTCACCAGCCCCCGCAACCCCGTGAGCCAGCAGAAGTCTCCAGCCCGCTGCCTGACCCGTGGATTTCGGACTTGCCAGCCCCTACAACTGGGTGAGCCATTTCCTTGAAGTAAATCTTTCTATATGTATTTACATATACATTTTACTGGTTTTGCTCCTCTAGAGAACCAGACTAAGACAAGTGGTAAGGGATGATGTCTAGGGGAGAGAGAGAGACAAACACACACACAGAGCATGCACAAGAAAGGATGCAGAAGGAAGAGACGAAGACAGGATGGAAGGAATCACTGAGATTAATTTAATAGACGGTAAATAGGCAGGTAGAGTTTGGGATGAAAGGCCAATTACTTTCCTATAATCACATCTTTAACACATGTTTTGGCCCTTAGAAAGGAGACTAGCAATTATGCAGCTCTGAACCAAAACCAAATCAAACCCCTTGCCATAGAGCGGATTCCGACTCACAGCGACCCTATAGGACAGAGTAGAACTGCCCCATAGAGTTTCCAACGAGCGGCTGGTGGATTCAAACTGTCAACCTTTTGGTTAGCGGCCCAGTTCTTAACCACTATGCCCCCAGGGCTCCATGCAGCTCTGAAGGAGGCCTTACATGCCTACACTTAGCTCATAAACACAACCCTTTCGACCTAACCAGAATAAGAGAGAGAAATATGCATGGGACTCTCTCCTTCCTTCCACATCTATTTCCACAACTATCCCTCAAGTTGCATAGTTTATGACTTATTTTCTATTTCAAAGCCCCTTAACAGTCTTTTCAACATGATCTTACATACCTGATATGATGAAAAAAAGAAACAGAAGTCCACAATATTATTTAGCCAAACTCTCTTTAAGAGTTCTTCAATATATATATAAATAAATTGACATTGTAAAGGACAGAAGCAAACAAAAATCAATATATAAAAGAAGAGTATGACTTTAAAAATGAGAGGAAACTGTGGGTTGTATTTTCCCACTTACCAGTGGTACTTTTCTCCTCATTTCCAAAATATGTGAAGGCCGTTTTATCCTTTTAGGAAGAAATACTGTGACTTCACAATCCTTAATGATCATCATCCTTCTGATTACTCTATTAGTCGGGGAGGATTTTATATTCTATGATGGATTTCCCCAATATATTCATTTCCTTTAAGCTAAGAGCCAAACAGACCTGCACCTGTCTGGTTCTCCTCTTCTTCCAGAGTCAGAGGAAGCCAGAGGACACCCAGGCAGGTGTTCAATGGTAAGAAACAAAGCTGAGTTTATTTGCTTGCCTTCCAAATGAAAGCCATGTCCCTCAGGTGTCTCTGAGCAGAATGTGAAACAGTTAAATATATAGACAAAAGGGAGGAAGTGCTCCAAATAAAGCAACCAGTCCTCTGGTTGTCTTACAAGGTGGATTGTGAACTGCTGTTTGAGTTGTCACTTTCAGAGTTTAGATCACTGACACAAGGAAGTCTGGTTTCAAACAAGTCTGCGGTGGATATGTAATCCAGAGGGGCTGGGGTGGTTCCACCAACAGACTCATATGCACATGCTTGAAGTCTGGAAAGGACTTTCTCTAACACAGAATAACAATTCAGTTGGTCAAATATATGTTCCTATTGATTCTTTTTGGATGGGAAATTCTCAAAGCTTATTTTAACACCCGTAGTGCCAAGAGTCTGAATCGCCTCGATGGTAACAGGTTTCAGGTTTTTTAGTGCCAAGAAAAACAATTTTTAACACATTATATAAAATGTGTTACAGACATATTTCATTTAATTCTTACCACAGCCCAATAAGCTACTATTAGCCCAGCAAGGTATATATTATACTCCTAAAACAGATTTGTTAGGTTAGTACAAATGTCCACTTACAAAGGTAAATCAACTAGCATTAGCAACAGAAAACAATAACCTGGTGATTGGAGGCCAATTTGCGTGGTGGCACTGGAGACTGAATGAAATTTCCATTCTGTCTGATTCACTTTAATAGAAATCTGTTTCAGAGGGGGAGGCATGAGCTGCATTTGCTGACGTTGAGCCTAGGGAAGGTTTTTCATTCTAGAAAGGATTGTTGTTAACATTAGTTCTAAATTTCTACCTTGTATAATTGCTACATATGACCCATGACTCATCTCTCCTATTAACAGTGAATCCCTTGAGGCCAGAGTCTCTTGTTTTCAATTAAGAGTGTCTTTCAGGAGAGGTGTTCAACAGATACATGTGAAATAAAGGAATGAATAGTCCCAAACTATTTACCCACTCAAATATCTATTACAGTCTTACTGTGTGACTCACATTAGACTTGCCTAGGTATACAGGTAAGGTGAGCTCAGTCCTGCTCTTACCAAAAACCAAACCAAACTCACTGCTGTTGAGTTGATTCCAACTCACGGCAGCCCTATAAGGACAGAGTAGGACTGCCCCATAGGGTTTCCAAGTCTGTAAATCTTTATGGAAGCCCACTGCCACATCTTTCTCCTGCTGAGTGGCTGATGGGTTTGAACTGTCGATCACTGCACCACCAGGGCTCCTGCGGGACCTGCCCTTACTGGGCTTAAATTCTGGTAGGGAGACATACATGCCAATAAACCAGTAAGAGTAAATAAGATACTTGCTATGATGGAGGGGTTTACCAACCACGACACAGGCCTAGAAAATGTCACCCCTAAGTTTGGAAACCCTGGTGGTGTAGTGGTTAAGAGCTACGGCTGCTAACCAAAAGGTTGGCAGTTCAAATCCACCAGGCGCTCCTTGGAAATTCTATAGGGGAGTTCTACTCTGTCCTGTAGGGTTGCTTTGAGTCAGAATCTATTTGATGGCAATGAGGTTTTTTTTTAAGTTTGCTTAGGAGTGACAGAGAGCTGGATGCATTGAACAGAAAAAGGGGAAGAGTTAACATAGGACCAGTCCAGCCAGGGGGGAACAGCTCATACAACTGCAGCAGGAATGAGACCTCTCCGTGGGTACCTCAAAGGACAAACTAATTCATTGAGTAATAGAATGAACTGGATAGGGAGGTATAGAATTTTCTAATACAATGAACACTAAACTCTGAGCCAAAAGTCCTACGTCTAGTCCCAACTCTGCTACTGAGTTGCTAGATTACACTAAGAGTCAGTTGTAACTGTTACATCTTCTTCTTCATCATCATCATTTGAGTCAAGGCACTGCGGGCAGCCATATTCCTGGCTGTGTGGAAGGAGCCAGTATGAAAGAAGAAAGCTGACTGACTTAAAGAGAAAAGCAGAAACAGGAAATGGAGAGTCCTGAGTCCAATCACCCCAGAATTCCAGCTCGGCCCCCAGCTTCTCATGCTTTGGGTACATGAGCCAGAAAACTCTCCTTCTTGCTTTAGGAAGAATCCTTTTTTTTTTTTTTTTTTTTTTTTTGTTACTTGCAATCAGATGTCCTAACACAATGAATATGGAAAGCTTGGAAAATTTAATGTTGCATGTAAACCAAGATGTAATTACTTTAAAACTTCAATGTGTTTGGGACACTATTTGCAAACTTTGCGTTTCTCTTCTAAATAGTTTAATTTCTTTGCCTTAGTGCCACAGGAACCGCTGCAAATAACTAAAAGAACGAAATAAAAAGTCTGCTGGCAAACACATAGGGTAAAAGCTGAATCAATGGTGTGACCTCCATATTTTCACTTTCGAAAACAGTCTGCTGACACTTGTAAAGTTCAAGCAGCAGGGAAAAAAATGTTTTAACGATAAAATATCTGTAAAGTAAAAACAATCTTACTTTTTCATTATTTCTCAATACAAAATTAAAAAGTTCCCTAAATACGTTTAAAGTACAAAATGGAATTAAAATAACAAGCTATCACTACAGAATTCATTTTGTTAATGGTACTTCAATGTTAGAATGTATCACAGTCACCTGGAGTGCTTTTTAAAACACAGTTTGCTGGGTTCCACCCTCAGAGTTTCTGATTCAGTAGACCTGGGGTGGAGCCCAAGAATTTGCTTTTAGAACAAGTTCCCAAGTGATACTGATGCTGCTAGTCTAGGGACCACACTTTGAGAACCACTACCTTAAGTAATTAATTCATAGGATGGATTTAGCCTAAGGAAGACCAAGCTAAGAAATCTGTCAGCTTTACATTGTGGCTTAAGAGGCCAGAGATTGATAGGGTGGTTAGGTGATCAAGGAAGGGCTCTTTGGGGGTGGGGGGGGGATGACATTTGAACAGAGATGTGATTGGGCTCTTTGGGGAAGGTGATATTTGAACAGAGATGTGATTGAAGTGCAAAAACCATGCAAATAGCTGGAAAATAAGAAAACAATTAAGTTCAAAAACCCTAAAATGGAAATAAGACTTGCCCCAGATTTTACCATACTCTGCCTCAAAACAAGCAACATTTAGAAAGCTACATTTACAGGTTTTAAACTTACTTTCTGTATCAGATAGGACATAACCAAGATTTTAAGTTATCCCAGCAATCTAAAAGAACCATGTAATTTTAATAGCAATGTGAGAGACTCCTGAGGAAAGAAGATAATTTTGAGTCATGGTTGTGACTGTGGAAATTTTCTCTGTCTGATCTCCTTTACCTGGTGAGGGGAAGAATTGTCCTAGGTTGTAATTTGTCCTGGAAGCTACGGATGAGTGGGGAGGCCACCCACTGTGGGACAAAATGGAAGCAAGTCTAAGCCCGAGGTGGGGATGAGAGGCAAATGAGAAAGGGTGTTTATATTGCTGACAATGACAGGTTGGAAATCAGGGGACACCTGAAACATCAAGTCCACGAAAGAGGTCAAAAGCAACAGACGTGGATTTAAACAGAACAGACAAGCAAGATCCCCTTAAGACACTTTGCAGAGATCCGTGGCCTTTAATGCTGTCAAGTTCAAAGTGGGGAGAGACCTGTCAAATTCATCAACATGCCAAAGAAGAATTTCAAAAGACCTACTTACTGAAAGGTACTCTTTTAGAAAGTTAGTTGGATGACAAGCCTTTATTCCTTTCAACCAATAATCCTTGTCCCAGAGCCTTTCCAAGAAAAGACGTTTCAAATCTGATTAGTCAGATTCCAGCCCACTAATTAGCCCACAATTGTCAGGTGTTTGTATTAGTTATCTATTGCTGCAAAACATAGTGGCTCAAAATGTCATTTATTAGCTCATGATTCTCTGGGTCAGCAATTTGGTCTGGACTCAGATGGGCATTTCTTTGCTGGTCTTGCTTGGGCTCATTCATGCAACAGCAGTCAGATGGCAGCTCAGTGGGGGCTGGATGGTCCAAGATGGCCTCATTCACACGTCTGGCAACTCATGCTAGTTGTCAGCTGGGTCTCTCCTCTATTTGGTCTGTCATCCACAAGGAGGCTAGCCTGACTTCTTCACATAACCATCTCAGACCTCAAGAAGGGAGGAGCAGAAGCTACAAAGCCTTGAGGCCTCAGCACTCGAACTCGTACAGTGCCATTTCTGCCATATTGTATTGGCCAGAGTAAGTTGTAAGGCCAGCCCAGATTGAAGGAATGGAAAAACAAAGTCCACCTCTTGACAGAATGGGTGGCAAAGATAACTTGTAGGGGGAGGGATATTGTGATAATCCTTTACAAAGGATCTACTGCAGGGTGTGCTATCAAACCATCCAGGGAAATCTCAATTTCCCTTTCCTGGTCAGTTCAGACTCCAGCTGCTCCAGGCAGCCCTTTCTGTCTCATTTCTATTCACCCAAGGCTAGGTCAATAGGTGCCGGCCTCTCAGGTCTGATAATTCCTTGAAATGACTCACAAACTGCAAGGAAAGGACCTATCCTTAACCTACCAAAAAAAAAAAAAAAAAAATACAAATGAAGGGCAAGATCTGAGAGGGGTCTAGGGGCAAAGAATCCATGTCCCCAGGATGCACTTACCCTCCAGAGAGCAGCAGATGCTCCCTCTCTCCACCCAGAAAGCTCCAGTGAGCAGCTGTCTTCCAAGGCCTCTCATCACCCACACCACGTGGCCATAATTACATTATGCCTCCTGAGGCAGAGTCAGCATTGGGCCCCCAGGTGGTGAGCCCCCACTCATTAGCCTCAGATGTGGTCCTGCTCTCAAGAACGAGGACCAAAGGCCAAATTGTTTACTGCAAGGCAAGGAAGTTCCACACCTCACACAGGGAGAGAGGTCACTTACCTAAATGCAATCTTCTTCTCTACTCCCTCCTTCCAGAGGGCTAAATAGGTTAGATGATCTGATCCCAGCCTTTTTTCTCTCTCCCATCACTCTCTGGCACTCTCCTGAGGAGACAGTACAGGGTCACCTTGTCCTCTCCATCACATCCTGCTACAATACAGCCGTTTGAGGGAAGCTGAGGCTCTCTCCTCTTCCCACAAGAACACTTCAAGCCATCAAGAGGTCCCATTTAGGCTGCCTGGAGAGCAAAGAATTAAGGGAAAAAAGAGAGGTGCATGCTCCCGCGCAATTTATAGAGGCCAGCTTTGGGGTAGCGAACACTCACCCAACGAATAAAAAGGTGATCTTCTGCTATTCTTTTCTGTTATCATGAGCATATTTTCTTAGGAACCTCACAGAGGAGGAGTATGAAAGAAGGCAGAATTCTGATTTTTCTGGTCTCCCTGGCTACAATGCCATCGAATGGAAACAAGGCCCCACCCTCATGCCTAACAAATAAAAAATCCAATAAGGCCTCCTTTGTGAAGACTTCCCTGACCACCTCCCTATCCCCACTCAAGCCTCTACCCCGCCTGCCCCATGCCTACTATCTCTGTACCTTATTATACTATGTTGTACTTGTTTGGAGCCCTGCTGGAGTAGAGGTTAAGAGCTTGGCTGGTAACCAAAAAGTCAGCAGTTCAAATCCACCAGCTGCTCCTTGGAAACCCTATGGGGCAATTCTACTCTGTCCTATAGGGTTGCTATGAGTCGGAATTGACTCAGTGGCAATGGGTTTTGTACTTGTTTATTCACAGGCCAATCTCCCCTAATAGACTATGAGGCCTTCAAGAAGAGGTTGAATGTACCTTCTTGTGATGCTAGCTACAAACACAGTGATTGGCACAGAGTAGGAGCTCTATAAATGTTCATGAAATAGAATTTAATTGATTATAGCAGTGAATATGAATGCCTGATCTTTAAAACCACAAACCAACAGATATGCTAATAAAGCTCAGAGTATCTCCACATGCAAAGGGGACTTGGGCAATATCTCTGGTGTCCTATAAACTACCCAAGGAAAGAGACCTTCTAGGGACATTTCACAGAGGCTACAACCCATATCATTTTTATTTTTACTAGACAGAAGTTTCTCTGGTAAGAGAGAAGGTGTGTATGTGTATGGGGGTGGGGAAATATGTTTGTTTAAAACAGGAGGGAGAACTTTGTGATTAATAAATCCTTAACATAAATCAGAATTCTATGCTGATTCATGATTTGTCTTAAACTTTTCCTTTCCAATTCTTGGGTTTATAGACGATCATGTTGTTTCACTTTGCAAAGGGTATTCTCTGATAAATTCCAATTCTAAACTTTCATACACTTAAAACTGAAAGGGAAGCATGCAGACTTTAAAAATCATCAAAAATACTCCACTTGAAAACTATGATTTAAAGAATTTAAGCCAGGGACTTCCTGACAACATGGCGCTATAGTCACAAGCACCACACCGTCCCTCCGCAGCAAAGGTAAGAAAAACTAAGTCAAAAAGAGTCACATGTCAATCCTGAAACACTAAGCATCAAATGAAGAGATAAAGAACTCAGCCAAGCACCAAATGGAATAAGAAATTGACCGAGAATAGAGAGCAAGGAGAAATGCATGCAGAGGTCCTCTATCAGCTACTGCAGCACGGATCTGCCATCTTGGACTCCTATCGGAGATTAGCGAACAGTGGGTATGAGAAAGCAGCTTCATGGAGCTTCCAGCAGGAGACAGAACAACCGCTAACCAGTGACATAGGCTTTCCCACCCCCCACCCTTCTTCACCCCCACTTAGCCTCCTCTGCTTCCTGCAGCCACTGTCTCTTGCCTGGGAAGCAACAGCTTCACCTGGTGTCGCTTGGCTTCCACCTGCCCGCACTGACCAGCCCCTCAAGTGCCTTTTGTTGACTGCTGGTGTTGCTTTTTTCCACTTCTTCACATTTCTTCCTTACCTCTCACCACCTCCCCCTCCTTTCTCTCAAATACCTGGCTCCGTGCGCCATCTTTGCTTCTTCCCGAAAGGCTGCAAAACACTGCTCAACTGTGAAACTGCTTCCCGGACGGTGCCGCCATGCTGGTGGGAGCCCTGGGGCTTTTTTCTTGGTTTGTTCGTTTGTTCTGATTTCTTCTGTTTTGATTTGTTTGTTTGTCTTCTTTTTCTTTCCTCAGCTTGGGAGCCCCTTCTAGCTGGGCAGTACCACGCAGCTTGGAAGCTACCCCCTTACTCTGCGCAGATGCACAGGGACATCCCTGGAGGCATTTCTTTTTTCTTGTTTTTTTTTTTTTTTTTTGGTGTTTTTTGTCTGTTTATTTTAGTGTTTCTTTTTTGTTTGTTTCTTTGTTTTGTTTTCTCTCTCTCTTATTCCCTTTTTGTCTTTCTTCATTTCCAGTTTATCAATTTATTCATTTTTTTCTTTTACCCTTTTTCTTTTTCTTTTTTCATTTTTATTTTTCCCCATTTCTCAGTCTCTCATCTCTCCACTCCAATAGCAAGCTCCCTTAGCACTCTTTTTTGTTTGTGTGTATATTTTTGGCTCCTGTTCCTCTCTCCTCTCTCTCATCTTTCCCATATCCATCATAGCTCCACACATCACAATCTACCCCTCCTTCCTGCCTACCTAAACTGTGTGCTGAACATCACACTCCCAAGCAGTACAGGCACAGCCTACCGGAACATGCCCTGCACTGATTCCCATTCTGCACTGTCAGCCCTGGTATGTGCCACAAACAACCCACCCCAGCAACTCCATTTCAGCTGGAACTTCCCTGCTATACCATACCTGAGTGACTGACCCTGCCCATTGGAGAAGGAGGTGAAAAGTATCGTGCCCACAGACGAGCAAACAACAAAGAACACACAGCCCACCTGCTCAGACATAACCAAATAAAACAAAAAAGCAGGATGAAACAAACAAATCTACAATCAATAAACGAGGAAAATAACCACTGAATGCTCTGAAGACAGCAGACGATAGCAAAACATTTACAAGAACAGGACAGGATGGTTCCAGTAGGTTTCCAAAACAAAACACCAGATGACCTTCCAGTAGAAGAAAAGGCACTACACCTAACTGATAGGGAATTCAAATCTCTAATATTCAGAATTATCCAAGAGTTGAAGCAAAAAGCAGACAAAAATGAGGAAAAAATAGACAAATCCATGGAAAAGGCAGACAAATTCATGGAAAATACAGACATAAAAATGGAAGAATTAAAGAAAATAATACAAGAATGAAACGTTAAAATAAATTCACAACTAGAAATCATACAAAAACAACAATTAGAAATCCAAAAGATAAACAACAAGATTTCAGAAATGGACAGTGTCATAGAAGGGCTGAGGAACAGGTTTGAAATGATGGAAGACAGGATCGGCGAAATTGAAGACAAACACTTGGATTCAACTCTGTTTGAGGAAAAACCAGAAAAAAGAACGAAGAAAAATAAAGAAACCCTGAGAATTATGCGGGATACAATCAAAAGCAAAACTCTGCGAGTGATCGGAGTTCCAGAACAGGGGGAGAAAACAGAAAACACAGAGAGGATCACTGAAGAATTGTTGACAGAAAACTTCCCCAATATCATGAAAGATGAAAAGCTGACCATCCAAGAAGCTCAACGAACCCCATATAGGATAGACTCCAAAAGAAAATCACCAAGGCGTATCATAATCACACTCACTAAAACCAAAGACAAACAAAGAATCCCGAGAGCAGCTCGAGAAAAACAAAAAGTCACATACAGAGGAGAAACAATAAGACTAAGCTTGGATTATTCGGCAGAAACCCTGAAGGGAAGAAGGCAATGGGATGACATATATAAAACCTTGAAAAAAAAATTGCTAGCCAAGAATAATATATCCTGCAAAACTCTCGTTCAAATATGATGGTGAAATTAGGTCATTTCCAGATAAACAAAACTTAAGGGACTATGTAAAAACCAAACCTAACTTACAAGACTTATTAAAGGGAGTCCTTTGATCTGAGAACAAACAACATCAGACCACAGCTGAATATAGGACACAGGATTGTACTAGCCAGATACCAACCTAGGAAATGAACTCTTAAGGACTATGCAAAACCTGAAGTATTAAAACAGGGAACTGGAGAGGTTAATCTGTAAATGACAACAGCATCAGAACAATAAAAGAGGGAATAAACGGTGTAGGTATAGAACCTTCTAATGGAGAGGAAGGCAAGGCGATACCAAGTAATAATAGACTGGTTCAGATCTAGGAAGATATGGGTAAATTTCAAGGTAACCACAAAGAAAGTCAACAAATCTACTCATCAAAATAAAGAAAAAAAATATAAAGTCTCAGTAAAAACAAAAGAAATGAAAAAAAGAATCCACAAACAAAAGGAACTCAGCACAGGAGAGTAAGAGGAACAAAGAAAACCTCAGCACCACAAAAAAAAGCACTACAAAATGCAATCCCACTCCTAGGAATATATCCTAGAGAAATAAGAGCCGTCATACGAATAGACATATGCACACCCATATTCATTGCAGCACTGTTCACAATAGCAAAAAGATGGAAACAACCTAGATGCCCATCAACAGATGAATGGATAAACAAACTATGGTACATACTAGAACCTCACTACTCTAAGCATGTCCATGGACCAGCAGCATCAGCATCACCTGGGAGCTTGTTAGAAACACAGAATCTCAGACCCCACCCCAGACCTGCTGTGTCAGAATCTGCATTTCAACAAGATTCTCAGGTGATTTTGCCGGTGCATTAAATTTAAAAACCCTGGTCTGGGAACCATGTTAGGAGATTTATGTACATCATCTCATTTAACCTTTAAACAACCCTATATGGTAGATTTTAATTCCTCCTATTATAGAAGAAAAAAGTCGAACTCAAACAAAATGAGTAACCTGCTTAGTGTCAAAGAGTTAGTAAGTAGTGAGGCCAGAATTCCAAATCCTTGTGGAGTCTGGCATTTCCAAAGTCCAGGCTAAACCATGGTCTTTGGAACATAATGCTTTCCATCATAAATAATTTGTAGTTATGAACTTACAACCCCCCTCCCCAATTATTATTATTGCTTGAGAAACATGAAGAAAAGTCAAAACGCCCCTGAAGATGCAGTCAGGATTTTCAATAAGGAAGCAAAGATCAATTCCCAAACCTACAGAATGGAAAGCTCAATGCCCGTTAGGAAACGGGCTGTCGGGGCAATTATAAAATTCTAAGTTCTATTCATACAGTGTTTACTGAGCATGTACTATGCCTCTTCTAGGAGTCCTGGTTGGTACAGTTAAGTGCTTGACTACTAATCAAAAGGCTGGCCATTGGAACCCACCCAGAGATGCCGTAGAAGACAGGCCTAGTGATCTGCTTCTGAAAGGTCAGCCTTGAAAATTCTATGGAGCAGTTTCACTCTACAACACATGGAGTCGCCATGAGTTGGAATCGACTCAGTGGCAACTGATTTGGTTTTTTGGTGCCTCTTCTAGGTACTGGAAGGTACTTCTAGTTACTTGGAATACATTAGTGAACAAAAGGAGCCCTTGTGGTACAACAGTTAAGCTCTCAGCTGCTAACCAAAGGTTGGCTTTCAGACCCAGCCAGAGACTCTGCAGGAGAAAGACCTGGCAATCTGCTCCCATAAAGATGAAAGCCTAGAAAACCCTATGGGACAGTTCTACTCTGTCATATGGGGTCTCTATGAGTCAGAATGGACTCAATAGCACATACCAACAACAACACTGAACAAAAGAGGCAAAGATGCCTGCCCTCCTAGAGCTCACATTCTTGGGGGGAAGGAGAAGATGATAAACAACAGACATAATGAATAAGTAAATTAAACAGTAAAAGAGTTAATTAAAAGGGACGTCTATGGGGGAAAACTAGCAAAGAGATCTGAAGCAGAGGAAAGGAGTGGCGCGGTTTGCAATATTAAATAGGATGGAAAAGGTGGGCCTCACGGGAGATCTGAGAGGAGATTTGAAGGAGGCAAGAGGCTAAGTGAACAGATACCTGGGAGAAGAACGTAAATAGGCAGAGAGACAGCTAGAGGGAAGATGCGAATGTAGAGGCAAACCTAGCATGTTCCACGCACGGCAAAGAGGTCAGTGGCTAGACTAGCGCAAGGGGTACCTACTAGTAGAGAGGCCGTGTAGGTTATAGGGGCCAGGCCATTCAGGGACTTGAAGGCCATTAGGAGCACTTTGTATTTCACTGTGTGGAATGTGGAGCCATTGACAGGTTTTTCACATAGAAATTACATGATCTGACAAATATTTTAAAGATAACTCTAACTGCTGTGTTGAAACCAGACTATAGGGGGCGAGGCTAGAAGCAGGGAGATGTAAGTTATGGGCAATAGAGTCACATCTTATGTAGGGTTGACTTGTGCTTAGGTATCATGGTGTTTTGTGAGAGATCCAGTTTTCTCATTATGACCCCAAAGGAGCAGTGAGAAGAAACTATAGGCAGATAGAGTTCAGTTCAGTATGTGGTAGGACTTTTGTACAGTAAAAAGTTTCCCATCGCTGAAGCATCTTATACAAGCGTGGACTTGTATAATAACCCATACCCATTGCCGTCAAATTGATTCTGACTCGTGGCAACCCTGTGTGTTACAGAGTAGAACTACTCCATAGGATTTTCTTGGCTGTAATCTTTACAGAAGCCGATTGCCAGACCTTTCTTCTGTGGTGCCACTGGGTGGGTTCAAACTGCCAACCTTTAGGTTAGTACTCAAGTACAAACCATTTGCACCACCCAGGGACCTTGTCTATGTGACAGGTGCTGCTACTTAACGGGAATTCAGGCACGGGTTACACTAGATGACCTTTCATACTCCTTCCAACCTTGCAATTCTATCTGTCTAATCCACACCAAGCTAACTTCATTTCCAGAGCTCTAACTAGGATAGGGCCACAAGAGATTTGTCACAGAACACTATGCAATAGTTTCAGGCCATTATTTGAACTCCATCTTCCTCCTTAGAAAATGTATGTCCACTTCCAGCCCCACGGTGACAAGCTTGTCCCATGTCTCAGGATAACAATGAAAGATAAACAGATAAATAGAAAGCGACAGATACCCAAGATCAAGGACCAAAAAACAGCTGCGGTCGAGTCCATTTCGATTCATGGCATCCCCGTATGTGCAGAGCAGAACTGTGTTCCATAAGTTTTTTCAAGGCTGTGATCATTCGGAAGTAGATCACAGGTCTTTCCTCCGAGGCACCTCTGTATGGATTCAAACCATCAATCTTTCAGTTAGAGCAGAGAACCCATAATCCCAGAGGCCCCTTTGTACAATAGGAAAGCATCTTTCCTCCTCTCCCCTTTGTTCTTTTCTTCCCACTCCACCTCTGGGTTTGTGTGACCAGTATCATAATATCCTTATGAACAGATGGAAGAATTAGGACTTAACTAGTATATTAAATGGGTTCAAATGTTGAATAATACTACAAGTGGGTGGTTGATTAATGGATCCTGTCAACATGAAAAAAGCCTCTGGTGACATGCCTATGGGTTCTGAATCTGATCAAATATTTTACAATGGCAGAAGTGTGTACCTAGAACATTTTGACCTATGCTTGATGTCAGAACATAAGGCCTACAATCTTGAACAAGAGCCCCCACCAACATATTCAAACTATCCTCTGAACAACTGCAAACATACTCTTTACTTTTCCCTGTAAGACGACAGACATTCATTCATGCACAAGAGGTGCTTGGGAAGCGATGTAAAAATTGCTTGCTGGCTTCAGAGTCCATGATTCCCAGGGGATGTCCATTTCTCCTGATCTCCCAGCGGTAGTTCTCATCATTCTACACCCATGGATTAAATGCTAAATTTAAACATGACTAATATACCTTATATACAAGAGTATATAAAAGCCAGAATTTTATGGTATTAAACTAAGCAACAACTACTAAAATCCAAATCTTCCAACAGCAAAAAAAAAAGAAACCAAAACCAAACTCATTGCCATTGAGTCAATTCCGACTCATAGCAACCCTATAGGATGGAGTAGAACCGCCCCATGGGGTTTCCAAAGCTATAACCTTTACGGAAGCAGACTGTCACATCTTTCTCTGGCGGAGTGGCTGGTGGGCTCTAACCATCAACCTTTTGGTTAGCAGCTGAGCGCTTAACCACTGTGCCACCCAATGGTAAGTGAGAAAAATAAATCTACAGTCATGTCTGCAAGTGACTGCAAGGCCATACCTATTGTTTGGTGATGTCCCTTCTCCAAAGCCCATTCAACATCCCCTTACCTTCAGCCAGCATTTCAAAGGGAGCAGAATTCTTTACCAAGTGACCCATTAGCAAGAGGTCTAAGAATCTGGTATTATCTTTGCTCCTTTATCTAGAGATGCTACCCAATTTATGTCTCAGATTCTCTCTATCTCTGTTTCCCTTTACATTTTCGGCTTCTCTTTCTTGTTTCTTTTTCTTTTGCAAGTCAAGTACAGAACTATCCAGCTAAGCTGTTCCCAGATTCCTAGCCCACAAAACCTGAGATAATAAATGTTTACTCTTTCAAGATGCTAAACTTGGGGGTAGTTTGTTACACAGCAAAAGATAAACAATGGCACTAGGTTTTCAGAGGGCCCAATCTGGTCAAAGTGGAAGGAATTACATAGGATAATAATAAAGCAGTAGGCTGAAGAAAAGGCTGAAGCCATACTGCAGGTTATCTTTAATGCCATGGTAAGGGGTCTAGACTTAATCTTAAGAGGCAATGAGAATCCTATGAGTATTTTGAACAGAGGAGTGTGCTAGAAACATTGGTTTAGCAGAACTGCATAGTAAGTGCTCTGTAATATGTGAATCATGAACAAATCTAAATTCTCTCTGGAGCCCTGGTGGCCCAGTGGTTAAGCGCTCGGCTGCTAACCAAAAGGTTGGCAGTTCGAATCCACCAGCCACTCCTTAGAAACCGTATGGGGCAGTTCTACTCCATCCTCTAGGGTCGCTATGAGTCGAAATTGACTCGACAGCAATGGGAGTTTTGGGTTTTAAATTCTCCCTGGGTGGTGCAAGCAGTTAATACACTCAGCTGCTAAATGAAGGGCTGGAGGTTCGAGTCCACCCAGAGGTGCCTCGGAAGAAAGGCCTGGTGATCTACTTCTGAAAAACCAACCATGGAAAACCCTGCGGAGCACAGTTCTACTCTGACACACACATGAGGTCATCATGAGTTGGAATCAACTCCACTGCAACTGTTTCTGTTTTGTTTTTTTTTTAATTCTCTCCACTCACCTGCAGATAGAATAATTCTCCTTCAATAATACTTTGTTTATATAGATAATAGACCACTTCTCAAATCTTAGTATTATATTACTGATTATACTTCATCTCCACTACCGCCCCTCCCAGGCAGTCAGAACAGGCTACGTAAGTTGCGGGTACAAAACAAAATAAAAATGAAAGACCCCTTGCTTCAAGATGATTAAGAACTTCAAGGGGCAGGGGAGGTCTGAGCCCAGGGCTCTGTGTGCACAAGTTGCAAGCCCAGGCAGCTGGCCTTGAGAGCAGTACTCGTCTAATTGTCTTATGCATTGTTTTAACCATGGCTCTCACCAGGGGGCTGTTTAGTAAATGTTGACTCAATGTACTAAGGGAAAGATGAAGATCAAGAGGGTTATACGGAAAGGAAAGGCTTACTTGGGAGAAGTTGGCATATGTGGAATCCATCCTATAGTTAAGATGGTCGGCTGAATACACGGTCAGGAGTGCCATCTGCTGTCATGGCCCCTCTTCTCCTGCCTGGGCCGCTTGCACTGAGAGTCTGCCCTGCAGGATTTACTCAGAAGCAGCCTCACAAGGTCCAAAAGCCCTGCTTGTCTGACGATGACTCACACTCCAGGGGCCTCTGGCTGTGGTTCAGTGATTTATTCTATTTCCCTTATATATCGGCCATGGCAGTGATTGAATATGGAAGAAGCAAACAGCTGAAGGGATTTTCTAGGCAGAAAACAGTCTATTGACTAAGACAGGAAGGGTTGGTACTCATAAAATAAAGAAAACAAGGCTGGGTGACTTAAAAACATGCTGCGGACAAATCCTACTTAAATTTTTGAAAACTTCAGAAGGGCAGAAAAGTACATATTGATCACCTCTGCTGAAGGATGGCAAAGGCCTCAGAGATGAGCTATAACCAGGAAGAATCGCTTTACCTATTAGACAGAGAAGATAATTTACTGAATCCCTGCTTACCACAGGTGAGTATCCTACCCACAAAACACAAATACTTATCTTTGTATCTGAACAATGCCTCCCTGAGCCACGAAGGAAAAGAAGCTGCTCAGGAAAAGAAGCTACTCGAAGGACATTAGTCCTTTCCCCATCTCCCCCCTGTTCAAGCAAGATGCAGAGGCAGCTTCAGAACTGCAGGCAAAGCTTAGCAATTGTAATGGTGACCCCCAGTGGCAAGTGGTTGCAAATGAAAGACGACTCCACTCCCGTTTCTCTGCCAAGGATGTCAATTTTATTAAAATACTTTCTTTAATACTGGACTGATACAGACTAGAGGAACTCGAGACTATTGTCCTAAGATACCGTTTTAGCCTGGAACTGATGTCACTTTTAAACCAAATAATACATTGGCCTATAAAATAAACAATAACACCCGTGAGGAATGTGCTTCTTTAAACAATCAACTATACTAGACCAAACAGTCAACATTTACACAAAAACAAAGATGAGAAGGCCAAGAGGGGCAGGGAAAGTGGATGGATGGAAATGGGGCAGGCAGGGTTGAAATGGTGAGGGTGCTGAAACATTGCGGGGACTGTAACCAATGTCACAGAACAATTTGTGTATGAATTGTTGAATGGGAATCTAATTTGCTGTGTAAACTTTCACCTAAAACACAATAAAGTATTAATGCTACCTTTAAGTTAAGTTTCTGGGAGACTTGTTCAACAAGGGTGCAATGGTGCTTTTTAAGAGAGAGGTAAAAATGAGGCCTAATATTAAACCTGGGGTCACCTGCACCCCTAAGTGTCCAGTGGGTTCTGAGAGCCAGCTTTAGTGGGAATTTCATACACAGCTGTGAGTACATCTTCAAACGATATCCCAGTCGAACTGTGGAAAGATATATAAAACCAAATCCCAAACCCATTGCCCTCAAATCGACTCTGACTCTAGTGACCCTCTAGGACAGAGGAGAACTGCCCCATAGGGTTTCCAAGGCTGTAATCTTTCCAAAGCAGACTGCCATACCTTTCTCCCATGGAGCTGCTGGTGGGTTCGAACCCCTGACTTTTTGGTTAGCAGCCGAGTGCTTAACCAAAACAAAGAAAATCGGCTTGCCCTCTAGAAACTCACACTCCACACAAGACAAAAGAAATCAGACCAAAGAAAGCAAGACTTCAGTTACAGAGGTATGAACACGAAGCAACTCAAAATAATGAACTACAGGGCTCTGTACCACATTCAGTTTTATTCTGAAATGCCTATGTTGTGGTTGGTGAAAAGGAAGCAAGCATACACTATCATTTTTGAAGTCACTGAAGGCTCTATTAGAGGAAATTCACATTCAGGTACCCTTAGAAACATTTTTAATATGACTTAAAACTCTTTAAATTATAAGGACCCACTTGTTCAGGGTAAGGTCATGGAAGCTCCATGGACAAATCCAAACTCCCTGAGGGACCATGTAAGGATCCACTTGTTCAGGGTAAGATCATGGAAGCTCCATGGACAAATCCAAACTCCCTGAGGGACCATGTAAGAATCCACTTGTTCAGGGTAAGATCATGGAAGCTCCATGGACAAATCCAAACTCCCTGAGGGACCAAAATACTGGGCTGAGGGCTGTGGGGACTATGGTCTCAGGGAACATCTAGCTGAATTGGCGTAACATAGTTTATAAAGAAAATGATCTACATTCTACCTTGGTGAGTAGCGTCTGGGGTCTTAAAAGCCTGTGAGCAGCCATCTAAGATACTCCACTGGTCTCACCCCTTCGGGAGCAAGGGAGAATGAAGAGAACAAGACACAAGGAAAATATTAGTCCAAAGGACTAATGGACCACAGCTACCATGGCCTCCATCAGACTGAGTCCAGTACAAGTAGGCAGTGCCCAGCTGCTACCACCAACTGCTCTGACAGAGATCACAACAGAGGGTCCTGGACAGAGCTGGAGAAAAACGTAGAACAAAATTCTAACTCATAAAAAAAGACCAGACTTACTGGCCTGACAGAGAGTGGAGAAACCCCAAGAGTATGGCCCCCGGACACCCTTTTAGCTCAGTGGTGAAGTCACTCCAGAGGTTCACCTTTTAGCTAAAGATTAAACAGGCCCATAGGACAAAATGAGACTAAAGGGGCACAACAGTCCAGGGGCAAGTACTAGAAGGCAGGAGGGGACAGGAAAACTGGTCACAGGGAACACAAGGTCGAGAACGGAGAGTGCTGACATGTCACAGGGTGGTTAAAGAATGTCATAAAACAATGTAAGTACTAACTGTTTAATGAGAAGCTAGTTTGTTCTGTAAACCTTCATCTAAAGTACAATAAAAAAAAGAATTGTAAGGACCCTGGGTGGCACAAACAGTTCACGCAGGTGTACTAACCTAAAGGTTGGCAGCTCACACCACCCAGCACACCACAGAAGAAAGGCCTGGTGATCTTCGTCCATGAAGATTACAGCCAAGAAAACCCTATGGAGCAGTTCTACTCTGTAACACATGGGGTTGCCATGAGTCAGAATGGACAACAGCATTGGGTTTGGTTTTGGTTTAATTTTTTAAACATATTATAGAAACAGGTATGTGTTTGGCAGGGCAAGCTAAACTGTGATTCTCAAACTTTGTTGCATATCAGAACCACCAGGGAAGCTTTTGAAGAGTCCTAAAACCCAGATCACACTTCAGACTAGTTACATCATAATTCCTAAGGCTAGGATGCAGGCCATCAGTATTTTGTTGTTGTTGTTGTATTAGCTGTCGTCATGTGGATTCCTGACTCACGGCAACCCCATGCACAACAGAACAAAACACTGCCCAGTCTGTGCACCACTCCTATGATCGGTTGTGGACTGGATGGTTGTGATCCATAGGGTTTTCATTGGTTGATTTTTGAAAGTAGATCGCCAGACCTTTCTTCTTAGTCTGTCTTAGACTGGAAGCTCCACTGAAACCTGTCCAACATCATATCAACACGCAAACCTCCACTGACAGACAGGTGGTGGCTGCACATGAGGTGCATTAACCGGAAATCGAACCCAGGTTGCCCAGTGGTAGAGAATTCTACCACTGAACCACCGCTGCAACTTCCAGTATTTTTTAAAGCTCCGAATCCCAGACAGGAGCTCTGGTGGAGCCTTGGTGGTTAAGAGTTTGGCTGCTAACCAAAAGGTCAGCAGTTCAAATCTACCAGCTGCTCCTTGGAAACCCTATGGGGCAGTTCTGCTCTGTCCTATAGGGTCGCTATGAGTCAGAATTGACTCAACAGCAATGGGTTATGGGAATTCCAAGCAATTCCCATGTGCAGCCAAGGTTGACTTGCAAGGTGGAATTGCTGGGTTTTCGGTCTCAGGTTGACCATGGGTTTCTTAACATGCAGTTTGCCTATCTTGAAAATATTTACAAGAGCTATCTGCTAAGAGTCTATTATAGTATCACCCGGGGAGTTTTAAAAATCCCAGGGTCCATTCTGCACCCCAGACCATTCTCATCAGAATTTCTGGGCATGGGACCCTGCAAGGGTATCAATATTTTTAAAAGCTCCCCAGGTGAAGGTCAAGAACTGTTGTGCCCCTTTAGTCTCATTTTGTCCTATGGGCCTGTTTAATCTTTAGCTAAAAGGTGAACCTCTGGAGTGACTTCACCACTGAGCTAAAAGGGTGTCCGGGGGCCATACTCTTGTTGGTTTCTCCACTCTCTGTCAGGCCAAGAACCTCTTAATATACAAATATTAAGAGACAGTAATAAAAAGCCCTAATGAGGCATAATTAAATCATTTAAAGTATAAACCAAAACCAAACCTGTTGCCATCGAGTCAATTCCGACTCATAGTGACCCTACAGCGACCCTATAGGACAGGGTAGAACTGCCCAATACAGTTTTCAAGGAGCAGCTGGTGGATTCAAACTGCAGACCTTTTGGTTAGCAGCCGTAGCTCCTAACCACTATGCTACCAGGGTTTCAGCGTTTGTTTATTATTGACTGTTCTTCGAGGCTACAAAGAGATAGCCCCAAGAACTTAGAAATAAGGAAATAGACTGCCTTCTGAAACTAAACACATAAAGGTGCTACATAGAAGCATAACTTAGTCAATTCTGGAAAAAAAAAAAAAAAACAGCTTAAAAAGGTTAAATAAGCAGCTTTCACCAAGGCTTTAGCCCAGTGGTTTTAACCCTGGCTGCACATTAGAATCACCTAGAGACTTTCTGAAACTTGCCAGTGCCTGAGCTCCAACTCCAGGGCTTTTGATTTAATTGATTAAATTGATATATTTAAAAGCTCCTCAGGTGATTATAATGTGCAGCCAGCATTGAGAACCACTGCCCCTGGCAAATCAGGAATGTGTCAGCGTGCCAAAACTGCAACACAGACCATGGTACCAAGCCACACAAAGGTACAGAGAGAGATCTACAGAAGCCCGCAATGAAGCCTAAAGAAAAGTGATAAATATACACGAAATTTCAACAATGAGTACACAGCTCTGTCAAAGAAAGACGTTGTCATGGTTTGAATTATGTCCCCCAAAAAATGTGTGTATCAATTTGGCTAGGCCATGATTCCTGGTACTGTGTGATTTTCCTGTATGTTGTAAACCTGCCTCTATGATGTTAATGAGGGAGGATGGGTGGCAGTTGTGTTAGTAAGGCAGGACCTGATCTACAAGACCGGATTGTGTCCTGAGGCAACCTCTTGAGATATAAAGGACAGAAGTGAGCAGTGAGACAGGGGGACCTCATACCATCAAGAAAGCAATGCTGGGAGCAGAGTGCGTCCTTTGGACCTGGGTCCCTGCGCCGAGAAGCTCCTAGTCTGGGGGAACATGATGAGAAGGCCGAGAGAGAGAGAAAGCCTTCCCCTGGGCTGACACCCTGAATTTGGACTTTTAGCCTGCTTTACGGTAAGGAAATAAACTTCTCTTTGTTAAAACCATCCACTTGTGGTACTTCTGTTGTAGCAGCACTAGATGACTAAGACAGAAGTGTTGGCCAACGGACTTCAAATCTCCAGGTCCCAGTAGCAAAGCAACTCCCTGAGTAAGATTTATTCATTTACTTAAGCTGCGGGATTTCTCATGCCACCATCTTTAGCTTTGTTTCTTACTAAGCAAAGCAAACTTGGGGTTACGTACTGAGTTGACCACACGTGAGGATGCACATATGTGGACACTGAGTAGCCCAGTGCTCTGACCGGTATTTCTCACTGGACCTTTATCACCTGGCATCCCAGTGCCTGTCTCCATCTTATGCGCATTTACCCAAAAAAATATTCCTGAGCAAGGTCATGGCCAGCCCCAACCAACCTTCCCTCTTTGACATTTTGCCACTTCCATCTACAAATTTCAATATTTATGACTTTAAGCTTTGAAATACAAGGAACTGTGTTCTAGTCACTGTTTTTGAAAACAATATATAAATATTGAAGCTTCTTAAGTAAGATCTTGTTTTACTTTTACTCTCTCTCACTCACATAGACAACATACACTAATGAATAATTATTAATAGAAATGAAGCTTCAGGCAACTGGCAACTTTTGCCCTTAATATTTTCCATGTTCTTATGAAATTTTACAAATTCAAAGCTTCTTGTTTTGTTGAGAAAGTCTCTTTTCTTTTTACTGGTACTCACCCAAGGGGGATGGGATTATGGGTGGCGCAAACGGTTAAGCGCTTGACTACTAGTCAAAAGGTTGGTGGTTCGAACCCACCCAGAGGCGCCTCAGAAGACAGCGTAGAACTGCTCCATAGGGTTAGCAAGGCTATGACCTTTTGGAAGCCGACTGCCAGGCCTGTCTTATAAGTTGCCTCTGGGTGAGTTCGAACTGCCAGCCTTTCGGCTGATAGTCAAGAGCTTAAACATTTGCACCACCCAGGGTTTTATATATATGTACAATTTATATATATATATAAAACCATAACCAAATCAGTTGCCAAGTCGATCCCACCTCATGGCAACCCCATGTATGTCAGAGTAGAACTGCGCTCCATAAGGTTTTCAATGGCTGATTTTTTGGAAATAAATTGCTAAACATTTCTTCCAAGATGTCTCTGGGTGGACTTGAACCTCCAACCTTTCAATTAGGAGCCAAGTGCATTACCTGTTTGCACCATCCAGGAACATACATACACACATACACACACATACACATATATATAACTCATATATTTATAATATAGTACCCATATTATATAATTACATATATGCAGTGTGCTTACTCCTGAAAATCTTTGCAAATGTAGTTTCTGTCTTTGTCTAATTCATTTGGAGCAGTTTGAAATGGTTCATTCCCTGTATAGAGTGGCATTAAATAATTATTGACAGCTTGACAGCATGTATTTACTTTAACCCATCATTCTTTTTTAATAGCAAATAATTAACAAAATTTCTTCCAAGGAGTAGCCTACATTTTGAAGTTTAAACGTCAAATAGGCAAGACTTGTCATCTAAGGATCAAGGATGATGTACTCTACAATAAAACTGATGCAATATCAAGCCTAAAGCTGAGCATTGTGGATTCTAAACCCAGAAGTCCTAGGATTTTCAGTTTTAGGTAATGCTAAGGGTCCACCATCAGTCAGTTTTTATGTGAAGTCTAGAAAGGTGAAACATGTCTGGAACATTCACCAATATTCAGCACAGTGGGCACAGTTCTCCCCAACAATGTGAGATTTATTCATTCAGACAGACCGATATGTTCCCTGGTTTCCCAATAAAGTTGACGTACCTGCTGAAAGAGCAAAAACTTCATCAACTCTGCATCCCCCATATTTAAAAAGATTAAGTGTCCTCCTTTCTGAAGAAAGCCCTTTTAAAATTAAGTGTAAAACTCTTTCTTGCTTACAGTCGGTTTAATAAACATCAAGAACCATGACAATGTAGGATATATTAATATAGCACCCCAGATCTATTTCTCCCTTCCACTGACCTCCACGCCTCCATCCATAGGGGTCAAGAGGGAGCTCAGAACCCCCATGCTCCTAGAAAGGTCCCCTCACCTCTCCTTCTACCCTCTCCACTATTCTTTACTTTGAGACCATTAACTTCAATCCCATCTCATATCCTTTACCTCTGTTTATGTCAATCACCAACCCAGCTCTCCTGGTTTATCCTCATTGGTCTGAACCTTTATCACTGAATCTTCATCTCTTTTCTGATTCCATCCCCCACCTAACCCCAACTTCTGAACCCTTTCCACTATGCCCTCTGGAAAATAGTTCTCAAACTTGCTGGTCACAGACAGCTTTTTGTTGTTGTTACTTGCTGTAGAGTTGATTCCAACTCATGGTGACCCCCTGTGTTACAGAGTAGAACTGCTCCATAGGGTTGTCTTGGCTGTAATCTTAACAGAAGCAGATTGCCAGGCCTTTTCTTCTGCAGTAGCACTGGTTGGGTTCAAACTGCCAACCTTTGGGTTAGCAGTTGAGCACAAACAGTTTGCACCACCCAGGAACCTTAGGACTCCTTTTAAGCTCTTAAAAATTATTGAGGACCTCCGAAGAGCTTTTGTTTATGTGGGTTATAGTTACTAATATTTGCTATATTTGAAATTGAAAACAGAAAATGTAAAAGTATTTATTAATTAATTTAAAAACAAAAATAAACCCATTACTTCTGACCTGCTGGCTCTCACTACTCCTTTGGGTTCAATAATTCACTCGTATAACTCATGGAAAGTGCTGCACATATGATTTCAGCTTTATTACAGCAAAAAGGATACAAACGAAGAGACACGTAGAACACACTACCCTCTCAGATGCATGGAAGTGTTTCACCAGCCAGGAAGCCCATGGAGCCTCCTTGTCCAGAGCCTTTTAGTGGGGCCTCACTGCATAGGCATGACTGGTTGAATCATGCCACTCCACCAGGTCAGCTGATATCAGGTCCTTTGGTGGTCTGACTTGGCCAGCATTCACTCAATAGCACAAACCCTCAGAAACAAGGGCAAAGACCAAATTATTTTGGGTAAAGTTAAATTCTTTACCCCACACCATATGCCCATGCCTACACCAAAAACTGGCATGAGGAAGAGAATTTCCATGACTGAGTAAGATTAATCAAGCCCTCGAGCTTTAGATAGAGTCACTTTCCCTAAGGGGTGAATACTGAATCAAATCAGGCTTCTATCAACAAAGAAAGAGGGAAGGGGTATTCCATAGATGGAGGTCAGTGCCCCGCATCCCTTCTGCTCTCACCCCTGCACATTAAAGGCAAACCCCTGACTTGAGGGTTTTTACTGAGCTATGAGGTGTAGAGAGGCAAGGGGACGCAGGTGTCTTTGATGAACTCATAAAGGTGCCCCTCAAAGACTCACCTTTAAACACCTGCCAGATCTATGGAGCATTGATGCCAGATCACCAGACAATGACAGGCAAGTAAGAATGTGCTTGTCCTTTTTTACCCTGATTTAGGAAATAATATTAGAATCATTTATTCCCTCTCCTTGAGCATAGAGAATGTGACCCAGCTGGAGCTGGGCTCACAAGGACTCACAAAGACACATCGACTTGGCCCTGAGGTATAGAGACAATAGCTAAGATAATCTTGGAAAATATCTTTCAGGGAAACTTTCACATAAAGCCAATCAAACAGAACACAAAAGACCTTCTACTCTTATCTTTTTCTATTAGCATTTAGTGAATAGAAATTTGTTGGACCAATGAAGACCCTCCTGACTGTCATTACTGAAACCTATACCAATGATTGTTAAGAAAGACAATTCAAAATGTAGGATCCCAGTTTCTAGCCAATCCGAAAAGGCTAAGCTTTCAATGGTTTTGCCCATTTGTAATGTTAATATATACTGATGATTCTGTAACAGTCTTTGGACTCGGGCAGACATGGCTCTGGCAGCATGGTTGTCCTTTTCCCACTTCTGTCCTTTTGAATATATGCCGAATGAAACTTACTTTTTGCTTCACTAAACTTTCTGATGTTCTTCCCCTGCAACAACTCTTCTGTCTCCCTCAGCCCTAATCCTAGAGTGGTCTGAAATTGCTTTGGAGGAGGATGGGTAAACTAACATGCAAGAGGGGAAAAAAAAAACAAGCCAACCAGAATCCCCACCCACCCAAACACCCACCCACTGGTAACCAGCCTGCAGCAAGCTGACTAGAAGAGAGAACGTCTTTCTACCTTCAAATGAAATTTCATGTTTCATGGGGACAAATTAATTACTGACTAGGGGTTGTTGTATTACCTAAAAGGGACCATCAAAATCATGAGAATTTTCTTAAATTTCATCCAGGGCCAACAAAAGAACCAGCCCCCAGAATAAATTTAAAGAGATAGTGGGAGACAAAAATAAAGTTCCTTTATAATTATACCCCATGAACTCTGCTTATTCAATGGAAAGGTTACAGATACTTAATTTTAGGAAATTCTCGTTAAATGTAAAAAAGGCCCCATCTGATCATCTTAATGTTACATTTAAAAATACCCAAAGAAAATATCACAATCCCTTATTTAGATAGGAACAATATTATTGAGCAGCAAAGGTACAAGCAAAATAAAACAAACGCATGACTGAATATATCTTTCAGTTGATGTCTAGAGAGTTAACAGAACTGGAGAAAATCAGAACATGAAGAATTTTCCCATGCAGAAAATGTTGTAAATTCTATTTTCCAAATTGCAGATGCTGGAGAAAAGTTACACTAAAAACAAAATCTACTCCCAACCCAGAAAAGCTCGCCACAAAAACAGAAGAGAAAGAAAAGTTTTATTATTGAATAAGCATAAAACCAGAACGGGCTGCATCACAGGCATTCTGCTAAGAGAACACAAAGACAGAAAGGAATCTGACCCTTTGTATAGTTGAGTGGATGCACCCCATTACATTCACATGTTCAAGATAAAATTGCTTATTTTCTAGTGTCTTTACGGCAGGATAAGGGAGGTCATGCTAAACTCCTTCTAAGACACTGGGAGGAAAAGATGTGATCTACCTTGATGATTATATTTCAAAAGAGATAGCTCCCAGCTCCTTGAGGAAACATCCTTGATTTACATACTTTTCAGAAAGACAAAGACAAATTTTTACCATTACAAGTTATCTAAAGTGAATTCCAAAGGAGAGAGGAGGGGAGAAAGGGAGCCTCTTATTTTCAACAGGGAGAATTAAAACCTCTCATTTTCAAGGTGTATGCCCTTAAACAAATCCATTATTTTAAAGGTATACCTTCAAATTCCAGGCCTATTCTCTGCTCAATGTTCTTTAAGTCGGGGTTTCTTTCTAACATGTATAATGAATGAAGCATAAATTTGTTTTAAGCATAACAATGACAATAATATTAAAAGGAACAGTTACAGTTTACTAAGCACTCACTCTGTGCCAGGCTTGGTCACCTAAGACTCACATGGTCTTATTTAACTTTCAAAGTGCCCTCAGGAAGGACGTGCTATTTTTGTCTCCATTTTTGCAGATAAGGACACTGAGGCAGAGAAAAGTGAAGCTGTTTGCTCAAACCAAACCCACTGCCATTGAGTCGATTCCGACTCACAGCGGCAATTTGCTCAAAACCATACAATTCATAAAGTACGCAGCCGGGACCCACACAGCTGTTGTACATTTTATTTTGCTGAGAAAACGTCCAGAAGAACGACAGATGTTTTCAAGTATTTATTGATCTATCACCAGCTTTGATTTCTGACCTTGGCAGGGATCCCAGGCTCCTTTAACACCTCTGCCACTGGAACCATCCACATGGGTATGTTGTATAAGGACAAATACAAATTGAAAATAAAAGGTTGTAATTCCTCCTGCTGAAAATAGAGGCTCCCTTCCTCCCCTGGTCTTTCAGAATTCGCTTTAGATAACTTGTAATTGTAAATTCTTTCTCCATCTCTTTGAAAAGTATGTAAATCAAGAATATTTCCCCTAGGACTGGAAGCCATCTCTTTTGAAATGTAATCATCAAGGAATATCACACCCTTACCTCCAAGATTCCTGGAAGGAGATTAACATGTCAGGTATCCTGCTATACAGATATTAGAAAATTAGCAATTTTATCTTGAAACAAGAATGCAATGGGTTGTACTAAATTGCCTGAGATGTATTACATTCTGATTTAATGCTTATTCAATAATAAAAGTTGTCTTTCTCTTCTATTTTTTGTGGAGAAGTTTTCTAAGTTGGGAGTAGATTTTTTTTTATTTTGCTTTAAGTGAAAGTTTACAGCTCAACTTAGTTTCTCATACAAAAATTAATACATACATTGATACGTGACCCTAATTGCTCTCCCTATACTGTGAGAGCACACTCCTCCTTTCCACCCCTGATTTCCCGTGTCCACTCAATAAGCTCCTATCACTTTCTCCCTTCTCATCTCACCTCCAGACAGCAGGTGCCCCTTTACTCTCGTGTATCCACTTGAACTAAGAAGCAGCTCTTCACCAGTATCATTTTATGTCTTATAGTCCAGTCTAATCTTTGTCTGAAGAGTTGGCTTCGGAAATTGTTTTAGTTCTGGGTTAACAGAGAGTCCAGAGCCATGTCTTCTGGTGTTCCTCCAGTCTCAGTCAGACCGTTAAGTAGGGTCTTTTTACTAGAATTTGAGTTCTGCACCCCACTTTTCTCCTGCTCCATCAGGGACTCTCTGCTGTGTTCCCTGTCAGGGTGGTCATCGGTGGTAGCCGGGCACCATCTAGTTCTTCTGGTCTGAGGCTGATAAAGTCTCCTGGTTTATGTGGCCCTTTCTGTCTCTTGGGCTACTACTTTCCTTATGGCTTTAGTGTTCTTCATTCTCCTTTGCTCCAGGTGGTTGGGACCAATTGATGCATCTTAGATGGCCATTTGCAAGCTTTTAAGACCCCAGACACCACACACCAAAGTAGGATGCAGAACGTTTTCTTAATAACCTTTGTTATGCCAATTGACCTAGATGTCCCCTGAAAGCATGGTGCCCAGACCCCTACCCCTGCTACTCTGTCCCTTGAAGTGTTTGGTTGTATTGAGGAAACTTCTTAGCTTTGGTTTAGTCCAGTTGTGCTGACTTCCCCTGTAGTGTGTGCTGTCCTCCCCTTCACCTAAGATAATTCTTGTCTGCTATCTAGTTAGTAAACAACCCTCCCCCTCCCTCCCCACCCTCATAACCATCAAAGAATGTTTTCTTCTGTGTTAAAACCTTTTCTTGAGTTCTTACGCCAGTGGTCTTGTACAGTATTTGTCCTTTTGCAACTGACTAATTTCACTCAGTGTAAGGCCTTCCAGATTCATCCATGTTATAAGATATTTCGCAGATTCATTATTGTTCTTTATCATTGCATAGTATTCCATTGCATGAATATACCATAATTTGTTTATCCATTTGTCCATTGATGGGCACCTAACTTGTTTTCATCTTTTTGCTGTTGTGAACAGTGCTGCAATGAACATGGGTGTGCATATATCTATTCGTGTGACAGCTCTTATTTCTCTAGGATATATTCCAAGGAGTGGGATTGCTGGATCATATGGTACTTCTATTTCTAGATTTTTAAGGAAGTGCGAAATCGATTTCCAAAGTGGTTGTACCATTTTACATTCCAACTAGCAGTGTATAATTGTTCCAGTCTCTCCACAACCTCTACAACATTTATTATTTTGTGGTTTTTTTTTGATTAATACTAGCCTTGTTGAGGTGAGATGGTATCTCATTGTAGTTTTGATTTGCATTTCTCTAATGGCTAGTGATCCTGAGCATTTCTTCATTTGTCTGTTAGCCACCTGAATGTCTTCTTTGGTGAAGTGCCTGTTCATACCTCTTAGTCATCTAGTGCTGCTCTAACAGAGATACCACAAGTGGATGGCTTTAACAAAGAGAAGTTTATTCTCTCACAGTCCAGTAGGCTACAAGTTCAAATTCAGGGCATCAGCTCCAGGAGGTCTTTCTCTCTCTGTCTGCTCTGGAGGAAGGTCCCTGTGATGCATAAGTCTTCCCTTGGTCTGGGAGCATCTTAGCGTAGGAACCTCAGATCCAAAGGATGTGCTCTGCTCCCGGCACTGCTTTCTTGGTAGTGCGAGATTCCCATGTGTCTCTGCTCGCTTCTCTCTTTTATATCTCAAAAGAGATTGGCTTAAGACACTATCTAATCTTGTAGACCTCACCAGTATAACTGCTGCTAATCCATTTTATTACATGGTAGTGATAGAGTTTACAATACATAAGGAAATCACAACAGATTACAAAATGGTACACAATCATACAATACTGGGAATCATGACCCAGCCAAGTTGACAGATATTTTTGGGGATACAATTCAATCCATGACAATATCTTTTCTCATTTTTTAATTGGGTTATTTGTCTTTTGGTTGTTGAAGTTTTGCAGTATCTTATAGATTTTAGAGATTAGACCTTGATCGGGTACATCACAGACAAAAATTTTTTCCCAGTCTGTAGGTTGTCTTTTTACTCTTTTGGTAAAGTATTCTGATGAGCAGAAGTGTTTGATTTTTTGGAGCTCCCAGTTATCTTCTTTCTCTTCTGGTGTTTGTGCATTGTTAGTTATGTTTTATATTGTGTTTATGCCATGTATTAGGGCTCCTAGTGTTGTCCCTAATTTTTTCTTCCATGATCTTTATCGTTTTAGATTTTATATTTAGATCTTTCATCCATTTTGAGTTAGTTTTTGTGCATGGTGTGAGGTATGGGTCTTGTTTCAGTTTTTTGCAGATGGATATCCAGTTACACCAGCACCATTTGTTAAAGAGTCTGTCTTTTCCCCAATTAACAGAATTTGGCCCTTTGTCAAATATCAGCTGCTCATAGGTGGATGAATTTATGTCTGGATTCTCAATTCTGTTCCATTTGTCTATGTATCTGTTGTTGTCCCAGTACCAGGCTGTTTTGACTACTGTGGCAGTATAATAGGTTCTAAAATCAGGTAGTGTGAGGCCTCCCACTTTGTTCTTCTTCTTAAGTCATGCTTTACTTATCTGGGGTCTCTTCCCTTTCCATATGAAGTTGGTGATTTGTTTCACCAGCTCCTTAAAAAATGCTGTTGGAATTTGGATTGGGATTGCATTGTATCTTTAGATCGCTTTGGGTAGAATTGACATTTTCACAATGTTGAGTCTTTCTATCCATGGGCAAGGGATGTTTTTCCACTTATGTAGGTCTCTTTTGGTTTCTTGAAGTACTGTCTTGTAGTCTTCATTTTATTACGGTTATATCCTCCTGGTGTATTGACGCTTTTATCACTATGTAGTGTCCTTCCTTATCCTTTGCGGTAAATTTTCCTTTAAAATCTGTTTTGTTGGAAATTAATATTGTCACTCCTGCTCTTTTTTGACTGTTGTTTGTTTGATATATTTTTTTTGATCCTTTATGAGTTTTAGTTTGTTTGTGTCTTTCAGTCTAAGGTGTGTCTGTTGTAGGCAGCATATAGACAGAAAGTGTTTTTTTTTAAATCCATTCTGACATTCTCTGTCTCTTTATTGGTGCATTTAGTCCATTTACATTCAGCGTAATTACTGATAAGTATGAATTTAGTGCTGTCATTTTGATGTCTTTTGTTGTGTGTTGTTGACAGTTTCTTTGTTCTACTTAATTTTCTGTGCTGAGTCATTTTTCTGTATGTATTTTCTTTTCATCGTTTTCATTGTTCTTGATTTTGTATTTGCTGAGTCCTTATGTTTTTCTTGTTTTTTTTATTTTGATGGGTAGGATTGTTAGTTTCCTTTGTGGTTACCTTAATATTTACCCCTATTTTTCTAAGTTTAAACCAATCTTTTATTTCTTTATATCGCCTTGACGTTCTCTCCGTATTAAAGATCTATGACTGCATTATTTAGTCCCTCTTTTTTGTTTTAATGTTGTCATCTTTTACATATTGACATCCTTGTTTCCCTATTTTCAGTATTTTAACTTTGATTTATTTTTGTAACTTCCCTAGCTGGGTTGCTATCTGGTTCTAGTCTTGGGTTGTTAGCTGATGTTATTAATTTTCTAACCGGAGGACTCCCTTTAGTATTTTTTGTAATTATGTTTTGGTTTTTACAAATTCCCTAAACTTCTGTTCACCTGGAAATGCCCTAATTTTGCCATCACATTTGAGAGACATTTTTGCTGGATATATAATTCTTGGCTGGCAATTTTTTACCTTCAAGTCTTTCTATATGTCATCCCATTGCCTACTTGCCTGCATAGTTTCTGCTGAGTAGTCCAAGCTTAGTCTTATTGACTCTCCTTTATAGATGACTTTTTGTTAGTTCCTAGCCGCTCTTAAAATTCTTTTATCTTTGGTTTTGGCAATTTTGATTATAATATGTCTTGGTAACTTTCTTTTGGGATCCACCTTGTGTGGGGTTCCATGTGCTACTTGGATAGATATCTTGTCATCTTTCATGATATCAGGGAAGTTTTCTGCCAACAAATCTTCAACAATTCTCTCTGTGTTTCCTGTTATTCCCCCCTGTTCTGTTACTTCAATCACTTGTAGGTTATTCCTCTTGATAGATTCCCACATAATTCTTAGGGTTTCTTCATTCTTTAAAATTCTTTTATCTGATATTTCCTCAAATAAGCTGGAGTCAAGTGCTTTATTGTCAGTCTCACTAATTCTGACTTCCATTGCCTCAATTCTGCTCCTATGACTTTCTATTGAGTTGTCTAATTCTGAAATTTTATCGTTAATCTTTTGGATTTGTTTGCTGTCTCTCTATAAATTCTTGAAGCCTGTTAAATTTCTCATTGTGCGCTTCTCTAATCTTCTTAAGTTCCTCTAATTGCTTTCTCTGTGTGTTCCTTGGCATTTTTTTTTTTTTGCATTTTGCCTGATCTCCTTCCTGATTTCTTGAAGAGTTCTGTATATTAATCGTTTGAATTCTATCTCCAGTAATTCCAAGTAGTTCTCTTTCTCTGAAAGGTTTCTTGATTCTCTGTTTTGGTGGATTGCTGAAGCCATCATGGACTGCCTCTTTTTGTGAATTGATATTGACTGTTGTCTCTGAGCCATCAATAAGTTATTATTTTTTATGTATTTTATGTCTGCTTACTGTGTACTAGCTTATTGTTTTATTTCATTTTGATATGCCCAGATAGGCTGGTCATGTGATTTAGTTTGATTATTGGCGTCTTTGAAGCTTTCATGTCCTGTCTCCAGGTAGCTATAGCTGTTACTAGGTACATGAGCCCAGGAGTCCATTTACTTTTCTTGTGTGGATTCAGCTCAGGTGTCGAGGTCGTTGGTCACCAAGTGTGTGGTGCAGGCTCTCACCGACAGTCCTAGACAGGCAGGGGTAATTGGAGTGGGCACAGGTATCTGGCTGCAGTAGGGGGTCATGCACTGATCAAGGTAGGGGGCTGCCCCTGAGTTTCTGGGTGGAAGGCATGTCCCTGTTAGAGCACGTAGGTAGGTGAGTTTTGCAGCCAGACTATGGGCACCCAGTGCTGTTGGCTGTAAGGACTGGGAGTCACCACTTATTCTTGGACCCCTGTTGCGGGTGGCTCGGTGGAGTGGGTGGAGCTACCAGTCCTCAGGCCCCTGATACGGGTAGGTGAGGACCCTGCTTAATCGGCAGGGAGGTGTCAAATGTCATGAGTCTGCCACTCTCCCACATAGCTGATACAGATGAGAATAGGCTTCAGGTATATACCCTGTTGTACTGTGCTAATAAGGGCATACGTTGTTGAAATGGGCCCACACAGGTCTATGCAGGGGTGAAAGGCATTCAAAGTCTGTGGACTCCTTATGCCTATGCCTAAGCAAAGGGGTTGTGCCTGCCCTGAGTTCCTGGCTTAGGGGATCTGGCAGATTATTTTTTCCTGTTTGTTAATTTGTTCCATTTCCAAAGCCAGGAGAATGGCTCAGGGGGTACAGCGGGTCCTACTTCTGGCCCAGGGGACGCAGCAATCACTGAAACAGGATTGGGACCTGGAGCATAGCAGGGAAGGGGTAGGTAAATTGGAGACAGGACCTTCCCAAAAGGGGGTGGGGGTTGATCCATGGTAGGTTAGACACATGTACTTCTCTTTCGCCGATTGAGTGCTGCTTCTCGCTGGTTCTGGAGGGTTGATCAGACTCTCCTCCACTCAGTGTGGAAAACATGTCCCGAGCGCCACTACTTGCCTCACTCTGTGCACCAGCCAATCCAGCCTGCAGGGTTCGGGTGCCGGCCAGGTCTGGTCTGGCAACTGCTCGCTGCTACTGAACCGTTTCTCCCTCCCCCTGACACTCAGTCCAATTCCTCAACTTTGTCTTTGATATTCAGGGCTCCTAGATTTTCATATATAATTGATCCACTTATTTTGGGGGGTCTTTGTTGTAAGAGGGACCACAGGAAGCGTCTGACTACTCCACCATCTTGGCCTCGCCTCTAGATTTTGTTTTTAATCATATTTCCACAACAGTCATCACCTGACAGATAAAATGCCACCTCTTTCACATGGGCCTATTCCTAAACACGTCTGAAGTAATGAATCCTCCCGGCCCCCAGCTATCAACTATTAAAGAGAAAATAAATCCTAAAATGATTAAAATAAATCCTCTTTACAATTTGCCATCAGAAGCAAAATTATTAACAACTGAAAATGATTTCCATATGTTCCTGGCTTGCCTGGTGCCAAAACTCAGGAATCCATTAAAATTACTTCTGGCCATCAAGCAGAAAAACAATGTACTTTCTCTAATTCCAGTTTACCGAGCAACATGACCTGCAAACAACTGACACACTTATCCTCAGTGACAGCATGCTGGCACTTTTCATTCTGCTAAATAACAAAAAAAAAAAAAAATCTTCCTCATTACAACCTTGACAATTCCTACATTGGTAGATTCTAATATTTTGCTTGTAAATTATCCCTCCTGCCTGTGGAAACTGTGTGAGGCTTGTACTACTTCTATAAATAAATAATATATTCCTCTTTATAGCAAGGAAATAACATACCAAAGCCATGTAATCATTCCTATGCACATATTATCTTCAGAATATCATTGTTGCCTCAACTGATATTTTGTCAGAAAATCTAATTGGGTGATGTTATCAGCTGCATCCTAATGCACTGAGGGTCACAGGGAGAAGCCTTCACTGGTCCCCTCACTTCAGGTGTTCCAATGTGCCCCTCACTGAAGTCACTGCCTGCCCCTTTCCCCTATGCTTCTCAATCCGGCACTTGTTTGCTTATCACCACCCTTTCCTGCTTCTCTTAATTTCTGCACCCTCATTAACTTCATTGCCCTCATCAGATGACTTGGAGAGATGATTGGTAAATGAATTGCATTAGCAATCACTTTACCCGAGGCTGACCCTGTCTTTTTGTATATGTGAACTATGTGATCGGCTTCCCTTGAGACTGCAGCCAAGAAAACCCCATGGAGCAGTTCTACCCTGTAACACATGGGGTCGCCGTTAGTCAGAATTGACTTGACAGCAAAGGGTTCGGTTTTGGGGTTTAGGGTCAAGGGAAAGGGTGGCTAAGAGGGGTAAGAGAGAAGGGAAGGAGAGGGAAAAGAGAGGAAGAGAGAAAGAAAATGTGACATTTCAGATAGTTATAGCAATGCTCTGTTGTCAAGTGAGAGCACGTACTCTGTTTAAAATTAAAGTAAAGAGATTTACTGAGAGCAAAGGCAGCTCCAGCCCAGGACACCTTGGATCTCACAAAGTGAAAATCAGCTCTCCAAAAAGCTGCAGTCACACGGGCATAGTTATAGGTTTGAATCAGGAACTTAGCCTACACTATTCAGATTGGTAGGCAAGCAATCAGTAAAGTGGAAAGCAGGATATTTCAAAGAGGGGCTTTGGCTGGGATTGGTTAACAGAGTATATGCAGGTTAAGGGGACTGGTACACTCACATAATTGCAGAACTATGTGCTTGCTAGGAGGTCACAAGATGATTGATAGGGGGCCATGCTCTGCTGCTTCCACCCAGACAGAGGCCAAGGTCGTATGCATATGAATGAGAAGAATTTAGTCATCCCTTTCCACCCAGTCAGAGACCCAGGGCCATATGCATATGAAGAAGTCAAGGTCACCTTGTCAGGAATGCAGAGGCAGAAGTCACAAATGGAGCTGGGCCTACATCTGAGCCAGCCGTCCTAGGCATGCCAGGCACCTCAGTTTTGCAACCCTTGCACAGCTCCTAGGACAGATGCTATATGATAATGGAGTCATCTTATGCCATTCCCACTGTGATAATAGATCTTTGGAAAAGTATATATATATACACACTCACACATATACATACATACACAGGAGTTCTGGTGACACAGGGGTGAAGATCTATGGATGGTAACCAGAAGGTGGGCAGTTTGAATCCACCAGCTGCTCCTTGGAAACACTATGGGGCAGTTCTACTCTGTCCTATAAGGTTGCTATGAGTCAGAATCGACTCAATGGCAATGGGTTTGGGTTTTGGGGGGGGTATATATGGAGGGCTAGTGGCACAGTGGTTAAGTGTTCGACAGCTAACCAAAAAAGGCGAGCAGTTCGAATCTACCGGTCACTCCTTGGAAACCCTATGGGGCAGTTCTACTCTGTCCTATAGGGTCACTTTGAGTCAGACTGCCTTGACAGTAATGGGTATATATATATAAAACATATTAGATGAAAGCCTGGAAAAGTTTTAGGAAGAAAATCTGAAGTTTCTCATTGATTCTTCTGCATATAATCTTTCTTTTTTTCCAAATAATTCCATCTCACTTGGCTGGGATGAGGTTGAGATTGGACGGTGAAGAAAAACATACCTAGCCTCTATTCAGAGTGGATAGAAATTTGAAATCCAGGCAGTCTGCCCAATAGGACAGGATTGCCAAATGAATGCCAATTGAATGTGTTGGAATATCTAAAACATTGAAGAAAATCCCTGAGGCACTTCAGGCTCACTAAGCATATGTTAAACCACAAATATTTACATCATTGTGATTCAGAAAATTATGACTTAAAACAGAGATTTTTCCTCTACAGATAGAGTGGACTAGGATCTTATACCCTGTTGGTAAACTGTGCCAGACAGATCCCAGTCTTCATCTGGGTTCCCAAAGACCAGAAGTCATAAATTGGACTTTTTAAACCTCGGACACAGTGAAGATATGAAAAGAATTCCATTAGAATTGGTAAATGAGAGGAAAAGGACATCTTCCTTTTGGAAATAATGGCCAAAACAAACAAACAAAACACGTTTCACTATTCCTTATTAACTTTTAAAATGATTTGCAGGTTGGGGCCAGCAATAGTATGAATACAAGAAGCTTTGGGTGGTTCAAACGGTTAACACATTCCACTGCTAATCAAAAGGTTGGAGGTTCAAGTTCACCCAGAGGCACCTTGGAAGAAAGGCCTGGCAACCTACTTCCAAAAAATCATCCATTGAAAACCGGATGGAGAACAGCTCTACTCTGACACACATGGGGTGACAATGAGACACCATGGTTTAGGGATAAAATATGGAGAAGTCTGTAGGCAAACCAAGCTGCCTGGTTTTATGCCAAGGACTTCCTGTCTTACTCTGAGTAGATGCCACCGTAAAGGGCAAACATTTTTCCTGATACTCCATTGAAAACTGAGAGGAAATCAGGAACAAGACTCTCATCAAAACATCTGCATCCCTGGCAAAGAAAGCCTGATGCATTATCTCCCAAATTATATAAGGTTGTTTCAATAACAATTCTAAACTTTCCAGTTGGATATAAAAAAAAAAAAAAAAAAAAAAAAAAAAAAAAACCTGTTGCTGTCGAGTCTATTCTAACTCATACCAACCCTATAGGACAGAGTAGAACTGTCCCATAGGGTTTCCAAGTAGTGCCTAGTGGATTCAAACTGCCGACCTTTTGGTTAGCAGCTGAGCTATTAACCGCTGTGCCACCAGGGCTCCCAAGCATTATACTTAAGAATCCGCTTTATCTGTCTGAAACATCCTCATCTTTTATTACTCACATTAACACTTTTTACTGAATTAGTTACACTCATAATTGGACAAGCTGCTTCAGTATATCAATCAAAAAGGCACACTATAGAGTTCCGGCAAAATGGCGCCGAACAGAGAATACAACAATCCTGAAACCCTAAAACATCAAATGAAGAGATAAAGAACTCAGCCAGGCACCAAATGGAGTGAGAAAACTGACAGAGAACGGAGAGCGAGGAGAGATTCATGCAGAGGTCCACTACCAGCTAACGCAGCGCGGATCCGCCGTCTTGGACTCCTATCGGAGACCAGCAAACAGGGGGTACGAGAAAGCAGCCTCACGGAGCTTCCAGCAGGAGACAAAACAACTGGTAATTGGCGATATACGCTTCCGCACCCCCCACCCTTCTTCACCCCAACTTGGCCTCCTCTGCTTCCCGCGGCCACACTCTCTTGACCGGGAAACAGCGGCTGCTTAGATTCCACACACCCGAATGGGTGGCTCTCTGAGCGCCATTTGTTGGCTGCTGGTGTTGCTTTTCTTTCCGCTTCTTTTTATTATTTCCTTGACTCTCACCACCTCTCCCTCCTTTCGCTTGAGTACCTCACTCCGTGCGCCATTTTTGCTTCTTCCTGAGGGGCTGCAGAGCTCTGGGAACTTGTGATATACGCTTTCCCACTCTCTACCCTTCTTCACCCACACTCGGCCCCCTCTGCTTCCCACGGACACAGTCTCTTGTCCAGAAACACCAGCCCACTCTAGCTGGATCTCTGAGTGCCATCTCTTGGATGCTAGTGTTGCTTTTTTTTTTTTTTCTTCTTCTTTTGATTTCATACTTGCCTCTCGCCACCTACCCCACCCTTCACTAAACTATCTGGCTCCGTGCACCATCTTTGCTTCTTCCTGAAGGGCTGCGGAGCTCCGTTCGAGTGTGGAGCTGCTTCCCAGTTTGGGCTGCCACTCTGGTGGGATCCCGGGGCTTTTGTTTGTTTGTTTGTTTTCTTTTCCTTTTCTTGAGTTGGGAGCCCTTTCTGGCCAGGCGGAGCTGCATGGGAGGGAGACTCCCCTTCAGCTTCCACAGACGTGCAGAGGGATCCCTGAGTACATTTCCTTTTACGTTGGTTTTCTTTTTTTTTCCTGTTTCTTTGGGGGCCTTTCTTCTTTTTTTTTTAATTTGTATTTTTTTTTTCTTTTTTCTCTTTTACCCTTTTTGTCTTTCTTCATTGCTCAGTTTCTCGTCTCTCTATATCTTCCTTCACTTTCTGTTCCCTGAATACCTGGCGTTGTATACCTTTACACCTTCTAGCCAGGCTGTACTGCAACACCTGAGAGCGACTTCCCCAGACCTCATTGCTACACCAGTGGGATCCCTGGGAACGTAGCGTTTCTTTAACCTTTCTGATTCTTATTTATTCATTCTTTTCTTTTCTTCCTCCTACCCTTTCTGTTTTCCTCCATTTCATAGTCTCTCATCTCTCCACTCAAACAGCAAGCTCCCCTAGCATTCTTTTTTGTTTGTTTGCATGTTTTTGGCTCCTGTTCCTCTCTCCTCTCTCATATCCATCTTAGTTCCACACATAACAATCTCCCCGCTGCATCCTGCCTACCTGCACCGTGCACTTGACATCACAACACAAAGCAGCACAGGCATGGCCTACTGGAACCTGGCCTGCACTGATTACCGACCCACTCTGGTGGCTGTAGTAAGTGCCACAAACAACCCGTCCCAGTAACTCCTCTTCAGCTAGACCTGCCCTGCCGTACCACATCTGAGTGACTCACCCTGCCAGTTAAAGAAGGAGGCAAAAATTACTGTGCACACAGACAAGCAAACAACAAAGAACACACAGTCTGCCTGCTCAGACATAGACATTTTTGTTTTTTTAAAAAAAGGGATGAAACAAACAAATCTACAATCAATAAACGAGAAAAATAACTACTGAATGCCCCGAAGACAGCAGACAATAACAAAACATTTACAAAAACAGGACAGAAAGGTTCCAGGAGGCATCCAAAATAAAACACCAGATGACCCTCCTCTGGAAGAAAATGCACTAGAACTACCTGATAGGGAATTCAAATCTCTAATACTCAGAATTCTCCAAGAACTGAGGCAAAAAGCTGACAAACATGAGGAAAAAATAGACAAATTCATGGAAAATACAGACAAAAAAATGGAAGAATTCAGAAAAATAATGCAGAAACAAAATGCCAAAATAAATTCACAGCTATAAATTATACAAGGACAACAATTAGAAATCCAAAAGATAAACAACAAAATTTCAGAAATGGACGATGTCATAGAAGGGCTGAGAAGCAGACTTGAAATGGGGGAAGACAGGATCAGTGGAATTGAAGACAAACACTTGGATACAACACTGTTTGAGGAAAACTCAGAAAAAAGAACAAAGAAAAAAGAAGAGACCCTGAGAGTTATGCGGGACACAATCAAAAGCAAAAATCTGCAAGTGATTGGAATTCCAGAACAGGGAGAGAAAACAGAAAACACAGAGAGAATCACTGAGGAACTGCTGACAGAAAATTTCCCCAGTATCATGAAAGATGAAAAGATGGCCATCCAAGAAGCTCAACGAACCCCATATAGAAGAGACCCCAAAAGAAATTCACCAAGGCATATCATATTCACACTCGCCAAAACCAAAGACAAACAAAGAATCCTGAGAGCAGCTCATGAAAAACAAGAAGTCCCATACAGAGGAGACACAATAAGACTAAGCTCAGATTATTCGGCAGAAACCATGCAGGCAAGAAGGCAATGGGATGACATATATACAATCTTGAAAGAAAAAATTGCCAGCCAAGAATAATATATCCTGCAGAACTCTCATTCAGATTTGATGGTGAAATTAGGTCATTTCCAGATAAACAGAAATTAAGGGAATATGTAAAAGTCAAACCAAACTTACAAGAATTATTAAACCAAGTTCTTCGATCTGAGGACAAACAGCTTCAGCTCACAGGCAGAACCTAGGACGCAGGATCGTACCAGCCAGATACCAACCTAGGAAATGACCTCTCGAGGACTATCCAAAACCAAAAGAAATACAACAGGGAATCAGAGCAGTTAATCACTAAATGACAACAACATCAAAACAATAAAAGAGGGAATAAACGGCATACGTATAGAACCTTCTAATGGAGAGGAAGGCAAGGCGATACCAAGTAATGGTACACTGCTTCAAACTTAAAAAGATAAGGGTAAAATTCATGGTAACCACAAAGAAAGTTAACAAACATATCCATAAAAAAAAAAGAGGAAAAACATAGTCTCAGAAAAAACAAAAGAAATGAAAAAAAATCCACAAACAAAAGTAACTGAGCACAAGAAAATAAGAAGAACAAAGAAAACGTCAGCACCCCAAAAAAAAGCACTACAAAATGACAGCAACAAACTCACAGCTATCAATAATTACACTGAAAGTAAATGGACTCAATGCACCCATAAAGAGACGGAGAGTGACAGAACGGATAAGAAACAGGATCCATCGATATGCTGTCTATAGGAGACACACCTTAGAAACGAAGATGTGAATTTATTAAAAGTCAAAGGTTGGAAAAAAATATATCAAGCTAACAACTACCAAAAAAGAGAAGGAGTGGCGATTCTAATCTCAGATAAAATAGATTTTAGAACGAAATCTACCATAAAAGACAAAGAAGGACACTATATAATGATTAAGGGGACGATCCATCATGAAGACATTACCATAACAAACATCTATGCACCCAATGACAGGGCTCCAAAACACAGAAAACAAACTCTAACAACACTGAAAAGATAAATTGACAGTTCCACAATAACAGTAGGAGACTTCAACACACCACTCTCAGTAAAGGACAGAACAACTAAGAAGAAACTCAGCAAATATACAGAAGACCTAAAGGGCACAATCAGCCAACTTGACCTCATAGACATATATACAACACTCCATCCAACCGCTGCAAAGCACACATTCTTTTCCAATGCACATGGAACGTTCTCCAGAATAGACCACATCTTAGGCCACAGAGCAATCCTCAACAAGATCCAAAACACTGAGATAATTCAAAGTATCTTCTCTAACCACAATGCCATCAAGGTAGAAATTAACAATAGCAAGAGCAAGGAAAAAAAATCAACTACATGGAAACTGAATAATACCCTGCTTACACATCAGTGGGTAGTAGAAGAAATCAGAGATGGAATCAAAAATTTCCTAGAATCAAATAAGAATGAAAACACATCATACCAAAACCTTTGGGACACAGCAAAGGCAGTCCTCAGAGGACAATTTATAGCAATAGATGCACATATCAAAAAGAAGAAAAGGACAAAATCAAAACATTAACTACAGAACTCAAACAAATAGAAAGAGAACAGCAAAAAAAGCCCACAACCACTGGAAGAAAGGAAATAGTAAAGCTCAGAGCAGAAATAAATGAAATAGAGAACAGAAAAACAATAGAAAGAATCAACAAAACCAAAAGTTGCTTCTTTGAAAGAATCAACAAAATCGAAAAACCACTGGCCAGACTGACAAAAGAAAAACAGGAGAGGACACAAATAACCCAGATAAGAAATGAAATGGGGGACATTACGACAGACCCAACTGAAATAAAAAGGATTATAACAGAAAATTATGAAATACTATACTCCAACAAATTTGAAAACCTAGAGGAAATGGATAAATTTCTAGAAACACACAGCCTACCCAAACTACAACAAAGTGATGTTGAAAATCTTAACAGACCCATAACAAGAGAAGAGATTGAAAAGGTAATAAAAAAACTCCCAACCAAAAAAAGCCCTGACCCAGATGGCTTCACTGGAGAATTCTACAAAACATCTACAGAAGAGCTTGTACCAGTACTGCTCAAGCTATTTCAGAGCATAGAAGAGGAAGCAAAACTTCCAAATTCATTCTATGAAGCCAGCATAACGCCGATACCAAAACCAGGAAAAGATGTCACAAAAAAATAAAATTACAGACCAATATCTCTCATGAATATAGATGCAAAAATTCTCAACAAAATTCTAGCCAATAGAATTCAGCATCATATCAAAAAAATAATACATCATGACCAAGTAGGATTCATACCAGGTATGCAAGGATGGTTCAACATTAGAAAATCAATCAATGTAATCCACCACATAAATAAAAGGAACGAAAAGAATCACATGATCATCTCAATTGATGCAGAAAAGGCATTTGACAAAGTCCAACACCCATTCCTGATAAAAACTCTCAATAAAATAGGTATAGAAGGGAAATTTTCTCAACATAATTTATAAACTATGCAAAACCAACGGCCAACATCATTCTCAATGGAGAGAGGCTGAAAACATTCCCCTTGAAAACAGGAACAAGACAAGGATGCCCTTTATCACCACTCCTATTTAACATTGTGCTGGAAGTTCTAGCTAGAGCAATAAGGCAAGAAAAAGAAATAAAGGGCATCCAAATTGGTAACGGAGAAGTTAAACTGTCCCTGTTTGCAGATGATATGATACTATAAACAGAAAACCCTAAAGACTCCACAAGAAATCTACTGGAACTAATAGAAAGATTCAGCAGAGTAGCAGGATACAAGATAAACATTCAAAAATCAGTTGGATTCCTATACACCAGTAAGGAGAACGATGAAAAAGAAATCAGGAAAACAATACCATTTTCAATAGCCCCTAAAAAGGTAAAATACTTAGGAATAAATCTGACCAGGGATGTAAAAGACCTATACAAAGAAAACTACAAAACACTGCTGCAAGAAGCCCAAAGGGATCTACATAAATGGAAAAACATACCATGCTCATGGATAGGCAGACTCAACATTGTGAAAACGACAATTCTACCCAAAGCAATTTATAAATACAACACAATCCCGATCCAAATACCAACAACATTCTTCAAAGAGATGGAAAAACTAATCATTAACTTTATATGGAAAGGGAAGAACCCCTGAACACGTAAGCACTACTGAAGAAGAATAAAGTTGGAGGACTCACACTACCTGACTTGAGAACCTACTATACAGCTACAGTAGCCAGAACAGCCTGGTACTGGTACAACAACAGATACATTGACCAATGGAACAGAATTGAGAACCCAGATGTAAATCCATCCACCTACAGTCACCTGATCTTCGACAAGGGCCCAAAGTCCATCAAATGGGGAAAAGACAGTCTTTTTAACAAATGGTGCTGGCAAAACTGGATATCCATCTGCAAAAAAAATGAAACAAGACCCATACCTCACACCATGTACAAAAACTAACTCAAAATGGATCAAAGACCTAAATATAAAGCCTAAAACTATAAAGTTCATAGAAGGAAAAATAGGACCAACATTTCAGGCCTTAATACATGGCATTAACAGGATACAAACCATAACCATCAATGCACAAGACCCAACAGATAAGCTAGATAACTGGGATCTTCTAAAAATCAAACACCTATGCTCTTCAGAAGACTTCACCAAAAGAGTAAAAAGAGAACCTACAGACTGGGAAAAAATTTTTGGACTGTACAAGTCAGACAAAGGTCTAATCTCCATAATCTACAAGAAAATCCAATGCCTCTACAACAAAAAAGACAAATAATCCTATTAAAAAATGGGCAAAGGATATGAAGAGACACTTCACCAAAGAAGACATCCAAATGGCCAACAGACACATGAGGAAATGCTCGCGATCACTAGCCATCAGAGAAATGCAAATTAAAACCACAATGAGATACCATCTCACCCCGGCATTACTGGCACAAATCAAAAACACTTGAAATAACAAATGTTGGAGGGGCTGCGGGGAGATGGAAACTCTTATGCACTGCTGGTCGGAATGCAAAATGATACAACTATTTTGGGAAATGATACGGCGCTTCCTCAGAAAGCTAGAAATAGACATACCATTCTATCCAGCAATCCCACTCCTACAAATATATCCTAGAGAAATGAGTCATCACTCAAATAGACATACGCACACCTATGTTCATGGCAGCATTGTTCACAATAGCAAAACGATGGAAACAACGTAGGTGCCCATCAACAGATGAATGGATAAACAAACTATGGTACATACACACAATGGAGTACTATGCAACAAGAAAGAACAACAATGAATCTGTGAAGCGTCTCATAACATGGATGAAACTGGAGGACATTATGCTGAGTGAAATAAGTCAATCACAAAAGGACAAATATTGTATGAGACCTCTATTGTAAAAACCCACGAAAAATTTCACACACAAAATTTAACAATATTTCTTGGTTACCAGGGATGGGGTGGGGGGAAATACTAAATAGGCAATAGATAAGTGGTATCTTGGGTGAAGGGTGAGACAGTACACAATACAGGGGAAACTAGCACAACCTGTACAAGGAAAGGTCATGGAAGCTCCATAGACACATCCAAACTCCCTGAGGGACTGAACTGCTGGGCGGAGGGCTGTGGGGGCCATGGTCTCGGGGAACATCTAGCTCAATTGGCATGACACAGCTTATAAAGACAATGCTCTCTCTACATTCTACCTTGGTGAGTAGTGTCTGGGGTCTTAAAAGCCTGTGAGCAGCCATCTAAGAAACTCCACTGGTCTCATCCCTTCAGGAGCAAGGGGGAATGAAGAGAACAGGATATAAGGAAAATTGTCCACAGCTACCAAGGCTTCCACCGGACTGAATCCAGTACAGCTAGATGGTGCCCGGCTACCACCACTGACTGCTGTGACCAGGATCACAACAGAGGGTTCTGGACAGAGCTGGAGAAGGATGTAGAGCATATTTCTAATCCACAAAAAAAAAAAAAAAGACCAGATTTACTGGCCTAAAGGAGACTGGAGAAACCCCGAGAGCATGGCCCCCAGACATCCTTTTAGCTCAGTGGTGAAGTTACCTCCGAGGTTCACTGTTCAGCGTGGGAGTGGACAGCCCCGTAAAACCAAATGAGACTAACGAGGTACAGTAGTCCAGTGACAAGGGCCAGAAAGCAGAAGGGGACAAGGAAGCTGGTGATAGGGAACCCAAGGTTGAGTAAGGACATTGTTGATGTGTTGTGAGATTGTTAACCATTGTCATAGGGCAACATTTGTAGTAACTGTTAAATGAGAAACTATTTTGTTCTGTAAGCCTTCATCTTAAGTGAGAATAACAGCACCATTCGAACAGCATAGTCAGTCTCACTGAACCTTGCATGTAGAAATTTTTGAAATGGTGTATCTTTGGCTATACGTATTTTCACCAAAAAAAAAAAACGGTTGAGAAGTTAGAGGGTTGATATGTTGTGGGGTTGTTAACCAATGTCATAAAACAACATGTGTACTTCTGTTTCATGAGAAACTATTTGTTCTGTAAGCCTTCACCTGAAGTACAATTTAAAAAAAAGGCACGCTATATATGCTTGTGTGTATGTGTATGTGCATATGTGATTGCTATTAAAGTCAAAAAGCAAAACACCCACAGGAGTTTAGACATTGTGCATAATAAAAAGGATCTATTTGGAGGAATTTCTAAATGTCCCTTCTTAATGAAGTTTTAGGAATTTTTCAACCTGAAACAAAGACAAAATAGCCATCCTAAACACTGCTAGTGGTTTCTTGGTGTTTTTACTTTCTTTCTCCAGGATGCTTATTTTTTTAGCTCTTGGCATCCATTGCTTTACATATTCTTAACCTTCTGTAACTCCACATTATTTTGTAGAGGAAGATTTGTCTACATCTCTCCTTTCTATGATTCTGCTGTTATTAGCCTAATAAGTATTCTCCCTCACACTCACTGCAAAGTGGTTTTCTAATAGCACAAACAAATAAATGAATAAATAAAAAAAGTGACTTCATTTACTGCATACAGATTTGTATTTGTACTTAAAAATACACTACAGTTTTTCTTTTCTGTGCTCATGAGAAATTTGCCAATCCATCAAGTCAAAATAACCAGCACATACAAAATGTCTGTTACTTACCACCAATTTTATTTTTTAAGAGACATTTGAATAGTTGGAAGAATTGTCAACCTGTACATTTTCCTTTGATTACAGAGGAGGTAGCCTGCCATTATACCAGAAATAGTTAATATTAGAGTAGTAGGCAGCCCAGAAACATACAACTCCTTCTGTTTTCAGTTTTGTATTTATTTGAAAAAGGTCAAGGCAGTCTAGTTGATGCCAAATTCTTTAAGAAGGTGTCGTATGCTTATAGCCTACCTTTTATGAGACTCTTAGATTAAGATTTAGTAATTATAAGATTCATTTTTCTTCCGGAAATGTTGCTTATGTGACTTCTACAAATATATCACGTAGGTTTTTGTTTGTATCTAATATATGCATATATATGCTCACCACTGTTGTGGGATATGCAGAAAATATACAAAAAACATAAAATATGGCCTCCATCGTTAAGTTGCTTACAGTTTATTTAAAGAGAAAGGATTAGGAACATAAATAAGACCAAATTCAACTAAGTCCTAAGATAAAGTTACTCCTAGATGAATTCTGAAGAGAGCAACTTCAGTGAGAATGGAAATAGGTTAATATATCCTCAGAGTGATAGATTGACTTATTGATTTACTGGCTCCATTCTGCACCCCAATCTGTATCCACAGGTGACTCCCATTAGAGACAGAGTGTATGCCTCTGTATCTTTTCTTTGGGCATGACCTTGTGATTTGCTTTGGCCAATGAGATGTTAGCAAGCCAAGGCCTTTTGCACTTCTGAAAGTCTCTTATAAAAAGAGCCTCCTAATAACTGTTGCTTCCTCAGCCTGGGCTCCAGAATGAACACTTATGGAGCCCACCTGAGCCTAACTTTCTGAGAGAAGCCGAGCTCAGCTAGACTTGCAGCTTGAAGTACAGCTATTCAGCTGAGCCTGGCCTAGATTAGGCAACTCACAGACACGTGAAAAAAGAAATTGTTTCAGCCACTGAGTTTTATTACATAACAATAGGTAACTGATACACTTGGAGATAGGTTATAGTTTGAATAGCTAAAGGATAAAACAATAAGAAGGAACTTGTTTCTAATACAATGTGTTTTGCCAGCTTTGAATATGAATATTTCACGTCTCTTTTATTTCTTCAATTACTCATTACTCCACTAGTCCTTATTAGCAGGAATTCTGGTGTTTCCTGTTAGAAACTAGCTCTATTCCTCTCCTTTGTACAAGAACTATGGTCACTGACTCAGTCCAAATGAGCCTAAAAGAGACCTAGAATCTTCTCAGTTCAGCAAGAGGCCCCAGATTCCAGCTTCCTTTGCCCTCATCACTATTACTACACGGTGTTGCTATGAACACTTGACCCACAGAGATGGCTATCTTTCTTCACTAATAGTGATATCCATACTAGTTTGTATGTTTGTACAGGACTCAAGAGTACCACACCCCTGAAACTTCCAAGGTTATAGTTTTTTTTAAAAAAAGGCTACTTACTTGCATACCTTTTTTCTCAAAGCAGAATTGTTGGGACAAAGCAGTGGGCCTCAGAGGGTCTCAAAGCCTCAACCACAAGCTGTGTGAGAACCAGGCCTTCACCCAACACTCTCTAGATCCTAATGGAAAAGGAACACTCTCGTCTCTCCTGTGGTGAGTTTCTTTGTAAACTTTTTTCCTCCAGTAGACCAAAGCCGTCGCCATCTTAATCAAAGAATTTCTAGTAACTTTGAGTCTCATCAAAGAAATGGGCAGTGTGCCTTTACTCCCATGAAGCTCCTTGCCCCCATGTAAATATGAAACTTTCTCCCCAATGAACGACTATGCATACCAGGGAGCAGGGGCGGATTAGGCACTAGGCAAGGTAAGCGCAGTGCTTACCTTGCTTACCAGATCACCTATAATGAACAATTTCACATTTTTTCACCACATCAAAGACTCTGCTTCTAGGTATGGCTAGCATCTGTCTCTCAGCCATACTACTGGTGCTAGGGATACTCAGATAAACAAGACATGTCCCAAGTCCTCAAACAGCTCTTGATTATCTAATGGAACAGACAAAAGGTTCTGTAGCACCTTCCTACAGAATCAAAGCCTCTTTTCAAATTTACAGTCTCTGACAGGGGCGGATGACCCAGTAAACAAGTTAAGCACAGGCTTACTTGTATTTACTTACTAATCTGTAGTGAACAATTTCACATGGGTTTCACCACATCTCTCATGTGAAACTGTTCACTACAGATGATCTGGCAAGCAAGGTAAGCACTGTGCTTACCTTGCCTAGTGGGTAATCCATCCCTACCAGGGAGTATTATGAGAGACAACATTTTTCAGCTCATAAAAAAAAAAAATTGCCTATTTACCTTCCATTTGTATACCTAAAATGCCACTTAGGGGTTTAAGAAAGATTCAGACAACTTCTACTCCCGGACTATGCTCGTTTACCTTGGAGAAACAGTTTCCAGTTTTTTTGCTAAAATTATTTTTCTGTCTTGCCAAGCATCCTACCACAAATGCAAAATCCTAAAGACAGGAATGAACTTGAGATATTTACAGACTATGCAGGCCTTTAAGAAATATCGATCGTATGCCAACTGGGTCCAGGCATACTACTGGATGCTAGGGATACTCAGATAAACAAGACATGTCCCAGGTCTTCAAACAGCTCTCTATCTAATGGAAGAGACAAAAGGTAGTTATAATCAATTAAACTGCAAAGAGGTGTCATGTTTAATAGAGAATGATGAGAAACAATGCTGAGCAACAAGGTGTTGATTAAATAAATTTTTATACAACCATAGAACTATTTATTTTGAACCCATGAAAATGAAGTTATAGATTATTGATTACTGTGTAATGATGTTTTTGGTATATTATTAAAGAAAAGGCAGTTATATGCAATACTGCAGCATCAGCACATACCTATTATATGTAAATAATATATACACATATAAATGTATATTATACAGAAAAGCAACATATTGGTTAAAATGTTAATTATGGTTACCTTTTGCTGGTGAGGAGCCCTGATGGCGTAGTGGTAAAGAGCTTGGCTGCTAACCAAAAGGTCGGCAGTTCCAATCCACCAGCCGCTCCTTGGAAATCCTATGGGGCAGTTCTACCCTGTCCCATAGGGTCGCTATGAACAGGAATCGATTCAACAGCAACGGGTTTGGGTTTTTTGTTTTTTTCTTTTTGGTGTCGCTGGTGAGATAATGAGCTTTCTTTTTTTTTGCTTATTTATATTTGCTAATGTGTCTACAATGAACATATAGATTACTTGTATAATAAAGAAAATTAAAGGTAATTTTAAGAAAATGTTAACACTCAGGAAGACCAACCCTACAAGCAAAGGATGATTATTCAAAGTCAGAACAATTAGACATGGTGAAGCAACGCAAACTCCCTTCACCTTAAGATTCCTCTTATATTCTCACGTTACTTGACCTTATGTCTGGGTCTAAATGGTCTAAATGGGTCAATTTCTGTCTACCTGAAGCTCTTGTGAAAGAATAATTCTAAATAAAATGCTTTGAGATTAAAAGTCTTTTGTAAAATATTTTCCCACCTCATCAAAACTAAGAATTCATTCACTGGAAAATATGACTTACGTTCTCTGTTGTTTCTATAAGGAGCTAAGCACAAGATTGCTAACTCTTTTGCTAAAATGTCACATAGGATGGCAAACTGTTACTCATCTGGACATCAAGAGGCGAAGCAGACATTTCTGGACCTATTCCAGAAGTCTGTTAACGTTTTGCTTTCCCTCAGAGGACACTGTGATTCATATTTGCTAAATTCATCTACTGTCATCCCCAAATTTGCCCGGAAATATCTAGCCATGCTTTTATTTTTTTATAGTTGGAATAAAATTAATTTACTGAGCTCATACTATATGCCAGATATTCTGCAACTTTATTTACACAGATTTTTCTCATTAAATCCTCAAAACAACTCAACCAGTACTGGTATCACTGACATCCCATTTTATAGATAAGAAAACCTGTACTTAAACCGGTGTAAGTCCTACTAAAAGGAACGCAGTCTCCTGGGAGAAATGGCTGATCTGAGCTTGGAGAAGGTAAAGTACAAGGTGAACCTGGACTATTTTGTGGGCCAAGAGAGTAAGGAAGCACTCAGAACTGGTGGAGATGTGTCAAAAGAACATGGGCACCAGATTAAATGGGCTCCCACTGGCCAATCTGGACTCTTTGGGCATCACAATAATGACAGTAATAGTTTATAACATACTGAATTTAAATAAAAATAATCTAGGAGTTCATACTGACACAATAGATGGATAGAGGGTGAAGAGAAAGGTCTTCTTTACAGTAGAGTACCAGGTAGGTATAACAATACCAAAAACCAAACCAAACCCATTGCCGTTGAGTCGATTCCGACTCATAGCAACCCTACAGGACAGAGTAGAGCTGCCCCATCGGGTTTCCAAGGAGCGCCTGGTGGATTGGAACTGCCGACCTTTTGGTTAGCAGCCGTAGTAGCTCTTAACCACTAGGACACCAGGGTTCCCAAATATAACAATAGAGACAGCAAAATCATCATTTTGTAACCACTAAAGAAATAGTTTATTGAGAGAATTCTCAGTGGATGATGAAACCATCAGGTGAAAGTTTGCTGGAGAATGAGATATTTACATAATAGCTCTCCATAGATGGCTTGTTAATGACAAAGGAAAAAAGAACTTTTTACAGTGGAGAAATCTTGTGGACAACACCTTAGCCAAATGAGTCAAGTTAATATGACCAAAAATGGAGCAAACTGACATCAAGTGCCTCCAGATTCTATGCACTGAGAAGATTAACACTCACTTATGTAGTATTTTTGCCAAAAATTCATAAGCTAAACAAATCATTAAAAAAAATTTTTTTTAATCCAAATTGAGTGACATTCTACAAAAACAATTGGCCCGTACTCTTCAAAAATAACAATGGCATGTTTTTATTAGGTGCCCTGGATTCTGACCCATAGCAACCCTACATGACAGAGTAGAACAGACCCTTAGGGTTTTCTTGGCTGTAATCTTTAGGGAAGCAAATCACCAGGTCTTTCTCCCATGGAGTCTCTGGGTGGGTTTGAACCGCCAACCTTTCGGTTAGCAAGCAAGCGCTTGATCATTTGTGCCACCAGGGCTCCTTTAACAATGGCATAAAAGACCGAAAAAAGGCTGAGGAACTGTTCCAGACCAAGAGACGACAGGGACATAAAAACGAAAGCAATATTCTGGATTAGAGCCTGCATCCAAAAAAGAAAAATTGCTATAAAGGATATTTTGCAAAAATTGATTGTATTTAAAGAGATATTTTATTCGATGATTGTATCAATATTAAATGTTCTGACTTTGACAACTGACTGTAGTTACGTAGGAGATTACTCTTATTCTTAGAAGGTACGTGATGAAAATATTAGGAATGAAGGGTCATTATGTCAACGACTTACTCTTAATGGTTAATATAATAATAGAAATAATATGCACTTATAGAGAGTACAAGATAAAGCAAATATAGCAAAATATTAATTGATCACTCAGGTGAAGGTGAAGGTGAAGGATATAATGATGTTTACTATAATTTTCTTTCACCTTTTCTCTAGGTTTAACATTAAAACAGTTAAAAAAGGTTGGGAGTAAAAGAGGTTTAAGCAACTTACCAAAGATATGCAGTTAAGTGAGTGGTGGCGCAAGGACTGAAACCCAGATGTTCTGTCTGCAAAGCCATCCGGAACTTTTCACCATGTCTATAGGGTCGCTATGAGTCCAAATCAACTCCATGGCAACAGGTTCGGTTTTTTTTTTTTTTTTTTTTTTTTTGGTTATTCAGTACTATTGGAGCCCTGGTAGCACAGTGGTTAAGAGCTACTGCTGCTAACCAAAAGGTCGGCAGTTGGAATCCACCAGCCACTCCTGGGAAACCCTATGGGGCAGTTCTACCCTGTCTTATAGGGTCGCTATGAGTCTGGGTTTGAGTACAGGGCTCCGCATCACTACTACTCAGTGTGTGGTCTGGGACCTGGGAAGTGTTAGAATTGCAGAATCCCAGGACCAGCCCCATTTCTACTGAACCAAATTCCCAGCTCAGAAAGTTCCCCGGGGGATCCCTGTGCACATTAAAGCTATCTGACCTGCTTACTGACTCTGACTTTATCTCCCATCCGTCTCCCTCTTTTTCATAAACTCCAGCCCCATTGGCTTCACTGTATTTCTCCAGCACTCTACATGCAATATTATGGTCAGGGCTTTTGCATTTCCTGCGTCTTCTGCCTGCAGTGACCTTGTAAAAGATATCTCCCTGGGTAACTTCTCCTAACTCCTTCAGAACTCTTCTCAAACATCACCTAATCAATGAGGTTTTCCGGATATAAAATCTCGACTACCCCAGGAATTCCTATTCCATTTACTCTGCTTCCTTTTTCTCCAAAGCCCTTGGCAACCACCTGACACACTATATACTTGCTTGTTCATCTGTTTATTGTCTTTGTTTCCCCTACACCACTGGAAATTCCTTGAGGACTAGGGACTTTGTTTTATTCTTTGCTTTTTCCCTAGTGCCTAGAACAGTACCTGACCCATGGTAGATACTCAGTAAAGACTTATTGAATCAATTTATGACCACATGATCTCTAATTGTCACCACAGCCTTCTAGTCATCCCCACTTCAGAGAAAAAGAGGTTCTGACAAGTCAAAGAACTTGACCAAGATAACTCAGCTAGTAAGAGGTGTTGTTGTTGCTAGGTGCAGTCCAGTCAATTCTGACTTATAGCAACCCCATGTAACAGAGTAGAACTGCCCCATAGTGTTTTCTATGCTGTAATCTTTCTGGAAGCAGATTGCCAGGTCTTTCTCCTGTGGAGTCACTGTGTTACCGGGTGGAAACCCCAGGTTCTTACTCGGCATGACTCGTATTGGCCAATAAACGAGAGATCGAGGTGGGAGAACAAAAAGGCACCTTTATTTCATTGTACGAGGAAATGGAGTCAGACGGTGCTTATTGCTGCCAAGATGGCTCACCAAGGGCAGGCAGGCAGGTTATTTTTAAAGGGGTTTACAAGTAGGGGGTTCATACAAGTTACATCAGCAACATTCTTAATCATACTACGCAGGCGTAATGGGGTTTCCATATAACCTCCAAGCGAAAGCAAGATTCAAATGCAAAGCTGGGGTGGGGGGAGCCCAGCAAAGGGAACGATTTTGCAATACAACACTGTAGGGGAAGAAGCCAGGTAAAGAATACAGCACTGTGGGGTTTCTGTCTCAGCTGGGTGGGTTCGAATGCCAACCTTTTGGTTAGTAGCCCGGCCCTTAACCTGCACACCAGGCTCCTTAGTAAGGGGTATAAAAACTAAAACCAAATCCATTGCTGTTGAGTCAATTCCAACTTATATGGATCCTATAGGACAGAGCAGAACTGCCCCATGGGGTTTCCAAGGATGTTGTCTTTAGGGAAACAGACTGCCACATCTTTCTCCTGCAGAGGCTGGTGGGTTCAAACTGCCAACCTTTCGGTTAGCAGCAGAGCGCTTAACCACTGCACCACCATTAAATCTTGGATCTGAGTCCAAATTCTATACTTTCTGTAACTGTTTTGTTACCCGAATAGGGTCCGTGCCCTGGAACAGTCGAGCCAATGAAACATACTCCAAGTCAGAAAGAGTGAGAAAGTTTTAATTTAGGAGGTGTCCACCAACGGGGATCTGACGGCAATGCAGGCTTTCTCTATGGAGTCCCAAGAGGCATTTTTACATCAGAGCTTATATATGATTTTTACAAAGGTTAGAAGTGTTGTTATTCACTCCAAGATAATTAGGAGTGACTCTTTATCATACTAAAGAGACACATGCTGGACATTTCCTTATCTGACATCTGGGCTCTAATCTTCCTGTGGGGGGTCCTAAGTCACAGGTGGCCGGACAGAGCAAAACAAAGTCATTAACAAAGGTATGCAAAAAGGGAGAAGGCAAAGAAGAAAAAGAAAAAAAAAGAAACTTACAGGTTCATCATGGCGTTCGTTATGTCAAGCTCTCAGTTGCCCATTTTGAAAAGGAGAAAACATGCTGGGGAATGTTAGGGTCACAGTTTTACTACTGACAGTAGTCACACACACACATACATACACACACACACACACACACACACACACACACACACACACACAGCTCAACCTACACAGTAACTGCACTGCATTGAGGAGGATGAATCCTTGCTATCACATGGCACTTTACAGATAGAAAGGATTTTCACATGTGAATTATTTATTTCTTTAGCTTTTACTCTTACTTTATTGGACAAAGAAGTCAGGTCGATATTGTCTCATCCGAACTTCTCAGCAACCACGTGGACCAGGTTAGTGCAACACGATTAGCCTTATTGGTCAGATATGGATTTTCTTCTTGATCCAGGGGCAGGGAGTTGAATGGCGGAGGCCATCTTCCGGGTGTAATGGTGTTGAAGTCCCTGATCCTTTTTAAATGTGTCTCTGCAGCCGTGACCTGGGCACTAGCTTTCTTTGGGTCAGTATCTGTGCAGCTGCGTCAGAGACGGCGCCTCCATCTGTGTACATCATCCTAGTTCTCTTCATGTCCTTATTATCCTATCACCCAGAAAGGCATTGCATTTGATTTTCAACTCAATGACCCAAACTCTGGAAATGCATTTTGGTTACTGACTTCATTTAAAGCATCTGACAGAAACGCATGCATACAAATCAAGGCGTTTGCCCTCTCACTGCTAGTCCTGAGAGGCCAACGGATGGCTAAACTGGCTGACCTTTAGAAGCACTGGAGGAAAAATATAGTGATGCCTGGGCCTCAGCATAGGGATTCTTATCTCACTGGCTAGGGCGAGTCCCAAGCACCCGCATTTTGCAAAAGACACCAAGTAATGCTAACGATTGTCCAGGTTTGAGAATCATGCTATAAGACATCAAGAAAACACACACACACACACTGACACACAGACTAACAACTCAGACCATCTATAGAAGCTGTGGCCCTAGTAGCTAGAAATACCAAGCAGGTGATAAAAGGAAGAAAAAGTTACTGAACTGACCCTCAACTAACAGCATGGACCTAACTCAACGACCAGTGAAAGTCAATGAGGTGCTAAGAGTCCATTTACACCACCAATTTAACTGCTCACTGAGCTGTATTTCTTTATTTGCTATCAGTCCTTTTTTGTGTGTGTTTCAGGCAGGTCCCATGGAGAAGCGTCTAGCAACTTTGGATACATCAACAACCTTTATTCACCTTCAAAGAACAGTACTTAGAACGCACTATAAACTGTGGCTATAATGCATGGGGCCCAGCAACCTCAAGTCATCGACTTCATCATTAGAAAAAAGTGGAAAAACATCAACAATTGGTATTTACTACATCATATCCCTCTTACTTGTCAATACTGGATGAAGTTATATTTATTTCACTTGTTTGCAATAATTAACCATCATCACAATAAAAAATGAGCACCTAGGGGACTAGAGTTTTCTTCATATAGTGAACTAGTGGTCTAGTAGGATAAGAAACCTTCTTATCCATAATACAGAAAGAGATCATTTTTGTAATGAAAAAGCCTCACACAATTTCCTACTGCTTTAGGTATGTATTTTGATCATGCCAAAAGCAAAGTCAACTTTTAAAACTTTATTCAACTTTACGGAATGAATAATAAGAAAGACAATAAGAAGCATTTGAGAAGTCATTGCTCCCCATCACCCGATCATTACCACAAACCCACCAGTCTCTATCCACTTAATTCTTACTTATAAGGTCCCTGGGTGGCACAAAAGGAGCCCTAGTGGTGCAGTGGTTAACCACTCGTTTACTATCCGAAAGAGCAGCAGTTCAAACCCACCAGCCGCTGCATAGGAGAAGAATGTGGCAGTCTGCTTCTGTAAAGACTACAGCCTCGGAAACCCTATGGGGCAGTTCTACTCTGTCCTATAGGGTCGCTATGAGTAAGAATCGACTCGATGGCAATGGGTTTTTTGGTTTGGGTGCTACTAGCAGTTTGGATTGGCTGCTAAAGGTTGATAGTTTAAATCCACCCAGCAGCACCATGGAAGAAAGGCCTGGTGATCTGCTTCCATAAAGATTACAGCCAAGAAAACCCTATGGAGCAGCTCTACTCTGTAACACATGAGGTCACCATGAGTCAGAATTGACTTGACAGCAACAGGGTTTTGTTTTTGTCCTCCCAGTTCAAATCCCATCTCCTCCAAGAAGCCACCCAGACACGGTAGCCCATAAGCAACCTTTCTTCTTTATCACTTCATGATTCATTTGTACTTAGGCAAGATCCCTGGTTGGCACAAATGGTTTGTGCTCGGCTACCAACCGAAAGATTGGCCTTTTGAACCCACCCAGTGGCACCATAGATGAAAGTCCTGGCAATCCCCTTCTGTAAAGATAACAACAACCATGAAAACTCTATGGAGCAGCTCTATTATGTAACACGTGGAGTCGCCATGAGTCAGAATCAACTAGACAGCAACGGGTTTTGGTTTATTGCCTTGTATTATTAGTTATCTCTTTATGGACCTATACCTTTTTCCAGCAACTGAACTATGCTTATCACAAGAGTAAATGTTACTTTGTATTTTCTTCATAGAGTTTGCTCACAATACACAGAGCACCTAGTCAATGCTCAATGAATACCAGTTGAGTGATTAGCTACTAATAAACAATTAGCCAATTTGTGGAAATTAATTTTGCTCCTAACAATTGGGAATATATTTAAGCAACAACCCAATTTAAAAATTCTAATCAGATTAGAATTTTTATTAATTAGCTTTCTATTTCCAAGCACCGTGGGACCATTTACTAGGTTAAGTTTAGACCAATATAATTTCTTAAATGTCAAACAAAATACCATTCCTTGCATACTTTGAACATACCAAATGTGTTCCTATTTCAGAGCCTTTGCATTTGCTTTTCCATTTGGCTAGAACTTTCAATCGCGTCATATGCATGTGAAAGGTGGACAATGAATAAGGAAGACTGAAGAAGAACTGACATATTTTAAATTATGGTGTTGAGAATATTGAATATAGGTATCCTCCGCTTGAAAGCTCACTTTAGAGCACTTCGCTTTTACAAAAAACCTGCATTAGTACCTGTTTTCGACAACCGAGAGAAATTCAGAAGAGGATTTTTGCTTTTATGAAAAAGGCGAAAAGCAGAATAGTGTTCAGCGTTTGTTTTGCAGGAAGCCCAGCCCTTAAAGAGACAGCACACACTCCCAGCAGGAGAGTGGCATGGCCCCCACCTCGGGCCTCAGGGCCTTCAGCAGCTCCCTGAGGGTGGGTAAAAGGCTGCGCTGAGGGTCTCCAACCAGCCCTCCCGGCCCGGTGAACCCCTTCTTTCCTCCAGCACACCCCTTCCCCACTGAGCTTCTTTTGTCCACCCCCACTCCCCCAGGCACCTGCGGGCATGATTTACAGTCTCCAGCCTCCCAAAGAGCTTGAGCAGGCACGCCGGGGGCTGGTCTCTGACCCCTCCCCCTAGGAGAGGGGGCCTTCGGCTGAGGCACCCCAGAGGGGGAGACCAATTGCACCTCCCTCAGTATGTGCCATCTGCCGCCTGTCAGCCTCTCTCCGTGGGCCTTGATCTCAGGTGCCTGTAAGGGTTAGGGGAGCGGCTGATTCAGCCCGTTTCCTGGCTTCTTCCCAGGCTCAAGACCTCTGCCCCCGCCTCACCTCCTCTTCACGTGGGGGCCGGGGGGCGGAGGGGGGGCAGGCCCTCCTGGAAGGCCAAGATGCTGCACACTCTCAGATGCAAGAGCTGGGGAGGGCAGTGAGCTCGGGGTGGCAGCCCTAACCTGGGAAGGTGGCGCCCTCAGGGCCTGTGTCCCAGTTAGGGGATGTCTCTGTCTGTCCTGGCCAGACTCCTTCCGGGGGAACTACACTGAGCATCTCAGCATCAAGCCGCCAGAGCTTTGAACTGTGTATGTGAGTATCTATGCTTTATCTTGATTTACTTATCATATCATTCCTGCTTTTAATATATATTAGTGTTGTTTTAGGTTTTATGTGTTATTTGGTATGGTTTGGTAGGTTATTTTTTGGGCCTAGGAATCCTCAAAATTTTTTCCCATATAAATTAATGGTATTGCTTCTTCACTCTGTGCAATTTTGGCTTATGAAAGGTTTTGTAGGAATGCTCTGCTTTCAGATAGTGGGGGAAACCTGTATAGTAGGACTGCCAGAAGAAAGAACAAATCTGTCTTAGAAGAAGTACAGCCAGAATGCTCCTTGGAAGCGAGGATGGCGAGACTTCATCCGACATACTTTGGACACGTTATCAGGAGGGATCAGTCCCTGGAGAAGGACATCATGCTTGGTAAAGTAGAGGGTCAGAGAAAAATAGGAAGATCCTCAATGAGATGGATTGACACAGTGGCTGCAACAATGTCCTCAAGCATAACAACGATTGTGAGGATGGCGCAGGACTGGGCAGTGTTTCCTTCTGTTGTACATAGGGTTGCTATGAGTCGAAACCAACTCGATAGCACCTAACAACAACAACAGAACATTCTTTCCTGTCATCTATGTGCACCTATCTCCTTCTTGTTATACAGGTCTCGACTTAAATGTTCCCCCTTCAGAATGGCCCTCCACAATGACCAATTTAAAGTAGCTTTCACATACACACTCAGTTATTCTCTGTCACGTTACCCTACTCTGTTTTTATTGTGCTTAAATATCATTACATATTTTCTTTCATTACACCAAAAATTTTTCTTCTGTGTGTTTATTGCCTGTCTACTGACATTCAAATGTATGTTCTATGAGGATAGGGACCTTTTCCTGCGTGTTTATCCCTCTATCCTCAGTGCTCATAAACTGGCACAGAGTAAACACTTGATAAATATTTGTCGAAGGAATGGATTTTGAATAGCCTGAAAGCTGATAGGGGAAGCACCTTCTTACTGAGAGTTGAAGTTAGACATCTGGATTTAAATACAAGTCTCAATTATATATCTAGCTCCTCTGGGCCCCTAAGTTCTTAGAAGCCAGAGACCTGAAACCAAGTTACATGGAGTTAATGGAGGACAGAACTTTCTTGATATAAGAAGAGAAAACAAAGCAAGCTGCTAAGAACAACTGGGCCTTCTTCCCTCTCCTCATGCCTGTACCAAATAAGTGCAGGTGATATAAAAATAATCATAATTTTTTGAAATCAATACGTATCTAAATCAGTAGATCTTGCCACTTATATTTCTATCAATTCTCCTTCCGCTATCTTGGTATAATTCTACCATGTTTGACAACTCTGCACCAAGAAATATTAAGTTCATATATTAAATTAAAATTATCAAAAGGATAAATAACATTTAGGGGTTTATCAGCAAATAAATAAAATTTACAGTGTGTTACTCAATCTTGAATTTAATTCCATCTTTAACCTTAGTGATCTTGAGGTCAAAGGCTATGCCTTAGGACTATGTAACTTCTTTCTTTTCTTCCTGCCTTATCTCTATCAGAGTTTTTTTTTTTTTTCCTTCACTTAATCCCAGGATGAAATTCATCAGGTTTTCTTTATAGGAGTTGACACTTCAAGGGGCTTTTATGTTCAATAGTATTTGTTCAGATGTCTTTCTGACATAGATCCACAGTATTGTAATATCGTCCAAGCCCAAAGTTTTTACCAGCTGAAAATCATTTTCTTTACCATTCTCTGTGTCAACAGACTTTAATTCAAATCAACTCCATTTGAATCTTAATTGGAATTTTTTTTTTTTTTTTGGTTTGGCTACCTTACATACTTGTGATCTGCCCTGACACATATTGTCACAAGTAAGCACAGAGCTACGGTACTGGAAGGAAGTCTTTTTGTGGAGGTTTAGTAGCATTAATTGAAATGTAAATGATAGGAAACATGAAAATAAAACATTTTTCTGGTGTCAAGCAAAATTTCAAAACCAAAGGATGCTTTTCCAAAGGAATAATTGCAAGGCAAGACGCTGTAAGACTGGTTTCAGACGCAAAAGTGAATCATCCTGGTCAGATCTTGCCATGTACCACTCACTTATCCAGTCACTGCTATATACTCAAAAGTTTTTTATTCCTTGTATTCTTTAATGATGATATTTCTAATGCTGGTTCTATATTTGGCTTGCTGCAACCAAAAATTTTGATGAATAATCAAAGTACTGTACAATGGAATGTGTATGGAAAAACCCATGAAGATTCTCTTTGGTGAGTGGCTGCAGCAACTATGTGCAATATTTGGTGTTTACAGCCCTGCCCTTTTGGTTCTAGACGTTGTCAGTTAAATCTACAATGTGTTAGGAACTTGAGAGATACAAAACAAGTGTAAGAAATGGTATGATGCTTGTGCTGGATATCACTTGTTTGTCCCTCCAGATCCAATTTTCACCATTTTCCACTCTGCTCTGTGACCTGGAAAGATGAGGTGCATGAGTCACATTAATGGATTTGTTTATCCTCTGGCTTATGGTTGAGTCTGGCCAATAAGCAGCATCAGCAAGAGGTGAGATGGTGAGAGGAGGGTGGGATGGGGTCACTGCAGGCTGACTAGGTCACAGTTCTTGCCAGGTGGTCCTCTCTACCACTGCTCTGTCTCTGGGTCTCAGAAACCACTCCATCCAGTCACCCTTTGGGGCCTACAGGAGATAATGCTGTTACTAACCAGGATACTGCCTCATGGTGTCCTATCATCTTCCCCACAGCTTTGCAAATAGTCCTTTTATTAAACTCTTCTCAGATTACCCAACTTGAGTTGCTATCTGATTCCTCATGAGGCCCTCACAGTTATAATGTCTTTCTTTAAGGAGTTTACCATTTTTGGCAGGAAAGATAAAGATAATACATTAAGAGAATGATACAATTAAGTATGACACAAGAGAATGACAAAATCCAGTATTAACCTATAAAGTGTTCATAAGATGTTATTTGGATTAAGATAAATGAAGACTCTTTGGGAGCTAGAGTTGGACTGAGAAGATTTCCAAAAGAAGATAGAACTTCAAATGAATCAAGGAGGTAGGAAAAATTTTGAATAGTAGAAAAGAAGCAATAAGGAACTCCTGGGAGGAGAGTGACTTTGGCAAAAGCACAAAAGCATAAGTAAGAAAGTAATGTGGGAGGCCAGTTAACTGGGAAGTTAACTGGTTCATCTGGTTCCCAAAACCTACAGGTTGTTGTTAGTTGTCATTGAGTCGATTCTGACTCATGGCAACCGCATGTGTGCAGAGCAGAACAGCTTCATAGGGTTTTCAAGGCTGTGATCTTTTGGAAGCAGATTGCCAGGCCTGTCTACTGAGGCACCTCTGGGTGAGTTAGAACCACCAACTTTTCAACTAGTAGTTAGCAGTCAATCGCTTAACCTTTTGCACCACTCAGGCACTCTTCAAAACCTCCATTGGGGAGATAAATTCATGATTTAAATACTTAAGCCATCCAGTCTGTATGAATTCCATCCACAGGAGTCAAGACATCCAGTGAGGATGAAGAAGCCACTGCAGCTCTGACACAATGACGTTTAGGAGTGGGTTCAGTTGTCAGTTACCGTACAACCCAAAATATGAAATAACTGCCCTGAGGTTTACAGTGCTTTAAAAAAAATAGTCTCTGATCAAATGCTTTTCCGAATTCTCATCACATCAGACATCTCTGCAGTTTGAATGGAAGATTTATGCATTTTATATATTGAACGAACCCCTGTTACAACACACCCCAAAGAGGGAAGTAGTGGTATGAGCTAACCCTTTCGTGACTCGGGGGGCATACCATATCCCAACCACTTTTTATGCCTCTGGAGTTCTTTGGGAAAGAGGTAGCCCGATTTTAATGCATTTAGCCTCAAGGTGGGAGCCTTTCAAAATGTGAGAAAGTCAAGAACCCTGAGTTGGAGCCTCATTTTTGTGTAGTTTGAGCATTGTGTTAGGTGATGCCTCCTGGATATGCAAATTTTATAAACTTTTGACAGGTTTGCCTTTATTTCTGTGAGATAAGCCTCCTCACTATGATTCCCAGTTACTATGTTCTCATGAGAATATACTTACCACAAGAATAAACTATTCCCAGTCTTCATTCAGTCAGAGTGGCCATTTTCTCCCTGACGTCATTCATTGTTTCCAGGTGTTACTTGTTCCCTGCTTTTCTATCTTCTGAACAGTAAATAATGCCTTTCCAATAAGGAATAATACATTGCAGTGGTACTTTTCAAAGGACTTGAACTCCTGTAAGTTATTCTTACCCTGCATTCAATCTTAGGGCCCAATCATTGCTTCAACGTGTAGTGGGTAGAATATACCACTGTGAGCAATTCTGCAGTATTCCAGGGCAGCTGTTTTTGCTTCTTAGCCATTAGTACTGCTTTTGTATAATGAAGAATACATAGTAGTGGTAATTTTCCTGAGATACAAATTCCTATAGTTTTATTTATTTGGCCTGTCAGTACTGCTTTTGTAGTAATGAAGAATGCATTGTAGTGGTAATTTTCCTGAGATAAAAAATCCCTTGGCTTTATTTATTTGAGCTTTAAGAACTGCTTTTGCAGTAAGGAAGAATGTACTGTTACCATGTTTTGAAAAGTTTCAGGACAACATGACAAATAATAAAAAGGCTAAGAAAAAGGAGACTAGAATAAAATGTATGTGTAGTCATTGCCAGGTGCCTTCATGTTTTACCTGTTTTGCAAATTTTCAAGAAATAAAATTTAAAAACTTAAAAAGATTTTATCATTGACTTGTATCGGCAGGATTTACAACATCCAGGGTCTCATGGGACATATGTGATCCCAGGTAATGGGTATCCAAATCCATAAATCATAACAAAAATTCTGAATTGGTTCTTTAATCAGCATGCCTTCCATTAGTGAAAACACATGGTATCAAGAAAAAATTCAAAGGAGAACATAATTGAGTCTTCAAAGGGCTGAAGGCCATTTGCTACCCCCTCATTGTTACCATCATAACAAGAGCATCACTTGGTGCTCAGATTCTCTCAGTCAGCCTACCTCTTGCTTTTAGTCTATTCTGGTGTACAATTCAGAAACCCCGAGTCTCTGGTTTCTGACTTCCACTTTCTAGATTACTTAACTTCTCTCAGATTCCATTGCTGTACTAATAAAATGAAAATAGCCATACCTGCCCTTCCCATATGAGGAACAAATCAGGTAATGTCCATGAAAGCACTAGGTAAGCTGGATAAAAGATAATTCAAAGTGGGAGATATTACTTAGGAGGATGGGCATGGTGGGGATGACGAGGTAAAAATACCTCCCTTATACATTTTTAACAACATAAAAGCATAACTTTGGTGTTCATGCCAGAAAATGATTTCACAATATATTAAAGAATTTAAATGGCTTGAATCTAGGGGTTACCCCCAATTTGTATCAGTACAAATAATGACACATTAGTTATTATATTAAATATAATTTTGGCTTTTGTATATGCCTCATAGTTCCTTTATAGCGACTAAAACTATGTGTCCCATATTTGAGCAAAATCTCTTCTGTCTTTTATCTCATAGAGACCTCTGAAGACAATTAAGGCATATAAAAATGTGAGTCAACTTTCTCTAGCCTGAAAAGGCAATGTCTGTTGGAAGATAGATGTCAGTGGATCACATCATGAAAATTCCCCTGGTCTACTATAAAAATTCCCATGTGGGACCCTGACTGTGACCTTCTTCCCACAAAGTAAATCCAGTGCCTGCATCTGTACTGCATATAATTATAAAAACACAGTTTATGACCTGTGAAAAGAAATGAGCAAAAGAGGGATGTGCCTCTCCCATCACACCCATTCCTTAGGGTTGGGAGAGTCTACTCTGAAATGAATGAGAAGGACACAGGAAAGAAAGAGAAAGTTAGGGATAAGATTTACAAGGTTCTGATATCCAGAAGCAAAACTCAAAAAGAATGCTCATTGAAGAAGCCCTGCGTTTACCTGGTATTAACTGGTTGACCACCAGTTTACATCATCAAAGAAACAGTAACCACAATTATTGATGCCCTCCTTTATGTTACAAAACTTATTCACAGGATGGCTTTCACGTGAAAATATTGTGTGGGTCATTCTGGAAGGAAGTTAGCATCTCTGACGTTTCACATCTGACAGTGTGTATTCTGCAGTGAGAAATTAGAAGGTATTTTCTCTATAAAAGATTGCCTTTATGGCAATTTTTCAAGCCTACACTTAAGTTACAGCTTCTGTAGCAGCAGCACTTTTATTCCAGAATTCTGGCTGTAATTTTATTGCAGTAATAAAGTAATAAGAACCTAATCTCTTTTGAAAGGGTTTGCAGAAAGGATGAGTGCAACATTGGCACAGGATAGTTTCTGACCTTTCCCCAGTGAAGTACAGACAAAGTAGGTCACATACAATTTGATTTTCCCTTAACTTGCCTTTGTTACAGCATGTCCTGCGTGTTATGCCGAGATTTCTAATACTCATTACCATTTCAGAGTAATAAGATGTAGTTAATATGATGTTTGAGTCAATTTCACAAGGTTGCTATATAAATATTGAGTTTTCAGAATGATCTTCTAGTCTCCTCTGGATTCCTCAGCTGGATCCCCACAAGGCCAGAGCTTCTGGCATTCCACAGCTTGTGGATAGTTCTTGTGATCAAAGAGAATACAACAAATGTATGGAGATGATTTTCAGAGAGCTTAGAAGACCTCTGCCTTTGAGTAAAGGACAGGATACACATATAAGGAAATCAAATGCAGTGGTTCACCTGGCTCCCATATACCCCATCCAGACCATGTTTCCACCAAGCACTTGACCACCATGTTATCGGATTATAATGCTCTTTTCTCTATCCTTGTTACATTTTTAACCTACCAAATGCCAAAGTAATGATGATTTTGGAACGTAAAACATTTTCCTCTTTAGTAAAAGCCACACTCAGATGTTGGATGCAGTGTCACGTAGTAGCTACGAGCAGATTCTGGAACCAGATCTAATCCTGTCTCTCCCTCAAAAATAGCAGTGAGACCTTGAAGAAATCAGCTAAACTCTCCAAGATTCTGTTTCCTTATCTATAAATTGATTGGCATAATAATAGCATGGTTTTGCATAGATATGATGGTTAGCCCCGTGCTTGTAGTATGACAAATGCTCGATAAATACTGGCTTATTATTATTATTGAATGTATAAAAATCCACAGTAAGAACCCGTCCAAAATACTTCAAGCATGTTTACTCTACACCTCTCTCCAAAACCCTTAAAACAGAATAAATGAAAAAATATCCATTTAAGTGAAGCTGGGAAATAGCAACAACCCCAACACACAGTCTGTTAACTATATTTGCCAAATACAGTGAATTCTGGACTTAAATGAAGAATGCTGAAAGCCAAAATTCCCCTCTCCTGGCCTTGAGCAGTATGCAGAGATCCTGAAAGTTACAGGATCCTAAAGGGCTGAATTGAGACTCCTATACTTGAGACCTGGTGGTGCAGTGGTTAAGTGCTCAGCTGCTAACCGAATGGTTGGCAGTTTGAACCCACCAGCTGCTCCACGGGAGAAAGATGTGGCAGTCTGCTTCCGCAAAGATTACAGCCTTGGAAACCCTATGGGGCAGTTCTACTCTGTCCTATAGGGCCACTATGGGTTGGAATCAACTCGATGGCAATGTTTTTTTTTTTTAATACTTGGACCAATAAAGGTTGTCGGTATGGGCGGGCTATGAGGGACCTGGGAGTTCAATTCCATGTCACAAAATTGCACGGGAGGTGGGTTGATGAAAGGATTGCACAACTTCATTATCACTCTAAATGGAAAGAAGTGGGACAAGGAGGAAAGGGAAATAGCAATCAGTTCTGCGTCAAAGTTTTATGAACAAAGATGAATAAATACTGAATTATCAAGTCAAAGACCTGTGAGCTCAGGGTCTCTACCTTGCTTCTTGTTGAACTCCTTTATGCTTTCTGAGCTCTCTGAGAGCAGATGTACTCCCAAGACAGGAGACACAAGCAGATATGGTGGAAAAGTATCCTTTAGAATTAAACTCAAATAGTATTTTAGTATATGTATGTTCCATTTATTGCACAGGACATACGTGTAATATTAAAAATATATTCATTGTGTATTTAAAATTCAAATTTAATGGAGCAGTCAATATTTTTATTTGCTAAATCTGGCAACTCTGTCCCACTCACAGATAAGGAAGTAGAAAGCATTCAACCAGGCTTGTATATATAGACACTATAAAAATGAGGAAAATTAGCACAGCAAGCAAAAGGAATGAAAAACACACTTCAGATGCATTATCCCCCTCAAAAAAACCTGAAGAAAATTTCAGACAAGCATATCTTTATAATCTCAAAGAAAGTAAAGGAATATGGACTACTGGAAGAAACAGTTCAAATAATAAATAAGACTGCAGAAGATGAAAAGTGATCTGGCAAAACTGAGGGAAAGAATTGAAGATGATCGTAAATCTACCTCAAAATAAAACAATGAGAAGTAAAATATCATCTGCTGAGCAGAAGAGTCAACAATAGGGAAAAGAGCTATGAGAAAATAGCACAAAGTCAGATGATAAAGGCGAATAAATGAAGAACAGGAAGAGAGGCAAGGGAAACCCAGTGCCATCATGATGATGATGATGATGATGATGATGATGATGATGATGATTGTACCAGAAACACAAAGAGCAGAATAAATTAAATAATAGAAAACCATTCTGAAATGAACAAGGTTCCAAATCTACAGTCAATATGAAAAAATGTATTTCTGGAAAAGATGATTAAAAAAATAATCAATATAAAGATATAGCCTGGTATAATTACTGAACTTCAAGGGTAAGAAAAGAATCATGTGGGAATTCAGCAGAAAAAGCAAATCGAATGGGACAAACCATAGGAAAAAAAAAAAGTATAGTCCAATAATAGTATACCCATTAAAGAACATAACAGAAAAATATTTATCAAACTTCCTAGATTCTAGAAACACAGCCTCAAGGCTAAAATTCAGGTAATCAAGAGAGGAATCAAACAAGCCATGGCATGAAAGTTCTAACGGTGAGCACTGAATCAATTTAAATATAAAAAGCAACTGACTCCCAATCTATAAAATATTTGTTGCCTACGATACTGGGGAAGCCAGCACAACTTGTCCAAGGCAAGGTCATGGAAGCTCCATAGACACATCCAAACTCCCTGAGGGACCGAATTACTGGGCTGAGGGCTGAGGACCATGGTCTCGGGCGACATCTAGCGCAACTGGCATAATGCGGTTCATAAAGAAAATGTTCTACATCCTAACTTGGTGAGTAGCGTCCGGGGTCTTAAAAGCTTGTGAGTGGCCATCTAAGATACTCCACTGGTCTCACCACTTTGGGAGCAAAGGAGAATGAAGAAAACCAAAGACACAAGGGAAAGATTAGTCCAAAGAACTAACGGGCCACAACTACCACAGCCTCTACCAGACTGAATCCAGCACAACCAGATGGTGCTCAGCTACCACCACCGACTGCTCTGACAGGGATCACAACACAGGGTCCTGGACAGAGCTGGAGAAAAATGTAGAACAAAATTCTAACTCTCAAAAAGAGACCAGACTTGCTGGTCTGACAGAGACTGGAGAAACCCCAAGAATATGGTCCCCGGACATCCTTTTAACTCAGTACTGAAGTCACTCCGAGGTTCACACCCTTCAGCCAAAGATTAGACAGGCCCATAAAACAAAACAAGATTAATGGGGCACAACAGTCCAGGGACAAGGACGAGAAGGCAGGAGGGGACAGGAAAGCTGGTAGTGGGAAACCCAAGGTCCAGAAGGGGAGAGAGTTGACACATTGTGGGGTTGGCCACCAACGTCACAAAACAATATGTGTATTAATTGTTTAATGAGAAACTAATTTGCTCCATAAACCTTCATCTAAATAAACTACACATATAAAAAATACTGATTGCCTAAATCATCAATTTTTCTCCTAGTTCTAAATATTTTGAGTTTATATAAATTAGAAGCTTACAATTCTGTTATCTTGGCTTTACAGGACACAGTGTTAGCAATATTATTTATTCATTTCATGCTGAATTATTTTTTAACAAATATAGTTTCACACTAAGGATTGTGCATGCCATTTGGGATAAAAGAAGATGGTGATTAAGAACTTTTTCGGGGCTTTATATATTCACACCAATTTGGGAGACAGACAAAAAATTACAATTATTTGTATTTATGCGATTATAATAATTACCCAAAATACCTGTAGCAATTGTTATTATACAGGTTTGTTCAAACTACAATGAGGGGCACAGAAGAAGCTGACAACCAGCTTTTTCTGGGAGAGTGGGAGAAAAGTAAGAGAGAACATTTAAGTTGGGATTGGGAGTAGGCGTAGGGGTTTTCCAGATAAAACAGTACATAAATAGGCAGAGAGGCAAGGAAGAGCATTGCATATCTGGGAAGTTTTTGTCACAATACGTGGCTGGAATATAGAATGTAACATTAGTACTGACATGAAATAGGATAGGGCCAGATTATAAACGGCCTGTTTCACCAGGTTAAATGGGGGGAATGGAGGATTCATTGGAAGTGGTTTTTAGATGAATGTTATACAATCAATGGGTTGAATATCAAGTGGAAGAGGAAAAGTCTGAATCAACCCTGCTAAATGTAGCATTGTTTGTCCCATGGGGAAATATAATCTTTTATTATATAAAATGATTTCCAGGAAAGTACTATGGGGAAAAAAATAAAAGGAGTTCCTTCTATTGATTTTAGACTAAATATTCCCTGTGGTCTCTTGCAGCTTTAAAAATTTGTGATTTCATGATTTTTTAGAAGAACAGAAACAAACATTTGCTCTCCATCTCATATTTGACTGGTTCTCATTCTTAGCAACAACTCGATTGATTTTTTTGCCTATCTATGTTTCTCATACTGTTCGCCTAGGCCTAGATTTGGATTCGGGCTGCATTTCTCGAGACAAGCTGCTAAACCTCTCTTTTAATTCCCTAATCTGAAAAACATACTAAAAGCTACCCTTAGGGTGGTTGAGGGAACTAAATGCAATATCACACACACACGCATGCGTGCACACGTGCACGCACAGACACAGTGCAGGGTCCTGCATATATGTAGGCACTCAACAAATGTTAGTTTCCTAACTCCTAGTTCCCCATAGTCTCGTTATATAGCTGCTACATCTTAGCATCACTAAGTTAGCTCTTCTCTAAATTAAATAAACTCAATCAAAATATATTCTTCCATATTGCAGTTTTGTATTTGTTAACAGTTAGCTTTGCTGCATAACAAACCATCCCCAAATGTAGTGATTTGATACAACCATCACTGATTATTTCTCATGAGTCTCCAGGTGGCACTGGAGATCTGGGCTGGGCTCTGCTTATCTCAGCTGGGTCTGCTCATGGCATCTTTGGTCAGCTGGCAAAGATATCTGGGAATGAATGGTTAGTCTAGAATGGCCTTGGCTAGGACAATTTGGCTTTCCTCCATTTTTCTCTCATATTCTTCCAACCATCTAGTCCAGGCATGTTCTCATAGTGGAGGCAGGGGGTCCAAAAGAGGAAGCGGAAATGCACAATTGCCTTTTCAAGTCTCTGCTTACATCAAACTTGTTATTATTTCATTGGCCAAAGCAAGTCACATGACCAATCCCAGCTTCAGTGTGGATAGGCACTACCACAGGGCATGGATACAGGAAGGCATAAAAAATTGGAACCTGTAATGCAAAAAAATCTACCATAGTATCCAAATAAATAGGAAAGAACAAAACTGAATTTTAACCTGTTTTACAGTGTGACTCGTGGATAACTTGGAGGCATAACCAATTCACTTTAATGACTAAAAAATCCAGGCTCAACTCTAACTTTTAGAAGGGGAACATGTCCACCCCTTTAGTTGGTTAGGATGACATTGTTTCTGTTTTCAGTACCCTATCAATTATATGATCCAGGGTGTTTTTTCTTTTCTTTAAGATTCTTTTTAGATTCTCAGCCTCCCTCTCTACCCTTATTGTTGCACCATCTTTCAGTACAGGATGCTTGTACAGATGCCTGTACATCTTATATTCTCATCTCTATATTTATACTGGAATTCGCTGCACACTATCTCCATGTTATTGTACATACATTCTCCCATTTGATGCTCACAACAGCCTCATGATGTAGGCAGTATCACTGGCTCCATTTTGCGGATGAAAAAAGGTGTGTCTTACACCCGATACGCTGAATGCAGTTTATAGATGCTGGCCTTCCCCTGCAACCAGTTCCAGAGGCAGGAGCCAGGGAGTAGCAGAGATTAAAGAGTTAGCTGCCAGCCATAAAGTCAAATTTGATAAGTACAGCAAGGTCTGTGTGGATGCGGACTACACCCACCCTGTGTGGAAGTGGATGGAAGTCCAGCCCAAGGGGCGGGGCATCCTGGGGAATGCCATCAAATGGAACTTGACAAAGTTCCTCATGACAAGAATGGCTATGTGGCGAAGCCTACCATCCTATGCAGGAGCCTCTGCTGATCGAGAAGGATCTGCCCTGCCACCTCTAGTCCCAGGAGCGCCCACCTGCCCACCTGCACCCCCCAGCTTCTTTTTTGAACATTTTATTGTGTTTTAGGTGAAAGTTTACACAGCAAATTAGTTTCCCATTCAACAGTTTATACACAATTTGTTCCGTGACATTGGTTGCTATCCCCGCAACGTGTCAGCACTCTGCCCCCTTCTCCTCATTTCCACCCTGCCTTCCCCATTTACATTCTCCCAGTTTCCCTGCCCCTCCTTGCCTTTTCATCTTTACTTTTGGGCAGATGTTGCCAGTTTGGTCCTGTGTAGTTGATTGTTCTAAGGAACACATTCCTTATGGGTGTTACTGTTTACTTTATAGGCCGATCTATTATTTTGCTGAAAGGGGACCTCCAGGAGTGGCTTCAGTTCCAGGATAAAACAGTGTCTTAGGACGACAGTCTTGGGAGTTCCTCCAGTCTCTATCAGTCCAGTAAGTCTAGTCCTTTTTATGAATTTGAGGTTTGTTCTACATTTTTCTCCCATTCTAACTGGGACCTTCTATGGTGTCCCTGGTCAGAGTGGTCATTAGTGGTAGCCAGGCACTATCCAGTTATTCTGGTCTCAGACTAGAGAAGGCTATGGTTTGTGTGGGCCATTAGTCCTGTGGACTAATTGCTTCCTTGAGTCTTTGGTTTCCTTCACTCTCCTTTGCTCCAGACAGGAAGAGACCAATAGTTGTATCTTAGATGGCCGCTCATAAGCTTTTAAGACCCCAGATGCTACTCACCAAACTAGGATGTAGAACATTATCTTTATGAACTATATTTTGCCAATTGACCTAGATGTCCCCCAAGACTATGGTCCTTAGCCTTCAAGTCCCTCGAGGTGTTTGGGTACGTCTAAGAAGTTTCCATAACTGTGCCCCCCTATGTGCTCTATTATATATATATATATATATATATATATATATATATATATATATGTGCAGCACATACAAATATGTATATACAAATGCCCACAATTATATATGCACAAGCTATAGCAAATAATTTGTCCAAGTAGTCTATTAAAAAAAAAAGTGACTGAGCTTGAACTTGAACTCAGCCTTTAAGCTGTACAGAAAACTGTCTATTTGGCAGGGATTTGTGCTCTCTTTACACACCAACCCCATGAAATGTCAAGTCAAGTACATTGAGTGCTCTATCATATCAGGCATTTCTTCTTTATCAAATGGGTCCCATATGTTGGGACTTCAACCCTTTGATTCTTATTGAATACAAAACAAATCAGCATGTCTATAATAGAGATCATTTGAGAATTAGGATGGAATGGAAACAAATTTTGAGTCTGCAAAGATAAATTATGAGGTATTTCCAAAACACGACTGCTTGTAAAAACAAAAACATGATAAACACTTAGGAAGGCTTGACCAACGTAATAAATCACTCTACTAAAAAGAATTAAAAAATCATTCTACTGAAAAAAGAAGTTGCATGGCAGAAAATTACAAAATGTAGTCATCATCCAAACTATTCCCAGAATTGTATACTTACAAAAAGAGAGAAAAATTTAATCCCATCAAAATGTAAAGCCCTATATGTACATAGTTTCCTTTTTGGTGGATGTGTGAATTAAAGAATTTTTTTTAAAATAATGCATATCAATAAATAAGTTTGATTCACTTAGGGATTTTCCATGTTTAACGTGGCTAGGTCATATAGCCTGTATCTCCCAACTAATCCCTGCATTGCTGTATTATCTTCCCTGGTATCCAGCATAGAAAGATGCCCTTATTTTTGTCAGCTGGCAGCAACCTTATTCTGAAGGTCTCAGTATCCTTCAATCAAAACATTCTATGAACTGTTTTCCTGAGTCATCTCTGATTAGGAATTAATTTTAATTTTCTATCACCTCTATCAAGAGGACAATTCTCTCTTTCAATGATGTTATTGTTCTCAAATAAAATGCTTTGGACTTAAAGCCATAATATGATTTTATTTCACAATCCTAGACCTTAGTATATACACATGTAGTTCTTAATTCTTAGGAACTGTATAATACTTACATAAGAGAAATGAGGATTGGGGACTAACAAAGGTGTCAAAACAAGTAAATAATAAGAAATGATGTTTCTTCTTTCCTTCTCCCTTCTTGTCATTAAGTTAGCGTTGCTATTGCCCCTCAGGTGCTCTGGATAGATAGTTCAGTGTTTGTGGTGAGGTTGCTGTCAAATTTTGCAGTGAGTTTAAATGGATTAGGTACTAAGCAACATAAAGTTCTTAGAAAAACAGGGCATGATCTTTGTACTCATGGGGGAACACAGGCAGAACCTTATAATCACTTATTAATTACCCCGAGTAAAGTAATTTGTTTTATCTGTCTGCCATTTGGTTTCTTGCAAAGTACGGGAAGAGAAAAAAAAAAACCATTATGGGATTTAGCTCAAACTAATTACCACTACTTTATCATGAAGACTGTTCAAGCGTAATCCTCTTTCCTTGGCTTGCTCTCTCCTTGAATTTAAAGTCTTGTGGTAAACCAAGAAGTAGTTTAAACATCCTAGACTGCAACAGATACTCCTGATGTTTAGTCTCTCACTATAATAATGTGCAATGATACCTCAGTACTCTAAGTCAACAGCTACTAACAAGCTTGGTATATGGATTTTCTTGGTAGAAAGTTCTAGACTGAGTAGTAGGTCAATATCAAAAAAAATACTAGAATTTTATAATGACAGAGCATTTATAAATATCAGAGTTACATACCAAAAAAATCAAACCCTTTGCCCTCAAATTGATTCTGACTCATAGAGACCCTATAAGACAGAGATGAACGGCCCCATAGGGTTTCCAGGGAGCGGCTGGTGGATTCGAACCACCAATCTTTTGGTTAGCAACCAAGCTCTCAACCACTGCGCCACTAGGGCTCCCATAGTTACATAGTGCCTTAGCATTTACAAAGAGCTCTCATATACATAAGTTCATAGATCTTCCTAATCACCCTGTGAGATAGCTATGGTGGAGTAAATTATTGTATTCACTCCCTACCCATCTCCAGGTCAGACAAGGAGCACTTCTTCACTCCACTAATATTGAGCTTAACCACGTGACCTGCTTTGGCCAATGGGACATTAGCAGACACGACACAAGCAAAAACTTGAAATGTGGTTGCACAGTTGTGTTTTTGCCATAGCCATGAGAAGAATACTTCACAGGGAACTAGTCTCAGAAGAATGAGAGACATGAGGAGCAGACCTAGACCCCAGCTGGAGCCTGGAGCCAAGTCCAGATGAGCCTAGCCTAGATCAGCTATACCTCAGCCAACCTGTTGATGTGTAAGCCAAAAGTAAATATGTATTGTAAACCATGGAAATACAGTAGTTGTTTGTTACGCAACAAAAGCTGACTGGTACTCTTGACGTCATTATTCCCACTTTACAAAGAGTGAAAATAAGACTCAGAGAAGGAAAGTAACATGCTCAGAGTTTCCCAGAAATTAAATAACGGAGCTCTAATTGTCTTTTGGAGCCCTGGTGCTGCAGTGGTTAAGAGCTTGGCTGCTAACCAAAAGGTTGGCAGTTTGAATCCACCAGCTGCTCCTTGGAAACTCTATGGGGCAGTTCTACTCTGCCCTACAGGGTCACTATAAATCAGAATTGACTCGACGGCAACAGGTTTTTTAATTGTCTATTATATGGAAAAAGAAAAAAAGGTCAGTGACATTCATGAGGCTATGCGTGGTGTGTGTTTGATGTGCTAGATGAAAAATAACTCATAAAGCCTGTTTTTCCCTTTTGTCTTATCTATTCAGTACACATTCTAAACACTGATTGCTTTGAGAATGGATACTGACAGTCCCAGTCACAATATTAATGAGATATATTGGCTAATAGAAACCCTGAAGTTTTATTTTCTCTATTGAGTCCATTAAGATGAAATCCAGCTCTGGCAGTATTCTCGCATTTGAATGGCTGGTGTGGTTTCCTTGATTGAAATGACTGCTCTGTTGAGTTGAATGAATGGCACTGCTAAAAAGTACTCTGTCAAATATTGATAGCTAATTAGATGGTTTTATCATAACAGTCAACCGCACTCACACACAAAAAAGAAGAACTATTAACAATCTTGACAAGAAAAATAAACTGAGCCCCAGAACCTCACTGTTTATACAAACTTCATTTCTAAGCTTAACACTTCAACTGGGAAGATTTATTTTTACAAAACCAGTGAATGATAAACCCAAGGGATTATGTACATATTCTAAGAAAAATCAGTACTAAGGTTAAGTCTATTATAGAATTCCTAAGATTCTTGACCAATCAGATTTTTAAAAGTCTTCTAATTGCTCAGGGTGTTAAAAATGTTCAGAAACAGCCTGAAAAGGTTTTTCAAAGAAAGAAGTGGTCCAAGGACAAAGAAAAAAAGTTTTCTGACACTTGAGACTAATAAAAAGGTGTAGATAATCTTTAAGCCTTGATTGAGAAAGATACCCATATGGGTTAAGTTTGAGAAACTAAAGCAAATATAAAGAGTAAAATTGAGCACAAATCGGGAATAAGCTGAATTAATCTGAACCTGAGAAGGAGAAAGAGGCAATCTGAAGAATTTCAGTGGTTTCAGGAACAAATTACCAAGGTACATTAAATGGAGGATCAGCCCAAAGCTAAAGTTTACAAAGACCAGAGAGAATAATGAGGATGGGCCAGGAGCAGGGGTGGGAAGAAGAGGTTGGTGGGTAATAAGACTATTTAATACATTTCTGTTCCCATAAATTTTCACTCAAGTTAGCATAAATGTAGCTTTTACCCTGCTCACCAGACTAGATGGACAAGAATTAAAAGCAGCAACACCAGAAAATATATTGAGCCATGAAGACATTGAGATGGACCAGGTTTAGGTCCTTGACACTGCTCCTTCCTCACAGATTCATGAATTATTTATGGCAAATGCTCAAAGGTCATTTGGCTAATGTGTAACTTTTCTTCCAACCTTCACTTCCCTTCTCTTTACCCTGTGAACTTTTACCGCATGTTAACACCTTCTCCAAAGGAAACACAGGGGAATGGAAACAATTCAACTGAACAAATAGTTAATGATTGCTTAGATCATGTATGATAATAACAGTAATACCATTCGCTACCATATGTTGAATATGAGTATGTGTCATAAAAATTTCTTTATAGTCAAAGAAAAGTAAAATATGCCCCTTGCCCTCAATGAGCTTACAGGTAAACAGAGAAACTCTATGATAATAATTTATCAAGCACTTACTATGTACCAATCACTGTTGTAAATGTTTTATTTATGTGTATTAACTCATGTCATCCTCATAAAAAAACTCTAAGATGTGAGAGCTCTTATTATTCCCATTTGATAGATGAGGAAAGTGAGACTCATAGAGATTTAAGTAACTCGGAGAAGTTCATAAAATCAGTAGGTCATGGAGTCTGGCTTCACAACCCATGCTTTTAACCTCGATGCCACAGTGCTCTTTGAAATGTCTGTAAATAGCAATGAAGCAAAATATTATGCCAAGAATGGAGGCATTCTTTCCAAATGGGAAACTGCAAAAAGTATCATAGAGTATCATAAAGTATGATTTGAGATGAATAAAAAGAAAGTGAAATTGAAGTCTGTCCACTTGATTTCTTATTAGCTGCTAATGTCAAAAATAGGGGTGACTGATACGATATTTAGATAATTTTTCAAGTTCGAATATCACTCCAATCTGTAACTTCAAGGTACCAAGTATTCAATAATATATTAGAAGAAATTTCTCAGTTATTGAAAAATACATTGACTAAATTTTCCCAGGCCTCTTAAAAATTTTCAGGACTTCAATGTTTTAGAGTATGGTAACCACATCTACCTCAACAAACTGATCCCCCAAATGATTAAATTTATAAAATACTCTGCATAATGGATTAGACCAGAAGCCAAATCTAGCCTGAAACCTGTTTTTGTAAATAAAGTTTTATTGGAACACAGCCATACTCATTCATTACATATTGTCTAGGGCTATTTTTGTGCTACAACAGCGGAGTTGAGTAATTGCAACAGAGATCTTGTGTAGCTGCAAACCCTAAAATATTTACTATCTGTTGCTTCACTGAAAAAGTTTTTTGACCCTTAGGTTATAAGAGGACTTTACAATGATTCCCTTATTTCATAATAAGTCTTGTTTCACCCTTATCAAAAAATGTCTTCATGACTCTATCCTAAGGTTTCTATAATATTTAATACGATGCCTAGAACAAATCTTAGTCTATAAAAGGCTTTAATATTTGTTTAGAAGAACACTACCAATCAGTAGAAAAGATGGGCACAATTGACTATATAATTTAAAGAATATTGACTAGTGGGAAATAATCAGTATACTCACTCATAAATATAAATTACGTATGAATTATAGCGTTAACTATAAAAACTGAAACCTTAAAAAACCAAAACCAGTAGCAGTCGATTCTGACTCATGATGACCCCATGTGTTGCAGAGTAGAATTTCACTCCATAGAAAAATCTTAAAAAATAGATGAAAATGGGTAAATATATGTACTCTATGTGAAAAAATCATTTTTTAAGCATAAAAGTGGTGAAATAAAAAGATCAATAGATTTTACCGCACAAAAAAGGAAAAGCTTCTATATTTAAAATATTAAAACCAAAATATAAAAACAAATCAGGGAGAAATATTTGAAGCACTATGGCAAAGGCAGGGCCCTGGTGGCGCAGAGGTTAAGAGCTCAGCTGTTAACCAAAAGATCAGCAGTTCAAACCCACCAGCTGCTCCTTGGAAACCCTATGGGGCAGTTCTACTCTGTCCTATAGGGTCACTGAGTCAGAATCGACTCGACAGCAATGTTTTGTTTTGTTTTTTTAATTTTATTTTATAGAAAAAGGTTACCATTCTTATTCTATGAGGGGCTCAAACAAGAGGCCTTATGATGGTATAAAAAATGCACCCAAATGTTAACAGGGCTTCATCTCTGCATGTTTTTATTTCCCTCTTCTAACTATGCATGTGTGAAATTGTCAGCAGTAAACAAAATGACCTTTAGAATTAGAAAAAATGTGATGAGGAGGAAGAAGAGGAAAAGGAAGCTATAAATGAGGGAAAGAAATTGACTAGGGGGTTCTGGTTAGCAGAGAAAGACTGTTTTTGGTTAAAAATTCACACAGATTTTAAAAATAGAAGAGAACTGATACAAGAATTAGCATCAAGTGATGGCAAAAGGCTCTCCCCTAGAATCTGGGTTACTTAGCAGTGTCTGATCCTGGAAGAGGCTTTGGTCAAAAGAACAGAGCCAAAGGAAAAGTACTTTGGAACAATACTAAAAGCAAAAGCAATTTCATAAATATAATATAGTGTTCAATCAATTACATACTCTTAGACTGAATAAAATGCTATAATTCAATTGAAAGCTCTCTACTTCCATCTCATGGTTTATGAATTGTCACAAAAGAGTACAACTGAATTACTGCATCAGTATTCACTTTTGAAGAATAGATTGATAATGTTAATACATATAAAATCAGGGGAATTTAAGAGGGAGAAAATCTTATCCATTTTCATACGGAGCAAGTATCAGTAGACAACCAGAAGCTGGAATCAAGAACTTATTGTTTGTATCCTGCCTAAAATAACTTGTGTCAAAAAACAGAGTGCCATTGGATTTGAGGCTTAAATGGAGCAAAATTTAATTCATTATTCTAGCAATGATTTATAAATAGCCACTATACACCTTTGTCACAAGGAGGAGTCAAAACAAGGAACAAAATAGATATTTCCCTGGCTTGATGAGCTCAGTCCATTGAGGGTTACAGAGAAGTAGCCAGGCAATGATGACAGAGTGTGGTAAGTGTTGAGATGGAGGTGTGTAGAGAGCTTTGACAGCACATACGATTATATGTCTCCCATACGAGCACTGCCTTATTTTCCTGGGGCTGCCATAACAAAATACCACCACATAAGTGGCTTTAAAGAACAGAAATTTATTTTCTCACAGTTCTGGAGGCTAAAAGTCCAAATCAGGGTCTTGGCTGCTAGCAATCCTTGGTGTTTCTTTGCTGCTTATAGGAGCATCTACCTCCATCATCACATGGTGTTCGTCTTTCCCCTGTGTGTGCCACCCTGGTTTCCACGTCTGTTCTCTCATTTTATAAAATACCATTTAGGAGGGATTAGGATTAGGACCAACCCTACTCCATTATGACCTCATTTGATTTAACTAATAAAAAAAGAAAAATTCTATTTCCAAACAAGGTCATATTCTCATGTACAGGTATTAGGACTTCAACATCTCATTTAGGGGGACACAATTCAATCCATAACAAGCAGTCAGGGAAAATATTCTGAAAGAATATACATTTAAGCTGAGACATGAAGGAGGGTAAAAGTTAGTCAAAATTCATATGGAGAAGAAAGAGGGGAAATGCACGTGCTCAGAGGCAACGGAAAGCAGAGCTGGTAGCTGGAGCATAGAATATGAAGTGAGATGGATGAAAAAAAAAATCTGAAAGATTTTTAATCAGGTTAAGGAATTTGGACTTCTCTTGAAGATAATGGAAAACCATCTAAACAAGAATGGGAGGAGTGATATAATCAGATTTCCAATTTAAAAAAATCATCCTGGACACAGTATAGATTAAAAAAAAAAAAACTAAAGCGGGACAAGGAGAATCAGTGAGTTCACCTATGAGGTTCTGACAATGAGACCAAATGATAGCCTAAGCCAGATTATGATGCTGGAAGATAGAAAGAAGCCAACAGGTTTTAGAGATGTGTAGGGGACAGATATAGACAATATAGATATTGTCCGGCATAGTGCTGGAAGATGAATCCCCTAGGTTGGAAGGCACTCAAAATACACAGTGGCTGCAACAATGGATTCCAGCATACAAGCTTCATAATCGTGAAGATGGAGCAGGACTGGGAAACATTTTGTGGATCGCCATGAGTCAGAGCCCACTTGATGGCCACTAACAACAACAGGGATCTTTAAGGCTTGGTGACTGGATGTGGGGTCACCTTTTAGTGTCTATAGAATCCAAGTCATCATATTTATTTGCATAAACTTTATGTATAAATTTACATAAATTTTCATAGCAGTCCCTTATTATCCTTTTTTTATTGTTATAAAAATATATATACCACAACGTTTGTCAATTTAATGTTTTTTACGTGCACAATCTAGTGACATCAATTATATTAATCATGCTGTGCAACCATCACCAATATCCGTTGCTGAATTTTTCTTATTATCCTTTTGCTACCTGTAGAATCTGTAGTGATGTCACTTCTTACTTCTGATACTGGTAATTTGTGTTTTCTCTTTTTTTTTTTCCTGATGCATATGGCTAGAGGTTTATTAATTTTATTGATCTTCTCAAAGAACTATCTTTTGGTTTTATGGATTTTCTCTATGATTTTCTGTTTTCTATGTCATTAATTTTCACTCAGATCCCTATTAATTCCTTTCATCCACTTATTTTGGGTTTCATTTACTCTTCTTTTTCTAATTTCTCTATTATTTTTCTGTTTTCTATGTCAGGCTTGCTTTTAAGCTTTGTTTGTTGAGATCATAGCATCATTTAGTCAAGGGCTAATTGTTCCCCACTTCTGAGTACTCTACTCCATGTCTCGTGAATTACGAGGTTTTCTATTACGGCTGGTGGAACTATTCCTGGCTGTGTGTGAGTACTATGGATTGTTCTCTTCAGTCTTTTCAGATGACACTTTGTACTGCCTTCAGTAGTTTCCTCACAAGCATGCATTGATCAGTAGTCAACTGAAGACTCAAAGGGGACCCCTCTGCAGATCTCTGGAATTCTCTGTGCAGCTCTCTCCTTTCCTATAAGCTACACTGCATTCTTTAACCTCCTGTTATTGTTTTTAGGTGCTGTGGAGTCGGTTCTGACTCACAGTGACCCTATGTATAACAGAACGAAACAATGCCGGTCCAGCACCATCCTCATGACCGTTGTTATGCTTGAGCCCATTGTTGCAGCCACTGTGTCAATCCATCTCACTGAGGGACTTCCTCTTTTTCGCTGACCATCCACTTTACCAAGCATGATGTACTTCTCCAGGGACTGATCCCTCCCGATAACATGTCCAAAGTATTTGCCCAATGCAATGCGTCTTTTGATTTCTTAACTGCTGCTTTCATGGGTGTTGATTGTGGATCCAAGTAAAATGAAATCCTTGACGACTTCAGTCTTTTCTCCGTTTATCATGATGTTGCTTATTGGTCCAGCTGTGAGGATTTTTGTTTTCTTTATGTTGAGGTGTAATCCATACTGAAGGCTGTGGTCTTTGATCGTCATCAGTAAGTGCTTCAAGTCCTCTTCACTTTCAGCAAGCAAGGTTGTGCCATCTGCATAATGCAGGTTGTTGATGAGTCTTCCTCCAATCCTGATGCCCTGTTCTTCATGTAGTCCAGCTTCTTGGATTATTTGCTCAGCATACATATTGAATAAATATGGTGAAAGGATACAACCCTGATGCACACCTCTCCTGACTTTAAACCACACGGTATCCCCTTGTTCTGTCTGAATGACTGCCTCTTGATCTATGTATAGGTTCCTCATGAGCACAATTAAGTGTTCTGGAATTCCCATTCTTCACAATGTTATCCATAATTTGTTATGATCCACACAGTCAAATGCCTTTGTGTAGTCAATAAAACACAGGTAAACATCTTTCTAGTATTCTCTGCTTTCAGCCAGAATCCATCTGACATCAGCAATGATATCCCTTGTTCCATGTCCTCTTCTGAATCTGACTTGAATTTCTGGCAGTTCCCCATCAATATACTGCTGCAATTGCTTTTGAAAGATCTTCAGCAAAATTTTACTTGCATGTGACATTAATGATACTGTTTGATAATTTTCACATTCAGTTGGATCACCTTTTTTTGGAATAGGCATAAATGTGGATCTCTTCCAGTCGGTTGACCAGGTAGCTGTCTTCCAAATTCAATCTCCTGTAGGCAGGTAATGGGAATAGACAGTTGAAAGACTGGACCGATCACCTCTTAGCAAGGCATGCATAGATGTGCCCCTTTCTTTAGAATGTATGGGCACTCATCACCTCCGTTGCTCTGAATTCTGAGAAAAAAAGAAAAATTCCCATTTTTCTCCTGAGTACCTGTCTTTTGTGGCCAGGAGGGTTTATCATTGGCGGTATACAAAGAGGGAAGGTAAGCACCTGTCTCTTAGCACAACCACAGACAAAACTTGCATTAGTTAGGGGGTTGAATTAGATAAGATGGAAATTTCCTTCCAACTGTATTATTCTATGAGTTTACACACAGTGCTAAAGGAGTCATTATTGAAATATAGTAGGAGAAAACAAGTTTGTGCAAATGGCAAGGAAAAAATGTTATTTCTTCATATTAAAATGAATGGTTAAATGACAGAAATGAATGAAGGAGAACACTGATTGTTTCATTACCAGTGTGGGGGAGTAAAGGGCATTATATCACTGATGTACTGTAATGTTTTCACATTTCAGGAGCATCTCAGAAAGGCCAGCAACCTCGACTCTGGGCCAGTCTCTGTATCTCTATTGGGTCATAGTACCAAACCAACCAACCCCATTGCCATCGAGTTGATTCCAACTTACAGTGACTCTACAAAACAGAGCAGAACTGCCCCGCAGGGTTTCCAAGGCTGTAAATCTTTACAGAAGCAGACTGTCACATCTTTCTCCCGTGTAGCAGCTGGTGGGTTTGAATCAACGACCTTTTGGCTAGCAGTTGAGCGCTTTAACCACAGTGCCACCAGGGATCCTTTTGGGCCACAGGACATGCAATGTTACTTATAGTCATTAAGGCAGAAGTCTCTATAATGCCTTCAACTTATGGTCTCTCCTGGAGAAAGCTGAAGAAAAATATCTCTGATAGACATTTGCATTCCTCTTAATTCAGCTTTTACCTTAGTAGGAGGTAAAAAATTACAGGACTGCAGCCTGTTACCTTTTTGAAGAGTTACTTAGAGGATAGTATTGATACATACTCCCACATATCTAACTTTACTCTTCCTCTATACTATATCTAAGTGATTGCTTAATTTGTAATCTTCAAGTGTAAAATAGGATAAAGGCTATTACTCTAAAGTTTCTCCAAATTTGAGAAAATACTGGCCAGTCCTTGCAGTCTGAAGTTTCAGAATGTCAATAATTCTTTATAATTTGAAGTAATAAAGTGGCCCAGAAGGTAGGTAATATTCATGTGCTCTCTGGAATGAAGTTTACATAAACTCAAGAGAAACAAGCTCAAGTGTTTTCCCCATCACCTTTGTTTTTGCCTAGTTTAAATACCTGCTGTTTCCAGCTGAGCTTTCTTAAATCACAATATGGTCATCAGTACTGCCCTTAGACCTGTCCAACCAGAGCCCCTGCCCTGGGTTGCCACTTTAGAGAAACCAGCTCTGACCTTCCTCTGATCATGACCCTCTGTGCAAGACAACGAATTTGAAGGTCCAAGGAAATATCTCCACTTGGAACTCATTCCTTCCACCCTCACTCCCCCAGGATACTGAAGACCTGGAATTCCCAAAGCCTACAATAAGTCTCTTCCCTGAGTCTGTTCTCCCTAAGGCTGGCCATGCTATAGCATGCATGCCCCAAAGGGCAGCTGTTTCATAAAATGTGGACAGTCTGGATGGCATGTCCACAGGCCTGTGAGAGGTCCCTCTTCCTGTGAAACACAGCCAGTGGTGGGAAAAAAGGGTGAGCTGCCCGATGGCCAGAGGCCTCAAGTTTTACTCTTTCTCTGTGTAGAGCACGCCCCTCCCCGCCCCCCCACTCCCACCCTCACCCCACCCAGAAACCCTTGATAAGAAGCACACCAACCACTTTAAGAAATGATTCAAGCCAGGGAAGTCCAAAAGTTAAATTACATATGCATGAAATGGAAGGAAAATTGGGGCCCCCATCAGATTTTGCCCCTCCACCCTACCCTCCTCACTCTTTTCCCACCCTGGGTGGGAGGTTGCTGAATCTTGCCCTTCTACCCTCACAAGGCCACAAGGAAGGAACAGCAGCACCAGGGGATTCTTGATTCTGCTTCCCTCAAACCACAGTGGTGGAAGTCCTCAACCTGTAAGAAAAATACAAGGAACTCCAAAATCTACATCCATTATTTTTTTTTCAATCACTTCTTCTGATCTCCCTTTCTTAGTCAAAAACACAACAAGCCTCACTGAGCACTTTTGTGCTTAACACAGAGGAATGACTGCAGACTAGGGATATAGGAGGCTGCTGGATTCCAATTAACTTCCCCACTTAACTTTGATTGCTGTGTTACTCTGGGTGAACTCACTGTTCATTAGTAAATCGGGGTGAGGATCTCAAAGATTAATGATGGCACTGGTGATAGCTACACAATAGGACCCAGATGTTCGTATACTTACTGTTTCCTCTCCTTTAACCTCTTTCCTGCAATTATTAGAGAGTAAATGCAAATATGGCACTCAGGAAACCTGACACAAGTCCAAACTACGGAATATGGTTAGGGTCTAAACTTTGAATAACACCGCATCTTATACTCAGATTTTATAAATTCCATAATAACGTGAAAGAGACACTAAAAGGGGGAGAAAAACTATACTGCATACTTGAAAGTGGGAATACAAGACAAGTTGAAGACATGTATAACTGCTTAATATTAAAGCCAAATCTTGATGAAAAAGCCATATTCTACTATACAGCAATTTCATGGATCACAAAATCAATCGTAAATGATAACCCATACTGAGGGCTCTCCAGGGAAAAAAAACTATCTACATATACCATACAGTTGTTAGACTGATCTTAGTGCTCAGTTATCTCTTCCATAGTGCAGAAATTGCATTTATCACTTCCATTTCTCTTAATGAATTTCCCATCTGCCACAGAATTTTGGCTGGGGAATCTTAGAAATAATCTAGTCCATCTAATCAGATTTTACCGCATCTAGTCAAAGTTCTTACAAAATGAACACAGCAAATACCAAATACAATGTAAACCTCAAGTAAGCTACAGTGTTAAAGAGGAGGAGTAGAGATTACTAGGAAGACAGAAGAACTGATGTATTCAGACTGTGGTGCTGGTAAAGAATATTGAATATACTGTGGACTGCTAGAAGAAAGAACAAATCAGTCTTAGAAGAAATATAAACAGAATGCTCCTTTAGAGGCCAGGATGGTGAGATTTCAACACACTTATTTTGGACACTTGTTTAGGAAAGACCAATCACTGGAAAAGGACATCACGGTTGGTTAAGTAGAGGGTCAATGAAAGTGAGGGAAACGCAGTGAGATGGATTGATACAATAGCTACACAATGGACTCAAACGTACCAATGATCATGAAGATAGCACAGGACTGGGCAATATTTCATTCTGTTCTACAGAAGGTCACCATGAGTTGGAGCCAAAGCAACAGCAACTACCAATAACAAGGGAGATAACTAGAACTCACCAAGTCTGATTTTTTTCTTCTTCCTGTGCATCTGGACTTCTTGCAGTTATGGAGGGCTGTGTGACTAATTCTATGAATGAAATGGAGTGGAAGAGGTATGTTTCACTTTCACACTAAGGCAGTGAGAAGCTCTTACATTACCCTTCTCTGATCCCTGTTCTCAGCAAATTTGGAGGCCACGAGTTGCAAAAGAGGAACTCAAAGATGGTACCTGCCTGGATTACTGAATCACTCACTGTCTGGAATGAAGCTTCTCTGGAGATTCTCTAGAACTGCAGCAGAGTATAGGTGAGTAAGAAAGAAGCCACTGAGATATGGAGGAATTTTTTTGGCTGTTGTTGTTAATGAAGGATTGTCTATCCTGCCCTAACTAGGGCAAATCTGTTCTCAATGGAAATATATTTATTAGAGGTGATTTCATAAAAGTAATCATTAGACCAATAGATCACTGAGCTGATTTGATAATACATTTAAAATATATATTCATTGAATTTTGATACCCCTAGTCCAAAACAAGGAGGAGCCCTGGTGACACAGTGGTTAAGCTCTTGGCTGCTAACCAATAGGTTGGTGGTTCAAACCCACCAGCTGCTCCATGGGAGAAAGATGTGGCAGTCTGCTTCCATTAAGATTACAGCCTAGGAAACCCTATGGGGCAGTTCTACTCTCCCTTATAGGGTCACTATGAGTTGGAATTGACTCGGTGGCAATGTGTTTGGGTTTGGTTTGGTTTAGTCCAAAATAAGCCTCTCAAATTTATGAACAAGTCTATGTAAGACTTATTGTCTTAGTCATCTAGTGCTGCTACAACAGAAATACCACAAGTGGATGGCTTTAACAAAGAGAAATTTATTTATTCACAGTAAAGTAGGATAAAAGTCCAAATACAGGGCATCATCTCCAGGGAAAGCCTTTCTCCCTCTGTCGGCCTTCTCATCAGTGTTCCCCTGGACTAGCAGCTTCTCTGCACAGGGACCCCAGGACCAAATGATGTGCTCTGTCTGCTCCTGGCACTGCTTTCTTGGTGGTATGAGGTCCCCCTGTCTCTCTGCTCATGTCTCTCTTTTATATCTCAAGATATTGCCTCAGGACACAATCCAATCTTGTAGACTGAGTTCTACCTTACTAACACAACTGCCACCCATCCTCCCTCATTAATGTCATAGAGGCAGGATTTACAACATATAAGAAAATCACACAATACCAGGAATCATGGCCCAGCCAAATTGACACACACATTTTTGGGGGGACATAATTCAACCCATGACACTTAACTTTTCTGACATTTAATTTGAGAGCATACTAGTTAGAATTATTCTGAGGAATTTCTGGTTCCAGCCATTAACTCACTGCATCATATTTTATCTTAAAAAGAAAAAAAGAAAAACCTAAGACAGTCTAATATTAGACTTATCTTTTTCTTGCCCCAGGCCCACAAATATACTGTGCCCCTTGATACATATAAACACACAGAGACACGTAAACAGAAACAGATGCACAGTCTACTCCATGCCAGAACTCTGCTAAGGGGTAGGAACAGAGTTAGATAAGACATGATCACTACTCTCCAGGAGAAAATGAAGAATAGAATCACTAAAATGATTGCTATAGGGTATAAATAAGATCTAAACCAAAGAAGAATTGACACCTTTGAATTATGGTGTTGGCAAAGAATACTGAATATACTACGAACTGCCAGAAGAATGAACAAATCTGTCTTGGAAGAAATATAGCCAGAGTGCTCCTTAGAAGCGAAGATGGCAAGACTTTGTCTCATGTACTTTGGGCATGTTATCAGGAGGGATCAGCCCCTGGTGAAGGACATCATGCTTGGTAAAGTAGAGGGTCAGCGAAAAAGAAGACCCTCAATAAGATGGATTGACACAGTGGCTGCAACAATGGGCTCAAACATAGCAATGATTGTGTGGATGGTGCAGGACTGGGCAACATTTCCTTGTATTGTACGTAGGGTAGCTATGAGTAGGAACTAACTCGATGGCAACTAACAACAATATAATAAGATCTGTGATCAAGGCTACAGTGGGAGCTCAGTGGAAGGAGAAAACAATTCCACAGAAAAGAAGATGAAGGTGTTCTCACAGAAGAGGTGACACAAGCTGTGTCATGAAGGGGAATAAGCATTTTCTAGATGGAGAAGGATAGGTGTTGAAATGTTCTTCTTGACGATGAATACAACGCCATTTCCTCTTCAAGTTGTCATTCCTGGCATAGTAGACCATAAGACTGTCCAACTCAAAATGGCCAATATCAGTCCATTTCAGCTCACTAATGCCTAGGATATTGATGTTTATGTGTTCCATTTCATTTTTGATGATTTCCAATTTTTCTAGATTAATACTTTGTACATTCCATGCTCTGATTATTAATGGATGTTTATCCTGAAGTACAACGCTGTCAGTGATAGGATAATATCCATATGCCTACAAGGAAGACCAGTAAATACTACTATTATTCAAAATTTACCCACCAACCACTGAGGCCAAAGATGAAGAAATTAAAGATTTTTACTAACTTATGCAGTCTGAAATTGATCGAACATGCAATCAGGATGCATTGATAATTACTGGTGATTGGAATGTGAACGTTGGAAACGAAGAAGGATCGGTAGTTGGAAAATATGGCCTTGGTGATAGAAATGACACCAGAGACTGCATGACAGAATTTTGCAAGACCAACGACTTCTTCATTGCAAATACCTTTTTTCATCAACATAAATGGTGACTATACAAGTGGACTTCCCCAGATGGAATACACAAGAATCAAATTGACCACATCTGTGGAAAGAGATGATGGAAAAGCTCAATATCATCAGTCAGCATAAGGCCAGGGGCCGACTGCAGAACAGGCCATCAATTGCTCATATGCAAGTTGAAGTTGAAACCAAAGAAAATTAGAGTAAGTCCATGAGAAAACAGAAGCTTATAGGACAGAGTTACATTTGAGAAAGAGGACTCTGATGGCACAGTAAAGATGCACTGGACTTGGTGGAGGTGACAAGAGTGGAAGCTGGAAGCTTGATTAAGAAGAAATAAATTCACATGAGAGATTATGAGGTTTGCCTAATAGCCCTTACAAGGCTGGAGAGAACAGAGTTAAGAAAATTTTAATAGATGTAAATGACAGGACTTGGTGGCTACTTTGACAGAGGGACAAAGGAGGGAAAGAGGAGACAAAAATCACTCGAAAGTATCTAGGTTAATGTCTAAGTGAATGTTGATCTTGTTATGTGAAAAAAAGATCAGAAAAAAAGAGAGCAGGGTGGTGAGGGGAGCAAAGAGGATGAATTATTAATGCAGTTTTATTTTTTAAACTATAAATTTCTTCTAAAGGACAAAAAAAGCAAGTCTGTAAGGGAAATATTAGACCTTGTATTTCTCCATGCTCAGTCTATTTTCCTGATCTCTTCTGCATTAAAAGAAAAGTAGATATTGTGAAAGGAAGAAATATTTTTCCTTCCTTTTTTAAATTGCATTTATAGAGCATGCCTTAGAAAACTTGTCAAGGTTCTATCAGCTGGCAAAATTTAAATTTAATTTACCTGCGTATATGAGGAGCAGCTCAAGATTATATAAATTATAAGTTTGTCATTCAAGATTCAAAGTATCCAGTTTCTACAAAGCAATTTCCCACCACCTTCCATTTTTCAGGGCCAACTTTCAGGATATAATTAACTTACATTTTTATCATTTAAAAGTGATTGGTTTATAGCCAGATGAGCTCCCACTTGAGTTCCCTGGCAGCACTGAACTGAGATCAATAATCTCCATAAACATCTAATCAGAGGACCCAGCTATCTCCAGTCACTGCAAATGAAATGAAATGCTAGTTACAGATGCTTCCTTACCAAGCGTAAGAACAGCTTTAGTGCTCCTGCTGCTAAGCATTACCACAGCCCAAGATTGGCTAACGACAGACTGGGTTAAAGCACAGACCTCACAGAAACTCCATGCTAATGAGAAAACTCTAAAAGATCCAATGAAGCACCAAATGTATATATTGACTCTTGGATTATAACGACACCACGCAATGGAAAATGGTTTGAAGAAATATCTGTTCATAGGATCTTTATTTTTAAAACTGATTTCACTATAACCATGTATAAATGGCGACTATACATATGGACTTTGCCAGATGGAATACACAGGAATCAAATCAACTACATCTGTGGAAAGAGATGATGGAAAAGCTCAATATCATCAGTCAGAACAAGGCCAGGGGCCAACTGTGGAGCAGACAATCAATTGTTCATATGCAAGTTCAAGTGGAAACAGAAGAAAATTAAAACAAATCCACAAGAGCCAAAGTACAACTTTAAGTATATCCCACCTTAATTTAGAGACCATCTCAAGAATAGATTTGACATACTGAACATCAGTGACTGACGACCAGATGAGTTGTGGGATGACATCAAGGACATCATACATGAAGAAAGCAAAAGGACATGAAAAAGACAGGAAAGAAAGAGAAGACCAAAATGGATGTCAGAACAGACTCTGAAACTTGCTATTGAACATCAAGTAGCTAAATAAAGCAAAAGGAAGAAATGATGAAATAAAAGAGGTGAACAGATTTCAAAGGATGCCTCGAGAAGGCGAAGTATTATAATGAAATGTGCAAAGACTTGGGGTTAGACTACCAAAAGTGAAGAACATGATCCACATTTCTCAAGCTGAAAGAACTGAAGAAAAATTGAAGCCTCACGTTGCAATACTGAAGGATTCTATGGGAGAAATATTGAATGCAGGAAACATCAAAAGAGGATGAAAGGAATATACAGAGTCACTGTACCAAAAAGAATTGGTCAATGTTCAACCATTTCAGGAGGCAGCATACAATCAAGAACCGATGGTACTGAAGGAAGAAGTTCAAGCTGCAATGAAGGCATTGGTGAAAAAGAAGGCTCCAGGAATTGACGGAATACCAACTGAGATGTTTCAACAAATGGATGCAGCACTGGAGGTGCTCAGTTGTCTGTGCCAAGAAATTTAGAAGAGAGCTACCTGGCCAACCAACTGGAAGAGATCCATATTTGTGCCCATTCCAAAGAAAGGTGATCCAACAGAATGTGGAAATTATCGAACAATATCATTAACATCACACACAAGTAAAATTTTGCTGAAGATCCTTCAAAAACGGTTGCAGCAGTACATTGACAGGGAACTGCCAGAAATTCTAGCTGGATTCAGAAGAGGACATGGAACCAGGGATATCATTGCTGATGTCAGATGGATCCCGGCTGAAAGCAGAGAATACCAGAAAGATGTTTACCTGTGTTTTATTGACTATGCAAATGCATCTGACTGTGTGGATCATAACAAATTATGTGTAACACTGAAAATAATGAAAATTCCAGAACACTTAATTGTGCTCATGAGGAACCTGTACATAGACCAAGAGGCAGTCATTCAAACAGAACAAGAGGCTACTGTGTGGTTTAAAGTCAGGAAAGGTGTGTGTCAAGGTTGTATTCTTTCACCATTCTTCTTAGTCTGTATGCTGAGCAAATAATCCATGAAGCTGGACTATAGGAAGAAGAACGCAGCATCGGGATTGGAGGAAGACTCATTAACAACCTGTGACATGCAGATGACACAACCCTGCTTGCTGAAAGTAAAGAGGACTTGAACCACTTACTGATAAAGATCAATGACTACAGCCTTCAGTATGGATTGCACCTCAACATAAAAAAAAAACCAAAAATATTCACAACTGGCCCAATAACCAACATCATGATAAATGGAGAAAAGACTGAAGTTGTCAAGGACTTCATTTTACCTAGATCCACAATCAACCCCCACGGAAGCAGCAGTCAAGAAATCAAACAGCGCATTGCATTGGGCAAATCTGCTGCAAAAGGCCTCTTTAAAGTGTTAAAAAGCAAAGATGTCACTTTAAGGACTGAGGTGCACCTGACCCAAGCCATGGTGTTTTCCATCACCTCCTATGCATGGGAAAGCTGGACAATAAATAAGGAAGACCAAAGAAGTGTTGATGCATTTGAAGTATGATGGTGGAGAAGAATATTGAATATACCATGGACTTCCAGAACAACAAGAAAACCTGTCTTGGAAGAAGTACAGCCAGAATGCTCCTAATAAGCAAAGATGGCGAGACTTTGCCGTATGTACTTTGGACATGTTATCAGGAGGGATCAATCCCTGGAGAAAGACATCATGGAAGAGTGGAGGGTCAGCAAAAGAGAGGAAGACCCTCAACAAGATGGATTGACACAGCGGCTGCAACAATAGGCTCAAACACAGCAACGGTTGTGAGGATGGCTCAGGACCAGGCAGTGTTTCATTCTGTTGTACATAGGGTCACTATGAGTTGGAACCAACTCGATGGCACCTAACAACAGTAACAACATAACCATGTATCCTCAGACCTCATCAGCCTGGATAATCCCATTAACATTAAAGAAGTGAGTTTATCTGGATCTCACCATAGACTTTTAGCCCACACAAGTCTCCCCAACACCTGCTGCCCCACCATGTATTTCTAAGGGTTCCCAGGGTGTATCTCACATTCACTCATGAACAAGTTCTATCAGTTCACATTTGACATAGTTTCTTTAATCTCCTGAACCTGCTGAGGTCCCCATTTGTGACAAAGCTGTGTGGGGGCACCTGGCCTCCTTCTCTATCACCATGGTGAAGCCACTTCCAACTGGACACACACCACTCCCAATGCCTTGTGGCTCTAATGATCTGAATCCCTCAATGAATCCTCTCTCAATAATCACTTCATTCCCTCTTGCAAATGGTCTCCTTCAGATCCATCCCAGTCTGGCTATCAGATACATGCAAATCTGTCTGTGGGCCTAGCTTCCATCTAAGGCAATGATGTCTGAACATTACTAATTACTAGTACATAACGCAATACAAGCTTTTATAGCCTAAAAGTAAACTTTTCAGCTGAAATTCAGTTTTTTTTAATTTATATTTCAGTTCTGTCCTATTTCAAACCCATTAGTTTTTCTGTATTTCCTTTTAATCGGTTTTTGTTCCTGCCTGCTTGATCCTCTGTTGAACAAACACTAAGGAGACAAAGAGATCACAAGTCACCTAGCAAAGTACAGAGGAATGTTACTGCCTGCCTATAATTATGACAGAGCTAACTAGAATCTCTATAAAATATAAATTTGAGGTAATTTTTTTTAAATGGCAGTGATACGTAAGATATACCACAACTTCATACGTACACAGATCCATCTCCACCTGGCCAGCCTTCTTATCTAGCCTTATCTCTTTCAGACTGGACTTACCATTGATGCCCCCAAGCATACCTGGACTAACATCATGCCTGGGTTTCTGCTTTCGTGTAACTGAAAATTGTCCCCCACTTTCTCTTCCTGGTGAACTCCTACTCATTCCTCATGACCCATCTCAAATTTTGCCTAATCTGTCAAAGGTTCCTTGCGTCCCACTAATACTTTTTTTATATCTCTGTTATAGTACTTACACCTATTGCCCTGTAATTAACTACCTAGAGCTGGCCTCACTCCATAGACTATGGACTTCTCAAAGGCAGGGAATATATAGGCATCTTTGTACCCTTTATAATTAGAACAATTACTGGCATACAATAGGCCTTCAATAAATGTGGTTGGTTTAATTAATGAATTAATGAAGAAGAAGGAAAAGGAGGAGAAACATTTATGGAGCACTTAATATGTAATTAGTATGCTGAGAGTTTTTATGTATTACCTTATCGAGATCTTGCCAAAAACCCAGCAAGTGCATAATTATGCTAATTGAGTAAACTGAGGTTCAGAGGGGCTAAGTAACTTGCCCAAGATTACAAAACTGTAATAAGTGTTAGTTCTGAGATTTGATCCAAGTGCTCCATCACTCCAAATCATTATATTGTTATTGTTGTTAGGTGCCGTCGAGTTGGTTCCGACTCATAGTAACACTGTGCACAACAGAACAAAACATTGCCCGGTCCTGCGCCATCCTCACAACCATTGTTATGTTTGAGTCCATTGTTGCAGCCACTGTGTCAATCCATCTTGTCTAGGGTCTTCCTCTTTTTTGCTGACCTTCTACTTTACCAAGCATGATGTCCTTCTCCAGGGACTGATCCCTCCTGATAACACATCCAAAGTATGTGAGACGTAGTCTCGCCATCCTTGCTTCTGAGGAGCATTCTGGCTGTACTTCTTCCAAGACAGATTTGTTCATTCTTTTGGCAGTCCATGGGATATTCGGTATTCTTCGCCAACACCACAATTTGAAGGTGTCAATTCTTCTTGGGTCTTCCTTATTCATCGTCCAGCTTTCAGACGCATATGAAGCGATTTGAAAACATCATGGCTTGGGTCAGGCGCACCTTAGTCCTCAAGGTGACATCTTTGCTTTAGAACACTTTAAAAAGGTCTTTTGCAGTAGATTTGCCCGATGCAATGCATCTTTTGATTTCTTGACTGCTGCTTTCATGGGTGTTGATTGTGGATCCAAGTAAAATGAAATCCTTGACAACTTCAGTCTTTTCTCTGTTTATCATGATGTTGCTTATTGGTCCAGTTGTAAGGATTTTTGGTTTCTTTATGTTGAGGTGTAATCCATACTGAAGGTTGTAGTCTTTGATCTTCATCAGTAAGTGCTTCAAGTGTTATTCACTTTCAGCAAGCAAGGTTGTGTCATCTGCATATCACAGGTTGTTAATGAGCCTTCCTCCAATCCTGATGCCCTGTTCTTCTTCATATAGTCCAGCTTCTTGGATTATTTGCTCAGCATACAGACTGAATAGATAGGGTGAAAGGATGCAGCCCTGACGCACACCCTTCCTGACTTTAAACCATGCGGTATCCCTTTGTTCTGTTCGAACAACTGCCTCTTTATCTATGTACAGGTTCCTCATGAGCACATTAAGTGTTCTGGAATTCCCATTCTTCAACAGTGTTATCCATAATTTGTTATGATCCAGACAGTCAAATTCATTTGCATAGTCAATAAAACACAAGTAAACGTCTTTCTGGTATTCTCTGCTTTCATCCAGGATCCATCTGACATCAGCAATGATATCCCTGGTTCCACGTCCTTTTCTGAATCCAGCTTGAATTTCTGGCAGTTCCCTGTCGTTATACTGCTGCAGCTGCTTTTGAATGATCTTCAGCAAAATTTTACTTGCGTGTGATATTAATGTTATTGTTCGATAATTTCCGCATTTGGTTGGATCACTTTTCTTTGGAATAGGCATGAATATGGATGACTTCTGATCTGTTGGCCAGGTAGCTGTCTTCCAAATTTCTTGGCATAGACAAGTGAGCACTTCAGCACTGCATCCATTTGTTGAAACATCTCAATTGGTATTCCGTCAATTCCTAATGCTTTCAGTGCAGCTTGGACTTCCTCCTTCATTGCCATCAGTTCCTGATCATATGCTACCTCCTGAAATGGTTGAATGCTGACCAATTCTTTTTGGTACCATGACTCTGTGTATTCTGACAGCTGAACAGAAAATTTCAAAAGGCAGTTCGAGAAGACAAAGTAAAGTATTACAATGACATGTGCAAAGACCTAGAGATAGAAAACCAAAGGGAAGGACACGCTTGGCATTTCTGAAACTGAAAGAGCTGAAGAAAAAATTCAAACCTCGAGTTGCAACAGTGAAGGATTCTATGGGGAAAATATTAAAAATAATGCAGGAAGCATCAAAAGAAGATGGAAAATCAAAAGAAAATCATTATACATACACACGCACACATACACACACATATAGATACTGTCTGTGGTAGAGTTGAGTAGTTGTAATTGAGACCATATGGCCTGTTGAGCCTAAAATACCTAACATCTTGCCCTTTACAGAAAAAGTTTGCCAGCTTCCAATCTAAAGAGGTAACTGAATAGAACCAGAAAGACTAATTAGTATGCTGCAGAGTAAGCGTGGCTTGAGGTCATGTCTAGACTGAATGGTTGACAACAAGAATAGAAAAGAAACTAATCTAAGAAATAGCAAGCACAAAAAATGTAATGAAAAGTCAGAGAGGCTGGTAATGAAAAATAATTATAAAGCATTTTCAAACTAAGGAATGGTAAAATTATTGGTCAGCATAGAATTGAGAAGAAAGCTTATTCTGGTGAGCACTCTCGACATGATTGAGTTTGAGGTGGTAGCAAGAAGTGTAAGCAGAAATTAGGCTAGAAGTCGAGCTTCAAACTCTAGGTTAGAGAGTCATCAACATAGAGGTTATTCATGAAAGATATGGGAGATGATGAGCTCTCCAGGAGAAAGAATAGAAGAGAAAATTGAAAGGCCAGGAAAGTGAAGACAGTAAAGCTCTACGTTTAACAAATGTGATACACTTTTATTCACCAAATGAAGGTGTCACTAAACATAAATGGTGATCTCATGGATAACTTCCTAACATTGTAAAAGCATTCCCATTTTACATGTTCTCAAAAAAAAAATCATAATTGAATGTCTAAACCAAAAAACCCGTTACCATCGAGTCGACTCCGACTCATAGCAACCCTATAGGACAAGTAGAACTGCCCCTAGGGTTTTCAAGAGGTAGATGGTGGGTTTGAACTGCTGACCTTTTGGTTAGCAACCACAGCTCTTAACCACTGCTCCACCAGGGTACCAACTGAACGTGTAGCAGGTGCAAATCATTGTGCCAGGTGGTAGAACAGGAACGAAGAACCTGGTTCCTGTGCTCAAGAGTTATCAGGCTTATTGATGAAGGCTATGAAAGTGAATGACAAGCTGGGGGAAGAATGAGGATAAAGTAGGTCTAAGAAGTAACGAAAGTCAAGGTTACATGTTGAAACACAAAAGTTCCATCCATAATACATGTGGGATACTTTTAAATCTCATTTTATTGCTGTATTGTAGCTGTAGAGAGTGTTTCCAAGATAGGGGGGATGGAAGTCATAGCTTTTAAATCTTACCCATCTATTGTCCATGGTTGAATGTTGCAGGTATTAAGTATTTCCAAAGGGGTTCCATGATAACATCAATGCACTTGCCTTGGCTTATGATTACCCCACTCACTCTACAACATGCCCTTTAAGTACTTTGTTCATTGCTGCTGTACTTGACAAAACCACCCGTCCACTGTTCTACTTAAACACAGAGAAAAGTAAATTTATCAGTAAAACCTGCTATGCAGATTCCTTCTTATCTATCAAAAAATCAGGGCATTAAGGCATCAAACTCACCCCAGCTGTGCTCTTTTTCTGCAACGTAATGGCAGAATGACAACAAAATTTCAGGGAAGATTTTTTTTTTCCCCTAGAACTGGCTTTTAATCGCATTATTTTATAATTTAAATAGCAAAAGTGGCTTACACTGAATCTGAGGCCATGGAATCCTCCTGAGGCCTCCCTACTTTTATTGACTGACCTCCAACAATACCCAAGGGTAAGGAAAAAATGTGCTAGGGCAAAAACCCACACTGCTTAGAAAGTGTGTAAGGAAAAACAAAATATGCAAAACCTCTGTTTTTAGACAAATCTCCTGATTAAAAATATTCTTGATAGCCCAGTTAAGAAAAATCTCTGCTTCTAAAGAGACCAACCTCTGAGGAAGCTTTCACAGATGATAAAGTTAGCAGTCACAGTGATTGGAAAGGGGACATTATACTTTAAAATGTAATGCTGTTAGGACAGATGTGGTTAGGAGAAGGGAAAAAAAGACTACACTGCATATATCTAGAAATACTAAAATAGAAATAAAAATGAGTACTTTGCCATAGTTTCCTAGGAATGAGTATATTTACCTGTTTTCAGTTAGGTGGGAAAGGAAGGTTTCAGTTGAAGATCTCCCCCTTGTCAACACACCCAGATTAAAAAGTGATCAAGAGTTAGATGAACTATCATAAGTGGATGGGGTTTTATTCCATTCAATTATTTACTGCCCACTGAAGGTCCCTTTTTCCCCATACAACAGGAAATGGCCTTTCTGAGAAATGAAAAACATACATCAATCTATGCAATACTGGTTTTATTATACACATAAAAATCCATTCTTTACCCCCAGCCTATGTTTCATGGGGTCATATCACCCTGTTTTAAACAGTAGTGGAGTTCTAGAATTAAGAAGGTCCTGGAAGAGTATTTGTATAGTAAAAGTTTCACACACTTAAAAAAAAAATTATTATTAATTCATAAGCTATATATTCTAAATGAGAATTACCTATAGAATCCAGGTACAAGTTTGGCCTGGCTTTCCAATTCCTTTAAGGAAGACTAAACATCTTCTTTTTTTTCCTCAAAGCTTCTTAGAGTTGACCAGGTTTTGGTTAGAGTGGGGATCGGGTTTCCGGTAAACATGGGGAAAGGTGTTTTCCCTGAGTTTAGATACCTTTGTTTCATAAACAAGGAGTCCTCGGGTGGAACAAACCCTTAAGCACTCAGCTACCAACCAAAAGGCTGGTGGTTCCAATCCACCCAGGGGCACCTTGGAAGAAAGGCCTGGCACTCTACTTCTGAAAGATCATAGCCATTGAAAACCCTATATACTTCTACAGCCCAATCAAAAAATGGGCAAAAGACTTGAACAGACATTTCACCAGAGGCTACTCAAATGGCCAACAAGCACATGAAAAAATGTTTAGTGTCATTATCAATTAGAGAGATGTAAATCAAAACCACAATGAGATATCACTTCACTCCCACTAGGATGACTAAGATGAAACAAAATGGAAAATAACAAATGTTGGCAAGGATGTGGAGAAATTGAAACACTTATCTATTGTTAACGGGAATGCAAAATGGTACAGCCACTGTAGAAAACAGTTTGGTGGTTCCTCAAAAAGTTAAACATAGAACTACCATATGACCAAGCAATTCCACTCCTAGGTATACACCCAAGAGACCAGAAGGCAACAAGGCAAACAGACACAGGTACATCAATGTTTGTTGCAGCACTATTCACAATTGCCAAAAGGTGGAAACAACCTAAGTGTCCGTCAGCAGATGAATGGATAAACAAAATATGGTACGTATATACAATGGAATATTACTCAGCCATAAAGAGAAATGAAGTAATGCTACAACTTGGATGAACCTCGAAAACATGCTCAGGGAAATAAAGTCAATCACAAAACGACAAATATTATATGATTTCACTTATATGAAATAACAAGAACAAGCAAATGTATAAGATACCAAAGTTTATTAGTGGTTACCAGGGGCAGGAGGGAGGGGGAAAAGGGAAGTTTTTGTTTAATGAGTGTTTGTTTATTGGTGATGGGAAATTTGGCAATAATTACGGGTGGTGGTAGTTGCACGACATGATTAATATCATTGATATCACTGAATTGCACACCTGAAAAATGCTGAATTGGCAAATGTTTTGTTATATATATTTTTACAACAGTTAAGAAAGAAAAGAAAAGAAAACCCTATGGAACACAGCAATTCTACTCTGAAACACATGGGGTCGCCATGAGTCAGAATGGATTGCATGGCAACTGGTTTTTTGAGTTTCATAAACATGACTAGTGCCATCAAGTAAGAGATGCATAAAAAGAGGTTCAGACTTTTAAAGAAAGAATATATAGTAAAGAAAGAAAATCAGACTTTTAAAGAAAGAGAACGCATATTATATTTGAAACTCTGCAAAGCCTTTAAGAAAGGAGCAGTTGAGAAGAGTGCGTGAGCAGTTAAACAAGTCTTTCATTTATACACAAAGTGTTTATGGCACAAAATCATATAAATGCCAGTCAACATAACCAACGTGACTTAGTCCCTAAAGCACTCAGGTGGATTTGAAAGCAATTTGGCTGCCATAGAAGCCATTTCGCAGATCACGGGGGTTAATTTAACGAAATCTGCGGGCTTGAAGCTGTTTCCTTCCTCTTCCATGTGCATTTTCCTAGAAAATCTGCACTTGATCATAAAGTGTAACTGTCTCGAATAGAAGAGACACGTTCTTCAGCCAAGGATACACAAGTAATGGAATTTCAGGGCCCAAAACTGCTAGCACATTTTCATTGTACGTTCCAACCTTCCTTGCAGTCCACACTTGTCCTGTCTTCCAAAACCCAACGTCAGGACATTTACCATCATTGTTTTGGCACTATGAATGAAAAGTATTACGGTGATGTATATCTGCAACTACTTTGAGTTGATGATTTTTATAATTTCGTATCACACTCTTCACATTGCATTTAAAACTGTAACCACCATTGGCAGCACCATGTAAATATTTAACAGTAGCCACCTACTTCGGACACTTCCATAATAATGGAATTTTTCATTGTAAATGCAGATAAAGTTTATGTAGTTAATATTTCTAATCAATATTATAAGAAATTCCTGCCAAATGCACCTTGGAAGCCACTGGTTTACAATGGCACTACTTCATAATATCCAATTTTAGATATTACATATTTAATACTAATATTTTTTTATTTGCATGAGCAGAAAGTGTGTTTCCTGGTTCTTAGAATCCAAACAACTAATCTTATTAAATAACCAGGCAATTTATTGTCTTCAAATACCGACATAAAGTTAACTGATAGTTTAACTGTTCCACCTTAAAGATTGCTTTGCATTTCAATTCACCTGGACCACATGCATTCCAGGTTTTCCTCATCCAATAGACCATTGGTCAACAACTGTTAGTTTAACAAAAAATCAAGCATTTCTGTGTGTTTGGTGTATAGACAGAGGACTTATTTGGAATTAAGCCTAAAATCAGATTTAGTGAATTCGACAAGTCTTTTATCCAAAGATTGGACTACACTTTAAAAGTCCATAATTATCGTTAGACACTTGTAAAATCCTGGAGTGCAGATGCCCAACGGGTGATAACCAAGTTTCCCTTCATTGCTACAGAAACAAAACATCTCAAAGCAAATAGGAAAACAACACTCAATAATCCAGCCAAGACAACATCAAATTTAACCTGGCACATCTTAAGGGTCAAGCATCCAACAACGCAACATTGATTAAATTCCCTCCACAAAGATCAATCGAAGAGATGTCAGCAGAGTCACCACAAGAGAGTACCATCCAATTCTAAAATGTCAACAGACAGAATTCTGTGAAATCTGGTTTTCCACATTGCAATGGATGGATCTCAGATATACTCATTAAATCACCCAAATTATTAGCTTTCCACCTTAAAGAATTTGGAAAAAAACCTTTGGGACTATGTTTTGTTTTATATTTGGAATGGTTAACAATTTCTCACCTTTGTGAGTGAACAAAAAATGAGACTCAAAGCTAAAATTCAGGTTTTAGCTTTACTGGGACAAAGGAAGACAATTGGCAGGGTTGACCATATAAATAAATATTCTATATCATTTAAGAGGCTATGCTCAGACACCCCAACTAAAAAGCATCTTATTCACCATCCTGCTTCAATGCCTGAATTTCCATCAACAGTGAATCATTTCTTATCATCAGTCTCTCCAGATGTCTCCTTAAAAATGCAAAAATATTCCTGGGGAAGGGAGTGTACTCAGGGTTGCAGCTCCCATATGAGGTCTTTTTGTCAGTTAGAAGGAGGTCCCTGGGTGGTGGAAGTGGTTTCTGTTTACTACTAACTTAAAGGTTGGCAGTTTAAACTCACCCAGTGGTGCCGTGGAAGAAAGACCTGGTGATCTGCTTCTGTAAAGATTACAGCCAAGAAAATCCTAATGGAGCAGTTTTACTCTGTAACACATGGGATCACCATGAGTCAGAATAGACTTGACAGTAACGGGCTTGATTATTTGCAGGGCAGATGCTGCTCAGCCAGAGCAAAGCTGAGGCTCTGGGTTCAACTTCAGCCCTCAACAGTCCCCACTGTATGCAGCTTTTGCACACGACAATATGAGGTTGCCTGGTGGTGTTCAACAAGCCCAGGTTTTGTTTCCTTGGAGGCCTCCATGTTGCTATTGATGCTTTTGAAAAGCAACCTCCTCTTTAACCTAAGCAAAAACTTCTTGAGAGCTTCCAGAATGAAATTTCACCAATCTTCTATTAGCAATCTTGAGAAAAGACTCAGGTTTTAGGCTGCACCTGCCTGGGATCTCAAGGGCAGTTGACCCAATCAAGCCTCTTATCCCTGACACCCCTGACTGCTGCCCCAAAAGGAAACCCTTTAAGTCACCTAACCTTACTTGTTTTCACCCTCACCATCTGTCCACCTGCCACCAACTGTTCTACTGAAAATCTTGCACTAAAACATTTATTTCTGGAGCTCTGATACGGTGGTGGGCTGGAGCTGTTTTATAAGGGCTTGATAGAGCTGATTGTGCACATCTCTTCTCAATTCTGCATTCAGTAACATCATATTGGTAGCTTGAAATCAGTCATGTTAGGAGTATTCATTGGTCCCTGAGTGGCGCAAAGGTTTGCACTCAACTACTAACCTAAAAGTTGGTGGTTCAAACCCACCCAATAGTGCCCTGGAAGAAAGGCCTGGCGATCTGCTTCCATAAACATTATAGCCAAGATAACCCTTTGGAGCAGATCTACTTTGTAACACATGGAGTTGCCTTGAGTTGGAATTGACCCCAGGACAACAGGTTTTGCTTGATTTGGGTTTGGGATTACCACAGGAATTGGCAAAAGCTTCAAATCAGTGCTTTTCTCTAACAGTGAGCCAATTTTTATATATTTACCAGCACACTGTTGCTGATTCCAAAAAAATTCTCCTACCCTGTCACAAAATCAGTTTCTTATTTTCAAATCAGTCAGCTAGAATCTGGTTCTCCCAAGAGATCACTATCTCACCACCCTCTCAAGTAGAAGTAGGTCATTCTGCCATACTCCTCTAACAGATTTCCTTCAGGAAGCCCTTTAAAAGAGCCATGTTAGGAACTTCCGGGCAACATGGCACTATAGTCAGAAGCACCACGCTGTCCCTCCGCAGCAAAGATCAGAAAAACTAAGTCAAACAGAGTCACACGTCAATCTTGAAACCCTAAGCATCAAATGAAGAGATAAAGAACTCAACCAAGCACCAAATGGAATAAGAAACTGACCGAGAACAGAGAGCGAGGATAAATACATGCAGAGGTCCCCTATCAGCTACCCCAGCACGGATCCACCATCCTGGACTCCTATTGGAGATCAGCGAACAGGGGGTATGAGAAAGCAGCATCACGGAGCTTCCTAGCAGGAGATGGAACAACAGGTAACCAGCGATATAGGCTTTCCCACCCCCTACCCTTCTTCACCCCCACTTAGCCTCTTCTGCTTCCTGCAGCCACAGTCTCTTGGCCAGGAAGCACCAGCTTCACCCCGGTGTCACTTGGATTCCACCCACCTGCACTGGCCAGCTCCCCGAGTGCCTTTTGTTGGCTGCTGGTGTTGCTTTTTTCCACTTCTTTACATTTCTTCCTTACCTCTGACCACCTCTCCCTCCTTTCTCTCAACTACCTGGCCCCATGCGCCATCTTTCCTTCTTCCTGAAAGGCTGCAAAACACCACTCGACCGTGAAACTGCTTTCTGGCCCGTGCCGCCATGCTGGTGGGACCCCTGGGGCTTTTTTCTTTGTTTGCTCTGATTTGTTCTGTTTTGATTTATTTCTTTGTTTTCTTTTTCTTTTCTCGGCTTGGGAGCCCCTTCTAGCCAGGCAGTACTGCACAGCTTGGAAGCTACTCCACTCTGCGCAGACGCACAGGGACATCCCTGGGGGAATTTTTTTTTTCATGCTTTTGTTTTTGGTTTCTTTTTGTTGCTTTGTTTTGTTTTCTTCTCTCTCTTATTCCCTTTTTGTCTTTCTTCATTTCCAATCTCTTGATTTATTCATTTTTTTCTTTTCATTTTTGTTTTTCCCCATTTCTCAGTCTCTCATCTCTCCACTCCAATAGTAAGCTCCCTTAGCACTCTTTTTTGTTTGTGTGTATGTTTTTGGCTCCTGTTCCTCTCTCCTCTCTCTCTTCTTTCCCATACCATCTTAGCTCCACACATCACAATCTATCCCCTCCTTCCTGCCTACCTGCACCTTGCGCCGAACATCACACTCCCAAGCAGCACAGGCATGGCCTACTGGAACCTGCCCTGCACTGATTGCCGGTTTGCACTGTTAGCCCTGGTACGTGCCACAAACAACCCATCTGAGCAACTCTCCTTCAGCTGGACCTGACCTGCTGTACTATACCTGAGTGACTGACCCTGCCCATTGGAGAAGGAGGTGAAAAGTATCATGCCCACGGACAAGCAAACAACAAAGAACTCACAGCCTGCCTACTCAGACATAACTAAATAAAACAAAAAAGCAGGATGAAATAAACAAATCTACAATCAATAAATGAGGAAAATAACCACTGAATGCCCTAAAGACAGCAAATAATATCAAAACATTTACAAAAACAGGACAGGATGGTTCCAGTAGGCGTCCAAAATAAAATACCAGATGACCTTCTAGTAGAAGAAAAGGCACTTGACCTAACTGATAGGGAATGCAAATCTCTAATATTCAGAATTACCCAAGAGTTGAAGCAAAAAGCAGACAAAAATGAGGAAAAAACAGACAAATTCATGGAACATATGGACAAAGAAAAAGGAAGAATTCAAGAAAATAATACAGGAACAAAATGCTAAAATAAATTCACAACTAGAAATCATACAAAAACAACAATTAGAAATCCAAAAGATAAACAACAAGATTTCAGAAATGGACAGTGTCATAGAAGGGCTGAGGAGCAGGTTTGAAATGATGGAAGCTAGGATCAGTGAAATTGAAGACAAACACCTGGATACAACTCTGAGGAAAAATCAGAAAAAAGAACAAAGAAAAATGATGAAACCCTGAGAATTATGTGGGATACAATCAAAAGCAAAAATCTGCAAGTGATCAGAGTTCCAGAACGGGGAAGAAAACAGAAAACACAGAGAGGATCATTGAAGAATTGCTGACAGAAAACTTCTCCAATATCATGAAAGATGAGAAGCTGACCATCCAAGAAGCTCAATGAACCCCATATATGATAGACCCCAAAAGAATATCACCAAGCCATATCATAATCACACTCGCTAAAACCAAAGACAAAGAATCCTGAGAGCAGCTCGAGAAAAACAAAAAGTCACATACAGAGGAAAAACAATAAGACTAACCTCAGATTATTCAGCAGAAACCCTGCAGGCAAGAAGGCAATGGGATGACATATATAAAACCTTGAAAGAAAAAAACTGCCAGCCAACAATAATATATCCTGCAAAAATTCTCATTCAAATATGATAGTGAAATTAGGTCATTTCCAGATAAGCAAAAATTAAGGGACTATGTAAAAACCAAACGTCATGGATTGAATTGAGTCCCCCAAAAAATGTGTGTAGCAGCTTGACTGGGTCATGATTCCCAGTATCGTAAGATTGTGTTATCTGATGTGATTTCCTTGTGTGTTGTAAACTCTACCACTATGATGAGATTATATATGATCTCCTCATGTGTTGTAAATTCTATCACTGTGATGAGGTTATACTGATGAGGTTGACAAGATCAGTGTCTTAATGCAATCTCTTTTGAGATATAAAAGAGAGAAGCGAGCAGAGACACATGGGAACCTCACACCACCAAGAAAGCAGTGCTGGGAGCAGAGTGCGTCCTTTGGACCTGAGGTTCCTGCGCTGAGATGCTCCCAGACCAAGGAAAGACTGAGGCAAGGACCTTTCTCCAGAGCCGACAGAGAGAGAGAGAGCCTTTTCCTGGAGCTGATGCCCTGAATTTGGACTTGTAGCCTACTGGACTGTGAAGACAATAAATTTCTCTCTGTTAAAACCATCCACTTGTGGTATTCATGTTGGAGCAGCAATAGATGACTAAGACACCAAACCAAACTTAAAAGACTTGTTAAAGGGAATCCTTCGATCTGAGAACAAACAACATCAAACCACAGGCTGAATACAGGACACAGGATTGTGCTAGCCAGATACCAACCTAGGAAATGAACTCTTAAGGACTATGCAAAACCAAAAGAACTACAACAGGGAACCAGAGAGGTTAATCTGTAAATGACAACAGCATCAGAACAATAAAAGAGGGAATAAACGGTGTAGGTATAGAACCTTGTAATGAAGAGGAAGGTAAGGCGATACCAACTAATAATAGACTGGTTCAAATCTAGGAAGATAAGAGTAAATTTCCAGGTAACCACAAAGAAAGTTAACAAACCTACTCATCAAAATAAAGAAGAAAAATATAAAGTCTCAGTAAAAACAAAACCTACAAAAACAAAAGAAATGAAAAAAAATCCACAAACAAAAGGAACTCAGCACAGGAGAGTAAGAGGAATAAAGAAAATGTCAGCACCACAAAAAAAAGCACTACAAAATGCAATCCCACTCCTAGGAACATATCCTAGAGAAAGAAGAGTCGTCACTCGAATAGACATATGCACACCCATATTCATTGCTGCACTGTTCACAATAGCAAAAAGATGGAAACAACCTAGATGCCCATCAACAGATGAATGGATAAACAAACTATGGTACATACACCCAACGGAGTATTATGCAACAATAAAGAACAACGATGAATCTGTGAAGCATCTCATAACATGGATGAAACTGGAGGACATTATGCTGAGTGAAATAAGTCAATCACAAAAGGACAAACATTGTATGAGACCTCTACTGTAAAAACTCATGTAAAAGTTGACACACAAAAAGAAATAATCTTTGTTGGTTACGAGGGATGGGAGGGTGGGGGGGAGAACTAAATAGACAATAGATAAGTGGTACCTTTGGTGAAGGGTAAGTCAGTACACAATACTGGGGAAGCCAGCACAACTTGTACAAGGAAAGGTCATGGAAGCTCCATTGACACTTCCAAACGCCCTGAGGGACTGAATTGCTGGGTGGAGGGCTGTGGGGACCATGGTCTCGGGGAACATCTAGCTCAGTTGGCGTAATAAAGTTTATAAAGACAATGTTCTACATTCAACCTTGGTGAGTAGCGTCTAGGGTCTTAAAAGCCTGTGAGCAGCCATCTAAGATACTCCACTGGTCTCACCACTTCAGGAGCAAGGGAGAATAAAGAGAACAAGATACAAGGAAAAGATCAGTCCCAACAACTAATGGACCACAGCTACCACGGCCTCCACCAGACTGAGTCCAGTACAACTAGATGGTGCCCGGCTACCACCACTGACTGCTCTGACCGGAATCACAAGAGAGGGTCCTGGACAGAGCTAGAAAAGGATGTAAAACAAAATTCTAACTCACACAAAACAAAGACCAGATTTACTGGCCTGACAGACTGGAGAAACCCCGAGAGTATGGCCCCCGGACACCCTATAGCTCAGTGGTGAAGTCACTCCCGAAGTTCACCATTCAGCTGGGGATTGGACAGCCTCATAAAACAAAATGGGACTAATGCGGCACAGCGGCCCAGGGACAAGGACTAGAAGGCAGGAGGGGACAGGAAAGCTGGTGATAGGGAACCCAAGGTTGAGAAGGGACAGTGTTGACATGTCATGGGGTTGTTAACCATTGTCATAGGGCAATATGTGTACTAACTGTTTAATGAGAAACTATTTGTTCTGTAAGCCTTCATCTAAGGTACCAAAAAAAAAAAAAAAAAAAGAATTATCTGTGTGAGACGAAACTGACAACAGCAACTCAAAAGGTTTGATGGGAAGTCTAGGGGGCAGTGAGTTGAAGATAATGGTGATAGAATAATTTGGAAAAGGATTGTGAGAATAGCAGCACAATTTGAAGAATGTAATCGATGTCACTGAATTGTACGGTAGAATCTTTTGAAATGGTGTAACTTTGGCTATGTATATTTTCACCAAAAAAAAAAAAAAAAGGTCCTCTAAAGGTCGAGAAGGGAGAGTGTTGACATGTCGTGGGGTTGTTAACCAATGGCATAAAACAATATGAGTACTGACTGTTTAATGAGAAACTATTTGTTCTGTAAACCTTCATCTAAAGTACAATAAAAAAATTTTTAAATTAAAAAAAGAGCCATGTTATGTTAATATTTATACCTCCACTTAGATCCACAATCAACACCCACCTAAGCAGCAGTCAAGAAATCAAATGATGTATTGCCTTGGGCAAATCTGCTGCAAAAGACCTCTTTAAAAAGCAAAGATGTCACTTTGAAGATTAAGGTGCACCTGACCCAAGCCATGGTATTTTCAATTGCCTCATATGCATGCAAAAGCTGTACGATGAATAAGGAAGATTGAAAAAGAATTCATGCATTTGAATTACGGTGTTGGTGAAGAATACTGAATATTACCATGGACTGCCAGAACAAATCTGTCTTGGAAGAAGTATATCCAGAATGCTCATTAGAAGCAAGGATGGTGAGACTCTGTCTCATTTATTTTGGACATGTTATCAGGAAGGTCTAATTCCTGGAAAAGGACATCATACTTGGTAAAATAGAGCGTAGGAAAAAGGAGGGAGACCATCAACAAGATGGATTGACACAGTGGCTGCAACAATGGGTTCAAGCATAACAATCATTGTGAGGATGGCGCTGGACCGGGCAGTGTTTCATTCTGTTGTACATAGGGTCACTATGAGTCAGAACTGACTCAACGTTACCTAAAAACAATAACAACATACATCCACTAGATTCTCCTTGCTGCACATTGCTGTTCAGAAGCCACTGCTCTGCTCACCCTCTTGCAGAAACATTTCTGCTTTCAAGGTCCTGTTATCTGGATCTACTTCCTTGCGCCTTGACCAACTCCCTTACATTCAATGAGAACTTACAATCCTCCTCTCAACCCTGAGCCCTGCTCCCATGCTGGGCAACCTCAACATCCTTGAGGATGTCTCATGCAATTTATAGCCACAAAGATCCTCTATTTTTTCAACCCCAATTTACTTCAGTAACCATGTTCAAAGACCATACCCTAGACCTTTATTTCTCTGGGAAATTTTCCACTTGAAATATACCAAACCCCAAGTTCCTACTAGCTGAAACAACATCTATTCTTCCATTAAACTCACTGTTTAACTTTGCCAGACTACCACCAAAAGTTCCTTCATTCTTTGTTTTTCACCCAGGTCATCATACCCTTCCAGCTCCACATATATCTCTATCAAATCTAAACTCCATAAAGAATCATTTCAATCTCTTTCTTGCCAGCACTTCCAACCCAGTTTATTAGCTCTCCATGGCACTGACACTAACATCATTCACCCTCTCATGAATATGAGCACCACCTTCTCTCCTCCTATATCCAGCCTGCTGAGCCTCATGAGAGAGAGAGAAAAGACACAACTGCACAGAGAGGTCTCATGACATGGTCTCCAACTACAAGATCACCCCCAAGTGGCTCTCAGCAATCCTATAAATCTATAGGATTTATATATAATCTATAAATTCCATAAATCCCTAGCCTACTCTTGCTTTCATTCTCACAGAAGCTTTTCTGAACATTTACCACTCTTTTTGAAACCCTGTCTTATTCTTATCCTATTTCAGGAGACAAACTTTTTTCTCCTGACTCATGGCTAAAAGTAAGGCTCTCAGGCAAGCCTATCCTTACCATTTGCAGAGCCCAAGGCAAGAGTACAAATGGAGGCCTTCAGCTACAGCCTGCTTTTTCCCCCTTTTCTGCCACTCAGGTTCCTTCACACACCATGAGGAGTTTCCCTAACAAACATATGGACATCCCAACCTGTACGTCCAAAACCCATCGAAATCCCCCAAACAGAGGCGTCTTGGTCACCCCTCAGACCTAGGTATGGTGGAGCATGTATTTCTCATGGCAGAAGTACAGACACAAGAGGGAAAGCCCAACGGCAGAGGCACATTTCAAGCTTCTGCTCACATCACATTTACCAGCATCCCATTGGCCAAAGCAAGTCACATGTCCAAGCACAACATCACTGGGATAGGGTAGTATATAATCTTCCCATGAAGGTAAGAGAGGGGGAGAGTGATTATTTGCTGAACAATAATCTAATCTACCACATGAAGTCAACAGTAGTCTCATGTCAAATTCTTCCTAGGAATAGAAACAGCAAAGCAAGCCCTTTAATAACAAACCACAATCAGACTACATTCAACAGTTAGGAGCTCAAAGTGGATTTTTTTCTCTAGTTTGGCCCCTGAATATTTTGTAAACAACATCTAATGCATCTTCACATTTCTATGTTTTATAAACATTTCAACAAATTAGATGTCAAAGAATCCTAACGGCGGAAGTTTCCTGATAAGAGGAATCTCATAAAGAAATTACGGTATATTTAGAAACCAGAATGACATTTCCATCCTTTATTTGTTTACCACTTGAACTTTAGCAACTATATGGCAATGCATTAAAAGTCTTCTTAGTCATTTTCTTGGTGAGTTTCCAGTCTCCTGAAAAATTATAGACCCAACAATAGTTCAAGGACTTCATAATTCACCAAAATTGTCTAAACTTCTGGAAAAGGTCTTTTTTTTTTTTTTTTTTTAAATGCCTAGAACTTACAGCCTATGAAGCTAAAGCTGACCTGCTTTCAGCTTGAGGTCTTTCTCAATCTGTGGAATTTATGAATAAATCCATTTTTGCTATGGTATCTGTTTATGGTAAAGAGATAAAAAGTGACTCTCATTTTTTTTGAGATGCCAGCAACCAAAGCAGTACTAGCAGCAACAGCTATTCCAATTACAGTCCTGACCAGTGGCTATAAAAGTACCACTTTATACATGAGCCACATGAAAGTGCCCCAGCATGGTGGCATGATTCAAGGAGTTGTTTTTCTCTTTGTCGATGTATGTCCTTACATTGTGGGGAGGTATTTATATTTTGTTGTTGTTGTTTTTCCCCTGATGCTGGTTAGATTTCTGGTCAGTGATATTTTATCATAGATAGGAAAAAAAACAATACTTAATTAGGTTTTTAAAAGGTTTGACTTAGCTTTAACCATGGTGATTTTATCACAGCATGGGCAGAGAGAGGAGAGAAGCCAACACAAAGTCGTGAAAAGGAAGTCTCAGCAGGCAAAATGGCAAAGTTTTTTAGTGAGAATAATTAGGTTGGACAGGATACACACAAAGCACACTCTAACAAGCAATCGATAATGTAAAACTTGGTATTTAGAGGGCGTCTCTCATTCTAAGAATTTCAAGGAACTTTCTAGGCACAAAGTACTTGCTCTAATAAGGTTCAATGTGGGTCAAGAAGCAAATATTGCTGGGTCAGACTTACAAAGGAAGAAACGAAAAAGCTGGGTTATCTGGTCAAATAGAAACATGATCAGCCAGGGTCTGTAAAACTAAATCTAGGCATCTATACAACAAATTAATTGATGCTAATCTGATAAAATCTGGTGGCCACAGAATGCTAGGGTATGGCAAGCACAGAGCAGGACTGAGAGCACATCAAGTGGTAATTGGGTTTAACCCCCCCCCCCCGTGACTATGGTTTTGACTTATATAGGAACCTATGCTAACATGGTATTTTCCCAAGAGTTGTTGGTTTGATATTTGTGGATATTGAAAGCCAACTAACTAACTCGTTGCCGTCTAGTCGATTCCGACTCATGGTGACCCTATAGTACAGAGTAGAACCGCCCCCTAGGATTGCCAGGGAGTGGCTTATGGATTCTAATTGCCGACCTTCTAGTTAGCAGCAGAACTCTCAAGATGATAAAACAGGCTTCTTATTTTTAGAAGTGCTATTTCCCATTCTGATCTTATTATTGTAACTTTAAAATAGATTTTAATATTCAAATTAGTAAATACCCACTCATCATTCTTCTTTTTCAAAATCAGTTAAACCTTGTTTCATCATTAATTGTGGTAAATATATAAATTATTTTAGAAAGAATTCCTTTGTCTTGTTTAAAAACAAATGACTCCTTAAACTTTTGGAAAATAAAGTATAAATTCTACCACTCTTGCTAATGACATAGATTTGATCAACTGATTCCACAGAAGGGTGTGTTTTAAAGACTATTATTTTATGTATTCATTAAATTTCTTCAGGTATTTTTCTTCCCAAAGAGCAATTATTATTTACAAAAACTTCCCACTTACAGTATTAATACCATGTACTTGAAAACAGAGGTCGAATGGAAAAAAAAAAAAAAAGCAATACAAAATTATCAGCAGATACAATTTTTAGGATTCTAGAGTAAAATTCCTGTAGCTTTTGAAACTCAATGACTTACCCTGTCACTATCTATGAAATACTGCGCATAAAATCAAACCAAGGGAAAAGTTAGGAATACCACTGGAAATGCTCCAAGAATGTGTTGTTTTTTTAACCCGGGAGGTGGGAAAAAGGGTTGTAGCTGTTGCTGGGATCTTGTATGCTAGAAAACACATGCACACTAAATTTTGAAAAAGAATTTACAATGCTGTGTAGTGTCCACTGGAGTGGATTAGCAAAATAAAGACAGATGGCAATGAATTATTCTAACACCCAGCTCTAACACTTTACAGCTATGTTGCCATTGCACACTTCTCTACTGTACTAATTCAGACTTCAACTTGACATTGATCACAAGAATATATGCATATATTCAACACCATCTGCTGTGTAAGTGGAATTCAAGAGAAAGGAGTTAGCCAACATGGGATGTCAGTAGTAAAAGCTGATTCTGGGGTAACACTCTTCTAACGGGAAAAGCAAAGAGCTTGGGTGGCCCACTTGCTGATTCAGTCATATTTGCCAAAATCAAAATGATATTTCTCTCATTCAGAATATTTTCCTGAAAACACAGTGATACAATGCACAAACCCTCATGTGGGGTAACCCTGACATGATGTATATATCTTTAGCATACATTTTCAACTTAAATTGAAACCCAATACAGGTTGTATAAACAGATTTTCATTTGGTCTTTTTCTGTCAGTAAAACTGTAAACCAATGGAGAACAAGATTTTCAATGTACTCAGTGTGGAAAGAAGAATTTAATGTTCTGTATATAAATCAAAACACCAAACCATCGTCATCTAGTTGATTCCAACTCATCGTGACCCCATGTATTACACAGTAAAACTGCTCCATAGGGTTTTCTTGGCTGTAATCTTTATGGAAGCAGATTGCCAGGCCTTTCTTTTGTGGTGCTGCCGGGTAGGTTTGAACCATCAACCTTTAGGTTAGTGGTTGAGTATAAACTATTTGTGCCACCCATGGACCTTCTTCTGTATATACATAGCTTAAAAATATACTGGAAAATCAAACACCATGCTTCCAAACAAACATCAAAAGTACAAAGCTTTCCAGAAAGCTCTGCTAACCAATTTCTTCACCCTAGCCATCAAGCCTAGACGCTTGATTTCTATCTTGGTCAAGATGTATGGAAGAGGTTATAATCATGTTGCAATTACACCACAATCATACCTTTCAGGCTGCCCATCTCTGGGAGAAGAAAAGAAAACACTGGATTATGATGATTCAGAATCGTTTAATGCACTGTTTTGACAGACTTCAAGTCCTTAAAGTAAAAGAACACCTCTTAATAATAAAACAGAAACAGAGACTAAAATACAGCTAAGCAACAAAGAGTATAATGGAAGATATCTGAAGATATTTTGACATTTTCCCTTAAACAATACTCTTTTTGTAAACTAGAGCAAATACATACATGAGGTGAGGAGAAAAAAACAACAAAAAATATTTTCAAGAACAAATGAAATGGTTTTAAAATCATACCAAACAGTCTATTTCCAACATTAGCACAATGACCTAAATATAACTAAAAACAAAACAAAACAAAAAATAAACAGCAGCATAAAGATGTTTACCCTCACTGTAATGGCTGTAAGTATTCAATAAACTCAAAATGGCCTCTACAAAGAAGAGAAATAGACATAAATAATGTTTCATTGCCTTTATAACCTTTAATTTACTGGTAAAATAATAGATACTGAAGGTACTTAGTGCAATTAACCAAGTCCAGGAAAAGAAACCCTAAGAATAGTTATACCTATAGTTATGTAGCCCCACATCCGAAATGTTCCAGAACATTCCAAAATTAAAATTCCCTATCATCAAATGAGGTAACAGATAATGGGTTCCAATTTTTACTTGGAATATGTAGCATGCTGTGAAATTTAAAGAGACAGTGGTTTAAATATGTGTGGTGCTATGCTAATGAAAATACAAAGTGAAAAATAAAATATTAAAAATTTCAATTGAATTTTTTAGGTGTATTCTATAGCATTTTTGTTGTTCTTGTTAGCTGCTATCAAGTCAGCACCCAACTAATGGAGACTCCATAGGATTTTCACTGGCTGATTTTCAGAAGTAGATCGCCAGGCCTTTATTCCTAGTCCATTTTCGTCTGGAAGCTCCACTGAAACCCATTCAGCATCATAGCAACACGCCACACAAACCTCCACTGACAGATGGGTGGTGGCTGAGGTTGACGTGCATTGGCTGGAAATCAAACCTGGATCTCCCACATGCAAGGTGAGAATTCTACCACTGATCCACCATTACCCTCTCTAGAGTATTAATCAGCTTTTTAAAAGAAGCTTGCCCAAAGAAATGCAATCATAGTAATAAAAATCTACTTGGGATAGTTCCTTTTTATCACATTAAGCTAGGTTCAAGAGAAATAGAGAGTGTCCCAATTTCTGTTAAATTTCTATTAACAATATTAATAAGTTTATAAGCTTTTTAGTAAAATTTGATAAAATATGGATTGGTTTTAAGAAAAGTTTATATTCACTATCCACATGCATAATTCACAAAGGTTATGCAAAAGACTAAAGGAAATTTGCAGTTAAGTTTTGTGTGAGAACCTGGAAAGAGAACAAACTAAAGCCCAATATATCTTCCCTCTATAAAGGGTTTTGAAAAGTTGTGGTAAAAACCAAGAAGTAAAATAGGTTTCAGAGCCAGGGTGAGAAACACAAGAAAGATGAAGGGGTTTGCAAGGAATCACAAAAAGCATGAAGAAAGAAACTAAACTGTAAACATCTGTACACCTTGTAGAATATCCCAGAAAGTGGAAATTCTAATGGTCTTTTGATTCTTGATGAGCAGAAGTGGAAATGCTACCTCAAGGATAAAAATGTACAAGGAACAAGGTCATTTCATAGTTGTGTTTGGTTTTGTTTGTTTCGCTTTTGTGTTTGGGGTGAATTTTATATGTGGTGTATTTTAAAGCTAAATATAAGTTTGTGCTATGAAAAGGTCAACGAGCTTAATTACCCTTTACTATAGGTGGAAATAACAAAGCATGGAAACGAGAGAAGATGCAGAGTTCTATTCACGTGCAAAATTCTTGGTAAGCCTCCCTGCTTTTTCAGCAGAGGGCACTCTACCATGAAAAGTGGCTGTAAGCCAAGGGATACTATCTTTCCAGTGTAGAACCCAAGATTATAGTTACAATGTCAATTTGAAGCAAGGAACATTCCTTCCCACCTCAAGTCGTCTTATCTATGTGATTTGATAATGGTCATGCTCCCATGGTCAGATGGAGGTGAATACACACTTATTCATGGTTAGTAAGTTGCTCACTCTCCACTCCACTGTTACTCAAGCTACCAAAGCTGCCTCCTTCATCTGGTATGAGCATGTATGTGTAGCAAAGCAATCAATCCCATGAAAGCTGAGAAATCACTATAAATTGCTAAAAATATAAATGCTCTGGCATGAAATCCCTTTATTAAAAAAAATTGATAGTTTCAGAGGGAAAACACTATGAAATTAAACCTTTCTTTCTGCTCTAAAACAATGCTGAAAATGGGACGCCCACTCCTACTTTCCCAGCCTCTTTACATGATCATGGTTATCACGTTCCAGGAGCCTCAGTTGCCTAAACACTTGGGACCAAGGGTACATGTTGCCAAGTAACTGGGCATCACAGGAATAGAGAATGCTGTAAAAAGCAAAAAGGAAGCATAGCTTAGAATTTAATAGCATACACTTCGGAGTCCAGGGCCCAGGTTCTGCCACATATTTAGTCAGTGTGCGACCTTGGGCAAGTTACTTAACCTCTCAATGCCCTGTGTGATGGTTAAGGTTGTGTGTCAACTTGGCTGGGCCATAATTCTCAGTGGTTTGGCAGTTATTTAATGATGTAGTTTGGCAGTTATGTAATGATATAGTCATCCTCCATGATGTGATCTGATGTGAACAGCCAATCAGTTGTAAGGGGAGGTTCCCTGGTGGTGTGGCCTGCATCAAATATATATATGAATGTTCTGACAAAGCTTCCTTGCTTGCTCTGGATCCTGCATCTGGCTTGTCATCATCTGACCTCCAGTTCTTGGGACTTGAGCCAGCTGTCTGCTGTATATCCTGCTGATCTTGGGTTCATCAGCCCCTGCAGCTACGTGAATCAGAAGAAGCCTCCAGCCTGACGCCTGACTCATGGACTTGGGACACGACCGTTATCAAATCACTCTACAACTGCATGAGCCATTTCCTTAATATAAATCTCTCTCTCTCTCTCTTTCTCTCTCTCTCTCTATACACGCTTCACTGGTTTTGTTTCTCTAGAGAACCCAGCCTAAAACATCCTGGTTCCCTATCTTTAAACCAGTACTTGCAAATATGAGAAATTAAATGAGATAATATATGTCAAGTGATCATCTTTCGGCATACTAAGCACTCTGGACATTTTAGTTACTTTCATTATTAGTAATAATATTTCTTTGTCAGTGCCATCTGCCTCTCATCATTTCATTACTTCCTACTTTTAGAATGTATTCTCTTGCTCTAATAGTTTTAGAACCATAAAAGACACTTATATAAATAACAATAAAGGATCTAAAATAAGAATAGAAGGTCCTACCTCCTCTATCCCTCTATCCACTTTATTGCGATAATATTGCTAAAAACTTAGTGCTTATCCTAGAAATTCTATATATTCATGTATATGGATAGTATATGGATCACTGCACAGTTTGTGACTGGCAGCTAACCTAAAAGTTAGCAGTTTGAACCCACCCAGTGGCACTGTGGAAGGAAGGCCTGGTGATAGGCTTCCATAAAGATTACAGCCAAGAAAACCCTCTGGGGCAGTTCTACTCTGTAACATATGGGGTTGCCATGAGTTGGAATTGACTCAACAGCAACAGGTATGTATATTATATATGTATGCACATATACATACATATATATCTTTACAGAAATGGAACTGTAATATACATCCTTTCTGTAACCTATTTTCACTCAAAAGTTATCTTGGTCATCTTCATGTCAGGACATACAGTGCTATCTTGTTCTTTTTAACAAATGTATAGTATTCCATCTCATGGATGGACCAGAATTTATTCAACCAGTTCCCCACTGATGAATATTTAGGTTGTTTCTATGTTACTATTACAAATAATACTGCCAAGAACATTCTTTCACACAAATCTTTGCATACGTGTGCAAATATATCCATAGAACAAATTCCTAGCAATGGAATTGCTAGGTCAAAAGTCATATACTTTAAAAAAAAATTTTTTTATATATATTGCCAAATTGGTCTATACACGGGTTGTTTCAGTTTACAGACCCAACCACTCATGGGAATAACCACACATCCACTTTGCTAGTACTCTTTATTATTATACTGTTATTGGGGGGGATGCAAGCTCTGTCCCAAATTAAAATGCAAAGTCATACAAGAGCAAGAACTCTATCTTTTCCTTTCTTATCTGTCCTTTTTCAATAGACATATACAGTGCTTGAAAGACTGCGTAACCCATAGGAGCACCCCAGAATTTGTTGATTTAGTCAGTGGTGAGTGGGAACACTGATAAAATGAGAGAAGTGAGAGGGTTCTATATGATTTCTAGGAAAACTCTATCCTTGATAAATAAACTTTTTTACTCTTTTCTCACATCTTATATCCATCCATAGGAGTGTCATTTGCCAACAGTTTCAGAAAAGTGTTGTCAGAAAAGATAGGGTTTATAAGTAAACCTCTTTTGAAAACTCAAGAGTTCTAGCATGCATTCTTTATATCACTGTAGTGCATAAAGTCTTCAGGCGGGGGCACCTCAGTGGCTTCAGAAGTCTTACCAAGACTAAATTACTCCCCCAAATTTTTGGATGGGGAAATTACTATCAATTAATGCAATTAGGATCAATCTGAAAGCTAGCATGAGGTAGCATTTGAATAGTTAAAACCCCAGTAATTCAGATTTGGCAAAAAGTTACATGGAGCACCAAAAATAGGCCAGAGAATTGTCTGTGGGTATTAGAGAACATTTCAGCAATGTTGGGTATAGTACAGTACCGTTGTACCAATTACATGAGGTAGGAGCTAATGGTTTCGGGAGCTACGGTATTTGGTGACAAGTTGCAGCACTTAAAATGCCAGCTATTAATTTTGTTGTCTATTATTTATTTTAAATATTAGTCATAGAGTGCAACTGGACTTCGGGCTATTAGAAATCCTCTAGATAGTATAATTTCTGTGAAGGAAAATGTACCTATCAGTTTATCATTTAATGACATTTGTCATTTCCAAATGACGGTAAGGGGTGAGCTGTTTTGATTCTTACAAGGGCACTTATTTGTGGTCTCCCATTTCCCCCAGGTTGAAAATTCCAAGGCATTCTTCTCTGAAGCATTTTCATAGACAACCAATCGCATTTCATATACTTTACTACCAAGGAACAGAAATGAACATTTTTAAGCAGCTAATATGTATGTGCCTAACCCGGTCCCAGGCTCTGAATGTACATTATTTCATTTAACTCTCACCATAGCCTTGCCAAATATGTACTATCGTGTATATATTTTTTATATATACAGAAGCATGCACAGAGAATTTGAGCCACTTGCTTAAGGATGCAAAGCTAGTTATCTGCTTCTGAAGCTGATGCCCTTCCTACTGTATTGCTACTTTTTCTGCAGCTATCAAAACTTCAAGGAAATGTTTTCAGATAAAAGTTCAAGCAAAGAAGAGACAGCATTTTAATCTCCAGGAATTTTTAGCATTGAAATGAGCCAGCCCTCCCAATCAAGAAGGAACGATAAGGAAGGATGGATGCAAATGGTCTCTTTACAAGCAGGCGGAGGGACACTGAGCATCGTTAGTCAATTCTGGATGTATTATACTAACAGAAGAATACAGGCATTGAAAACTGATATTTGACTTGGACTACATTTTTTAATCCCATTTAAATTAGAAGAGTTCATTTGCTAGACATTAGCTTCAATAATCTTTTGTTAAAGAGGAATGTATTCCATGATGGGCAGGCCTGAATCAGAGGCATCGAAGGCTGTCTACTACATTTCCTATTCCAGCCTCTTGATTTCTCCTAACATCACTTCATATGCTCAGGCTGACATCAAGGGCTGGTGAAAGCAAACTCCCCATATCGCAAGACTAATCTGACTTTAGAAACATAGCCCCGCTCCATAGAAAAGTCAGGCTAGGATATAAGCAAAGTAGTAACTAGATAAAGAGGGAGCAAAATGCAGATCAATAGAAGGAAACAGTAGGATTGCTTTGCAGCTCAGATGAGATCATGAACAAGAACATAGTTACTAGGTAATGAAACTCAATATATTTTTCATTATAAAAATAAAAAATAATTCATTATAAAAAATATTATAGGTAAAGACAATGAATTCCATAGGCAAAATTTTACACAAAGCCACCAGGGAGATGATTAAGAGTCTTCCTCCAGTCCTGATGCCCATTCTTCTTCATACAGTCTAGCTTCTTGGATTATTTGCTCAGCATACACATTGAATAAGTATGTGAAAGGATACAACCCTGACACACAACTTTCCTAATTTTAAACCACACAATATCCCCTTGTTCCATTTGAACGTTTGCCTCTTGGTCTACGTACAGGTTCCTCATGAGAACAATTAAATGTTCCGGAATTCCCATTCTTTGCAATATTATTCATAATTTTTTAAGATCCACACAGTCAAATGCCTTTGCATGGTCAATAAAACAGAAGTAAACATCTCTCTGGTATTCTCTGCTTTTAGGCAAGATCCATCTGACAGCAGCAGTGAATACCCTCGCTCCATGTCCTCTTCTGAATCCGGCTTGAATTTCTGGCAGCTCCCTGTCGATGCACTGCTGCAACCACTTTTGAATGATCTTCAGCAAAATTTTACTTGTGCCTAATATTAATGATATTGTTCAATAATTTCCACTTTCTGTTGGATCACCTTTCTTTGGAATGGGCACAAATATGGATCTCTTCTAGTCGGCTGGCCAGGTAGCTGTCTTCCAAGTTTCTTGGCATAGATGAGTGAGCACCTCCAGTGCTGCATCCATTTGCTGAAACATCTCAACTGGTATTCCATCAATTCCTGGAGCCTTGTTTTTGGTCAATGCCTTCAGTGCAGCCTGGACTTCTTCCTTCAGTACCATCGGTTCCTGATCATATGCTACCTCCTGAAATGGTTGAATGTCGACCAATTCTTTTTGGTACAGTGACTCTGTGTATTCCTTCCATCTTCTTTTGATGCTTCCTGCATCGTTCAATGTCTTTCCCATAGAATCCTTCAGTATTGCAACTCAAGGCTTGAATTTTTTCTTTAGTTCTTTCAGCTTGAGAAATGTGGATTGTGTTCTTCCCTTTTGGTAGTCTAACTCCAGGTCTGTGCACATTTCACTATAATACTTCACTTTGTCTTCTTCAGCCACTCTATGCTGTCTTCTGTTCAGCTCTTTTACATGATCATTTCTTCCATTTGCTTTAGCTACTTACTCTATGTTCAAGAGCAAGTTTCAGAGTCTCTTCTGACATCCACTTTGGTCTTTTCTTTCTTTCCTGTCTTTTTAATGTCCTCTTGCTTTCTTCATTTATGATGTCCTTGGTATCATTCCATAACTCATCTGGTCTTTGGTTATTAGTGTTCAATGCATCAAATCTATTCTTGAGATAGTCTCTGAATTCAGGCGGGATATACTCAAGTTCGTACTTTAGTTATTGTGGACTTGTTCTAATTTTCTTCAGCTGCAATTTGAACTTGCATGTGAGCAATTAATGGTCTGTTCCACAGTTAGCCCCTGGCCTTGTTCTGACTGATGATATTGAACTTCTCTATCATCTCTTTCCACAGATGCAGTCAATTTGATTCCTGTGTATTCCATCTGGTAAGGTCCATGTGTATAGTCACCGTTTATGTTGTTGAAAAAAAGGTATTTGCAATGAAGAAGTCATTGGTCTTGCAAAATTCTATCATGCGCTCTCCGATGTCATTTCTATCACCAAGGCCATATTTTCCAACTACTGATCCTTCTTCTTTGTTTCCAACTTTGGCATTCCAATCACTAGTAATTATCAATGCATTTGCATGTTTGATCAATTTTAGACTGCAGAAGTTGGTAAAAATCTTCAATGTCTTCATCTTTGGCCTTAGTGGTTGGTGCTTAAATTTGAATAATAGTCATATTAACTTGTCTTCTTTGTAGGCATATGGATATTATCCTATCACTGACAGTGTTGTACTTCCGGACAGATCTTGAATGTTCATTTTGACAATGAATGTGATGCCATTCCTCTTCAATTTGTCATTCCCAGCACAGCAGACCCTATGATTGTCCAATTCAAAATGGCCAATACCAGTCCATATCCGCTTACTAATGCCTAGGATATCGCTCTTTATGCGTTCCATTTCATTTTTGATGACTTAATTTTCCCAAATTCACACTTCATACATAATTTTATTTTTGTTGTTGTTGAGAATATACACAGCAGAACATACACCAACATTTATTTCTACATGTACAGTGACCTTGATGAAATTCTTCAAGGTGTGCAACCATTCTCGCTCTCCTTTTCTGAGTTATCCCTCCCCAATTAACATAAATTCACTGCCCCCTAAGTTTCCTATCTTTTGAGCTGCTGTTGTCAGTTTGATTCCATATAGATAGATCTTAAAAGAGCACAATGCTCAAGGCAGATATTCTTCACTAGGTAAGCTAAACTATTGTTTGGTTTTAAGAAGACTTCAGGATATATTTTTGGTTTAAGGTTTAAAGATTACCTCAGGGCAATAGTTAAAGGGGTTTAGCCAGCCTCCATGGCTCCAGAAAATCTGAATTCCATGAGAATTTGAAATTCTCCTCTGTATTTTCCCCCTTTTGATCACAATTCTTCTATGGAATCTTTGATCAAAATGTTCAGTAATGGTAGGCAGGCACCATCCAGTTCTTCTGGTCTCATGGCAAAGGAGGCAATAATTCAATTTGCCACACGTTCCATTTCCTCCTTCTATGCCTGACTCTCCTTCCTCTGTTGCTCCAGGTAAATAGAGACCAATTCTTGTGCCTTAGATGGTTGCCTGCACGCTTTTAAGACCCCAGGCACTACTCAACGAACTAGGAAGTAGAACAGAAGCACTAAACATGTTATTAGGTCAGTTAACTGGGATGTCCCATGACACCATGACCCTAAACCTCCAAACCAAGGAACCAAATCACATGAGGGCTTGCTTGGTTGTACATAAGCAGCCTCAGCAGCTACTCTTTTGTGTGTGTGTGTGTGTGATTGTTGTAAATACATCTATCACACAACTTTTGCCAATTCAACTTTTTACAGGTGTACAATTTATTGACAGCAATTACGTTAATCAGCTGTGCAACCCTACCCTTAATCAATACAATTTTTCCATCACTGCACACCGAAACTCAGTACTCCATAAATAACCCCCTCTTTCCTCTTCCCTCCCACCCCTGGTAACCACTAATTAACTTCGGTCTCTATACATTTGCCTGTGGTTGTCTTTTTATATAAGTGAGGTCATATAATATTTGTACATTTGTGATTGATTTATTTCACTCAGCATAATCTAAAGCATTCTTATTGTTTTAACAGTTTCTATACTTTCTAAAAGGAGTCCTGGTGGCGAACGGCTAAGCGCTCAGCTGTTAACCGAGAGGTTGATGGTTCAAACCCACCAGTGGCTCTGCGGGAGAAAAGACCCAGCAATCTGCTCCCATAAAGATTATAGCCTAGGAAACTCTATGGGGCAGTTCTACTCTGTCATATAAGGTTGCTATCAGTTGGAACCAACTTGCCAGCACACAACAACAACACATTTTCTACTTTACATCGTTTTGGTCCCTAAAAGTATTATATGAAATGGTTATAAAGTTTTCATATTTTTATACCCCTTTCTTCTCTTCACTGGACGTGAATCTTCACTTATCCCTATTCTAAATGACTCGTTGCCTGTCTTCCAACATCTGCTTAAGAGAACAATATTGTAAGTTTCAATTAATTGTATCTTAAATCTGAATATTCAATTTCCTTATCCTGGACCCTTTTACATAATGAACCTAAATGATTCTATTAAACATGAGGCACTCAGCTTCTTTTTAATTATCTCAAGAACTCTGGAAGAGAATTGGAACCACTTTGTTCCAGCTGACCTTAGACTAAGGGAGAAAGTCATCCTCCAGCTGTTTGATACTTTGTAGAAGCAGCTATAAAGGGAAACAAAACAATCAAGAATTTCACAGTTATTTGGCAAAGAAAAACATGGATGGGAAATTCTATATCGTTTATTAAATAAGATACAAAAATAAAAGTCATTTCTAAAGCTCCAACTTAATCTTAGAGGTCTGTGGAAGAAGCCATGTCATAGTGTTATGATAAGAGACAGATTTTAGGAAAGGAAATACCACTTTAAGTATAAATCTGGGAAATTTTTATCCTAGCACAACTAATAAAAACAGAACCAGCTTTAGGTGTTTATCCCACCACTACAGACAAAACAAGATGAGTCAAAATAAACCAATTATTTTCTCTTATCCAGGAAGTGACATCGTTAAGATTCAGAAGTTCGTGTCTTTATGAAGAGTGGCATAACTTTCAAGTTCAGGTAAGTTCTATGAATCTCAAATCAGGCAGATGAGAAGTTTTTAATGTTACATTCCAGTGGAAAGATTACCAGACTGATTTAAGGAGATCTGGTTCTACCATTACCTTATTTTTATGCAAATAATACATGCCTTCTATGTTTGTTTGCCAACCATGCCCTCCACTCTTGAGGTATTCTCATAAGCGCCTCTACGCCAGTTTTTTTTACATGTTGCCATAAAAAAATGGCATAGTATGCTTACGGAAATACCTCTCAGGAGAGGGCGCAGTCGGCAAACAAACATAGAAAGCACTCATTGTTTGTGTAAAAATATGGTAATTAGCTGGCAAATTTAGGCAAATCACCTAATAAATAGGGGTTTCATTTTTGTACTTCTTAAAAAACAGACATCATTGCACCAATGTTTATTGTGGGACTTTTCACAATAGCCAAAAGGTGGAAACAACTGAAATGCCCATCTAAACAAAATGTGGTATATACACACAACGGAACACTACTCAGCAATAAAGAAAAATGAAGTACTGATGCACAAAACAATATGGAAGAACCTTGAAAACATCATGCTGAGTGAAATAAGTCAGTCGCAAAAGGACAACTACTGTATGATTTCGCTTATATAAAATAAGCACATATATAGAAATGAAAGATTATTAGTGGTTACCTGGGGTAGAAAGGAGGGGGAAAAGGGGAGTTTTTGCTTAGGGGGCATTGAGTTTATGTTAATGGTGATGGAATGATTTGGAAAAGGATAGCAGGAATGTTTGCACAGCGTGAAGAATGTAATCAGTGTCACTGAATTGTACGTGTAGAAATTGTTAAGTGGGCATATGTGTTATGGATATTTTCAACACAATAAAAAAAGAAGACATAAATAAATAGAAGAACAGCCATCAAACATTTGAACAGCAGCTCACAGTTCCCAATATACTTTTTGTATACTGTCTCATTTGATCTTTACAATAAAGTGGTAAAATTAACAGGGCAAGGATCATCTTCCTTTCACAGATGAGGAAATGCAGTTAACAGAATTCATGTAACTTGAGTTTGGTCACACAGCTAGAAGTGGCAAACAGGAACCCGACCTCAGGTTTTCTGACTTCAGTTCCCTGCTCTTCACACATCACCACAAAGCTAGCTGGAAATGCCTTTCGGGTCTAAACTTTCATCACCCTTTGACTAAGAAATGGCTTTGAAATTTCAAATTCATAATCTTCCCTCTCCAGTTAAATAAATATGAATGATCCGACATCTCCACTGGAAAAAAGTCAATATATTTTCCCAGTTCAAGATGAGAAAAAAGTTTGGCGATTTTACACACGTAAGAATCAATCATAATTTCAGCATCTCTCATTGATTTAAAAGGCTTTGTCTGTTTAAAAAAAATTAAAAAGTGGGCAATTCCTCAAAAGAGCATAAAACAAAAATAAAAGAAAACCGTAATCTAATCTTGGACCAATATATTATCACAAGACAATGTGAGTCAAAGGATCCATGATTTTGTTTTGTTCTTCAGTTTAAATTGTGGTAGGAAATAAATAACAAGTTCTTACAGAAAGTTAAAGTAATGAAGAATATGTAAGTGTTTTTTTTCCCATAAATCATGGTTAACAACTATAGTAGAAGCTATCCCCCCGGTTTTGGCATTGCAACTGTGAAACGAGGTCTAAATGATGAAAATCAGAAAATAAAAAGTGAAAGGAAGTGATCTTGGTAACATTCTGACACTGCCACTCCTCTGTAGAATTATTAGCTTCACAACTGGTGGTTTCGATTTATCTTCATGGGTAATCTAAAGAAGAATTTTAAATATTAGTTCAGAAATTAAAAAAGGAGATAGACTGGTTTTAAAAATATTATATTTCCTTTAAAATAGCCCAAATTTTAAAATCCAAAATTATTTCACTAGTAACGGAGAACTTCAACTACTGCAAACAAAAAAAGTTTGATGGAACAATGAAAACAGTGGCAGAAACGTAAAAATGCAGTTACTAAAAGTTAGTTAAAGAACTTGTGGGTCAAGAGGATTGAGTACACACATACACACACACACACACACACACCCCTCTGTCCTTGAATCGTACTGAAAAGACAGGAGAAATACAACAGTACAAATAAATCCATATTATTGCTAGAAAGCTGAGACGGGTATCATCAGACGACCAGAACAGTGAGGATGCTGATCTAGATTGACCAGTATTTGTTAGCTGGAGCATAGTTTCAGGAAATTCTGAAAGACATAAGGCAACTCCAACTGACAGAGAAACAACACTGTTGAGGATTTCATAAACCTGCCAAAACAAAAGAAAAAAACATGTTGGCAAAAGTGAGTTTTCCCAGCAGAAGCCTGAAACTCCTCAGACCAGAAGCCGTGGGATTGGGAAAAAGAGCAGACAGTAAGAGGACAGTCAGGCGATTAATTAAAGGACTGGACAAGAGGTGGACTGATCCCCTAACCACAGAACTGTGACTGCGGCATTTGTTACAGAGACTAACATATTCAGAACAATTCTATGCGTAACACTGGGAGTTCTGACAAGTAGACCCCAGAGTGTCCCTTGAGGCAGAAGGAGCAGAAAGGTGCCTCAGGTCATGTGAGGTCATCATGAGGGAAGAGAAACTCCCACACCCAGGAAACAAGCTACCCACACACCCTAAATGAAAGGGCACAAAGCCATATATCCTCTGCCTCCCCTAAGTGCTGGATTCAGGATCCTGATCATCAAAACATTTACTCATTGTCTAGGAAACAGGGATTCATTCTCTCCTTAGATAGAGAAACTATGCTCCAGCTAACAAATACTGATCAATCTAGAACGGCATCTATAAATATGGACAGACAACCAAGAACCCACAAATATTTGGGGAAAATCAACAGAACAAAAAAGAAAACTGCCAAACACAAAAGAAGGAAAAAAAAAACAACTTCAAAAATAAACAGTGTCAAATTGCACAGTTGAAGAATGTTGAAATGGCAACTGTTATGTTACACATATATATTTACCACAATTTAAAAAAAGTGTCAGTCAGTACAGAAACAGAAGAAAGTTTTAAGTAAGTACAACAGTGAGGTTTAAGAGGATATCCTAGCCATTCAGAAACAACAGGATTCTCTGACAAGGAAGCAATAGAGTAGAGGCAGTCCTCAGGTTACAAAAGTCAGACTTAGGGACAACTTGTACTTGCCCTTTAATGTTACAGAAATTTGCCTTCACTTTGAAATGACTGAACGAACCCCTACTTGTAACAAATTCTTTATCACAATCACCTTCACTTGCTGTACATGTAGCTTTTAAATCCTTGGAAAGGCTTCGAGCCTTTTCTTGCACTAAAACCAAAAAAAAAAAAAAAAAAACCACACTGCCGTCAGGTTGATTCCGACTCATAGCGACCCTATAGGACAGAGTAGAACTGCCCCATAGGGTTTCCAAGGAGCGGCTGCTGGATTCGAACTGCCGACCTTTTGGTTAGCAGCAGAGCTCTTAACCACTACCCACCAGGGCTCCATTCTTGCACTAAAGTAAGGCTAAATAAGAACCATATGCACCTATTCAGACTTACCTACAAATTTGACTTAAAGACACAGTTAGGAATGGATCTCATTCATAACCTGGGGAGTGCCTGTACTTGAAAATTTAAAATATCATGGTCACTTTCCAAAAGCTCACGAGATGGGCTGAGGTTACATAAAAAAAAACCCGTTGCCGTCGAGTCGATTCTGATTCATAGCGACCCTACAGGACAGAGTAGAACTGCCCCATAGGGTTTCCAAGGAGCAGCTGGCAGATTCAAACCACTGACCTTTTGGTTAGCAGCCAAGTTCTTAACCAGTGCATCACCAGGTCACATAAAAAGGCAGGAAAATCAAACCATGGATTCTCCCAGAGGGACAAAGCTGAAGCATATGAGACAGAAACTAAAAGGCACGCAGGGTAGATTCAGTGGTTCCAATAACAGGTTAACAGGGGTTTCAGAGGGAGAGAACACAGAGAATGGAGTTAAGAGAATAATCAAAAAAATAGAAGATATTTACTGAGCTGAGGAAAGATGTCTCTTCAGGTTGTTAAAAAAAAAATCAAGTGTCAAGCAGGAATAATCAAAGGACATAAACACAGACAAATACTGGTAAAAATTTCTGAACAACAAAAGCTTCCTGAGAGGTAAAACAAGCTGTTTGTTGCTATTATTGTTAGTTGCCTAGTTGGCTCCCACTCATGGCGACCTTTTATGTATACATAACAGAATGAAACGTTGCCCGGTTCTGCGCCATCTTCACAATTGTTGGTATGGTTGAGTTCATTATTGTAGCTATTAAAACAAGTTAGTAACCAAGAAATGAGAATTTGACTGACATCATAGTTCTTATCCATAACATGGGATGCCAAAACATAATGAAAAAGAAAATGCCTCAAATTCTAAGCATACATTGCAGATAGAAGGATAAATTGATTCAGTCTTGATGGTGAGTAATTTGGCAATAACTATAGAAATTAAGAATGCAGCTACCCTTTGATCATGCAGCTCTACTTCCGGGAATTTATCCTACAGATAAACTTGCACTGGTAAAAAATGATACATGTAGATGCATACAGATTGACTGGGCTACCCAAGATAGGTGCCAAGTGACCTAGGCAGCAAATTGTGTTCTCCACCTGATAACCACTCCTATACCTCTCCTTCTTTTACTTCCTTCATTTCCTCAGTTGTTCAACAGGCTGACTGCAACACTATTTCCCCCCCTCCCGCCACCTGCCTAAAACTCCCAGATTCTCACTTTCCTAAACAAACATACATTTGTTTACATTCAGCAAACAAGGTGTTGGTATATATTTTAGTATTTTTGGAGTATTTTTTAATGGATGCTAAAATATTCCTCATTTAAAGGTAACTAGTACTACTGAAGGATGCCAAACTGGAAGATTCCAGAAGCTAAGCTTCTCTCATATTGAAGAAAGGTATCGTGTTTCTTTCTCTAAATTTATGATTTTCTTAAAAAGTCTTACAAATAAGGTCCATTACAGTTTTCCCTAGAAGTATAAGATATAGCTAGAAGTAGTCAATTTGAAAGAAAAGAGCACAAACAAAAGATGAGAAAAGAGACAAAGAGACTTTGAAAATGAAGCCTACAAACTACAGGTTGCCTGGAAGGAGTAGGAGGGTCTCCTCTATGAGCTCAGCGTGGGTTTGTTTTAAGCTAATTCAAAACCCTTCCAAATGAGCTTATTAGATTCTAATTTGGTGGCTCAGAACCTAATAAGAATTCAGATCAAACTGTTCTTCTTTCCCAAAGAGACAGCATTGTCAAAGAGCAAAAATTGGAGTGGGTGTTCAGGGGGTTGAGTTATACAGCTTTCACATTATGATTCACCTCTCCACCAGTGAACCCTTCCTCCATCTCAATAGCATCTGTCATAGGTTTTTATTCAAATTCCTCACCACTGAGGGCAATCAGAAGCTGAAGAGATGCTCCCACAGAAGTGACCTCAACAAAAACAGAAGTCAATAACATGGCCATCGAACACATAGGATGTCAGGAAGTGCAGAATGATATGGACAAGGAAAAAAGGCAAAACTGTAAAGCAGAGAAAAGGAGACAATCACAGGCCAGGATGAAAAATTAGGGCAATTATCTGGATAATTCAGCCTCAAAACTCGCTTCCTGATGATTGACATAAATGTGTTTTCTTCTCCGGGCTCCATTTTCACAATAGATGGAACAATGGCGTTGCAATAATGGCATTCTATTCCCCATCATTATTTACAATAAACTTAAAGGAAATATACTTTCTTTGTTGCTACTTTCAACTTTAGATCTTATATGAAATAATGTTTTATAAATATGATGCTACCTGATAGTTTGGCTTAGAAAAAAATTTAATTATTTCTTTCCTAGACTGTTTCTTGCCTGGATTATCCAAATATTGGTCCCAATTCTTCACTTCAGTGGACTTCTGGATTTGTGTTAATAGGAGTTACTGACTTACAGCCAGCTCATGAATCATAGTAAGTGGGCTACAACTTGGATCTATTTACTATTTCACCTGTATTTCCAGTTCACACACAGACACATGATCAGAAGCCCGCACACTCACATGCACACTCTTACACAAACATGGAATCTCCCTGTTTAGAGAAATGTTGTTGTTATTAGTTGCTGTCAAGCCAGCACTCAATTCATGGTGACCCCATGTACAACAGAACAAAACGTTGCCCAGTCCTGCGTCATCCCCACGATCAATTGTGGATCAGACCATTGTGCTCCATAGGGTTTTCATTGGCTGATTTTCAAATGTAGATTGCCAGGCCTTTCTTCCTAGTTTGTCTTGGTATAGAAGCTCTGCTGAAACCTGTTCAGCATCATAGCAACACACAAACCTCCACTGACAGATAAGTGGTGGCTGCACATGAGGTGCATTGGCCGGAAATCGAACACAGGCCTCCTGCATGGAAGGTGAGAATTCTACCACTGAACAATCAATGCCTCAGAGGAATTCTAGAACTTTGGAAAAGAGCATTCAGACTTAGCAATATTTAAAACTATCTCCAAAATATCCACAATACTGGTAAATCACAATCCTAGTTAACAAACAAAAATTGGGGAAAAAGGAACCAGTATTTGTTGAGCACCTAATTTGTACCATGCACTACGCTGCATGTTACTTTCTTTATTTCATTAAGTTTTTATATAATCTTTGTGAGGAGTGTATTATGAGATGAGAAAACTGACGGGGCTTAGAAAGGTCCAGTAATTTACCCAAAGATACACAGCTAATAAGTGGCAGGGCCAAGAGACCAAACTAGATTCGTCTGGTTCTGATATCAGGCACACTGATACCCAAGGAGATTAAAGGACATAGACACACACATGATCAAGGACATACACAGTGAAGTAGAAAAAATAAACAGACCCAAAAGAAGATGAGAAAGCTTTAATTTTATGTTTGAGCCAAGTAACACCTTGGCATCGGCAGTGATGATATGGAAAGAAATGTCCTTGGGTTTGGTTTTTTGGTTTTAAGATATACAAACTCTACTAAACCATTGGTATGCTCAGATTTAAAATTAGTGGTTTCAACTCTCCCTGTTGTTGAGTGCCATTGAGTTGATTTCGACTCATAGTGACCCTATATGACAGAACAGACTGCCCCATAGGGGTTTCTAGGCTATAATCTTTATGGGAGCAGATCACCAGCTCTTTTACCCATGGAGCCACTGGGTGGGTTCGAACCACCAACCTTTCGGTTAGCAGCTGAGTGCTTAACCATTGTGCAACCAGGGTTTCTATCGACTCTTCCTAAGAGACACCAAATATCTATTGCATATAACAATTTGCAAGGCCCTGAAGCAATCGTCTGAATGGCATGGACCATGGACTGGTGTGCAGAAGTGAGCCACTTAGTAAGTGAACCTAGCTGTCTTAGTTCTCTAGTGCTGCTATAACAGCAATACCACAAGTGGATGGCTTTAACAAAGAGAAATTTATTCTCTTTGTTAGGAGTCTGGGAGGGTAGAAGTCCAGTCTAGGAGGCTAGAAGTCTGAATTCAGGATGCCAGCTCCAGGGGAAGGCTTTCTCTGTCTGTCAGCTCTGGAGGAAAGTCCTTATCATCAATCTTCCCCTGGTCTAGGAGCTTCTCAGCCCAGGAACCTCAGGTCCAAAAGACACGCTCTGCTCCTGGCGCTGCTTTCTGGGTGGTATGAGGTCCCCCTGTCTCTGCTGGCTTCTCTCTTTTATATCTCAAACTAGATTGATTTAAGACACAGCCTAATCTTGTAGATTGAGTCCTGTCTCATTAACATAACTGCCTCTAATCCTGCCTTATTAACATCATAGAGGTAGGATTTACAACACATAAGAAAATCACATCAGATAACAAAATGGTGGACAATCACACAATACTGGGAATCATGGCCTAGCCAAATTGATACACATGTTTTTGGGGGACACAATACAATCTATAATACTAGTCTACTGTCCAGTATTCTTCCCCAGCTTAAGTTTGTTATTTGATTTTTACTTATTGCAGTGTTCAGTATTGTTAGCATAGAGAAATAAAAAAAATACTGAAATAGCAAATGGCATTAAGTTAAAATAAAACACAATTAAAATGATGATCCACCAACAAAATTCAGATACACCAGCCATGGTTTACTTTTTTTTATAGTATATCCATTATTTAGAGAAGAAAAAAATGACAATGCTATAATTGTAACTCCAAATTTAATTACAAATACTAATAATGTTATAGCAATAACGTGGATTGGCGCTGCCTGCCGCAAATAGCCAATTCTGGGACAGGGGTGAGGTGAGCAGCAAGAATTTTATTATATATCGATATATAGGAGACAGAGGGGAATAGATTCCTCCAAAAAACCCGTCTCCCCAACTGGAGATTGGCTGAAGGCTTTTATAGGGACAGGATTATGGATCTTAGAAGTTTGTGTTAGTTCCCCCTTGGTGGTCATGTCTCAGATGAGTTAATCTTTTACTGGTATTCTTGGGGGTTATCTGGCGACATCCTGGTTTTCTTGCCACAAGATGGGTGCTTTGTTCGGTTTTTAATCCTTAGATCATTATCACTTGTTTTCCACCCTCCAAGGAGGAACATCAGTTAATCTTAAACCTTTTGTAGAGACTGGAACCGGAGGGAAAAACAAGATCATGAGACAATGCGGCAGTTAGCAATGGGGAATAAATAATAGCGAGCGGGACCTATGCAGCCTCTTCCAATAATAAATTTAGATCTAAAGTATGAATTTATAATAAAGAAAATACCCAAAGCAATTTTATTAAATAATGCCTTTTCCCCACTATTCCTTATAGGTAAGAGTGAAAAAAAGCAAATAAATTTCACTCTCTCCCGCTAATTTTTAATCTATCACTGATACCTCTCTCCTGAATTCTAGCTGATTCCATTTCTATGATCACAAAACTATATTTAAATTAGAAAAGGAAATAGCATTGCCCTAATCCTAACTCTTGTGATTAACTATCTTCACAAACAAGTGGGGGATTGTCTTTTTGTCAAATAACTGTATAGGCTCTTTTAGCTATAATTCATAAAACAATGCATCAAGATTGGCATTATGGTATGCTAAATGCAGAATCAGCTTGGTAGTCCTCTCTTCATTGTCAAGTAAGAAACTGCAAAGATAAATGAACCCTGGGAATTTCAAGATCTGGAATGCGATGCCAGCTGGTGCATGGAAGAAATGAATTAAATCAGGTTACCTGATGTTTCCTGCTGCTGCCAGGAGCAGGACAGTCTGCAGGCTTGTAAAAGGACCAATTTGTCCTTGTCTCCCTCGTGATTTAAGTACTAAGGGGGAAAAAGTATCTCTAACTCTGTTTTAAAAAACAAAAAATATATATAAGATGAAGGAAATGTTATAGCAGGCTTAATATGCTGGATTTAGGTGATTGAGGAGGAATTTTGACAACTGATGTTAACAAATATGAATGCTAGTTTCTAAAAACAGAAATGCATTTTTAACCCTCTGGTTTTCACCTGATAAAAGCTATGGCTCAGTGAAATGCAAAACCAGAATTTCAGATGTTTGAATGAACTACTGTGCTGCTTTATTAAACATTTTAGTTCATTTCACATCTCTTTTTACAATGTCAACAAAATTCATTTATGTGAGAAACATGTATTAACCACCTACTCTGTAGTGAGTGCTGTGCTAAATGCTGGAGATTCAAAGTTAAGTAAGACATGCTCCCTCTTTTGGGGCTATAAGTTTACAAAACAATGAGTATCATCATAAAACCAAAAAACCAAACCAGTTGCTGTGGAGTTGATTCCGACTCATAGCGACCATATGTGTGTCAGAGTAAAACTGCTATTCATAGGGTTTTTAATGACTGATTTTTCGGAAGTAGATTGCCAGGCATTTCCTTCAAAGCATCTCTGGGTGGATTTGAACCACCAACCTTTCAGTTACCGTATTTTTATGCAAATAATGCATGACTCCTACATTAGTTTGCCAACTGCGCCCTCCCCCGGCGGGTATTTTCCTAAGTGCCGGTTTGTCATTTTTTTTTTTACATGTTGCTGTGAAAAAAAAATTAGCATAGTGCGCTTAGGAAAATACCTCGTGGGGGGAGGGTGTGGTTGCTAAATAAACGCAGAAGGTACATGTTATATGGGTAAAAATACGGTAGTAGTCAAGCACTGAATGTTTGTGCCACCAAGGGACTCCTGAGTATCATCATAAAAGGGCTGAAAAGAAAACCACAAATATCAGTCTGTCTTTTTTCAAAAATCACATGACAATGATAGAAAAATATGTAATGATCAGATTATTGTGTGACATTCTAGTCTCTGACGTTCAAGAATGGTGTGAAGTAGAGATGCCATTTAATTAGCCTGGAAGGACAATATCAGAGAGAGGTTATAATTAAAAATTATGAATAATATGCATAATTTAAATTCAGTCATGGTCATGCTCCAAGATCCAACCTTCTGCGTTTTTCTAATATAATTTTTCTTTGGAGATCTGGTTCACGTTCATTACCTCAACCACTGCCTCCCTTTCAGGGTCTTTGAGTTTATCTCATTCTCTGCCCTATGCTGGACAGTTCTATTATGATTTCTTATCATCACTACAAACTTAGCATATAAAATAAAATTAACAACTCAATCCCTGAACCAGCTTCCTCTCCTGCCTTCCCCACCTTTGCAATTAATGCCATTCTTAAATTCACTCAAATGCAAAACTCTGGAGTCATCTTTGACTCCATTTCTCTCTTGCAAAATTCAACATATCACCAGGCTCTCTCAGGTGTTCTCCAAACCAACTCTTACTTTTTCACTTCCACTCCCACCACACAAGTTTAAGCACATAGGACATCATAGTAACACTACAGCAATAGCCTCTTCACTAGTTTCCAGACCATCGGTCCTATAACTCTCCAATCTGCACGCACATAAAACTGGACTCACTAAATATTGGCTAAATAATAAATAAATGCCTAATTATTTTTCTTAACCCATTGCTTCCATCACTTCACATCCTCCCCTCCAGACAACCTTTGACAACTCAGTCCCCAATTTCATAAGAATAAACTGAAATTCCCTAATGTGGCATTGACGATACTTATTAAAATAGCCCCAAGATGCTTTTCTAGAATTTTCCCTTCTGACTCTTACACGTGGAATTACATCTCCAGTAAGACTGTTCCCTTCACTATCCCCCAAAATACCTGTGATTTTTTCACCAGGATCTTCCTGAATCTTGTCCATACATTAAGATGCATAATTCTTATTTGACATTTACTATATGTTCCCTTTTATTGTTGGCAATCTGTGTGATGTCACCTTCTAAATTCCAGTGTGATCTATTAGGTTGAACCATATGAAATCGTCAATATTCATCATTTTTTAACCAAAAAATAGCAATTTCATATGGTTCAACCTAACAAGTGCCGTATCTTCATGCCCCAGAGTTCCTAGAATATGCTGCACATAATGGATATTCAGTTCTATTTGATCCAGTTTTCTTTACCACCACCATTTGTACGCTGGGCAAGGAAGTCAGCAGACAATACTTTACTAGTACAGAGGTAGCAGTTTTCTCCTCAGCTTGATGTCCCTTCAAAACTCATCATAATTGTGACTTAGTAGTTACATTAGCATTTCCATAACTCAGAAGACTATTTCCTGCCTCACTTAGGATAAGCTGACCCATTTGGCTATGATGCTTCAGGCAAAGCCCTCTGGGAAAATTATTAGGTTCATTCTTGAAGTTGCATTTTATCTGAAATGAAGAAAAGTATACTTTAATGCAAAATTTAATGTATATCTTTAAACAGCTGAACTTAAAGGGATTATCAAATTTGGACTAATGGATTGGATATATGGTAACATTTAAAGTACCATATTTTTACACAAATAATACATGCTTTCTGCATTTGTTTGTCAACTGCACCCTCCCTCCTCGAGGTATTTTCGTAAGTGCCTCTATGCCAATTTTTTTTCACGTTGCAGTAAAAAAAAGTTGGCATAGTGTGCTTACGAAAATACCTCGCTGGGGGGAGGGCACGGTTGGCAAACAAACGGAAAAGGCACACGTTATTTGCATAAAATACAGTAAACAAACGTGCAGGCATTATCAGTAGCCTTTTGAACTATCATTAATTTATTCCAGTTCATAATTTTATGCATAGTTAATGAAAACGTCCCCTTGTAACTTACATAGTAAGGAATGTAACTCAATCTTTGCATTTATACAGGCTCCAGACACTCAGTTGTTACCAGGGATGACAGTCACTGCAACCCCTTTTCTGAATGCAGTAGTTGTTACTCCCCTGTGAGGCTTATTACCTGCCCTCTGCAAATAATTGGAGAAAAGACATCATTTTGCCTTTTAACCTTCTGCTTCTACTTAATTCCCCTGATGTTTCTGAACACATGCTAACTGAACTTTCCACTGTTGATCTGCCTGATCTCACTCTGAGGCCCTCTTCTCTGCTTTCTACCTGTCATTTATCTATTCTACTCTCCTTTATCACCTCATCCAACTCACAAGATCGTCTCCACGGTCACTCTCTACTACATACTAAAAAGAATGCTATTCTTTAAACTGAATCCTGAGAATCAGGACTAAAATTACGCACTGAAGTTGAAATATCAATAGGCACAAAAATATTAATTACAGCGTTGGATGTCATAATCAATAATTAAAATAACTAAAATTACCCACAACAGGGGAAGAGTTATATATACAATTTTATATTATAAAAATTGAATATTAGTTATTAAAATAATAATTCCAAAGGCTTATTTATCAACAATGAACATCGACATGTCATATTAATAAAAAATCAACCATGAAAATATTTCTCTAATTTTATTACAGCTAAGACAATATTTTAAGAAGAGGACAGAGATACTAATTGACTCTAGAAGCAGTAGAAAAATACGTATAAGTGTGTGGTAAATTTTAAAGGTAGCAATAGAAGAGCACAAATAGCATGATAGATAAAAACTGATAAAAAATTTGAAACCAGAAAAATTCAATGCTGTTGTTGTTAGGTGCCCTCGAGTGGGTTCTGACTCACTGCGACCCTGTGAACAACAAAATGAAACACTGCCCAGTCCTGTGTCATCCCCACAATCGTTGTTATGCTTGAACCCATCGTTGCAGCCACTATGTCAATCCATCTCATTGAGTTTTCCTCTTTCTCGATGACCCTCTACTTTACCAAGCATGATGTCCTTCTCCAGGGACTGATCCCTCCTGATAACATGTCCAAAGCATGTGAGATGTAGTCTTGCCATCCTTGCTTCTAAGGAGCATTCTGGTTGTACTTCTTCCAAGACAGATTTGTTCGTTCTTTTGACAGTCCATGGTACATTTAATATTCTTCTCCAACACCACAATTCAAAGGCCTCAATTCTACTTGAGTCTAACTTATTCACTGTCCAGCTTTCACATGCATGTGAGGCGAATGAAAACACCACAGCTTGGGTCAGGCACACCTTAGTTTTCAAGGTGACATTTTTGCTTTTCAACACTTTAAAGAGGTCTTTTGTAGCAGATTTTCCCAATGCAATGCGTCCTTTAATTTTCTGACTGCTGCTTCCATGGGTGTTGATTGTGGATCCAAGTAAAATGAAACCCTTGACAACTTTAATCTTTTCTCCGTTTATCATGATGTTGCTTATTGGTCCAGTTGGGAGGACTTCTGTTTTCTTTATGTTGAGGTGTAATCCATACTGAAGGCTGTAGTCTTTGATCTTCATCAGTAACTGCTTCAAGTCTTCTTCACTTTCAGCAAGCAAGGTTGTGTCATCTGCATAAAGCAGTTTGTTAATGAGTCTTCCTCCAATCCTGATACACCATTCTTCTTCATATCGTCCAGCTTCTCGGATTATTTGCTCAGCACACGGATTGAATAAGTATGGTGAAAGGATGCAACCCTGACGCACACCTTCCATGACTTTAAACCATGCAGTAGCCCCTTGTTCTGTTCGAACAACTGCCTCTTGATCTATGTACAGGTTCCTCATGAGCACAATTAAGTGTTCTGGAATCCCATTTTTTGCAATGTTGTTCATAATTTGTTATGCTCCACACAGCTGAATGCCTTTGCATAGTCAATGAAACACAGGTAAACATCTTTCTGGTATTCTCTGCTTTCAGCCAAGATCCATCTGACATCAGCAATGATATCCCTCGTTCCACGTCCTCTTCTGAATGTGGCTTGAATTTCTGGCGGTTCCCTGTCGATGTACTGCTGCAGTCGCTTTTGAATGATCTTCAGCAAAATTTTACTTACGTGTGATATTAATGATACTGTTTGATAATTTCCTCATTCGGTTGGATCACCTTTCTTTGGAATAGACATTAAATATGGATCCTTCCAGTCAGTTGGCCAGGTAGCTGTCTTCCAAATTTCTTGGCATAGACAAGTGAGCTCTTCCAGTGCTGCATCTGTTTGTTGAAACATCTCAATTGGTATTCCGTCAACTCCTGGAGCCTTGTTTTTCCCCAATGCCTTCAGTGTAGCTTGGACCTCTTCCTTCAGTACCACTGGTTCCTGATCATATGCTACCTCCTCAAATGGCTGAACATTGACCAATTCTTTTTGGTATAGTAACTCTGTGTATTCCTTCCATCGTTTTTTGATGCTTCCTGCATTGTTTAATATTTTCCTTGTAGAATCCTTCAATATTGCAACGCAAAGCTTGAATTTTTTTCTTCAGTTCTTTCATGAGAAATGCTGAGTGTGTTCTTCCCTTTTGGTTTTCTAACTCCAAGTCTTTGCACATGTCATTATAATACTTTAGTTTGTCTTCTCAAGCTGCCCTTTGATATCTTCTGTGCAGTTCTTTTACTTCATCATTTCTTCCATTTGCTTTAGCTACTTGACATTCAAGAGCAAGTTTCAGAGTCTCTTCTGACATCCATTTCAATCTTTTCTTTCTTTTTAACAACCTCTTGCTCTCTTCATGTAAGATGTCCTTGATATCATGCCACAACTCGTCTGGTCTTTGGTCATTAGTATTCAATGCATCAAATTTATTGCTGAGATACTCTCTAACTTCAGGTGGGATATACTCAAGGTCATATGTTGGCTCTCATGGACTTGTTCTAATTTTCTTCAACTTCAGCTTGAACTTGCATACGAGCAATTGATGGTCTGTTCAGCAGTCAGCCCCTGGCCTTGTTCTAACTGATGATATTGAGGATCCCTGGTTGAACAGTGGTTAAAGCGCTCAGCTGCTAACCAAAAGGTCAGCCATTTGAATCCACCAGATGCTCCTTAGAAACCCTAAGGCACAGTTCTACTCTGTCCTATAGGGTCACTATGAGTTGGATTGACTCAATGGCAATGGGTTTGGTTTCGGTTTTCATTCTGTTATACATAGGGTCGCTATGAGTTGGAACCAACTCGAGGGCTTAACAACAACAACAAAGGCTGGTGGTTTGAACCCACCCAGCGGCACCACAGAAGAAAGATCTGGCAATCTGCTTCTGTAAAGATTACAGCCAAGAAAACTCTATGGAGTAGTTCTACTCTGTAACACATGGGGTCACCATGAGTCAGAATTGGCTCAACGGCAACAAACAACAACATACAACCAGAAAATCAATATTACTATATGCTACTTTACTAAAAGTTAAATTTAAAAAATACTCTTCTTATGTTAAGGTACATTTAAAAACTGTATTTAAAAAACCCTCTAGAAGAAATAAGAGTCGTCACTCAAATAGACATATGCACACCTATGTTCACGGCAGCACTGTTCACAATAGCAAAACGATGGAAACAACGTAGGTGCCCATCAACAGATGAATGGATAAACAAACTATGGTACATACACACAGTGGAGTACTATGCCACGAGAAAGAACAACAATGAATCTGTGAAGCATCTCATAACATGGATGAAACTGGAGGACATTATGCTGAGTGAAATAAGTCAATCACAAAAGGACAAATATTGTATGAGACCTCTATTGTAAAAACCCATGAAAAAGTTCACACACAAAATGTAACAATCTTTGTTGGTTACCAGGAATGGTGGGGGGGGAATACTAAATAGGCAATAGATAAGTGGTGTCTTGGGTGAAGGGTGAGACAGTACACAATACAGGGGAAACTAGCACAACCTGTACAAGGAAAGGTCATGGAGGCCCCATAGACACATCCAAACTCCCTGAGGGACTGAGTTGCTGGGCGGAGGGCTCTGGGGACCATGGTCTCAGGGAACATCAAGCTCAATTGGCATGACACAGCTTATAAAGACAATGCTCTACATTCTACCTTGGTCAGTAGTGTCTGGGGTCTTAAAAGCCTGTGAGCGGCCATCTAAGATACTCCACTGGTCTCATCCCTTCGGGAGCAAGGGAGAATGAAGAGAACAGGATACAAGGAAAAGATTAGTCCAAAGGACTAATTGTCCACAGCTACCAAGGCCTCCACCGGACTGAGTCCAGTACAGCTACATGGTGCCCGGCTACCACCACTGACTGCTGTGACCGGGATCACAACAGAGGGTTCTGGACAGAGCTGGAGAAGGATGTAGAGCATAATTCTAACTCACACACACAAAAAAAAGACCAGATTTACTGGCCTAAAGGAGACTGGAGAAACCTCGAGAGTATGGCCCCCCAGACACCCTTTTAGCTCAGTGGTGAAGTTACCTCTGAGGTTCACTGTTCAGCCTGGCAGTGGACAGCCCCGTAAAACCAAATGAGACTAATGAGGTACAGGAGTCCAGTGACAAGGGCCAGAAGGCAGAAGGGGACAAGGAAGCTGGTGATAGGGAACACAAGATTGAGTAAGGATATTGTTGATGTGTTGTGAGATTGTTAACCATTGTCATAGGGCAACATTTGTAGTAACTGTTAAATGAGAAACTATTTTGTTCTGTAAGCCTTCATCTTAAGTGAGAATAACAGCACAACTGGAAGAGTGTAGTCAGTGTCACTGAACTGTGTATGTAGAAATTTTTGAAACAGTGTATCTTTGGCTATGTGTATTTTCACCAAAAAAAAAAAAAAAAAAAGGTTGAGAATTTGGAGGGTTAATATGTTGTGGGGTTGTTACCCGATGTCATAAAACAACATGTGTACTACTATTTCATGAGAAACTATTTGTTCTGTAAGCCTTCACCTGAAGTACAACAAAATATTAAAAAAAACACAAAAAAACAAAAAAAACCCTCTAGAAATGACTGATAAAGTACTAGATATTAAAACATTGAATTGCATTGCAGGCCAAGTGATACCTAGAGAAAAAGTCACTGACTTAAAAATATTTATTAGAAAACCATAAACACTGAAAATAATATCACCTTGAAATGGTAGAAAAGAAAAAAAATACCAAAAAAGTAGATGAAATAATTATAAAAATAAAAATAAAACTTCCATTTATATAAAATCAAAAGAAAATTATAAGGATATAGATGACCTAAACAGCACTGTCAATCAATTTGATCTGATTGACATTTATACATTCCTCCCAACGACAGCTGAATACACATTCCTTTCAAAAGCACGTGGAACATTCACCAAGATAGACCATATTTTGGTCCATAAAACAAATCTTAACAAATTTAAAAGGATGAGAATCACACAAAGTATGTTCCCTGAAAATAATGGAATTTAACCATTTATAGAAGACAGAGCACATATATTTCCTACTGATTTCCTCCAAAAATCCATTTAAATGACAATAAAGGGATTATTTTTAAAAAATAGTTGCTGATTTCCAAGGACACAGAGAACAGGAGCGAAGCAAACAGAAACATCAGTTTGGAAGCTAAAAAGCAGATGAACAAATGGCTGCTGATTTACCAGAATTGACAAAGCTGATTCCTATGCTAGCAAAGGGGAAAGCCAAGGAGGAACTTGATTTACACCATACCAACCAAACCCACACCAAATCCATTGCTGTCAAGTTGATTTTGACTTATAGTGATGCTATAGGACAGAGTAGAACCACCCTCCAAATGCTTAAGAATTTGTTGTTCTAGTTACTACTGAAAGGATCCCTGGTGGCGTAATGGTTAAGCGCTCGGCTGCTAACCAAAAGGTCAGTGGTTTGAACCTACTAGTGGCTCCACAGAAGAAAAGACCTGGAGATCTGCTCCCATAAAGATTACAGCCTAGGAAACCCTATGGGGCAGTTCTACTCTGTCCTATAGGATCGCCATGAGTTGGAATCAACACGACAGCAAACAACAACAGTTACTACTGAAATGGAGTGGTTACATGGGTAAAACAAGAAGACAAGGTCAAAGTCCAGTAAGGGAAGAAAAGATATTCCCTCTCACTCCATGCAGCCAGGTGAGCTTCCTATCCTACACCGAAAGACTGGAGTTTATTTTCTGGAGAGGAGAAAATACAGGTTCTGTGAACTATGGGATTTCAGGCACCAGTGAGAGCAGAGTACCATACTGAAAGTGTGGGATAAAGTGAAAGTTTACATGCTGAATGGTAAGACTTCCAACTTTCTTCTTCTATTCACCTCTCAAAACATGGCAACTAGGCTTATATCTTCCAGGGAGGGAATTGAAGAGTATTCTCTAGGAACACAGACGAGCCAAAAAGAAATGTACAAAAAATACTGACATTGCGAAGTTTCTCTACAAAAGGGTCTGGCCAATAAGTCTCACCTACCTGCAGAGAAGTCCCCAATGAACTTTTTAGTGCTGTATTAGTTTCCTAGGGCTGCTATAACAAAATACCACAAACTGGGTGGCTTATAAGAACAGAAATTTATTGTTTCACAGTTCTGGAGGCTAGGAATCTGAATTCAGGCCGTCAGCAAGGCCATGCTTTCTCTGTCTGCTCTAGGGGAAGAATCTTCATTGTCTCTTTCAGCTTCTGGTAGTCCCAGGTGTTTCTTGGTGTTCTCTGTCTTGTAGATACATCTTCACATGGTTGTCTTCCCCCTGTGTCTCTGTCTCTTTGTATCTTCTAACAGATACTAGTGATATAAGATTTGGACCCAACCTATTCTGGTATGACCTCATGTTAACCCAACTGATAAACGTCTTTAAAGACCCATTTCCAAACAGGTCACATTCGCAGGTACCAGGGGTTAGAACTTCAACATATCTTTCTGGAGGACACATTTAATACGTAATAAGTATCCAATTCTTAAATACAAATGGACAGTCAAAAAGGCCCAGATGTTGGAAGGCCTCTAATATAAAACACACACACACAAATAGATTTAAAAAAAAAAAAAAAAACAAGTTGGAAGAAATAGATTATACAAGGGAAAGAACGCTTTTTTAAAAAGGCATTGTTATTTTCTTCACAAGGAAATGAGAAGATGCTGCACCCATGAAAGAAGAGAAGAATGCTATAAAACAAAGAAATATTCAGAGAATAAATAAAGCTCTTGGAAAAAATAAATGATAGATTTTTATAAATCTTAATAGGAGAACTGAAAATAAAGGTAAAGATATGTCCCAGAAAGCACAGCAAATGAACAAAAAGATGGAAGAGGAGAGACAAGAAAAGAAAATTAGAGGACTCATTCAAGAGGTCTAACATCCAAATAAAAGGAGTTCAATAAAGAAAGAAGAGAAAATGGAGAGGAAGAAATCATCCAAAAAATTATCAAAAATATTTCCCAATACTGAAAGACATGAGTTTCCAGATTAAAAGGACTCATCAGTAGATAAAAACAGACCCTCCCCAAGTTACATCACCATAAAATCTCAAAACACTGGATAAAGAGAAGATCCTCCAAGCTTGCAGAGGAAAAAAAAAATGAAAAAGTTCTCATAAAAAATCAGAATGACATCAGACTTCTCAATGGCATCACTGGAAATCAGAAGACAATAAGGCATTGTCTCTAAAATTCAGAAGAAAAATCATCTCCAATCAACATTTCTATAGATGGCTAAACTAAAAATTCACCGTCTGTGAACTCTTGTCTCTATGGAAGTTATTGAAAGAGGTGCCCTACCAGAAAGAGATAGCAAACCAAGGGAAAGGAAGACATAGGATCCAGAAAACCAGGCACCAACACAGGAAAGGAGAAAGGAACTCCTAAAAGGATGGTGAAGTAAGATTCTGAGATGAATACTTGGAGCAGCAAGAGAGTAACCAGTCCAGACAGGAACTGGTCAGAGGGCTCTATCAGCAATTTCTTCAAGAAGATGAAACTGACTGAATACCTGATGCACGTGACTATCGCAATGAGTTTGGGGTTGAATTAGGGACAAGAACATAGAAAATTAATCAAATTTAAAAAATAATAAGATAATTAGTAGCTCCAAGGAAAATTTAAACATTTTCTCAAAATGAAAAGTAAACAGAGTAATTAGCTGTCAACAACGTTTCCTTGTTCCTCAACCTTGGCTAAACATTAGAATCATCTAAGGAGCTTTTATAAATCCAAATGTTCAAACCACGCCCTGGATCAATTAAATTAGAAATGCTGTTATTGTTAGGTGCCACTGAGTCGATTTTCAATTCATAGCAACCCCATGTAACAGAGTAGAACTGCCCCGTAGAGTTTCCTAGGCTGTAATCTTCACGGGAGCACATGGCCAGGTCTTTTCTCCTGCAGAGCCGCTGGGTGAGTCTGAACCGCTGACCTTTCAGTTAGCTGTAGAGTGTTTAACAGGCCATCAGCACTTTTTAAGTTCCCCAGGTGATTTAAATGTACAGCCAAGATGAAAACTGCTGACTTCTTGATAATACTCTAAACCCTAAATACTGACATGAGCAAAACCACAATAATTTAGAAGCATGGGGAGCTTGGGCAAGAAGTAGGGGAGATGGCTGCGATGGGGAGTAGCTAGACAGAAAGCTAATTCTCCATCTTATGTGGGTGAAAAGTTACTTGATAATTCATGAAACTGGGCCATCAAGAAGCAGCCATATAAGCATGTTATATGAAGATACGGAGGTAAATACCAAAGGAATCATCTAAAAACACTTTTGAGGGGTTTGTCCATGGAGAAAGGGAAATAGGAGCTGGGTGGGTGGGTCTGTAGGAACTGTGGTTCTCATAACACGCCTTGTAGAACTGCTTGGCTCTTTAAAGTATGTGCATGTATGATTTAAATAGAAATAAAAAATAAATTTAAAAATATAAATAAAAGCTACAATAATAATATAGAAAATAACCACAAAAAGAAAAAACGAAATCCTATTCTTTGAAAAAGCTAATTAACAAAAACTTTAGCTAAGAAAAAAAGAACACACACGTGCGCATGCACACAGACCCTGAAATAACACATAGCTAGAAACAGAAATAGAGATCACACTAAATAAAGTATAAGTAAATAAGATTCATCATTTTATACTTACTAAATTGGAAAGCCAGATGAACGAAAAGATTTTCTAAGCTATTTAAGGTAGCTATCTACATTGACAAGGTAGAAAAGCTGAAAAGACTGATAACCATGAAAGAAACTGAAAGGATCTATCACAACAAAAGTCCCCAGGCAGTGATAGTTTTACAGAGGAAATATACTTGTATTGTGTGTAAACAGTCCCAAAGCATAGGAAAATAACAAAATCTTCTCAATGTAGGCTCTGAACTTCGTTTAATCCTACTACCATAGTAGACCAAAAAAATAAAAGTATATGATATTACCATTGACAAATGTTTATGAAAAGTAAATAAACATTAACAAGTGGAATCCAGCTGTGATTAAAGTAATAATATGTTATGATCAAGTAATTAAAATAGAAACTAATTTTACCTTTTAAAGAATATGCTGTTTGGTCCCAAACGTTCCCATTTCCCCTAAAATTAAATGAATCCTATGAGGCACGTAAAAAACGTTAGAAATCAAACAATTGGCTGTGGTGTAAAAAATGCTTTGCCTTTAAGGCAGCCTCAAAAAGTAATCAGCTTGATGAAAGCAAGTCCTGACTTCACTATGCTCAAAAATCCAACCTTTGCATAGTAATTTAATTGTCTAGGATACAGTTTCTGTTCTGTGGTCCCAAAAAAGGTGGTTGAATATGAAACTTTTTGACACAGCTCAGTGGTAGAGACATTTATGTTTTCACCCTGTTTCCAACTTGATATTATTCTCCTTCATTTTCCTAATTCCCTTAGAAACACGAGGTTCTGGCCATGATTTATTTTAATGAAATTCAGAGAACAGAAAGAGTTTCTGCATAAAACACTACCAATATACCTCTACACTCAAAACTTAAGAATCCCTGTTGCTCACCATAAATATTACTTGGTCACTCCATGATAACAAATTAGACAGCAAAAGCACTTAGAGCCGTACATTAATGCTTTGCACTTTGCAGACCCCAGGGGACCATTTAGAGTACTGGAGGGGAGGAACTCGTAGCAATGAACTGAGAAGTTGCTTCCCTGCAACCCTCCTCCTCCACAGCTGAGATCACTTGCCCTCTGCCTGAAGGCTCATCCAAGTCCAGACTTTGCGGTAAATCCTGACTTAGTTTGAAGACATACAGGGTGCTATAGAGTATCATCATGACTCTGGATCAAGTCACCCTACACTTGTGGCTTTGTATACCAGGGTGCCTCATTGTAATATGCGGGCTTCTTCCTTTTTCATGATACTAATTTTATAACCAGTATCCTTCATCTATCCAGGACTTATTCCCTAGTTCCAGAACCCCTGAGAATTTAGAGGCTAAACAATAAGACAGACTTTAGTTTGGATCTCAGCTCCACCACTTGCTAGCTCTGTTACTATGGACAAGTATCTCAGCTTCTGAGCATTAGGAATTCTGGACCAGACTCAACATTTGGGGTCACATGTGTCAGGTCTGGAGCCCTGGTAGCGCAGTGGTTAAGAGCTTGGCTGCTAACCGAAAGGTCAGCAGTTCGAATCCTTGGAAATTCTATGGGGCAGTTCTACTCTGTCTTATAAGGTCACTATGAGTCAGAATCGACTCAATGGCAATGGGTTTGGTTTGGTGGGTGCCTGGTCTCTGGATTTTTACCTGTTACCTTAACATCTAGAAAAATGTCTCTCAAACATGCTTAAAGAAAACAGTTGAGAGTGGTGAGAGGAAGTCGAGGAAGTTGAACAAGGGTTCACTGGTCAGAGAGGATAAGAAAAGAAGGAAGGGGAAACAGAGAAGGCTGAAGAGACTCTGGGGGCACAAAGATAGAAAATATGGTCACAACACATCAATTGCAGATTAAAGCTTCTAATTATTTTTAAGTTTGACAGTCTTGATGTTTGAACATTGAGAGGCATTCTAAAGTTCTGTAGCTTAAAAATAGAGAATAAACTTACAAATATTTAAAAATGTAGGCTAATGCTACATAAAAAAATGTAGCACAGTATATAGCACATAGTAGATGCTGAATAGTGTTCATTCCCACCACTTGCATCTTTCTTGTGGATTTTTCTTTGATAATCTGCACAGCATACTGGAACCTCTAAAACTGGGACTTTGCTTTGCTCTTCTGAATCTATACACCAGCCGTGGGACTGAGCTTATCCCTGATCTTGCTGATAGAAATCAGCAGCATCTCCTGCTTACTCGAATCTCTGACTTTGCCCAGTACTGGCCTCCATGGGATCCAAGCTCTGGATGAGACACATGACTGATATTGACTTCTTGCCTGATGTACTCTCAGGACGCCGTGCTCCACTCTGGCTCAATAGCTCCACACCATGTGAACCTGGATCTGTACTCCAGTGTCTGCCCCAACACATTTGGTGGTCCTACTAAGAACTGTCTCTAAAGCCTTGCTGAGATGACTCTCACTGGTTCTATCCATGGAACGCCTTCTGATACTCATAGATCACAACTTTTCCTCACTTTCAAAAAAAGAAAAACTAAAAATCTGTGGATTTACTTTCAAACAGGTTCCTTCCTTCACTTTGATCCAGAGAGAGAGATTTGGAAGAGCTGGGGTGCCAGCTAAATTACTGTTTTGATCCTATTATGTAGCAGCCTTATGCTAAAAACTCTATATTCATTATTGCAAATCCTCCCAATGATGCAAATTAGCATTGCCCCCATTTAACAGATGGTGACACTGAAGCTCCATAAGGTTTGCACACCAGCAAGAAACAGAGCTGGAAGGTGAATCCTTTTTGTTTGACTTCAAAGTCTGTAACATTTCTTCTAAAATGGTGGGCTCCTTTTTCACTATACCATATTGCTCCTCACTTCACCATTACATATACATTAATGGACTGTTTCAAAATGTTTTTCAAAATGTTGTAATTTCCAAGAGTAGTTTACTTCAGTTGAATCTGTACATATACCATATTTTAATGCAAATAATGCATGCTTTCTACGTTTGTTTGCCAACCATGCCCACCCTCCACGAGGTATTTTCATAATACATGACAAAAAAAAAAAGGCATAGCAACACTTATGAAAATACCTCATGGGGGGCGGGGGGAGAGTGGGGTTGGCAAACAAATGTAGAAGGTGAGTATTATTTGCATCAAATATGGCATTTTGTTTGTCTGAATGATAGTATTTATTCAGTGCTTATTAGGTATTTGGCACTGTTCTCCTGATGTGTGTTAACTCATTTAATCCTACAAAGTAGGTAATATCAACATCCCTATTTTATGGTTGAAGAAACTAAGCCCAGAGAAGTTAAGCAAATTGTCCAAGATCACACCAGCAGCGCTGTGATCAGAATCCAGGCACTCTAGCTGCAGAGCCTTCTCTTATCACCATGTTTTACTGCCTCTCAACAATCAGAAAAATTGTGTCAAATTCTCCACTTAACTTTGCATGTATAATAAATAACTGAGGGATCTAATCAATCCCTTTGGTACCTGAAGCCACCAAAAACCATTTATTGAGAAATAAGGAGTAGCATGACTCATGAAGATCAGGCTCCCTGACTACCTGCCACACTTTGGTATCCAGCTCTTTTTCTCCTTGAAGACTGAGGATATAAAATTCTATACGTTATTGTAGAAGTCATACTTATCGGAAAAGGGAACATTTCAGGATAAAGTGGAATCTTCTTCCAAGAAAATAATTTCTCCTTCCATAACAATAATTAATCTTATTTTTCCTCCATTTGGGTGGCACTCTTTAGATTCTGGCAAGAATGTCATATACCAAAATCAAACTTTATCATCTAAAGTTTGCAGTAAAGTTGTTTTCCCGACATACTTTCTTTTAAAAAAATTTATTACTTAATGCTCAAAAATTCCATATATTACAACCTTCTGGTATGAACAATAATCAATAAAGCATTTAATTTCTAAAAATCAGGCTTGTTTTGTTTTTCTATTGTATGCATCAGTGTCTGGCACATATAAAGTAAAATGAAGAAAATTAGCTTATAAATCACAGTAATCTCCCTGATAATCACTACTCATTTAGTGAAAGGACAATGTGCTCGCTACATGAGGCATTCTTATAAAAGACACCAAGCTGCAATTAACGATCTATAGATCTCATTTGCTCTGAATTAGTAAGTGCTTGGATTCTAATAAATTCTCGATACCTAAGGACCTTATTCTGAGTATTTTTATCTCACGCTCCTTGCCAACAGAGAAAGGAAAAGATAAACAATTTCTTCCCCAAACACTAGCCCAGTGCATTTATTTTTTCCCTATTTCTCATATACCTACCCAGAAAGGTATTCCAACCAAAACAATGTCCGAACTCATTTCATTTCTTAAAAAGGTTACAGAAATAAGTAAATATACAGAAACTAAAGATTATTAATGGTTTCCAAGGGTGGCAGGGAGGGGGAAAGGAGAAGTTTTTTCTTGGGGAGCATCGAATTTATGTTAATGGTAGTGGAATATTTTGGAAAAGGATGGCGATAACAATTGCACAACATGAAAGTAATCAATGTCATTGAATTGTAAATGTAGAAACTGTACTGGTGAATGTTTTGGTCTGTATATTTTCACCACAATAAAAAAATAAAACAAAAAAAGTTACAATATGCCTCCAAATTTCTCTTAACCAGAACATCTAACTATATCTACAATACTGTGATAAATAATGCCCTTGAACTAATTTTAAAAAAAATTCTAAAGTATCTTTTAAATTATCAGGGAAAATTGAATTAATTTGGCTTTATTTTTAAATATATTGTGCTATAGAATGTATGTTCTGATTTTTCAAATACAATGATTACCTGTATGTAGCATAGCTCTATAGTAACCAAAATGTGATTACCCAAAAGATCCCATTGCATAAATAGAACAGATCATGAAATACTTGTTTTAAGGAGTCCTGGCGGTGCAGGGGTTAAGCACTTGGCTGCTAACTGAAGGCCAGCGGTTTGAACCCACCAGCCGCTCCATGAAGAAAGATATGGCAGTCTGCTTCCTTAAAGATTTACAGCCTTGGAAACCTTATGGGGCAGTTCTACTCTGTCCTATAGGGTCTCTATGAGTTGGAATTGACTTCACAGCACACACCAACAATACGTGTTCTATCATTTATTTTCCAGTAACAAAATAAATATTATTTCACTATTCCTGGCAGGCATTAGGATTAATAAATGCAAAAAGGAAAAGTCACTCAAGTACTAAAGTTTGAGACATACAGAATGAATCTAAAAACGATTTGAGAATTCAAATACTCACTAACTTAAATCCAAAGAAAACTCTAATTCTCTGTTATCTGAGGGTTTTGAATCAGTCAAGGGCCCAGAGATGGAGCATTCAGAGTAGGATCATGCAAGTAGGTTTTAATAAGAGTTTAATGTTTATAAAGATTTGGGCAGGATGGAGTCCCCATCCTGACAGTATCCTTCCTCCTCTCAAGTAAGGCTGAGAAAATCTTCTGGCTGAGATAAGGTATAGGTCATCCTAATTGTGTAAAGTGTTAGCACCCACATGTTTAAACCAAGAACAAAATGAGGACTTTTTGGAGCAAAAGGACTCTCTTATCTCAAGTAAGCCCTCAGAGTAGAGGAGTCACTTTGGGAGGTGACCCAAAGACCCAGCTTTTGATAGACCTCTAGGTATGTAGGCGACAATCTGCCTCCAATGATGAGAGTCTCTAATCAAGCACATTAGGGCACAGGGCTGTGGAAGCTGGGAAGAGCAGAAATTATCATCCAGGAAGGTAACTTGGCCTCAGTCTGGTACAAGTTTGTCAAATTCAAGAAGAAAGAAGGACTACTATTGAGTACCCACGCCCGGATGAAGATCAGAAAACCCATGCACACTCATAGCAGGAGAACAAGTAAGAAGATCACACTTTCAAACACCAAGAAGGCTGCTGTGAAAAATCCTTCCTCTAGAACGTGTGACATTAGAATACATTCCTTGTAGAACGCTGAAAGAAAGTGGATGAGTAAAGGTTACTTCTGTTGCCATAACCCTACAATTGCATGAGAAATGCATCTGCCAAGCAGATCAAGAGACGTATTTTCCACGTTCTTGGTGAGATGTGAACTCACATCACAGTAAAAATAATTAAAGCCTTTGTGGCTATACAATCCCAAGCAAAAAAAGCATTTTTTTCCCCTGCCTTCTCAAGTAAAATGCCAGTGAAAATCATTTAATCGAGTCTTGATGTGAGGTGTCTTCATTCTGAATATCAACTTATTTGATGTGCTATATAACATAAGTTTTCCAACTCCTTTGAGATCTATCTTATCCCTCTAATACAGAAAATAAATCGTCACCTCTTGCTGCTGTCATTTTCTTGACTCTATCAACCTTCCATTTACCTTCTAGTTTAGGCTTTTAATTGTTGTCTTCAGAGAAAAACACATAAAGAAACTTGTTAAGAATTGCATATGCAAATACATAGATATCTAAATAAGTGTTAGCTGTTTATTGTGATATTATTTAATTTGTTCCTTATTTATTTGTTTCCTTGTTTGAGGGTATTTTTATTTTTTCACCCCCACCACCATATTTCACAAAGATATTTTAAATAGTATTTTACTGTGTTTTCGGTGAAAATTTACACAGCAAATTAAGTTCCCATTTGACAATTTCTACACATATTGTTCAGTAACGTTAGTTACATTTTTCACAATGTGTCTCCCAAAAATATGTATTGAAATCCTAACCCCTGTACTGGTGGCACAGTGGTTAAGAGCTTGGCTCCTAACCAAAAGGTCGGCAGTTCAAATCCACCAGCCCCTCCTTGGGAACACTATGGGGAAGTTCTACTTTATCCTATAGGGTCGCTATGAGTCGGAATCGACTCAACGGCAATGACTTTGTTTTGCGTTTTTTTTTTTTTTTTTGGTACCTGTAAATATGACCTGTTTGGATATAGGGATTTTCTTTTGTTATGTTAATAAGGTCATATCAGAATAGGTGGGTCCTAAACTTGATCATTTCTGAGTTATATAAAGAGTAGAATGGACAGACACACAGAGGAAGAAAAAGACAGACAACAGAGACATATCTATATGCGCAGGACCTCCAAGGACTGCTAGCTAGTGGAAGCTGAAATAGGCAAAAAAGGCCTCTCCCTAGAGCCAGGCCCTGAATTGGGACTTCTACCTCCTGAATCATGAGAAAATCAATTTCTGCTATTTAAAACCACCCACTTGTGGTATTTGTTGTTATGGCAGCACTAAGACAGAATTTGGCTCTGGAGAGTGGGGGTGCTGCTCTAACAAATATCTAAACCATGGAAAGAGCTCTTGAATTGGGTAATGGATAGAGGCTGGAGGAATTTTGATGTGTTTGATAGAAGAGCCTAGGTTGCCTTTTCTCCAGTTATGCCCAAAGCCTAAGGAGCCTAGTGGGCCTGGAAGGGGGGCTGGTGCCCAGAGGTAAGGGTCTTCTACCCAGAATCCAGAGAGTGACCAATGCCCAGAGTCTGGAGGGCAGGCCATTGCCCAGATGGTTCCAGAGTACAGAGGATTATTTTCTCAAGCCTTGAATACTAATGAAATTCGCTCTGCTGGGTTTTGGACTTGGTTGGTACCAATGACCCCTTCTCTCCCTCCAACTTCTCCCTTTTAGAATAGAAACATCTACCTTGTGCCTGTTTCACCACTGTACTTTGGAAGCAGATAACTTGCTTTCTAGGTTTCCCAGGTCCACAGATAGAAAGGAAATTTGCCCCAGGATGGAACATGCATAGAGTCTCATCCATACTTGATTTAGATAACTTAGAAGATGAAATTTTGGACTTAGAGTTGATGCTGAATGGTTAAGATTTTTGGTGATGAAATGATAGGGTGAATGCGTTTTGTCTATGTGGAGGACTTGAATTTTGGGAGGCTAAAGGGTGGATTGTTATGGACTGAATAGTGTCCCCCAAAAATATGTTTTAGAATACTAATCGCTATAGCTGTAGATGTAATCCTGTTTGGAAATAAGATTTTCTTTGTTATATTAATGAGGTCATACCAGAGTAGGGTGTGTCCTAAACCTAATCTTCTGAGTTATAAAAAGAGCAGATTAGACACAGAAGCACACACATAACAGGGAAGACAGATGCCATGTGAGGATTACCAAGAACCAAGGAACACCCAGGGCTACCGACAAGGAAGGAATCAACATTGCCAAGATCTTGATATGGACTTTTAGCCTCAAGAACTGTAAGGAAATAAATTTCTGTCCTTTAAAGCCACCCACTTGTGATATTTGTGTTACAGCAGCACTAGCTAAAACAGAATTCATTCAAGCTAGAAGACAAAGGAATGACATCCTTAAAGCACTGGAAAAAAAGAACCAACAAACTGTCAATCTAGATTTGTATACCTGGTGAAAATAATCTTTCAAAAAAAAAGAGAGAGACTTATAGTCTCAGCTATGACATGCAGAGCTTAGAAGCTGTCACTCCTGTCATTACAACAAGAAAAAGATAGACAAACTGAAAATCAAGACCTTTCTTGGACTCATCAGAGAACTAAGGTCACAGAGCAGACCACCACCTCAAAATCTGAAGAGAAGGCACATTCAGAGAGACACAGCCAAGATCTGCTTAACCTGGAGCAGAAGCCACTGGAGCCATAAACTGGTAGGAACACTTAATGGTAATTCTGGCAAATTGCTGGAGGCTGTGTGGACTAGCCTGAGAGCGAGAAACTCTTGAAGGCCAAAGTCTTAGGGAGAACCACACACTCTTATAGGTTATATCTACAGGAACCCCACCAGGTTTTCACAATGAAGGTCTAAGATGGATACACTCAAGACTCTGGCAGGGGGAAGAGTAATCACTGTGAAATATTCCCAGAAGCTTTCTCCATAACAAAGGCCTACTCTCCAGAGGAAAAAATTTTGCTGGAGCCTTATCCCAGCTGGGGGAAGGGTATTTCTCCTATTCCAGCCCCCTCTAGTTTTCCTGTCTTACCTAAGGGGTGGGGGGGACTTTACCACTAGACAAACACTTGTAAATTTCCCAGCCTAGACACACAGGCCCACTAAATGACTGAGAATTAATCATAGGTTATAGAACCCAAACATTCATCAACAGGTGAATAGATAAATAAACTGTGGTATATGGATACAATGAAACATTACTCAGCAATAAAAACAAAAACAAAAATACACTACTGATACACGAAGTGCTCCCAGGTGGACCAAACAGTCAAATACCTGGCTACTAACTGAAAGGTTAGCAGTTTGGATCTACCCAGAGGTGCTTCAGAAGAAAGCCCTGGCGATCTCTTTCTGAAAAATCACAGCCATTGAAAACCCTATGGAGCACATTTCTACTTTGACACACATGGGTCACCAAGAGTTGGAGTTGACTCAACAGGAACTAGTTTGGTTTGGTTTTTATGTCTATTCAATAAAATACTACTCAGCAATAAAAAGAAACACACTACCGACACATGTAAAAACATGGATGAATGAGCATCTTTATGCTGAACAAAAGAATCCAAACACAAAAAAGTATATTATATGATTTCATTTATGTGAAACTCTTTAAAAAGGCAAGCATAACAACAATTGTGAGGATGGTGCAGGACCAGGCAGTGTTTTGTTCTGTCATACGTAGGGTCGCTGTCATGGATTGAATTGTATCTCCCCAAAATATCTGTCAACTGGCTAGGTCATCATTCCCAGTAATATATGATTGCCTACCATTTTATCATCTGATGTGATTTCCCTATGTGTTATAAACTGTATCACTATGATGTAGTAAGATGGATTAGCAGCAATTATACTGAAGAGATCTACAAGGTTAGATAGTGTCTTAAGCCAATCTCTTTTGAGATATAAAAGAGAGAAGCAAACAGAGAGACATGGGGACTTCATACCACCAAGAAAGCAGTGCCAGGAGCAGAGCACGTCCTTTGGACCTGAGGTTCTTGCACTGAGATGCTCCCAGAGGGTAGACTGATGACAAGGACCTTCCTTCAGAGCTGAGACAGAAAGAAAGCCTTCCCCTGGAGCTAGCACCCTGAATTCGACTGCTAGCCTACTGGACTGTGAGAGAGTAAACGTCTCTCTGTTAAAGCCATCCACTTGTGGTATTTCTGTTACAGCAGCACTAGATGACTAAGACAGTTGCTATGAGTCGCAATCAACTTGACGGCACCTAACAACAAAAACAGCAATCTCTAGTGACAAAAAGCAGATATCTGGTTGCCTAGGGCCAGGGCTAGGGAAGGAATTGACTAGGAAAAAAACACACAGAAGCATTTTGGGGTCATGGAAATGTTCTATGTCTTGATTATGGTGGTGGATATATTGGTGTATACATTTGTCAAAACTTGTCAAAAATGTATACTTAAAATAGGTGTATTCAGTGTCAATTTTTTTTTAATTTTAAAATTGTCTAGTGTACAGAATAAGAATACTTCATCTTGCTCCTTCCTTACTCAAGCTAAAAATGTAACCGTCACCAATGCTCACCCGACTGATCGCCAGACTTAAAGCCAGCAAATCTGCCATCCTGCATCCTTTTCTTCTTGACAAAAAACAACGGGATTACGTTAATCTTTTGTCATCCCTCGCATTTCCCCGCCTTTAAATTATTTTGATTTTTCTTTATTACGACCTTAAATTAATATTTGCTGAACACCCATAGGTGCTTTGCAACTCCTCTTTATTTGTTCTCATGTCATTTGAGTATGTTTCGTGCGTCCCATATTATTTAAAAATGAATTCAGAATGAAGAAATGATTACAATTTCTTTGTTTTATAAAACTGGTCTTGAGTGATTTGTAAAAAGGCCAAAATATGGTTCCTCAAAAAGTTAAACATAAAACTCCAAAAACCAAAACCAAATCCCTTGCTGCCGAGTCGATTCCAACTCATAGCAATCCTATAGGACAGCGTAGAACTGCCCCATTGTGTTTCCAAGGCTGTAAATCTTTACGGAAGCAGACTGCCATTATCTTTGTCCCGTGGAGCTGCTGGTAGGTTAGCAGTGGAGCATTTAACCACTGTGCCATCAGGGCTCCTCTGAACTACCGTATGACTCAGCAATTCCATTCCTAGGTTTACACCCAAGGTACCTGAAAGCAGTGACACAGACAGACACTTGTACACCAAAGTTCACTGCAGCACTATTCACAATCGCCAAAAGGTAGAAACAACCTAAATATCCATCAACAGATGAACGGATAAATAAAATATGGTACATACATACAACGGACTACTACTCAGCCATAAAGAGGAATGAAGTCCTGATACACGCTACAATATGGATGAACCACAAAAACATGCTGAGTGAAGCAAGTCAATCACAAAAGGACATTGTATGATCTCACTTACACGAAATATCTAGAATAGGCAGATGTATAGAGACCAAAGTTTATTAGTGGTCACCAGGGGCAGGAGGGAGGGAAAAAAGGGGAGTCATTGTTTAGGAAGCATTGATTTTCTGTTTATGTTGAAAGAAAATTTGGTAATGGATATTGGTGATGATTGTACAACATGATTAATGTAATTGATGTCACTAAATTGTACTCATGGAAAATGTTACATTGGCAAATGTTGTGTTATATATATATACATATATATACATATATATACATATATATATATACACACACATATACTACAATAAAATAAAAGGCCAAAAGGCAGCTGAGGTATTGTTCTTTGTTGTGTCTAAAAAATGTATTGTTATACCAAGAGTAAAACCTCACAGTTTTTGTAAAACAATGTGGCCCTCATCTTTTCCCAAGTCTCCACCATAGAAACTTGCTAAAAACCACTTCCTTCTTGTCTTTGATACAGTGACTATCATACTTGCTCACAAAGTCTTCCTCTTTCCTTTTGAAATCTTTCCCTAACATATTCCCTGATTAATTATTACAGTGATATAAATGGCCCTTAGCTAAAGAAGCAATTTTTTCCACTTGCCACTACATTTTATCACCACTTTACAACACATTTCTCTTCTGTTCATAAACAATGGCAATGAGTTATTGGTCCTCTCACTGGATGGTTGTTTTGGTGACTATATGACCCTTATGTTGGGCTGGAAGCATTTGATGTGTCTACTACTTGATTTGTACATGATATTTCTTAATGGATATGATGAAAAAATCACACATAGTCATCCTACGTCCTAAAGATAACTACACAGTATGTGCTCTTGAGCTAATCTTGGTTTAATATTACCTAAACACCAGGAACTCTCGTGACACAATGGTTAAGTGCCTGGCTGCTAACCGAAAGGTCAGTGGTTCAAACCCACCAGCAGCTCCGGCTCCGCGGGAGAAAAGATCTGGCGATATATTCCCATAAAGATTATAGCCTTGGAAACCCTACGGGGCAGTTCTATTCTGTCTATAGGGTTGCTATGAGTCAGAATCAACTCGATGGCACACAACAACAACAACGACAAACAGATATTAATTTAGACAATGCTTATAGTTAGCCTTACTACAGAACTTTGTACAGTATCTTTACAGAACACAATACACTGTACATCTAAAGTCTAAGTAAAGAAATTAAAGTAACCCTTTATTCAATCTGCCAAGGGCCTATGGAACCTTGTAATTATCTGGCTTTAGATAGAAGAGATACATTGCAAGTGGGTACACACGAGTGCACAGGTTTATGCCTTAGATGACAGCCAGCAGAAAAAAAGCTCTAGAGTGCAAGCTTTCTACCAGACCTTTTTAATTTATTTTCCCCAAATGCATCAAATTTTAATGCTGGCTCTCTGACCCAGTATGTTAGCTTTTTCTATGAACTTATGATTAACTAGTACCAGGGAAGTAGGAGCTAAATTTTCTTCCATTTGAAACTAAATTTTACTCATGGAAGTTATAACCCCTAAACACCGGGTGAAAGAGACCAAATGAAGAATGAAAGTATTTTAAAAGGACAAATGAAAATAGAGTATTTCATCTTGCACTATAATTACCAGAGCATCTGGAATGCCATGAGCCAAATCTAGTCAGTTCCAACTCCTGGCAATTCAATCTGAAAAGCAAGGTTCAAGAATTGCCATATCAACTTGCCAAGTGACATAGCTTGGTCCCCCAAATTAGATTGCTGTTCCCACCCTCTCTTCTAGACCATGTGGCAATTCACAGCCTTGGATGGAATGGTAACGGTACTTACAAGAGGCACTTTTATATCCTTCTTATTCAAAGATCATAAGATGAAATGCTAAATTATGTGGGCAGAATCTGGAATTACGAATGTATAACAAGGATGTGAGCTTGGCTTTGGCTGTCCTGGAAAAAAAGGAGAGAGGATTAAGTTACCAAACATATGGCAGGGTCCTCTGTCCAGGTAGCTTCAGTCATTTGGAACACCCTCTCTATCCACAATGCACTCTCTGGTTACTATAAGAATAATTCAGAACAGGATTTATTAGCTTTGGAGACTATCTACTGATTAAAGTTTTCCTTATGGATACTGGTTTAAGGACAATGCAAAGGATGCAACTTGGTGTTGTTAAAGAAAACAAAAGTTCCAAAGAAAATCATCCTCTCTTGTTTTATTGCCATCTTTCCAATACAATTTATAGTAATGATGCCATATTCATCTCAGAACCACTCAGTTCCACTTATTACCATCAACACCACTACAACCCATTTCTCAACACATTAGCTTTAAAAAATTAAGTCCTTACACATGTTAGTAAATGTTTTTAATTTTCTTAAGTTCTTTCTCAATAAAAAAAATAGCACCATAATAGACACAAAACAGGAACTCTGTACTTCCAGAATGCCTAAGAACAATTTACAAACTTTGGTTTGCTGTTCTGAAATTCAACTAATAATCTCTCATGCTCTGCAAAGAAGATAGGTGTGTTGAATTTTCCACATAAGTGGATTATCTTGTATTCTCTTGCATTGTCCTGTTTTGCTACAGTCCCTGTGTTCTTAGAATTCAAGCACTTGTCCTCAGCACTGTTCAATTTAGAGTTTTATTTTCAGATAAATTCAAATATATATATATGGGGCCCTGGTGGTGCAGTAGTTAAGAGCTCAGCTGCTAACCAAAAGGTCGAGAGTTCGAATCCACCAGCTGCTCCTTGGAAACCCTATGGGGCAGTTCTACTCTGTCCTATAGGGTCGCTATGAGTTGGAATCGATTTGACGGCAATGGGTTATATAGCTTTTGAGTATATATATTGGTGGGTTTCTTGGTGGTAGAAAAACTGGATGAGATGGTCACATCCAATCTCAGATGTTGTTTTCAGGTGCCGTCAAGTTGGCTCTGATTCACAGCAACCCCATGTACAACAGAAGGAAACACTCCTCAGTCCAGCACCATCCATACAATCGTTGCTATGCTTGAGCCCATCGCTGCAGCCATTGTGTAAATCCATGTGGTCAAGGGTCTTTCTCTTTTTCGCTGACCCTCTACTTAACCAAGCAGGATGTCTTTCTCCAGGAACTGATCCTTCCTGATAACATGTCCAAAGTATGTAAGATGTAGCCTTGCCATCCTTGCTTCTAAGGAGCATTCTGGTTGTACTTCTTGCAAGACAGATTGTTCGTTCTTCTAGCAGGTAAAGCATGGAAACCAAGCATATGTTCAATTAACGTATAACAATTGAGTACTTATTATTTAGCAGGTATGGGGTACAAAGACAAATAAAACACAGTTTTGTCCTCCAGGATCTAACCATCTAAAAGAAGAAGCAGGGATAAGAAATTATGTATTGAATGATAAGTGTTGTAAAAACACTGTCATCATCATCAGCACCATCATTGTCATCACACTAAGACTTATTAAGTTCTCATTATGTACCAGGCACTATTCTAAGGACTTTAAATGTGTAAATTAATTACATTCTACAACAATCCTAAGTAGTAGGTTAATATTTTACAGATGAGGTAGCTGGGGCATGGAAAGATTAAGTAATGTGCTGGAAGTCACCCAACTAGTAAGTGGTGGAGCCTGGTTTCAAACCCCAGCAGGCTTACCCCAGGATTCCAAACTCACAACTACTAGGCAATAATGCCTCTTATAACCTCCAGGAGAATACCATTAATTTTGTCAGTAGCTTAGTATTTAATTTTGTCAGTAGCTTAGTATTTAAGGTCACTTGGAAGGCTTCCCAGAAAAGGTGGCATTTGCTCTGGTTAACCCAGGAACAAAATGTGAACAAAGTCCATGGTCTTTTTAGATCCAACTAACTTTTTTTTTTAATTGTGCTTTAAGTGAAAGTTTACAGTTCAAGTCAGTTTCTCATACAAAAATTTATACATACATTGCTATGTGGCCCTAGCTGCTCTCCCTATAATGTGACAGCCCACTCCTCCTTTCCACACCGGATTTCTCGTGTCCATTCAGCCAGCTCCTGTCCCTTTCTGCCTTCTCATCTCGCCTCCAGACAGGAGCTGCCCATTTAGTCTCATGTATCTACCTGAGCTAAGAAGCACTCTCTTCACAAGTATCATTTTATGTCTTATAGTCCAGTCTAATCTTTGTCTGAAGAGTTGGCTTCGGGAATGGTTTCAGTTCTAGGCTAACAGAGAGTCCAGGGGCCATGTCTTCTGGGGTTCTTTCAGTCTCAGTCAGACCATTAAGTATGGTCTTTTTACTAGAATTTGAGTTCTGCACCCCACTTTTCTACTGCTCCATCAGGGACTCTCTGTCATTGGTGGTAGCCAGGCACCATCTAGTTCTTCTGGTCTCGGGCTGAAGGAGTCTCTGGTTTATGGGACCCTTTCTGCCTCTTGGGCTAATATTTTTCTTGTGTCTTTGCCAACCAACTTTTGAAAAATGTTTTATTTTGGATTAGTTTTAGATAATATAGTTAATTAAGAGAGTTCTCCTATATCCTCTCATCCAATTTACTCCACTGCATACATCTCTCATCTCCATGGTACATTTGTTAAAACTTAAGAAGTCAACATTGGTATATTGCTATTAACTAAACTCTAGATTTTATTTAGATTTCACCAGTTTTTTCATTAATATCCTCTTTCCAGGATCCAATCCAGGTTACCATTTTACATTTAGTTGTCATGTCTCCCCAGTCTCTTCTGTTCTGTTTCTCTGTTTTTCCTTGGTTTTTTTTTTTTTTTTTTTTTTTTGTGACCTTGACAATCTTGAGGAGTACTAGTCAGGTCCCCCGTGGAAATTCCCCCAATCTGGGTTTGTCTGGTGTTTTCCTGATTAGTAGAGTGGGATGAGGGGTTTAGGGGAAGACTACCACAGAGGTGAAGTGTGTTTCTCATTATATCATATTAGAGAATATATGACAACCACATGACATCTGTCTTAGTCATCTAGTGCTGCTACAACAGAAATACCACAAGTGGATGGCTTTAACAAAGAGAAATTTATCTCTTCACAGTAAAGTAGGCTAAAATTCCAAATTCAGGGCATCAACTCCAGGGAAAGGCTTTCTCCCTCTGTTGGGCTTGTCATCGATGTTCCCCCAGACTAGGAGCTTCTCCACGCAGGGACCCCGGGTCCAAAGGACACGCTCTGCTCCTGGCACTGCTTTCTTGGTGGTATGAGGTCCCCCTGTCTCTCTGCTCACTTCTCTCTTTTATATCTCAGGAGATTGCCTCAGGACACAATCCAATCTTGAAGATTGAGTCCTGCCTTACTAACACAACTGCCACCCATCCGCCCTCACCAACATCATAGAGGCAAGATTTACAACATATAGGAAAACCACACAATACCAGGAATCATGGCCGAGCCAAATTGATACACACATTTTTGGGGGGACATAATTCAATCCATGACAACATCACTGGTGATGTTAACTTTTATCACTTGGTTAAATAGTCTTAGCCAGTTTTCTCCACTGTAAAGTTAGTACTTTTCTCTTTCTCTAGTCTATTACTTGGAAGCTAGTCACTGTATCTAGTCCAGCCTTGGGGGAGGGAGACTTAAGCTTCACATCCTGGGTGCGAAGCAGCTGCATATATTTTAATCAACTTGTTTTAAAGCCAATGAAAGTAATAGTCTTGACCACACACAGAAAGATTACTGGATTAAATGTTAGATTACTTGGGCTTCAAACTTGCAACTAAACTTTCATGAGCCTCGGTGAATGAAGTCAGGTATAAAATAATACTGATAATTTAACTTTGTCTCAGAGATATTGTCAGAACAAATATTATGTTTCTTAATCCAAAAATTTTGGGATAAAAGTTATGGACCCTATTCCCATAAAAATGCATGTAATATATACAATTTTTCAACCACTCTTAAGGATTCTCACCCTTGAATCTCCAGTAAGAACTCTTGCTCTAAATTGGTAGTTCTAAAACGTTAAGTCTTGCCATCATACTAAAGTCTCTGGGTGGCACAAACAATTTGCACTCAACTACTAACCAAAAGGTTGGTGGTTGTAACCCATCCAGCAGTGCCACAGAAGAAAGGACTGGCAATCTACTTCAATAAAGATTATAGCCAAGCCAAGAAAATCCTGTGGAGCAATTCTACTCTGTAGCACATAGGGTCTCCATGAGTTGGAATCAACTCAATGGCAACATGTTTTGCGTTTTGGTTTATCATACTAGAGATGACACCATTTCACTGAAGTAAGTTTCCAGGGAAACAAAGCAAAACAGAGACAGAACAAAAATAAAATTAGAAGCCCATTACATCTCATCAAAGGCCTGACACTACACAGAATCATAGAAAGGTGTGTGTCTATAAGGGGCTTATATCCCAAACTCACCTCGCTCACTGACGCCCACATTACAAATCCATGCCATGTGGCAGGTACATAGATGGTGCTGGACAAGTTGGGAGAATATCCAGACATAGAGACCACAGTTGTTGTTTTTTTTTAGAATTTGACCAAGATGTTTAATGAAAACGGAAGCTGACCTTTTATTTCAGTAAGTAATAAACTGTTATATATCATCATATAATCAATATACACAGTCATCCTTGTGGTTAAAAGCAAGGGTTTAGCTAGGACTGAGTCACAATCTTGCATATGCTACTTACAGTAGGGTAAACGTGGGCAAGTTACTTCTCTCTGTCATCGACTGTATACAAGGAGGCAACATCTATCTTGGAGCCTGGGTGGTGCAAGTGGTTTGTGATCAGCCGCCAATCAAAAAGTTGGCAGTTGAAACCCATCCAGGGGCCCTGCGGAAGAATGGCCCAGCGATCCGCCTCCGTAAAGACCAAAGCCCAAAAACCCCTATGGGGCAGTTTCACTCTGCAACACATGAGACCACAGTTTTCTTCGCTTCAGCATTTGAGGAACTGTAGTCAATGCTGAAGGTGCCCTGGTTGTGCAGTGGTTAGTACTCGACTGCTTTTCGAAAGGTAGGCAGTTCGAACCCATCAGCCACTCCACAGAAGAAAGATGTGGCGGTCTGCTTCTATAAAGATTGTTGTTGTTGTTCGAGTAGACTCTGAAATATTACAGTGTTGGAAACCCTATAGGGCAGTTCTACTCTGTTCTATAGGGTCTCTATGAGTTGGAATCGACTTGATGGCAATGGGTAGTCAATGCTGAGGTGCCTAGGTGGCACAAATGCCTAGTTTGCACTCATCTACTAACCTAAAGGTTGACGGTTGGAACCCACCCAGCAGTGCCATGGAAGAAAGGCCTGATGATCTACTTCTGAAAGATCAAAGCCATTGAAAACCCTATGCAGGCAGCACAGTTCTATTCTGCAACACATAGGGTCACCATGAATTGGAATTGACTCGATGGGAATGGGTTAGTCAGTGTTGAGGCAACCATTGCAGCATAATTTTTTTAAAAAGAAGCATACTTTATTTATAATTTTTAAATCTAACCAAAAAACAAAAAACTTGTAGACAGAGATTATTTTATGAGAAATAAAAAAGAATTATTTAAAATTTTTAATTAGATGACCATAGTGTTTAATAAAACTGTTCTTTTCCAAATTATTTAAAACAAATTAATGTTTATAATTCTTCAGGCTCTGCCCACAGATGACATGTGTATTAAGACGTTATCTGAGAGGCAGTCCAAGATAGTGGCGTAGTCAGACACCTCATAACATTCCTCTTACAACAAAGACCTGAGAAAACAAGTGAATCAGATATAGATGACAGCTTTGGAACCGTGAGCATCAAATGCAAGGCTGAAAAATCAGACTGGTGACAAGTGTAAGGAGACACTGTACAAAAACAGTGGACATGGATTGCCAGTACCCTGCCAATTGAACCTATACAGCGTGGCCATGTTGAGACAAAGTAAGCAGCATTCCCAGCTAAAGCCCCCATCACGTGGTGTAGCCAAGCAGGAGCAACTCTGCACCCAAGTCCAGAGCCAGGCAAGAGTGTGCCCTACCCTGTGAAAGTCACGTGCATGCACCCCACCTGCCACAACCACCCCAGTCCCCCACACCAGAGGCCCATGGACCTGTGGTACGCCCCACTCACCTTATCCAACCCTGTCTGCATGTGATCACAGTCCAGTGGCACCCACCTCCACGGAGTCAACTGTGATGAGAGCCCATGGATAGGCGGTGCCCATCTTTTGCCCACCCACCCATGGCAACCACTCCAAAGCCCAGCCACCAGAGCCAGGACCCATGGACTGGTGGTGTCTGCTTCTCTACCTGGCTGCTGGTGCCGAGGGTCTGGAGACTAGCAGCAACCCCTCTTCCATTCAGCCAACTGTACCAGGGCCCTGAGGACTGGAAGTGCCCACTCCTATGCCCAGCCATCTACACTGGGGGTCTGCAGACCAGCAGTGCCTCCTACTCCCTCCATCCACTTGCTCCAGGCGCCTGAGGACTGGCGGCACCCTTCCCTGCATCACAATCTAGCAGACAAGGGCATGCCCTCCTAGCGGGCACCTGTAGACTGGCAGCATCTCCCCTGCCTCAACCCCCACACTGCCCTCCCTGTACCAAAGGCTTGTGCCCTCTCCAACTACCCCCATGCAGCCCTGCCCACTCGGGACTGTTGGTGAGTTTCTGCACCACTCACCTGGTGACCAACAACCTGTGCACCTTTGCCCCAACCACCAACAACCAGCAGTGTACACACACAACAGCCAACCCAGTGGCCAATGACAATGCTCCCTGCACCCACGCCCAGGTGACTGGCTGAAAGGCACATCACCTCATCAGCAACACCAGCTACATCCTTAGCTACCCTGCAAGACCAGCAAAGAGAGGCCTGCGTTCACACACCCAGCTGCTGCCCCACCCACACGGAGACAAGTGGCGAAAGCTCCACTGTGGCCAGACTAGCAACCAGAGTAGCACACATGCTACTTGGATATATCGAAACACAACAAGAAATCACAATGCAGCAAACAAACATACAATAAACAAATAAATATAATAACATCTTAATACCTCAGAAACAACAGACAATATCAAGTCACATAAAGAAGCAGGACAAGATGGCTCCAGAAAGCGACCAAAACAAAAAAACCAGAAAACTTTCCAGAGGAAGAAATGGTAATGGAATTACCTGTTAAGGAATTCAAAAGACTAATAGATAGGATTCTCCAAGAGATGAAGAAAGAGATCAAGGAAAATACAGATAAAACCAAGGAAAACGTGCATAAAGCAATAGAAGAATTCAGGAAAACCATACAAGAACAAAACAACACAATAAAAAGACAATTAGAAACCACACAAAAACAGCAACTAGAAATCCAAAAGATTAACAATACAATTTCAGAAACAGACAACTCAATAGAAGGACATAGGAACAGAACTGAATAAATGGAAGACAGAATCAGTGAAATAGAGGACAAATCTCTTGACAGCAATTTGTTTGAGGAAAAAATCAGAAAAAAGAATGAAGAAAGCCAAGAATTATATGGGACACTATCAGGAAGAAAAATTTATGCACAATCGGAATTCCAGAAAAGGATGAGGCAAAAAGAAAGAAAGAAAGAAAAAAGAACACAGAGAGAACTCCTGAAGATTTAGGGCAGAAAACTTCCCTAAAATCATGAAACACGAGAAGATATCTGTCTTTAGTTATCTAGTGCTGCTATAACAGAAATTCTACAAGTGGATGGCTCTAAAAAGAAAAGTTTATTTTATGACAGTTTAGGAAGCTAGAAGTCCAAATTCAAGGTGCCAGCTCCAGGGGAACGTTTTCTCTCTCTGTCACTCTGGCAGAAGGTCCTTGTCATTAATCTTCCCTGGTCTAAGAGCTTCTCAGCACAGGGACCCCAGGTCTAAAAGATGTGCTCCACTCCTGGCTCTTCTTGCTTGGTGGTAACGAGGGCCCGTGCTTCTCTGTTCAATTCTCTCTATTACATCTCAAAAGATATTGACTCAAGATACAACCTAATCCTGTAGATTGAATCCTGCCTCATTAAGATAACTACCTTTAATCCTGCCTCATTAACATCATAGAGGATTTACAACACATAGAATAATCACATCATATCACAAAATGGTGGACAACCACGCAATACTGTTAATCATGGTCTAGCCAAATTGACACACATTTTGATGGGACACAATTCAATTCATAACATCCCACCCTTTGGCGTCCAAAAATTCATGCCCTTGCTACATGTAAAACACATTCACCTCATCATATCATCCCAAAAGTCTTAAATCAACTCCAAGTGCAAATTCCATCTTCTGAACAATTTCTCTGCATCTCTAAAATCTATAGTACAAGTTATCCACTTTCAAAGACCAATGGTAGGACAGGCACAAGGTAGAAATCTCCAAATGGGAGAAACTGGAGGGAAAAAAGGAATAATGGGCACTAAACAAGTCAAAAACCCAGAAGAACACATTACATTAGCTCTCAAGGCTTTAAAATAATCCTCTGTTCCCTCAGACCATCTAGGCAGTGGCCCTGCACTCCAAAGTCTAGGTATTGATCACATTCTCTGGATTCTGGGTGGAGGCCCCTCAGCCCTGGGCTTCAGCTCCACCTTCTAGGCCCACTGAGACAGCAACTCTGCTCCTTCTGCTTTGGGTGGTCCCATTCTCCTAGTCTGTCTGAGTGGCGACCTCACCCTATTGTCCCCAGCAGGCTCAGTTCTTCTGCTCCGTGGGTATGGCAGCCCTGCAACATCAGCTTTGGGCAGCGGATCTGACCTCATCCCTATGGCACTTACGAATGGTAGCCCCACACTCCAGAACCGAGTTGGTGAAGATCTGACTCTTTGAAACCCAAGAGGCTGTGGCCCCACCCTTTGAGACCCAGCAGGTTGTGGTTCCACCCTTTGAGACCCCAGAGGTCAGGGTCCTACCCTTTGGACCAAGGTAGCTCTGCTTCCTGTGCTCCTTGTCTTTTCAGCTTCTGCTTCCCTTGGGCCTTCAAGCCTCCTGGTCAAGCTTGGCCTCTGCCCTGCTCGGGCAAGTGTTACAAAGCTCTTTAGCTATACTGATAAGTGCCTAGAGGCACCCCACTCTGCAAGTAAACCTCAGCTGGAGGACTCTCAGCTCTCTCATTCCATGGGTCAGAAAGCCTAGCTCTATTGATACATGCCTGGAGACATCCCACTCCACCAGGAAGCCTCCTGCCTGAAGGCATTCAGCTCTCTCACTCTATGGGTCAGCTCCCATGCTGTCTCACGCTGGTCTCCTGGTTTTGCTATTGCCATTTCTCTACTGCTGCTTCTCGCCATCCATGCTGTCTCAAGTGTTAGAACACTCCTCACTTCCTTCTGAGTCCTCACCAGAATTGCCTTTGATGTCCATAATTTCACCAACAGTCTCTTCAAGGCAATCTAGTCTTTTACTATTAGGCACCTTAAAACTCTTCCAAGTTCTATCCACTCACAGTTTCAAAACTGCTTCCACATTTTAGGTATCTGTTACAGTAGCACCCCACTCTCTTGGTATCAGATTTTATCTTAGTTATCTAGCGCTATATCCATCCAAGCAGCTCAATGAACACCATGCAGGATAGACTGAAAAGAAAGTCACCAAGACATATCATAATCAAACATGCCAAAACCAAAGACAAAGAAAGAATCCCGAGAGCAGCTTGAGAAAAATGATAAGTCACCTACAAAGAGGAACCAATAAGACTAAGCTCTGATCACTTGGCAAAAACCATGCAGGCAAGAAGGCAATAGGATGATATATATATATAAAACTTTGAAAGAAAAAAATTGCCATCCAAGAATTATACATCCAGCAAAACTGTCTCTCAAATAAGATGGGGGAGATTAGGACATTTCCAGATAAACAGAAATTATGGGAATTTGTAAAAATCAGACCAAAACTTACAAGAAATCTTAAAGGGAGTCCTTCAGACAGAGAACCAACAACATCAGGCAACAACCTGAAATCACAACACAGGATAGCATCAGCCAGATACCAACCCAGATAAAGAATTCTCAAAAATAAAACAAAGCTAAAAGACAGAAAACAGGGAACCAGAGATGTCAATGTGCAAATGACAACAATGTCAAAAGAAAAAGGGGGAATAAATGGCAGAGTTATAGAACTTTCATATGGAGAGGAATTCAAGGTGATATCAATAAAAGACTGCTTCGAATGTAGGGTGATAAAGGTAAATTTCAAGGAAACCACAAATAAAGTTAATAAACTTACTAACCAAAATTAAAAACAAGAAAAGCAGATTCAGTACACCCAAAACCAACAGTGAAAGAAATGAAAAGAAAATCCACAAACAAAAAAAACTCAGCAATAAAAATTAAGTGGAACAAAGAAACTGTTAACACTACAAAGAAAAAAGCGCAAAAAATGACAGCAGTAAACGCATACCTATTGATAATCACACTGAATGTAAATGGCTTAAAGGCACCACTAAAGAGACAGAGTGGCAGAATGGATAAAAAAAAAAGCATGACCCATTAATGTGCTGTGTACAAGAGACACATCTTAGACACAAAGACATAAATAAACTAAAACTCAAAGAATGGAAAAAATATACTAAGAAAACAATAACCGAAAAAGCATGAGTGGCAATATTAATCTCTGATAAAATAGACTTTAAGGCAAAACCCATCATAAAAGATAAGGAAATTATATAATGATAAAATGGTCAATCCACCAAAAGGTGATAACTATAATAAATGCGTACACACCTAATGACAGGGTTAAAAAATACATTTAAAAAAAAAAACTCTAACAGCATTGAAAACAGAAGTATACAGGTGCACAATAATAGTAGGAGACTTCAACACAGCACTTTCGGTGAAGGACAGAACTAGAAAGAAACTCAACAAAGATACAGAAGATGTAAATGCTACAATCAACTAACTTGACCTCACAGACGTATACAGAACACTCCACCCAACAGCAGAAAAGTATATATTCTTTTCTAACACACACACATTGGTCATTCTCCAGAATAGAAGATATTTTAGGCCACAAAGCAAACTTCAACAAAATCCAAAACATCGAAATAATACAAAGTATTTTCTCTGATCATAATGCTACAAAAGAAGAAATCAGTAACAGGAAGAGCAAGGGAAAAAAACAAATACATGGAAACTGAGTAACACCTTGCTTTAAAAAGTACTGTGTAATAGATGAAATAAAAAAAATTCCTAGAATCAAATGAGAATGAAACATAACATTAAAACATTTTGGACACAGCAAAAGTAGTGCTCAGAGGTCAATTTACAGCAATAAACGCCGCACCAAAAAAGAAGAGCCAAAATCAAAACATTAACCCTGCAACTCAAACAAATAGAAAGAGAGCAACAAAAGAAGTCCACAGTCACCAGAAGAAAGGAAATAATAAACATTAGAGCAGAAATAAATGAAACACAGAACAGTAAAACAACAGAATCAACAAGATCCGAAGATGGTTCTTTGAAAGGATCAATAAAAACAACAAACCACTGGCCAAACTGACAAAATAAAAGCAGAAGACACAAATAACCCAGATAAGAAATGAGATGGGTGACATTACAACAGAACCAACTGAAATAAAAAGGATCATAACAGAATACTATGAAAACTGTACTCCAACAAATCTGAAAACCTAGAGGAAATGGATAAATTTCTAGAAAAACACTACATACTTAAACTAACACAAACTGAAGTAAAAAAAAAAAAAAACTGAGCAGACCTATAACAAGAGAAAAAACTGAAGAGGTAATAAAAAAAAATTTCCAATGAAAAAATGCCCTGGCCTGGGTGGCTTCACTGGAGAATTCTACCAAACATTCAGAGAAGAGTTCACACCAATACTACTATTTCAGAGCATAGGAAAGGAAGGCAAACTCTAGAATTTATTCTATGAAACCAGCATAACCCTGATACCAAAGCCAAGCAAAGACACCACAAAAAATAAAATTACAGACCAATACTCCCCATGAATATAGATGCAAAAATTCTCAACAAAATTCTAGCCAACAGAATTCAAAATCATATTAAAAAAATAATACATCATGACCAAGTGGGATTCATACAAGGTATGCAAGGATGGTTTGACATTAGAAAATAAATCAGCATTATTCACCACATAAATAAAAGAATCACATGATCATCTCAATCTATGCAGAAAAGGCATTTGATAAAGTCCCACACCCACTCCTGATAAAAACTCTCAGCAAGATAGGAATAGAATGGAAATTCCTCAACATAATAAAGGGCATCTATACAAAATCAATAGCCAACATTATTCTCAATGGAGGAAGACTGAAAGCATTCCCCTTGAGAATGGGACCCAGATAAAGATGCCCTTTATCACCACTCTTATTCAACATTGTTACTGGAAGTTAGCTACAGCAATAAGGCAAGAAAAGGAAATAAGGGCATTCAAATTGGAAAGGAAGAAGTAAAACTAGCCCTATTTGTAGATGATATGATCCTATACATAGAAATTCCCAAAGATTTCACAAGAAAGCTATTGAAACTAATAAAAAAAAATTCAACAAAGTAGCAGGATACAAGATCAACATACAAAAACCATTTGGATTCCTCTACACAAACAAAGAGAACGTCTAAAAGGAAATCAGGAAAACAGTACCATTCACAATAACCACCTCCTCCCCCAAAAATAAAATACTTAGGAATAAGTCTAACCAGGGACATAAAACACATTTACAAAGAAAACTACAAAACACTACTGCAAGAAACTAAAAGAGACCTACATAAATGGAAAAACATACCACGCTCATGGATAGGAAGACTTAACATTGTGAAAATGTTAATACTACCCAAAGCGATCTACAGATACAATGCAAACCCAATCCAATTCAAATATTCTTTAATGAGATAGAAAAACTAATCACCAACTTTATATGGAAAGGAAAGAGGCCCTGGATAAGCAAAGCATTATTGAAGAAGGAAAAAAAGGTAGGATGCCACACACTACCTGATCTCAGATTCTACTTTACAGCCATGGTAGTCAAAACAGCCCGGTACTGGTACAATGACAGACACACAGACCAACTGAACAGAATTGAGAACCTAGACGTAAATCTATCAATCTATGGACAGCTAATCTTAGGCGAAGGGCCAAAGTCCATTAAATGGGGGAAGAGATAGTCTCTTTAACAAACGGTGCTTGCAAAACTGGATGTCTATCTGTAGAAAAATGAAACAGGACCCATACCTCACACCATACACAAAAACTTAACTCTAAATGGATCAAAGACCTAAATATAAAACTTAAAACTATGAAGATCATGGAAGAGAAAATACGGACAATGCTAGGGGCCCTAATATTTGGCGTAAATAGAATACCAAACATAACTAAAAATGCACTAACAGCAGAAGATGAATTAGATAAACGGGGCCTCCTAAAAATTAAATACTTACGCTCATCAAAAGACTTCTCCAAAAGAGTAAAAAGAGAACCTATAGACTGGGAAAAATTTTTTGGCTATGACATATCCGACAAGGGTCTCTAAGATTTAGAGAAAATGTCAACACATCAACAACAAAAAGACAAACAATCCAATTAAAAAATGGACAAAGGATATGAATAGACACTTCATCAAAGAAGACATTCAGGCAGCTAACAAACATATGAAGAAATGCTCATGATCGCTGGCCATTAGAGACATAAAAATCAAAACTACAGTGAGATACCATCTAACCCCAATAGTGGCACTAATCAAAAAAACAGAAAATGACAAATGTTGGCAAGATTGTGGGGAGACTGGAACTCTTATACACTGCTGGTGGGAATGTAAAATGGCACAACCACTATGGAAAACCATATGGCACTTCCTTAAAATGCTAGAAATAGAAATACCATACGGCCCGACAATCCCACTCCTGGGTATATAGCCAAAAGACATAAGAGCCGTGACATGAATAGACATATGCACATCCACATTCATTGCACCATTATTCATAGTAGCAAAAAGATGGAAACAATCTAAGTGCCCATTAACAGACGAATGGATAAGGAAACTGTGATAACGTACACACAGTGGAATACTACGCAATGATAAAAAATAACGAAAAATCCACATAACATCTCACAACATGAGTAAATTTGGAGGACATTATGCTGGGTGAAATATGTTAATCAAAAAAGGACAAATATTGTATGAGTCCACTATTATAAAAAAACAAGAAAAGGTTTACACACAGGAAAAAAAATTCTTTGATGGTTACCAGGGATAGGAGTGGGAGGGAGGGAGAATTACTAACTAGATAGAAGACATGTATTAATATTAGTGAAGGGAAAGGCAACACACAATATGGGGTAATTCTGCACAACATGACCAAGGCAAAAGAAGACACTGAGAGGAACACAAGAATAAAGGGCAACAATGGCAGTTACTATAGCATAGACAATCCTGCAACAATAGTATTAACAAACAGTAATTTACAAATGGATACATAAGTAGATAGGTATGCTAAAGGAGGGTGTAAGGGAGCATACCCACTTGCAGATATAGGTTTGGTTGTGGATATTTCTACATACATAATTGTAGGTGTTGCATGTGTATTAATATAGGCAATAGAGCACACTAGGGGCATAGTCATGAAAACTTCTTAAGACATAACCAAACACCTCGTGGGATGAAGTTACTAGGGTCAAAGGTGAAGGGCCATAGACTCTGGGGACATCTCCATCAATTGGCACATCATAGCTCATAAAGACAATGTTCTGCATCTTATTTTGGTAAGTAGCATCTGGGGTCTTAAAAGCTTGCGAGCAGCCATCTAAGATACAACTATTGGTCTCTTACCTCTCGGAGCAAGGACAGTGAAGAAAACCAAAGACTCAAGGGAGCAATTAGTCAAAGGACTCATGGGCCACATGAACCACAGCCTACATGACCCCAAGACCAAAAGAACTAGATGGTGCCCAGCTACCACTTCCTATCATTCTGACTGGGATCACAACAGAGGATCTCAGACAGAGTGGGAGAAAAATATAAAACAAAAAATCAAATTCACAAAAAAGACCAGACTTACTGGTCTGACAGAGACTGGAGGAACCCTGAGACTGTGACCCTAAGGCATCTTTCTGATGTGGAACTGAAGCCATTCCTGAATCCATCTTCCAGCCAAATAATAGAGAGGACCATAAAATAAACAATAACACCCGAGAGGAATGTGTTCCTTAGAATAACCAATTATATGATATCAAAAGGACAACATTTGCCCAAAAGCAAAGATGAGAAGGCAGGAAAGAGTAGAAAATCAGCACGAAAGAAAAACGTGGAACCCAGGGTGGAAACAGGGAGGGTGCTGACACATTGTGGGGAATGCAACCAGTGTTATGGAACACTTTAGGTACAAATTATCAAATGGGAAACTAATTTTCTCTATAAAGTTTCATCTAAAGCACAATAAAAATTTTTAAAAGAAAAAAAAAAGACTTCATCTGCTGAAGCGAATGAGTACATTTCATTTAAATACCAACATTATAGGTCTACTTGTTCTGAAATCTTCCTCCCAAGGATTCCTCCACACTCTTGCCTCCCTCTTCCATGCCAAGAAGGTCACTCATTCTTATTGCAGTGCAGAATTATACTTTTGTTTTAGATGTTACTGTTAGTCATTGCATTAGTCATTTTCAACTTCCTTGAAGCAATATTGAAACCTTCTTTCCCAACTCCATTGCCTGCTATGACAAGAGCTGAAATCACCCCATCTCCACTTGTGGGTGTGCCAAACTCTCAACCCAATGACTTGCTGGATGTATATGTGAAATGGGGTATGCCCAGAGGAGCAAAAATAGCAGACAGAAACAAGCAACACGGTGCACTATTGCATCTCTGCTGAGCATAATCCTTCATTAGGACAAAATTTTCTTTCCCCTGCACAATTTTCTCAGTGGTTAAGCTACTTTTTTGCAAAATTAAATAACAGTTATACAAAACACCTGAGAGGTTCACGGAGCAGCAAGGGATGGGTATTGTGGCTCATAGCAGCCCTTAAAAAAAAGAGGGGGGAGAAAAAACTCATCCTTGTAACTCTCCTTCTTCCTATGGTCCCCAAACAATATGATTGTTTCAGGGGGTATAATTTTGCATTTCAATTTCTTCCCAACACACAGTGGAAAAAATTGCAAAACTGGAGCCTGAGACCAGAAAGTCACGCAGAGCTTTGTGTGCGCTTGGGAGGGAAGGGGGGTGCGAGGAACAGAAAGGAAGCAGAAACCCATTGTGCTGCTCTGGTCTGCAGCCAAACCACCCCGCTTGCTCTTGCTTCTGGTGCCTCAGGGAGTTTGTTTTTCAAGCTTTTTATGGCGAAAAAAGCAAAATGTATTGGTAAATAGGGGGAAAATCCATTCTCTAAAATGGTATTATTTAACTCTAACCCAACAATCTGTGATATATATATAGATAGATAGATAGATAGATGAAGGCAATTGACTGTTTAAAAAATCTTCCATGACAGAGGCTTCTCTATATAATTGCTGAATTCTCTAATGATCAAATAACCTCAGTTCTTTGATGTTAAAATCTGGAGTTCATCTTTAATTTTTTTCCAACAATCCAATAAGGTTTCCTGGCCCCCACTTTGCCCATTTGGAAGGAAAAGAAATGATCATTTCTGCTAGCATCTCAGGCATAAGTCACATGGAGTGCAGTGGCATGCTTCATTAGACCCTGACAGGACAGTGGAGTGCCATGTTGGAACACAGAGGACTGGCAGAGAGCAGACACATCATAAAAGGTCATCTCTCAATCTGCTCATGCCCTGCCCCTAAAAGCTGAGGACCTTCTCTTTAGGAAAACTCCTCAGTCCTAGAAAGCAAAGAGGTTTTGAAAAAGTCAGTTTGCCTTTCTGTATGTCAGACTATTTTCTTTTTATGGAAAAGTATAGGGAAAAAGTCGTTAACTGTTTTCAAATAAATATTAACAAAAAGTAGTAAAATTATAAAATTAATCATTTGGCTTGGTTTTGGTCTTTTCAGTGGTGATTGTGATAGATAGGTGATAGAGAAATAGATGATTCCAAATCCGTTGCCATAGAGTTGATTCCGAGTCTTGGCACCTCCACATGTTATAGAGTGGAACTTATTGATACATACGGTTTTCTTGTCTGTGATCTTTATAGGACATCTCCAGGCCTTTCTTCTGCAGCACCACTGGGTGGATTCAAACTGCCAACCTTTTGATTAGTAGCCAAGTGCAAACTGTTTGCACCACCCAGGGATGATAGATAGACAGACAGACAGATATACACACAGACAGATAGATTTAAAAACCTATATAATAGATAATTTGTAGCATGATATATATTATGTATATATAATATGTTATACATGCATCTATATCTAACATAATATATCATAAATATATATAAGATCCATGTATATGTGTTATTATATTCCAAGCAGCTAGCAATTGTCTGATAACTTCCAGTTTTCTCAACCATATGAAAATGTAGATTATTTCTAGTGAGAGCAAAAAAATAGATACTCACTGGAACCTTGTTTATTTTTTTATGACCACAGTAATATATTGTTGTTGTTAGCTGCTGTAGAGTTGGCCCCCTACTCATGGTGACCCCAGTCACAAAGGAACAGAATGCTGCCCAGTCCTGTACCATCCCCACGATCAGTTGTGGAGCAAACCATTGTGATCCACTGGATTTTCATTGGCTGATTTTCGGAAGCAGATTGCCAGTATTACATTAGGAGTTCAGTAATAGTAACTTTGGGTTTAAGCAAACAAAAACAAGATAACAATAACAGGTCTTTACTGACGAAACATATAAATCCATTGGTTTATTGTCAAACAAATTTGTGTTACTCTAGAAGCCTCTCCCTTACTAAATGGTTGATCCTGTCCCTAGCCAAATAAGACTTTCAAATTCTGTCAATACGAATGCTAGATGCCCAAACTCCAAACACCCAGTATGTGCCTTTACCCTTTTGTACTAAAGCACCCGTAAGTATCTTGAAACCACTTAGACAAGTAATGATATCTAGCATTTTGAGTTGTTCCAACTCATGATAATACTCTCGGGAGTGTGGAAGCACACCAAACTTCGCAGAAGTGACAGAGAAGGATTCATTAATCTTTTACCAACAAACATTCACCCATTCACCAATTACAAGTGCCTAAGACATGCCAGGGTGCCTGGGTGGCAAGGCAGTTTGTGCTCTGCTGCTAACCTAAAGGCTGGTAGTTTGAACCCACCCAGCAGCACTGCAGAAGATATACTACAGCCAAGAAAACCTTACGGAGCAGTTCTACTCTGTAACACATGGAGTTACCATGAGTCAGAATGGACTCAGTGACAACAGGTTTGGGGTTTTTCTGGTTTTAAGACATGCCAGACACTGTGCCAGGTATAAAATGTCACCACTATGCCTATACTCTGTCCTTGAATGTTTTGCTTGGCCATAATTATTTTTTTCACTGAGTACTTAAGGTTCTGTAGACGTAGGGAAGTAAAAAGTCTTTTCTGTTTAAGTTTTCATTGCTTATGTCAATAAATTCTTATAATCATAAAATGTTCATTTATATTTATGAAGAATGCTCAAAGTATTGGATCTTCTTAAACCTACAACCTTTCTTTCTTTTAATAATCTGAGAGGGCAAATCTCTACCAGCCCTCTATATCTTTGCTTTTCTAAAATAGCTGTGATATTCTCATTCAACTCCTCCTCCCTTTGGGACATAACCTGGCTATTTATCTTGTGAAATTCTACCTGTCTAGAGGTAGATATAAATCCAGAAACCACAGAAAGTCCAGCTTTCAATTCCAAAACTGAGAGGTCAACCGCACTAGAGGTGGGAAGAAGGGAGTTTTCTACCCCGACTCTGCAGCAAGTTCAGAATATGAGATCAGGTTGCTTCCTTCTCAGAAATTAGGGCTAAGGGGCATGACCCAGCCAACTTCTTCAAAGTTTCTTGAAACCAAAGGAGGAGCCATAAGGAAACATAAAAGCTAGATACATTCACTAGTCTCAGTACAGGCTCCATTATGAATGGCTGCCTTCTTGCTCTGAAGCATCTAGCTCAAACTTCATGTCTCAAAACTCCAAACTCAACTCATAAGTTTCCTTTAAAAGGCCACAAAGAGTTATTGAAATGGTAGCATTTGACTTTAAATTATTTTCTACTGCTCAACGTAGCCTTTTCTTAGAGATACTAGAATTTTAGTCACTAGCCTTAAATGTCAGTTTCGCCTCTTTAATAGCACGTTACTGCCTCGTGGACTTTGCTTGCTGTGCTATTAAGAATTTGTTCCTATCATTCTTTCTTGCCAGTTCAGTCTTCTCAATGTTTCTCACACATCTCACATCTACCCCTATTATGTCTTTACTCTCATAAGCAAAATATATATTGATAACAATTTGTTTTTTAAAGTATAGACTAGATTTTAGACTTGGAGAAATATCAAGAACTTAAAGCTTTCCATAGAGGGCAATTAGAGTTTTGACTTAGGAGTGTGGTAGGGCAACGTTTCTAAATAAAATATCAGTTTGATCCCTGGACCAGACTGATAAACAAGAACATACATGCACATGACATAAACACGCTTCACTTTGCAAATGTTATGAAGATCTCGGGGGCCCTAAAGGCATCTGTGTGCAGGTAACATTTGTATTTGGCAAATTGCACTCTCCATTTTTGGGATGTTAGAGGGTGGGGAGAAGCCCTGATGGCACAGTGGTCAAGTGATCGGCTGCTATCCGAAAGGTCAGCAGTTCAAACCCATCAGCCACTTCGAGGGAGAAGGATGTGGCAATCTGCTTCCATAAAGATTTACAGCCTTGGAAACCCTATGGGGCAGTTCTACTCTGTCCTATAGGATCACTGTAAGTCGGAATCGACTCAACGGCAGTGGGTTTGGTTGGTTTGGAAAGGGTGGGGGTTGGTACTCAACCGTTTTGGCATGCCTGAAAGAGAAGGATTTAAGTCAAATTCATTATCTCTTTAGTGCAGAAGTCTGGGAAACGAAGAGGCTAGACCAGGAGACTCAATCCTGCTAGCATTCCTTTTTGTTTTTCAAGCTGCCCTGACAATAATGCGGCAGGGTGAAACGATCAGGAACACTTTATACACATTGTGCTAATTACTGCAAGTACTTAAAGTTGTAATTAGCTTATTATACTGCAGAGATCCTAACATGGCATGTCTTTCAAAAGAATTTCTCTCCAGATCATTAGTGGGAAAGCTAACAACATCTGCTTCAAATAAAATCAACCAATTAGCACAGGCAACTCCACATAGTTTGCAATCAGAGAATTATATTGTGCCAAGTGCTAATTTCAATGTGAATGCTATCTCCTTCTCATATCCCACGCTTCTCTGCCAGCACAGCTGGTGTTTAACACCACTGACTTCAGCGAAGTCTCCAGAAACTTATGTTAATTTGAAATAACCTAATCAGAAGTGTGCAATACAGACTGAGGTTGATCTCAGCTTAATTAAAACTGACCTTGTCATTTTACTGCCTGTAAAACACCATTATCTCACCATTTATCACTCAACTACCACAAATATCCCATTTATGTGAAAACCCAGGAAAACGGGTTCCAAACCACTAGAGCTATTTTCAGAAGTACCATGAGCGCTGGAGTTTAATGGAAGGAGAGGTCTGCCTATAAGTACCAGGCAACAAGAAAGGTAATTCAGCAGACTCAAAATAACTTGTCAGCCCTACCCATGAAGGCAGTCTCTGCCCACTTCCGTTGGCTCGAATGGCACATTCACTCCAGAGACTGACAGGCATTAGCAGATGTGAAGGCTTTCATTTTAAAATTAATATCTCACCCAGTACCTTTCAGCAAGCTGAATCGTTCAATCAATAAGCATGACAAGGCAGGTGTGATGTGTACAAGGCACTAAATTCTTCTGCCAAAGGTACTAGAAAACATCTGCTCACATGGGTGTTTGTGCATGTCAATGGATGAACTGCTGAGAAGAACGACTGCAAGTGGAATATGTAATATGCTTGTATTCACCAAGAAAAAAAATTAAAGACAAAGTAATATATTTATGCTGTGTACCTGCCATCAAGCACACCTTGTTTAACCTGCATTAAGTCATAACCCTGTGTGCTTACACGTCCGTGGTCAACTGTTTGTCAAACTGAGCAGCCACCATTCTGGTTTTCTGAACATGAGCATGGTTTTTAAAATGTCTCCAGGTTCTCCTTCTAGGCTTTGTTTATTTTCATACCGTCTTATTCCATAAAGTACTCAAACCCATTGCTGACGAGTCGATTCCAACTCACAGCGACCCTATCGTATTCAAGGCAATGCTAAAAGCATTGAAAGACATATCCATGAAATAATTTAAGTGATTCACACATACCAAGACCAGTTTTGATTTGTCCCTAGATCACATGCTTAGCCCAGCTCCACACAGTTGCTGAAGCTTTTCCTCCAGTCAAGCGAGCTTCCCTTTTCCTCTTGTTCCATTCACCTAGCCAACCCCATTACCATATTGACTTCCCCCCTGTATAGCACTGATTTGTTAGGAAAATCCTTTTGATACAGTCAGATACCTACTATCTTGAATTGTTTATTGTGTTCCTGTTTTATTTTGGCCATGTCATGGCAGGGCTAATCTCACTCCATATATAAGGAGATGCTTTGGTCTCATGAAACAAATAAGACATGGTGTCAAAATACTTATATGCTAATCTTGGGTCTGCTAATCCTATGACCTTGACGTTTCCTGCCAATTTTGAGCTACTTAAGAGCAGGGGTTTTTGTCACCTTCATCTTTTTGTCCCTAACATTAATCAAGTGTGATGCATAGCAGGAATCCAATAAATATTTGCTATCTGAATGGATAAATACATTGATGTGATCTATAAAGACATAAGCATTAAAAGTATTATTCTGAAATAGCATAGTCCTCTGAAGCTCAGGATACCCATCTAAGAAATTCTTGACTATTAAATATAACACAAGGTGTTCGTTTTAAACATCAGGTATTTCTGAAGCTTTTTCCTGGGGGTATTATGGTTCCCTTAGTCCTTTGAAGGATTCTGTTCATGTTACCCATGTTTATTAACACTAAACAAAACCCGTTGCCATCAAGTCAGTTCTGACTCATAGTGACCCTGTACAACAGAGTAGAACTGTCCCATAGGGTTTCTAAGGCTGTAAATCTTTACGGAAACAGACTGCCACATCTTTCTCCCGCGGATCAGCTGGTGGGTTCGAACCCCCGACCTTTCGGTTAGCAGCTAAGCACTTAGCCACTGTACCACCAGAGCTCCTTTTACTACCACTAGGGCAATTAAATAAAGGACTTTGCTACTTGAGGACTCCTCTCCCCAAAAAAATCAAGTTTGGAGAGAGTAACTACTGTAGGCCGGCAGGTGGGCAAAATGAAGAGATAACACACAGACAAAAAAAACCAAACCTGCTGCCCTCAAGTTGATTCCAACAGGATAGCTCCATATCTGTTTTCACTGACTGTCTTGTATTATTTTTACTATCAGCCTGGTGGCATAGTGGTTAAGAGCTATGGCTGCTAACCAAAAGGTTGGCAGTTCAAATCCACGAGGCACTTCTTGGAAACGCTACAGGGCAGTTCTATTCTGTCCTATAGGGCCACTATGAGACGGAATCGACTCCACGGCAACGGGTTTTATTATTATTATACCGGTTACTTTGGAAATCCATATGATACAGACTCTAAATCAGAAATTAAGAACTGCAACTAACCCTTTAACATGGAAAAAAGCGCTCCATTGAAAAGCTTTATTTCTTAGCGAACCATTCAGACGGAAAGTACAACTACAGTTAGAACCAAAGAACCAAAAAGAGTTGTATCCACTGATGCATCATTTATCCAGAATAGATACAAACTAAAATAGTTTAAGGAGCCCTGGTGGCACAGTGATTAAGCACTTAGCTGCTAAAGGAAAGGTCAGCAGTTGAACTCACCAGCAGCTCCGTGGGAGAAAGTTTTGGCAGTCTGCTTCCATAAAGATCAGTGTCTTGGAAACCCTGTGGGGCAGTTCTACTCTGTCCTGTATTGTAACTATGAGTTGGAATCAACTGGACAGCAACGGGTTAAAATAGTTTAAGATTTAAAACATTTCTTCACTGAAGTTTTTATGTCCCTGAATCAATGAATTATGTTCTGCATGTTAATGCTAAATGCATTTTATTATCTAATAATTTTAAAATTTAACATTGTTAAAATGTGGATGATTTAATTGTATGGTGACCATTCTGGCTTTTCCAGGACTATCTCAACTTCACGTTTTCTATTGTTGCATGAGTAGACATGTATTTGTCAGACCATGTATCCCAATTTGGGATACAAAAATTAGGATCTCCATATAGAGTTGTGAGTCCTCAGTTCATTAGAACGTATAATGAACCAGACACTCCATTTCAGGTCATTGGGAGTATGCTTCCATACTTAAGTATCTGATTTATGCTTCAAAAGAAATACTTGTATATGACCTGTGTGCCACTTCATATGTAGATTTATCAAATAAATGAGAGGGAATTGCCAAGAATGAATTTGGGCAGACATTGCTTCAGCATAAATTGGTAATGGCAGAAATTCCCCTACTGTCCTTTTTTTCTTCTACTTCTCACACTGCATGGCAAACCTTCTCACTGCCCATGTTATAATAGCTTCCATTCCAAAAAGCCCAGACAATGGATGATGTTTACTTGCTGTTTGCAAACAACAGAATCCACAGTGTTGCCAGCAGATGCCCTTGATTCACTGTGAATGAGGAAGAGAATTATAGGAAATCAGTGTGCATTGTGTGTCCAGCTGAGATGGTTGCTGGCAGAGCAGGCTCCAGGCAAAATTTTAGAGCACAAAAGTTTATCTTCTGCGCCTTTCCCACTACAGTGCATCCCTGTGAGGCTGACCATCTCCCTTGCACCTCAGCTTAAGATGTGTCTCTCTCTCAACTCTTCAAAACCATCTTTAATTTTCTCAAGACTTGCTAGCTTGTCTGCTAAAATTAATTGAGACTGAAGACTAACATCATACTTCCGGATAATCTTATATTTCAGTACGGAACGTCTGGAAATGCAATATGCTAACCTAAAGCAATAGGTTTATAAAACATAAAGGCCTTGTACCATATCAGGTAAGTGAAGAAAAACTATCAACACTGTGAAGGGGCTGAGATTTTACTCTACTAGCAAGTGAACAAGTCAGCCTGCCAAGTCTCACAGAGGCTGGCAGAAGACAAGAGACTTCTGGGTCAGAGGCAAAAGACTTTATTACTCACAGCACAGACAGTAGCACGAGCATCATGTTTGTGTCAATTTCCCTTATACCACATGTTCCACAAGGTGATACAGAGGGGCCCCAATGCTGCACTTGCAATGGGTTGTGTCACAGCTGAGCAATCCCAAGTTTGGGGAATCTGAATCTTTTATAATAGGCAGTAAGCATACCTGCCCTTTGTCTTCTTGGGAGAAATTGTTTTTATTTTACTGGTCAGTAAGCAAATCTGCCCTCTGCTTCAGAGGGAGACGCTAGCTCTATCGTCCAAGGAAGGCTGTGTGCCACACAAACATGTCTGAAAGGTGAGTCCAGAGCAAAAGTCAATCAGTGCCTCTGCTCACAAGATCTGCAAAAATGTGAGATATCCATGGAGAATTGTCTCCTAACACTGTTGAGGAAGAGATTTTCATTAGGGATCACAAATAATATCTTGTAGACTGCTGGTTCTTACCAGGAGAACTAATAAACATGCATCTTCCTGGGTCCCACCCCAGAGGTGCTGATTCAGTAGGTCTAGGGTAGGGCCTGACAATATGCATTTCTAAAAGATCCCAGTTGAAGCTGATGCTGGTGGTTCCTGGAACACCCTTTCTGCACTGTTATAGATAACAACTTACTTCTCTGATGTGTATGGAATAATTGGAATTGTAGGAAAAGATGGTAACAAAGAGATACAGCTAAAGCCCATGTGCAGAAGGGAAGAAAGATAAAAGGAAAAAGAGGAGAGGAGTTGGTCTGCTCTTACTCAGGATGAGCAATATTGGGACTGCAGGCCTGTGTGCACAGCTGTGAATGCCTCCTTCGACTTTCAGGTGGGAGGTGGCACAGTGATTTTGCTTTTCTAAGCCCAAGACTCAGAACTGAGAGGCATGATCCTCTACTAGCTGTATCCAAAAGGAGATGTTTATGCTTAAATACATATCCCTATTCTCATCTATCTCCTTCTTCTACTGAGCTCCATTTCACCTGGTCCTTGGGATGGAAAGTTTCCTGAGTTGCTGGTATTGGATTTCTCCTCCCAGTAATATTTATCTATCGATATAATCTATTCAAGGCACGCACGCTCATACTGGCATTTGCCATACTGACAATCCCATGACATTTTGTTGGGGAATGTTTTTCCTACGTGCTTTTGTATGCTATTCTGGGAAACTAAGCCTAATTCTAGCTTTTCTCATTAACTTCAGAGAGAGCTGTACATGAGCCTCTAGAAGCATCAGTAAGTATCTTGTTATTATTTTTAAGCATGACACGGTGTATGCATAATATACATTTGATGCCCTCTGAGATCAAAATTAAAGTTGCCAAATGAAAACAAAGGTGTAGAGTCTAAATTAGAAGAATAACAATCAGTGACGTCACCAGGATTGGTGTTACCCAGTGCAGTAACTCATGGTGTCACCTCCCCCCATGGACTTCCTCCCATACCAGACCATACAGAAATTTAGTAATGTTTTTTGTACTAATGTTTCTCATAAATTGTAATTCCAGTATATCACTGAATATAATGGCAAAAGTAGTGACATAAACAATTAGCAAAATTAAAATTACACTATCATACGCACAGCCTAAATGTATTTACATTTACGTAGTTTCATGTGGTCAGGGACAGAGTACCCAATAGGCAAGGTATGCACGGACTTACTTGTGCTTACTTACTAATCGGTAGCGTACAACTTCACCTCTTTTTCACCACATTAAAGATGTGGTGAAACCCATGTGAAGCTGTGCGCTACCGATTAGTAAATAAACACAAGCCCATGCGTGCCTTGCTTACTGGTTAATCTGCCCCTGCATGTGGTTAAAGTGAAAATTTGGTGACAAAATAATAGCATTTGAAGAACTACATCAAAATTATGTTCATTTTAACATTAAACTTTACCGTTACATGAGATTCATTAATGGACTAGGTTTGCATAATCAGTAACAGCCCAAATAATGTAGAAGTCACAGATTGTAGACAAATGCATATGGAAATATATTCATAAATGAAATAACACCATAAAAAGAGACAGGAACAAATACACAAGTATTTCAGCACTTAGTGAGCATCTCGACTAATTCAGAACTTTCCTTTCCTGGCCTTCAAAGCTCCAAAGTTGTGAATGACTTCATCGAAATCAATGCCTTTTGCCAACACACTTTTTTAATGTGTCACTATTTTTTCAAACCATAATTCAAACACAAACCCTGAAAATCTCATTAAAGTCAGATATATATTTGCAAGACAGTGACGTTTTTAAAGAAAATGAAAACAAGACTAAAATAAAAAAACTGACTTTAAGATTTAAGTTATATTTCTAAACATGTATCAAGAAACATAGTATTTCTCCCACTTTGTTTTAAACTGTTTCTCTATGTAGTTATCAAAGAGTTATATAATAAATAATTGTTATACATGTAAATTTATTATCAATTTTAATCACAGAATATGTGATAAATATAGCTGTAAATTACTTAAATGTAGTATTTCTCAGATTATATGAATACAAACAACAAAATTGTTTTGTAAAATCCTTCCACATTGAATTACAACATTATTAGTTACAACATTGTTAGTAACTGAGAGGAAGCCTTTTTTGATTTTTCTCCTTCTTTTCCTTTACTACTTCATTCTCAAAAAACTTATTGATGTATGTTCACAAATACTATTTGTCACAATATTGTAGCTAAAATACCAGAAAATTGGACAAAATCAGTGACTACAAAAACACAGGCAGCAATGAAAACAACAGCAGTGCTTGTAGTGCATGCAGATGAAACCACGTGATTTGAAGGGTCATTGTAATTGAGTAATAAGGACAGCTCTGGCAGGAGCACATTAGAAGGTTCAAAAAGTAAATTGGCTTAGAGTTTTAGCCTCGTAGGTATATTAGGGAGCCTTGGTGGAGCGTGGTTAAGAGATATGTGGCTGCTAACCAAAAGGTCGGCAGTTGGAATCCACCAGCCGCTCCTTAAAAACCCTATTGGGGCAGTTCTACTCTGTCCTATAGGGTTGCCATGAGTCAAAATCAACTTGACAGCAATAGGTAGGTAAATTGATACATGTAAGCTGGGCTTATGAAAATTGTTTTGCTGTTATAACTAACCACAGGGATATTTTTTGTAAAAAATAAATTTCTGCTGAAACACTGCACAAAATTTTATAGACAGTCATTTTGGTGTCACCTCCTCTGACCGTGTCACCCACTATGGTCCGCATCCCCTACACTCCCCTAGTGATGCCCATGATAATGATCTTTTTTCAGTCTTTGTTCTTTTTGACTTCTCTGCTCTATTTGATGGTGTTATTCATGGTCTCTTGGAGGCATACTACTCTCTTAACTTCCATGACATCATATTTTGGGTCTTTTTACATAATAATTTCATTGTTTTTATAAAATTTAACCTTACTTATTATTTTAAAAAATTAAGCAAGCAAAAAAAGTATTATAAAGCAAACAATTACCCCAAATCCCATAAGCCAGAAATAAACATTATTAATATTAGATGAACAACATGCCAAACTTCTCTCTATGCCTTATAGATGGGATGAAGAGACGAGTAAGTATACATGTAGATTGAGTCTTTGGGTGGCACAAACAGTTAAGCACTGGACTATGAGCCAAAAGACTGGCAGTTCAAACAAAGACCTGACAATCTGCTTCCTAAATGTCACAGTCTTGAAGATCCTATGGAGCAGTTCTACTCGGACACATGGGGCCACCATGAGTCATAACTGACTCAACAGCAACTAAAACAACAATATATGTAGGTTAGAGACAGAGAAAGAAAAATAGATAGGGAAACATAAATAGGAAAAGATAGATTGATATAGACTGAACATGCTTCAGGAGCCCTGGTGGCACAGTGGTTACGCACATGGCTGCTAACCGAAAGCTCAGCAGTTGGAACCCACCAGCCACTCCGTGGGAGAAAGATGTGGCCGTCTACTTCCATAAAGATTATGGCCTTGGAAACCATATGGGGTAGTTCTGCTGTGTCCTATAGGGTAGCTATGAGTTGAACTAACTTGACAGCAATGGGCTTGGTTTTTGGTTTTGAACATAGTTCATAAAAGGGGATTATAGTCTATATGTTGTTTTAAGCAAAATGTTAAAATTTATGTGAATTTAACAAAAAGAAAAGAAACTGGAGGTATTTCCAGTTAAACTGGCTGGCAGGCAGGGTCTGCACAGGGAAGTCTAATCAAGCCAAGGTAAAAAGCATCAAGTACCATCCTGGCTTGCTGCCACCCGGCCCAAAGCTCGTAAGCAGACACTATGGCATGGTGGTCATTTGCACAGACTATGGGTCTGAACTCTCCAGGTTGAAATCCCAGTTCTGCTGTTTATTGGCCTTGAGACCTCTGGCAAGTTACTAACTTCTTATACTTCATCTACAAAATGGAAATAATGATTGTTGTTGTTGTTGGCTGTCTTCAAGTTGATCTTCGACTGATGGCATCCCCGTGCGCAACAGAGTAGGACTGCTCCATAGGGTTTTCTAGGCTGTAATCTTTTTTTTTAATTGTTGTGCTTTAAGTTAAAGTTTACAATTCAAGTTAGTCTCTCATACAAAAATTTATACATACATTGTTATGTGATCCTTGTTGCTCTCCCTATACTGTGACAGCACACTCCTTTCCACCCCGGACTTCCCGTGTCCATTCAACCAGCTCCTGACCCTCTCTGTCTAGGCTGTAAACTTTATAGAAGCAGATTTCAGGCCTTTTGTTCTGCAGAGCCACTGGGTGGGTTCGAACTGCCAACCTTTAGGTTAACAGCTGATAGCAAACCCCTTGGGCCACCAGGGTTCCTAAAATAATAACAGAACTTATCTTATGGGGTTATTGTGAGGATTAAACATAAAGTGCTTTGAACAGGGCCTAGTACATAGTAAGGTCTTATAGCTATTTACTGTTGATATTAATGCCCAATTCTGGAATATAGTTAGACAAGGAAAATCAGGCAGTTAAAAAAAGTCTTTCATATGAAAGACAGAAAGCAAATAAACAGGAAAAAATCCACTTGGGAAGAAACAGAAACTATGAAGGGAGGAAAAACATTCCAAAATTATCATTTCTCTCCTCAGAGAGAGAAATGAAGAACAGAATACCATTAAACAGCAATAGCGAAAGAACAGCAAAGAATGAAAAAGTTCCTGGCTAGAACTAAGAAAATAATGTAAATAGGAGACCAGGTGTTAATGGTTCTGGCAAGGCAGAGAAAAACCAAAATTTGAATATTGTGAGTAGAAGAGAAAAAAAAAGGTAGCGTATAAAGAGCTAAAAACAATAAGGAATTTTATATAATAATGATGTGATGTCTAGCATTTGGTCTTCATAGTCAGTGTTCAGTAAAGATGGCGTGAATTAATAAATAGATCAATAAATGGCTACAATTTTTGGAGAAGCAACAAGTCATGAGCCATTGAGAAGTGACATACTGGCAAAGTAAATCTTTTATGGAAAACAATTTCGCAATATGTCTCAGGAAGGCTCAGAAAAGTTTTTACCCTTTAACGTGATAATTATATTTCTTGTAAATTACCCTTGGCAAATAGTCTCAGAAATGTAAGCAAATATTTATGTACAAAGATCTTCGGTACAGTGCCACTTCATTATCAGAAACCTAAGGAAATATAAGTACTCAATAATTGGGGCATCATTAAATATATTCAATATATCTAGATACAGTGAAACTCTGAATAGCCATTCAAAAGTGATTTGGAAGAACTTTTGATGATAATGTGGAAATGTTCCCAATAAAGGGTGAAAATATTAAGATAAAAAATTGAGTAAACTACCAATTTTTTAAATGTCAACAACTTTCAAATAAAAGATATATACCAAATTGTTGGTAGGGGTTATTTCTTAGTGAAGTGATTTACTTCTTTCTACTTTCTTCCATTTTTTCAAATTTTCTGTAGTAAGCAAGTATTCATTTTATGAATAGAAAATAAACTTTTGTTTAAACTAACCCCTCTCAGCTCCAGTCCAGATACTACCCTATTTTTGAAGCTCTCTCTCTTTCTTTGCCTTGCTAAAATGAAATGTAATTCCTCCCTCCTCCCTTCTTCTGAATTCCAATAGCAATTCATCTGTACTCCTCGTTCTACTTAATAAAAAATATTAGTCTTATCTCTTCTGTTATTTTTAACCTTCGGGGGGGCAAGAATTATGTCTTAAATGCATGCCTCTTTTAGGATCCAGTAAAGTGCCTTAGACACAATCGGCGCACTCATCATTTATTGGTCAATTCAATAGACAACTATCATATGTCTATTGTATACCTAGAACTACTAAAGGGAAGTTGAAAGAGCACAGACATGGAATCAAGAGGTTTGGATCCAAAATTAGGCTTTGCATAACTCTGGGTAAATTGGCTAACCACAGTAGGCTTCATTTCCCTATAGTAAAATGAGGGTATCTTACGAGGATTCCCGTGCAAGCAATTTACTAAGGAAGCGCTCCCAGTAAAGACACAGTAAGAGAGTGGGCGGGCGGGCCTAAGGGGGTGAAAGACAGCAAAAAAGCCAAACATGGTGTGATCTCAGGTGAGATATATATAATACATATTAAATCATTGGATGCTAAGTTAATTTACTCTCAAACATAAACATAATTCAGAAAAAGGGAAAATCCAGAGCTTCATCTGCAAAGGTATTAGGAGGTGAGAGCTTATAATTGGATCTCCTCAACACAAATCCTTGCTTCCCTAAAATCCTGAACAACAAAATACTTCCTTTGAATCCAAGTTCCTCTCTCCGCACCTCATCTACTCCCTCCTTCCTGCTTAACTTGTATTTAAATTATGACATCCAGGCTTTCAAATCCTCTGTCTTCTACCTCTCCTGCCATTATTTTCTCCACAAACATGCATATTTATCCCTGTGTTTTTTGTTTTTAATTTCTTCCCACCTGGAATGTTCTTCACCCTTGTCCCAAGTTATCTACACCAAAGTTCCACAACAAAGATTTCCACAAATACTTTGGTGATTCTTCAGCTCATATAATTGCCTCCAACACTAAGAAAATGATTAGAAACGATATGACAATGACAGTTTGTAATTAATGTCTAATCTCTATGATACTAAATCTAGCTGCTACAGGCATCTACCCTTTCTCCCCCAACTAGACTGTAATCCTCCAAGGACCGTGTATTATATCCCTTTCACGTCACCTGGAACAGATCTAGACAAACCATAGACAAACATAATGTGAGAGATGGTGCCATCTCACCTTAATAAACATAATGACTATCAAACATAATCACACAAGATAAACTTCACTTTATAAAATAACACACTAATACAATCTACGATCTGTTTCCTGATGAATGCTGACATGTTACTTACTTCAGGCTAATAAAGTAAAAAGTTATAAAAGAAAAAAAAAGCTATCAAAATACACATCTTTAAATGCATCTTGAAGTTGATTCATTTGGGTGTTTATATATCTGAGGATCACAGTGTATCACATGATTGAAATAAATAGTATTCTACATGCAGATGTCCAGCACTTAAGAAAAAACATGAGGCAGGGCAGCGGTAAGGCATCAGGCCTGGGAGCACAGCAACGTCAAGCATTTCTGACTTGGCAGATGCCTGATTACAGCATTAAGACTGTGTTCTGTGATTTGGATGTCAATAATATGTTTTTCATATGCTGCCTAGAATCAGTGTTGGAAGAGATGTAAATTTCCACCCTATAGAATACTGCCAACTATGAGAAAAGTATTAATGCTCCCTAGGGTTATTTCTTTGAGTGTCACTGGTTCTCTGGAAATATATTTATAGGTAAAAAGAAAACATCTGAGGAAGAAGACAAGAATGGGTTAAGCAGGGTGTACGCCGACTGGGCTTGCTTTCATATGCAGCTTGAGATACTAAGCCATCTTCCTCAGTGGTTTCAACATTTGCTTCATAATTTGCCCCCTTCATTCCCTGCTCATGTCTCTGGTTCCTTCATCTTCATATTAAATTTTTAACTCCCTGGCCTTAGAGTCCTGGATCTCCTTAAGTCTTAAGCACCTTCATCTTTACTCCCCTGCATTCACTCCCAAGTGCGGCCACTTCCCAGGCATTGACGTGACTTGACACTCTGCTCCAGCACGCTGATGCCAGGTCTGTAACAGCTTTCTCTCACCACAGTTTCTTGCCCTTCAATCGTCTCATCCCTCAGTTCCACTTTCTTTTCTTAATTTGTTCTCCAGTCTCTAATATTTTCCTAACCTCCAAGAAAAGCTAGCTTCCTTCTGATAACATTCAGCACCACCAAAATGTTTAGCTGATGCAGAACTAGAATCTAGATTTCCTCACTCTATTATCCTCCTCTCATATCTACCTAAACATTTCCTAATTTTTAAAAAGTCCAATTTACCATTTTTTTCTTTTATGAACGATGTTTTAATGTCATACCTAACAACCTTTTACCTAAGGAGAAATATGAATGACAAATAAGCACATGAAAAGATGCCGAACATCATTTGTCATTAGGGAAGTGTATATTAAAACCACAATGAGCTATTATCACACATCTATTAAAACGACTAATTTTTTTAAAATGACAATACTAAGTGCAGACAAAGATGCGGAGCAATGGGAAGTCTCATTGTTGTGTGTCTGACTGCCATACGTTTGCTCTGGAAGACAAATTGGCAGTTTCATATGAAGTTAACCATATACTTACCATATGGTCCAGCAATCCCACTTTTAGTATTTATTCAAGAGAATTGAAAATACGTTCACTCAAAAACCTGTACACAAATGTTAATATCATATGTTAATACCAAAACCAGGAAAAACTCAAATGACCTTCACCTGTGGAAAGAGTAAACAAGCTGTGGTGTATCTATACAACAGAATACTCTGCAATAAAAGAGAATGAACTACAGATACACACAACAACATGGATGAACCTCAAATGCATTTTGCTAGGTGAAATAAACCACACTCACAAGGCTGCATACTATGTGATCCCATTTATATGACATTATGTAAAATGCAGAACAATAGGGATAGAGAACAGATCAATGATTGCCAGAGCCTGGGAGTAGGGGGACAGGTTGACTACAGAAGGGCAGCAGAGGGAATAATTTGGGGTGATGGAACTATTATGTATCCTGATTACTGTAGTGGATACATGGCTTTATGTGTTTGCAAAAGTCCACAGAATCTTGGTAATTTATAAGAATAAATTTTACCATATGCAAATTTTAAAATAAAATAAATACAAAATGTAGGTTAGGAGTAGAGCAAAGGAGCATTTATATAATCCTATGGGGTTTAAATTGGTATAATCACTTTGGAAAACAATTTGACATCATCTTGTAGAGCTGAGGATGGACATATCTTATGACCTGGTTATTTTAACCCCACAGAGAAACTTGTGCATCTTTACCAGGAGACATGTATATAAATACACATAACAGCACTGTTTATAAGAGCAAAAATCTGGAAACAACCCAAATGTCCACTGGCAGGAAAATAGATGAATAGATTTGGAATGTTGGAGGTTAATATTTAGTTTGGGGGTGGGGGACTGGGGGTGGCAGGTTGTCCTGCTACATGACCTTTGCAGTAGTTCCTGTTGCCCATTTCTTGATACTCCAGACTCCCATCAATTCTGTGAGCCTCAACCCCTTCAGTAAACTTCCTTTTTCCTTACCATGGCCTAACCTAGTTTATGTTGCTTGCAACCAAGAACCTGAAAGGTTCAAAGTCAATCAAAACGTAACATGTCCCTTCAACATGTAGGCCCATCATCTTCCAAGTCATTCACACCAAACCTGGCATCACTTTAACAACTTTATCTGTCTTCCTACCCTGTCATTTCTACCTATTTAACATGTCACACACCTGTTGGAAATAAGTGCAGACTTCTGTGAAATCACAGTAGCAGAAAGACCTGTTTAAATCCTACTAATCCTTCAAGAGGGCCCTGGTGGCCCAGTGGCTAAGAGCTATGGCTGCTAACCAAAAGTTCAGCAGTTTAAATCCATCAGCTGCTCCTTGGAAACCCTATGGGGCAGTTCTACCCTGTCCTATAGGGTTGCTATGGGTCGGAATCCACTAGATGGGTGATGGGTTGGTTTGGTTTTTTTTTTTTTAATCCTTCAAGAAGCACCGTATTTTTACGCAAGTAATGTGCGCCTTCTATGCTTGTTCGCCAGCCGTGTCCCGCCCCCGCCCCCCTCACGCCGTATTTTCCGTAGGCCTGCTATGCTAATTTTTTTACAGCAACATGTAAAAAAATTAGCATAGCAGTGCTTATGAAGATACCTCATGGGAGAGAGCCCGCTGGCAAACATAGAAGGCGCACATTATTTGTGTAAAAATACGGCGATTCAAAATCAGCTCTTGTATAATAACCCCCATCCCCTATGCCTAGCCAGATAATAACCAGTCCACTTTCTAAACATTTATAGCACAATTTACCCATTTTCCTGTCCTTATTAATGCAATCAACTAATGTTTATTGTGTACCTACTCTGTGCCAGGAAATATTATAGAGGCTGGATATAGAGCAGAAAACCAAACAGATATCAAACCTTGTGTAGTGAGGAGACAGACAATGAACAAAATAATGAGGAGGAAAATTAAATAGAAAAGGGACTAGGGAATTTTACGGAGGGTGCCATTTTATATAAGATGGGCACAGAACGTCTCACTGAAAAGGTGACATTTGAGAAAAGCCTGTGAAGGAGTGGACCAAGTGGCCAACTCAGGGAAGAGCATTTGAGACAGAAGGAACAGCAAATGCAGAGTCCCTGAGTTCAAACCATGCCAGATTTTTTGAGCAAGAATGAAAAGGCAGAGTGAGCAAGGGGGAAAGTAGTAGGATATGAGGTGAGAGGGGTAACGAGGAACCAAATCATAGAGGGTCTTGTTGATACTGGTAAGGCCCTTTGGCTTTTACACTGAAATAGGAAGGTATTGAAGAGTTTTCAGCAAATATGGCTGATTTACTTTTTTTTTCCCTTCTTCTTTTTTATTGTTGTACATATACATAGCACAAAATTTGCCAATTTAACATTTTTCATGTGTACAATTTAGTGACATCAATTACATTAATCATGTTGTACAACCATCACCAATATCCTTTGCCAAATTTCCCATCACCATAAACAGAAACACAATGCTTCATAAACAATGACTCCTCCTTGGCCCCTCCCTCTCACCCTCGGTAACCAATAATAAATTTTGGCCTCTATACATTTGCCCATTCTTATCATTGCATATAAAGGAGATAATACAATATTTGTCCTTTTGTGATTGACTTGCTTCACTTGGCATAATGCTTTCAATGTCCATACGTGTTGTAGCATGTATCAGGACTTCAATTCTCTTTATGGTTGAGTAATATTCCATTGTATGTATGCACCACATTTTGTTTATTACCTGGCTTCCTTTTAATAGGCTCATTCTGGGTCGAGAATAGACTGTGGGGATGAGGGCAGAAGCAGGGAGACAAGAGGTTACTATCCTTTGGCAAGATGTTGGTGGAAACAGCATAGATTGCTAACCTCCCTAAGTTCCTCTCAGAAATAAAAAAAAACAAATACGGTAGCATAAGAAAATGTTTAAAAAATTAATTCATGGACAATGTCTCTGACAAACAAGCAGACAATGAATCCCCACGAACCCAGAATACAGGTTGGGTGCAAAAGGCATGTGGGAACAGCAGCTCTGCACAAAACAAGGATTTTCAATGGTCCTGAGAGTCAGGGAACCAGAAATTGCCAGCAAGTCATCATGCTGAAAGGGAGGAGCCCCTCCTTGGAATGGAGAGATCAGTGGACCAATCTGAGAAAAACAACTACAAGAGGAAAAGGCTACTCAGACCCCCTGGTCCCACACACCCTCTGGGAAAGTAAAGAGCTCCACACTGTGGATACCCTAAAGAAGGAACTTTGGGGTTAAAAAAAAAAAGAGTGTCCAGATTTGGGGAGTGACGGGTAGGGGAGCCAATGGAGGCAATGTTCAGAAATTACTGAAAAGAGACAGCAACACTGAGAGGCCATGCTTTTTAATACTTCAAAGTAACAACAGAAGAGGGAGCCCAAGAGCTGTGAAGCTTGGAAAGCTATCCAGACCCATACCCACAGGAGCCTCCTTGGTAAAAGTTCAGGTAAACCTACCTCACTTAAGCGTGAGTAGCATAAAAGGAGAGTATTTGATTCAATATGCAAATACACTGGATTTTTTATTTTCTCCTTTCCATGGGGATAAGGTGACAGAATAGCATGTAACTGTTACATGCTCTGGCAGTGTAGATACAGCACAAAACTGGGGGAAGAAAGTGAGAATATAAGAAGAATACGCTTGCTGGTTGCCTTATAAGGGTAAATGAAAATTATTTTAGCATAGACAGGGCAGGGAGGTAAAAAGAGGTTACTAGCTAATTTAATATTGCTCATGGTAGAGAACCAAAAACCTCTTTACCCCTTGGATATGTATGTAGGCAGGAAATCATTTGGATTAGGACCCTAGAACCTCTGCCAGAACAATATGAACAACTTTAGGACTGTAGGTCACATTCCCAGACAATAAGCCCCATTTGAAAGCACTCGACAATTTGGAAAAGGTACTCTTGGTAAGACAAGGAACTTGTCTTACATGCAGTAAGGAGAAGCCAGAAACTATATGTGTGCAATTTGGGGGGCACAAGCCAGTGTTGGCTGAGGAAGCATATGGAGGTGTCACAAGACCAGCTCCTCCAAATGCTTCCAGGAAACTTAATCTAAAATTTTGATAGAGGAGACAAAAGATCTGTTACATAGAGGACAGAGCATCTCTTTTTGAGCCCAAGAGGTGTCAACAGCTGCAGTGAAAAGTAGTAAGGCAGAGTAGGAAAAAACCTGGGCTTGAAATGACTTTCATTGGCTTTGAATTCTAGTTTCACCAATAACTGAGTTATCTTAGGTAAATTCCTCACCTTCTCTGAGTTTCCATTTTCTCATCTCTACAATGCCCCTAATAATGTATACCTCACAATATTCTTGTAAGGACTGGTACAAAAGAGGTATGGGATATGTCTTAGTTATCCCCTTCTCTCACTCTTCTCCCCACCTACCATACTCATTCTGTAAGACATCAAGGTAAACAAACTCTCTACTCACCTTTGCAGATCAAGTGAAATAATACCCTGACACATTGGAGGGCCACTTCTTATGCTGTCCTCAGAGGTTAAAACAGTTAGCGCTCACTCTCCAGACACTTACTTTTTAAAAAATTTAACTTTATGTATTACATAATGCTTTCTATGCAGGATAAATATTAATGATGTTTTTAACAGCTTTTTATAGTTCCTAGTCTACGGTTTTGTTGTAGATCATTAAGCAGTTGTTGCATTCCATTTGTGGTTGAAGTCATCTTTGCATTGCTTTGACTGTGCCATATTGTTTTGTAAACCATGTGGGAAACCTCCAGAATGAAAGGCTCTTCATCAATACAAGTCATTAGTATTCTATCGTTTTAGAAGAAGAGTTTACTCTCTAGGCATATGCAATTGAATCTAATTAAGGGCATTTGCATCATCTAGTTCTAGCAAAAGCAACACTGTCATTCTGTCATATTAATTTTATTTCTGTCACCTTAATGTTTAACAGCTGCATCTAAAAAGCTAGGATGCTGGGTCATGCAGGAGAACAGCAAGGAAGACACTGGGAACAGCATCATCATTCAATTCATACTAGTTGGCAATCTGAGGGGCTCCCTGCCCTGAGCTTTGTAGTTTCTACAACCATAGGGATCCAAAGGCACATTTTTCTACAATGTGGTGCAGCTCCAAAACAAAGAAAAATTACAATCCATAGACAAATACACAAAACAGGCTGTTGAAGAGCAATCAGAGACAGCATAACTCGTTTCTGGCCAAAATGTGAAGAGGGAGAAACACAGACCTTCCAGAAAACAAATAACCATTACCTCTAGTTCAGAAGAAGCAACCGTGTGCAAATGAACACATTGCCCTTACAGGAGTCAAATAAAACCCCAAAAACATTGCTGTCGAGTCAACTGGTGTTGACTCGTGTTGACATGTGTTTCAGAGTAGAACTGCTCCATAAGGTTTTCAATGGCTGTAGTTTTATGGAAGTAGATCGCCAGGCCTTTCTTACATGGCATAACTGGGTGGATTCAAACCACCAACCGTTCGGTTAGTAGTCAAGCACAAACGATTTGTGCCACCCACTGGAGCTAAACAGTCTCCCCAAAATAAGGCAGTCAAATTTCCATGTCCCCAGAACATGTCATTCCCCTATTGCAATGTGCTGTATTCACAAGTTCTAGTGAAGACCCTTTGGAGCAGAGCACAGACCAGACACTGTTCTAATGGCGTTATCAACAGGCATTTATTACTCACAGAACAAACAGGACAGGGATGAGTAGAACAGCAAACATCCTCATCAGCCAAGCTTCCCCAAGGTTATTAGGCTCCCGTCCAGAGTGCAATGTTACATCACATCCATGCACGCCCCATTTAGTGCCATGGGAGAAGACCGTCAAAGCCAGTCTCTCCCGGGGTTAATATACTAACAGGACAGCCATGTCTATGTGCCAAACAGCATATACAGAGAGCAAGTAGGGGAAAAAAGTAATAAAAGGTAATAGGAGTAATGAAAGTGGAAGGCCCCTTTCAAGCAATGGACATTACGCATTACCCCTGTTCAGGGTGGGTGACCATCTTCTGATGGCTATTCTAGATTTACTGGCATCAGGAGCATTCTTTCCCCCCTTTACCCCACTAAGATAGCTTAACAGAGTTCTGGATTTCTTCAGAAGGCAATCATTTCCCCCTAAGGTACACATTTTACTTTGTGTCCTTTAGTAGCTAGGGAGATGGTGAGAGAGATTACAGCACACCCAGCACCTGTCTAAAGCCCTCCCCCACTCACTTTATGATTAAAACCAAAATCCTTAGTAGGGCTTACATCAAGGATTTCAAACTCAGGCTTGGTATGAGGTGATAAATGACAACTAACCTTAGGCCTGTGGGTCAGGAACATTAGGGAGTGGTGGGGTCTGTGGCTAATGCGCAAGGCACAAGGCCCATACGAAAGGAGCAGCCTCCCCTCAGTTCTACCTGATTATTGCATGTGGACTAGGAAGACAGTGTTGTGTGCCAGGTCTTCCAACTGGTCAAGAGAAGCCAACTCACTGGATTTTAAAATCTGATTTTTAAATAATTTAAACTTACAATACTGTATAGACGAATATTATTCAGATCAAACAAAACCAAATTTGGCTCATAAATCACCATTTCACAACTTCTGCACATGCCCAGAACATATCACATATACATAGCAAACAATTAATACATGGGAGAATCATCAAAATAAGACAAGAATATATAACCAGGGCAATATGCATCATCTAGCCTGCATTCCATATTTTTTAATCATTTGGGCAGGGGATGAGCTGAAGTATCACTTGGTACTGATTATAAAAAGAGAGCCTTATTAAGCAAATTTATGATATAAACAACATTAAAAGCGAATTCTTAACTTCTTAAAATTAATTGATTGAAGAAACCTCTGAGTATATACTAAGACACAAAGCAATTATGTATTAGCCAAGGCAAAAACTAATTCTTCATTCAGTTAAGACATATATTGATTGTAGTTTTTGTCCTATGTCCAAAATACTTCGGTATTCTCAGTTTTCATGTTGTTGAAATAGCAACAATTCAAATCTTTCACTAATTTAAATAGACATCGCCTTTGAAATTAGTGTAAAATAAGAGATTTCTAGCTAAATATTATTTTGCTTCCAAAATTGGAAAATTGTGATTTTTATAAGATATATCAGCATATCCTTTCACTAATTCCCTGATACACAAGGTACAACCATTCTTTCTTGCATAACACATAAGCTGGCTTCAAATAATTCCAGAAAATGACTTTCAAAAATGTTTGAGCAATGGTAATGCCAATGTAATATGTACATTTTCACAGGATGAAATCGCTGAACAATAAGTTATTTGGATGTCTAAGATACAGAACTTTTTAAGACATCTTATTTCTTTACAGTTGCATTTCAGGCAGTAAAATCTAATAAAATAAAATGGGATAATTCTATTTATTATCCTCTCCACTATGCAGGTATATAAATCTGTGTAAAGTTGAACAACAAACCAATCCTCACAATGGTAAGTGTTCTTATGATTTCCTCATGAATGAATTTTTCATAGCTGGGTCACTGGATAATTAGCTGTCGGCCTGAATAAGCTACTTAGCATATTGTGCAGCTATATGTATTAATGCTCAAACAATACATTCCTAAGTTTGAAAGCAAGAATCCCTGGCGGTGCAACAGTTGAGCACTTGGCTGGTACCGAAAGGTTGGCAGTTGGAACTCACCCAGTGGCTCTGCAGCAGAAAGACCTGGCAATCTGCTCCCATAAAGATTACGATCTAGACAACCATATGGAGCAGTTCTACGCTGTCACATGGGGTCGCTATGAGTTGAAATCAACTCAACGATACCTAACAACAAGTTTGAAAGCACTTGCTTCCTGCACCTTGTCTCACAACGGCAGACATAATATTGGACTGACTTGTGATTCTTGGATTTAATTCTTGTACCACAACTTTATAAATAACCTGGTGTATACAAATACAGCAGGACAAGGAGTTGCCTAAACAGTAACACTGTGCTGGACAGTAGGAGGTTCCAGGAATGATCCAAGTATTTATACGCAACTATAGGGTCGCTATGAGTCAGAATCAACTCGACAGCAACGAGTTTGGTTTTGGTTTTATCATCATGAAAAACGTCAGTGCTCCTCTGGGTCACCCACCATCTGAATTGATAAGTACTGGTGCCTTCCAATTCAGACAGAGCTGTAAATAACACCAACAGGTGTCCCAGGCCTCAGTTTGATTTTCTATCTACTGTTGCTTAAAGGGGACAAAAATGGTTACTGAGCATCTGCCAACTTGATAAAATGTTACAATTATCCTAACTGTGTAATACCTACCAGCCTTTTAACAGGGCTGTAAGTGGAATATGCCCAGGGAAAAGTAGCTTAAATCTCTTAGTAGTTTTAGGATATACTTCATTATTTTGGGTTTTCTTCTTAGAAATAATGAAAAAGGGAAAGTGTATTTTCCTCTTTCAGCTAAACTTGGATATACTAAGATATAGATTTGTTTGATTTAAAAAAAAATTGTTCAGAACCACTGCTATTTCATTATATTGGCATGGAAGTTTGGAAATGTTTCAAAGCTCAAATGGTCCTTTACCTAAGGGGTATCTAGTAGACTTTTATTCTCTGCTATCAAACTCCTAAAGTACTCACTATAGTAAATTTATTTTTAAACCTTTGTTTCTTGTATTAACTTTTATTTAAATAAATGAGTATTTAGCAAAGTTGTTGGCAAAAACAAAGTTAAGGAGCTTGTGATTGCTAACATTCTATGACTTGACATCTTAAGCTAGTAAAAATGATGTAATACTGATCAGAAATATTACCTGATCCAATCATGAATTTGAGTTGAATCTCTTCAAAATACTGTGATAACACATCATCTTTCAAGATTCCCTATAGTAGGAAACCCTGGTGGCGCAGTGGTTAAGAGCTACAGCTGCTAACCAAAGGTCAGCAGTTCAAATCCACCAGGTGCTCCTTGGAAACCCTATGGGTCAGCTCCACTCTGCCCTATAGGGTTGCTATGAGTCAGAATCAACTCGATGGCAGCGGGTTTGGTTTTTTTTTTTTTAATAGTACAACTGTACTGCCAGACAAAATAGAGTATGAAAGCAACTGAGTCAGTTTGTTATGCAGAAGTAAACATATACATTTAAAAAAACTACATTTTAATGTAAATTATAAAACTAAGGAAAATTTTGTAGAGAACAGTTAAAATAACACCCAAAATCCTATTATTAACTATCCTATCATAAACATAGTGGTTAACTTGGTTTATTTCCTTCTAGGTTTTCATTAACTAATATATACAAACATGGTTATAATCATGATATGCAATCCATTCTTATCAATATTTTTTCACATAACATATCATACACATTTTTCATGTTATAGACTGATGCTCATTTCTATAATATATAAAAGCTGTATAATATTCCTGGAGAGTTATAAAATAATTTTGAACTATTTTTTTTCCATTAGGAGTAAGGCTATCATGAAAATCACCACGTATCACTTCCATGTTATAAATTATTTCCTTTAGAATTACTTTCTTAGGCTAGCTCCACAAAAGTGGGATTATTAACAGTCAAGGGGGGACATTACTGTGGTTTTTGACTCAAGTTACTTTTTACAGAGTCTAACCAGTTTTCAACAATAACAGTAATAGTATTGCAATATCTCCTTCACCATACACTCACCAGTACTATTCATTATCATTTTTCTAACTTAAGAAAGAAATGTATTAGTATTGTTTTTATTGTGCTAAAAATATAAATAACAAAACATTTGCCATTTCAACATTTTTTACATGTACAACTTAGTAACATTAATTCTTTTATCATGTTCAACCATCATCACTCTCCATTTCCAAATTTTTCCATCACCCTTAACAGAAACTCAGTGCCCCCTAAAGAATGTCTCATCCTCTCCCCACCCCCAACCCTCTCCTGGTAATCACTAGTGAACTTTGGTCTCTACACCTTTGCCTATTCTAGATATTTCATGTAAGTGGGATCATTAGGTATCTAAGAAAGAATTTTGGTACCAGAAGTGGGGTGCTGTTACAACAAATACCTGAAATGTGGAAGTGGTTTTGGAATTTATTAATGGGTAGAGGCTGGAAGAATTTTGATGCACTTGATAGTGACAGCCTAGATTGCCTTGAAGAGAATGTTGGTGGAATTATGGACATTAAAGGCAATTCCGATGAAGGCTCAGAAAGAAATGAACAACCTTGTAGAGAAAGCATCTATCATCATGAACAGGATGTTCCTAGAAATATGGATGTTAAATGTGCTTCTGGTGAAGACTTAAAAGAAAATGATAAACATATTGTTGGACAATGGAGGAAAAGTGATCCTTGTTATAAAGTGGCAAACAGTTTTTCAGAATTATGGTCATATGTTTTGTGGAAAATAGAACCTGTAAGTGATGAACTTGGATATTTGGCTGAGGAGATTTCTAAGCAAGATATTAAAGGGGGGTGTAATTCCTCTTGCTGCTTATAATAAAATGCAGAAGGAAAGAGATAGATTGGGCAATGAACTGTGCAAAAAAAGAAATTAGAACTTAAAGATCTGGAAAATGCCATTTTAAAAATTAAGAGAGCATACCCTAGAAAGGACACCAATGGTGTGGCTATACAGCCATTTGTTAAAGAGATTTGGCTTGTGACCACTGGATTCAGTCAACCATCTCAGCAGAAACTCTACCATCTTAGACTGAAAGGGACAGAGACAGGGTGAAAGGAAGGAAAGCTGCCTGCCTCTTGGAATTCTACAGGCAGGAAATGGGTCAATGGAGCTACCGGGTTACAAATATCTGTTGTTGTCCAAGAAAAGGAAAGGATGACCCTGGGAACAGTTCAAAGACCAACAGGACTGTCGGAAGGAGCACAGGGGGCAGGGCAACCACTTTCTTGGTTTCAAGGGTAGGGCTACCTCCTAAGCTTCAAAGGGCAGGGCTATCACCTAGGTTCCAGAGGGTGGGACTGCCATGCAAGTGGGCCTGGAAAATGGGGCTACTGCCCAAAGTTGAGGAGGCGGCTGTTTTGTCAGTGGGCCAGGAGAACTGGGCTGAGCGGGCAGGGACACAAACCCAATGGGCTGCAGAAACAAGACCACCCAAAGCTGAGGGGATGGGGCCAATGCCCATAGTTGAGGGGCCCCTGTTCATTTCCCAGAGTTTGGTGCGGGGGGAGATCAATATCCAGAGGTCCCAGAAAACAGAGAATTGTTTTCAAGCCTTGAGATTTAATGATATTTGCTCTGCTATATTTTGGACTTGTTGGTACCCTGACCTCTTCTTTCCTCTTATTTCTCCCCTTCAGAATGGGAATGTCTACTTTATGCTGTTTCACCATCATACTTTGGAAGCAGATAACTTGTAACCTGGGCTTCACAGGTACATAGATGGAGAGGGATTTTGCCTTATGATGGACCAAACCCACAGTCTCACTCATATCTAATTTAGATGATTCATAAGATTGAATTTTGGACTTAAGAGTGGATGCTGGAATGAATTAAGACTTTTGGGGATGCTTGGATGGGGTGAATATATTTTTCACATGAGAAGGAGATGAATTTTAGGGGGCCAAATGGTGTAGGGCTATGGATTGAATTGTGTCCCCTCAAAAAATATGCTGAAGTCCTAACCCCTCTACCTGTGAACATGATCCTGTTTGAGGATAGCATTTTCCTTGTGTTATATTAATGAGGTGATACATGAGTAGGGTGGGTCCTAAACCTAATCCCTATGAGTGGTGTCTTATAAAAAGGAAAAAGGGACATGGAGAGATACACATACAGGAGGGAAGATGCCACATGAAGATAGAGGCAGATGCATCTACAAAAGCCCAGAGATGCCAAAGATTGCCAGCAGCTACTACAAGCTGAAAGAGACAAAGAAGGACTTTCCTCTAGTGTCGATGCCAAGAATTCAGACTTCTAGCCTCCAGAACTATGAGAAAATAAATTTCTGTTCTTTAAAGCCACCGACTTGTGATATTTCTGTTACAGCAGCACTAGGAAACTAAGACAAAGGACTAGGGTGCCAATACCTTCCATTGTTTTCACACTCACAAAGACAGCTGGGAATATGAAATCACTTTTCCACAGATATTATGTAGTTCAAGCAATTACTTTTCTCATCTAAAAATACACAGCAAAGGCACAGCATTAAATCAGGCACGGTAAATCATTTCTGGCCAACATTTAGAGGGACTGCAAATAAGCCACTAGGAATAGAGTGGTACTGTCTGAATTACACGCTTTGTCTTTGTGCTAAGTGATAGCCAGAAGGCCTATAAGAACTAAGACTTAAAATTATAAGTAAAAAATTCAATTGATGTGAAAGCTCTCTGAAAAGTATATAAAAAAATTGGTATTATTAAAAGGTCTACTAGAAAATGCTAATCCCATTATAGGAAAAATGTATTACTATTACTCATATTTGACAAATTAATGTATTTCTGGGAAACTGTAATAGCCTTTGTATTGGTCTTAGATCCCTATTTTCTACTCCTCTGTCTTCCTACCAGGTACTGTTCTGACCAGAGTAGAAAAAACGTTAAAAATTTTTAGAATATTGAAGTGAGCCCTTCCTTGAGAACAACAGTATTTTTGATATGAGCTGAAGTTTCTACTTTAAAAGAATGGAAATCAGTGAGTTAATGGTAACTACATAAACTGAAAATTTTTACATATCACCCCCAAAAATATATATATCATATCCAGTACACAGGAGAGCCATGGCCGGGGGGTGCAGGTGTGGCTGTGACTATAGCTCTAATGCAGCTATTCATCTGCCATGACAAGAGGAGACACACTTAAAAGTCCACCAGGAAGATCTGTTCTAAAACACTACATATCAGAATCAATAGAATAGATTTAAAGCAACAATCAGAGGAAAAGTAATAGCTTTAAACACGTCAATAAAATTCAAAGAATGAAAATAAATTAATTAAATTCTCAACTCAAAAAGTTCTAAAAAGAATAACATAGTAAATTAAAAGGAAGTAATAAATATAGCAGAAATTAATAAAGTACAGAATAGAAAAACAATATATATAATTAATAAATCAGAATCTTGCTTTATTAAAAAAAAATTCAAACCACTAGCTAAATTAATCACAAACTGAAGGAGACAGTACAAATATACCAAAAAAAAAAAAAAAGACATGGCAAGGGGAAAATAACCATTGAATCAAAACAATTTTTTTTAAATCATGAGATTACTTTTAACTAAATTTGAAAATTTAGATTATACAGATAACTTCCTAGGAAAATACAGTTTACCAAATGTGACTCCATTAGAGAGAGGAAGCTTAAACAGAACAATTTCTGTGTGAAAAATAAAGTTACAAAGGAACTACCCCACAAAAAAACCACAAGGCCCAAGTGTTTTCAGAAGAGAATGCTACCAAATCTTCCCAATACAGATAGGCCCAAAACTACCTATAATTTCCTGAGCATAGAAATGAAGGAACACTTTCAAATGCTTTTTATGAATTAAGTATGATAAGTATGATGTTTACACATAAGCCTGAAAAGACAGTACCAAAAAAAAATTTATAAACCTATATTACTTATCAATATCAACGCAAATACACTAAATATAATATTAGCAAACAGCATCTAACACCACATTAATAAAATAATAATACCATGAACAACCGGGATTTATTTAGGAATAAAATTAGTTTAATATTATGAAATTCTTCAATATAATGAACTATATTACTAGAGCTAAAGAGAAAAAGCATATTCTTATATCTATAGATGTTGAAAAATTTGTCAATTAAATTCAATATCCTTCCTAATTAAAAAAAAAAATCAAGAAAATAGGAATGATGAATACTTCCTTATTCTGATGATATATTTACTTAATGAGGAAATACTGGAGGATTTCTAAATTTACATGAAGATCAGGAACAAGGCAAAAATGCCCAGTAGCTCCACTATTTACTGCTGTACCGAGGCTATTAAGCAATGCAATTATACAGGAGAAATCAATTAAAGTTATAAGAATCGAAAAAAGTTGTAAAACTATTTCTATTTGCAGATATAGGGCAATGCACCTGGAAAACCTAGAGAAAAAAGTGATAAAACTAACTCAGAAAAGAAAATAATTTAGTAAGGTAGCAGGATATAAAATTAACATACATAAATCATTAGCTTTCATATACACAAATAATGACCAATTAAACGATACAGTGGTGAGGAAATCTCCATTTAAAATAGCAACAACCCAAAATAAAAAAACCACTTTGGGAAGAAAAAAACAAAACAAGAAATGTACAAAACCTATCCAAGGAAAACTTTAAAAGGCAGAAGTAAACTTGAACAAATGGAAAGACATCCCTTGTTCTTGTATAGGGTGACTCAGAATCATAAAGATGTCAGTTCTCCTTAAGTTAATTTCTAAAATTAATGCAAACCCAATAAATACCAACAAACTATTTTATGGAGTAAGACAAGTTGGTACAAAAGTTCATGGGGAAAAATTTTAAATGCAAGAATAGCTAAAGAAACACTAAAATAGATATTAAAACAGGTATTAAAATAGACCATAAAGCCTGTTCAGAGTGCCTGGGTGGTTCAAACAGTTAACACACTCGGCTGCTAACTAAAAGGTTGGAGGTTTGAGTCTACCCAGAGGTACCTCAGAAGAAAGGCCTGGTGATTTATTTCCAAAAAATCAGCCACTGAAAACCCTATGGAGCACAGGGGACTCTGACACACATAGGGTTGCCATGAGTCAGAGTCGACTCAACAGCAACTGGTTTTTGGTTTTATAAAGCCTGTTATCAAAAACTTGTTGTACCAGTGCATGAAAAAACAGACTAGTGCACAGAGCAGAAGGTACAGAAATAGGTCTAAGTACATATGAAGATGTTTTATATGATAAAGATGGCACCTCAAATCACTATGTCAAAGAGAAATTTTTAAATAAGCTGTGTTGGAACAACTGGGTAGCCACTTGGGAAAAGATAAAATTAGCTCTATACTTCATACCTTACACAAGAGTAAACTCCCAATATGAATTAGATATCTTAAAGAGAAAAATTAAACTGTACAAGTACTAGACAAATACATGGGTGAATTCCTCTACAATCTGGGGATAAGGAAAGTCTTTCTAACTATGACTCAAAATTCAGACACAATAAAACAACAGAAAAGTTGATGAATTTGATTAAATTTTTTTCTAAAATTTGCTTGGCAAAAAACATCATAAGCAAAATAAAAAAATCAAATGATAAAGTGGGAGAAAATATTTACAAAGTATCTTAGTCTGGGTTCTCTAGAGGAGCAAAACCAGTGAAGCATATATATAAACATATATAGAGAGATTTACTTTAAGGAAATGGCTCATGCAATTGTGGGGGCTGGCAGATCCCAAATCCATGGGTCAGGTAGCAGGCTGAAGACCTCTGCTGGCTCATATGGTTGCAGGGGCTGACAAACCCAAAATCTGCAGGTCAGCTGACAGGCTGGAGACTTCTGTAGGCCTATGTCTCAAGTACTGGAGGTCAAGTGATGAGAAGAGTACAGGGTAGAGAGAGAGAGAGTGAGCTTAGCCAGAACATCCACTTATATACTAGAGGCAGGCCACATCCCCAAGGAAACTCCCCTTTCAACTGATTGGTGATCACATCAGATCACAAGATGGAAAGCGATATTACATTCTGGAAGAACACATGCCAAACCACTGAGAATCATAGCCAAGTTGACACATAACATTAACCATTACACAATGTAAATCACAGAAAAGAGCTCATACCCCTGATATATAAAGAACTCTTAAATTTGAGGGAAAAAGAGATTTTTAAAAAATCTATGACAAAAGATTAGCAGAAAGATAGGGAGAAAGAGTAGCTACTGAGGCTGCCTATGTACAACCAAACACCTCATGGGATTTGGTTCCTTGGCTTGGAGGTTTAGGGTTTTAGTTTCATGGAACATCCCAGTTAATTGGCCTAACAATGTATTTAGTGCTTCTGTTCAACCTTATAGTTCATTGCGTAGTGCCTGGAATCTTAAAAGCTTGCAAGCGGCCATCCAAGTCACAACAATTGGTGTCTATCCACCTGGAGCAACAGAAGAAGAAGGAGAGTCAGGAATAGGAAGAGGATGTGGAATGTGTGGCTAATTGCCTCCATGAACAATTGCCTCACTTGCCATGAGACCAAAAGAACTGGATGGTGCCCAGCTACTATTACTGAACATTTTGATCAAAGATTCCATCGAAGAAATCTGATCAAAAGGGGGAAAATGCAGAACAGAATTTCAGATTCTCATGGAAACCAGACTTTCTGGAGCCATGAAGGGTGGCTGAACCCATGAACCTACTGCCCTTGTGATAATCTTTAAACCTTAAACCAAAAATACCCCCTGAAATCATCTTAAAACCAAACAATAGTTTAGCTTAACTAATAAGAAAGGTCTGCCTTGAGCATTATGTTCTTTTAGGAGCTATCTATATGGGATCAAACTGACAACAGCAACTCAAAAGACTAGATAGGAACCTTAGGGGGCAGTGAGTTTATGTAAATGAGGGAGGAACAACTCCGAAAAAGTGGGTGAGAATGGTTGCACAACTCAAAGAATGTAATCAGTGTCACTGAATTGTACGTGTAGAAACTGTTGAATTGGTGTATGTTCTGCTGTGTATATTCCCAATAACAAAATAAATCAAATTTAGGGGAAAAAAAGATATGGAGAGACAGCTCACCGAAAAAACAAAACAAAGCCATTAAATATATGAGAAGATGTTTAACTTCACTCTAAATGGGAGAAAAGCACATTAAATCTATACCATTTCTCACCCAGCAGATGAACAAAACTGAAAAAAAACAAAAAACCTGGTAGCACATGCTGCTGTTGAGGTTGTAGGAAACAGACATTCCTTTTCTCAAGGCTGAGCTCCTCCCCAGTCTTCCCAAGGCTGGGATCCTTTAGATGTCAACTCTGACATCACCTCCTCAGAGTGGCTTTACTTGACCACCTAATCCAAAGAATCTGAAAATATTTTGCTAACTTGTTCAACTTGTTTGTTATTTCTTGCCCCTCCCTCCAGAATATAAGTTCACTGAAGGCAGGGGCCTCATCGGTTCATTAGATGCTGCATCCCCATAATAAATGCTCAACAGCTATTTAATGAATAAACGATATCTAAAGGTTAAAACAACTCTTTAGAGAAAAAAAATTATATATCTAAGGTATGACAATTTTAGAATAGAAGACAGTATTTATAAATTTTAAAAGTATGGGTTTTCTAAGAATTCTAAGGGCAGTTTGATGTATCAGCATATATATGAAAATGTAGCAGAAGTGAATTTCCAGTTTGTATAGGTTACATTTAACATTCCTGTTTCAACTGACAATTGCTTTTTTCTCACTAAATGGTCATGATATATTGTAATTATAAGCCTAGAGAATCACTTATCACTGCATCTTTAGAAAACATAGCAAGGTTATCTCTGGGTGGTGAAATTATAGATTTTGTTTTGTTTTCATCTTTGGGATTTTTGGCATGGAGTATGAATTATTTTTGTAATTAGAAAAAAAGCAATAAATGCTATGTTTTTTTAAAGGGAGGGTATAGATCAGGAAGGAGCAAGAAGGATTATTTTTGATGTGAATACATCTCATCCCAGTCTACCAGCCCAAGCAGCATAATTGGGAAGAAAAGGCCAGGTGTTTGCCTTTCAGCTGCTCAATTCAATACAGGAAGTAGGCTTTTTTTTTTTTTTTAATGTTTTCTCCCAATTGCTGAGACCGTGTTCCCAAGCCTAAAAAAAATATATTTACGTGAGTCATGCCAACCTAAATCTGGCTGGACGAGCAGAAAATCTAAGTGCATTAAAAAAAATAAACTTCACTTTTGAATACATACACAAGAAAGATGTTTTCCAAACTAGCAGAATCAAGTTTGCAACTTGGCTGCTTCGACAAACACAGATTCTTGGATCCCATCACAGACTTCCAACCAAAATCTCCAGAATGAGGCTAGTGAGGGGAAACATGAAACTAGAACTTGGCATAAGCTTGCCCCTCACCCCTGTCCATCTCTGTATTTTTCTCCAAATGCAGCACTCTAACATCACACCAGAGACCACACTTATTGTCCAAAGGCATTAGCACAGCCTTAGATGTGTTCACTCTGCCAAAAGGGAAGTAGATACGAAAACAGACGCTCTGAGCTCATCAGACTAGAGAGGGCATCACGTAGATCAGGAAATTGATTTGCATGCATTTTATTTTGATCTGAATCATTAAAAAATGGTGTTTGAGTGGTATTTTTATACTGTTTGGAGCTTTTATACTGTTTTGGATTCTTTAACAAATCAATATTATTTTCTCAAAAGCTCTGACAGAGAATAAAAAATTGCCATCATGTATCAACAGAGCATTCTGCCACAGTGATACCGTCTCAAATATCTGACAATGACATTGCTTCCAAAGGCTCAATAGGTTCATCTGTTGCCAGAGCTGGTCAGGGAAAAGGAAAGACTGGGCTTTGCATGTTTCGCCTTGCTGCCATTACGCATTCTTTCAAACCCATGTGTTTGCATGTGGCCTGAAAAAAACTAATGAATTCCATTTCCTCCACTGACAGCAATCCGAGCTGAGCACAGGCGGCAGTGATGCAATTGTCGTTTGATTCATCATGCCCACAGTTCTGCACCTGTGCCATTGCCAGCAGGAGCAAGGCAGTGTAACAGAACACTTTGCTTTTCCACATCCCCAGGGACGAGTGAGTGTACACACCAAGGAAAACAAACTCATAATGCAGATTATATTATCAACCAATATGTACAGTTTATACAAACCATTTCCTAACCCGTTGTATCTTATTATAATGTTGAAACAATAGCCCATAAATATCTGTAGCTTTTAGGAGCAGCAGCAGGATAAAAATCCTCCAGGGCTGCAGAGCGTCTCTTTTCCTGACTATCAACAAGGCAACCAACCAGTCACTTGGAAACCAAAGCAGATAAAATATCATAGGTTCTCCAGTTGCTTCTCAGGATTTAACCAGAAGCCCAAACACCCCACCCCCACCACCCTGCCCTGGACTCACCAACCCTTTCCATTTTCTCTGGGACAGTAATCAAGAAGACCCTCCCTCCTTGGTTACTTAAGCCCAGCACTTCTCAAACAGTGCAACCAACCTCCCCTCCCAGCCACGTGTCTAGAATAGAGTCTGGAGGCGAGGATACCAACAGTGTTGAAGGTTAGATCGCATTCACTTCCCATGCCCATTAGTCCTGTCCACATCTCACCCACCTGAGCCCCTCACAAAGCCTGTAACCGCTGTGCCTGCCAACGTGGCCTGGTCTCCATTTCCCACCTCCCCTCAAACCCAATCAGAGCAGTTCAGCTGGGGGGCAAAAACCTACTTGCGGTTTAAGTTAACCAAAACTTTAAAAAGAAGCTGTGTCATTCCAGTCAGTAGACAGAAACCACACAGGGAAAACTTAATATAAAGAATTGTTAACTATTAAAAGGTGGCTAACTACTAAAGGAGTAAAAGAGAACTCTAATGAATGCAGAAATAGCAAATGTACAAGAACAGCAAATAGCTACTACCTCTAGGGCTGAGGGAGATGAAGGAACAAACCTGGAAGAGCCCTCCCACCCTCATCCAATGGCACAGTGATTGAGAGCTCGGCTGCTAACCAAAAGGTCAGCAGTTCAAATCCACCAGCTGTTCCTTGGAAACCCTATGGGGCAGTTCTACTCTGTTCTATAAGGTCGCTATGAGTCAGAATCAACTCGACAGCAACGGGTCTGGTAGAAAAGAATGAGGTTCAAGGGAATCAGGAAGATCACTATTAGACTGTAGCCACTGCCACAGGCAGGGCTGACTCATATGTTCGAGGAGGTAGGCAAGAAACCACCAACCTGGGTGCTGGAGAAACTCGCTGGATAGAGGGTGCCATTGAGTCGCCCGTACACCACCAGCAGCCATGTCATGAGAGCAAGAAGTAAAGCACGAGGAAACCAGCAAGAGAAGCCCCGTCCTCGGCTATGCTTTCACATATCCCTACAGCGCCCTCTACTGACATGGTTTGACATTGTGACTGCTGGCAAAGAAATGTTTACAGGATCAAAAAACAGGGCAAAGAAGGGTGGATTTGGAGCTGAGATACAATAAGTTGATAACTGGCACAGAGGCCAATAGGTTGATGTGACTGCTCATAAGGTTAACAGAATCTGAAATCAAGGAAGAGAGTAGCCCCAGTGTACTCTTGTGTGGTCAGGCAATGGCTGGAGTATTACAGCCAATTAAGGCAGGACAGTGGCCCGAGGAAAGTATCAAGATAAATGGGAAATCTGAAAACCCTGGCCTGTCAGGGAATTTGAGGGAATTGGAATGCTTGACTCAGAAAAAAATGAATTTTGAAGACTATAACAGCCATCTTCAAATACTGGAAAAATTGTCATGTAGAAAAAAGAATAAATTCATTCTGTATTTCTTTGGAGGTCAGAACAAGGTTCCATGGAAGTTGCAGTGAATCAAATCCAATATTTAGAATTGTCCAGACATTGGGCAGGCTGCCTTGAAAAGAATGAGGTTCAAGGAGGTCAGGAAGATCACTTATTAGACTAATTGCAGAAAGGATTCCTGTGTGAAGTTGAACTAAAACCAGATGATTTCTAAGGTCTCTCCCAACTCCAAGAGTCTATGAAAAGTGGGAAAAGTCATATAAAGTTTGAAAAAGAAGTAGGAGTTATTAAGCCTACTGTGAAAAGGACTGAGGACATATATATGCATTAATTAAGCTATACTGAATGAGTGAAATGCAACAGTAAAAGCTGGGAACTTCCTTACAGTGTTGTACACATACTAGGAGTCTAATAAGTTTGGAGATTACTCAATTCAGGTTTGAAAAGTGTATTTTCAATGCTATGGAGGATCCGGAATAAATTCTGTCCTACCCAAATTCCACCCCTCTTAGGTCACAGCTAACTTTTTACATTCTTGGTATAAAACTAATGGGGTGTAGGTGTCTTTGGAGGTCAATTAAATATTTTTTTAATAAATATATTGGAATGAGACATTGGATGACCAATAAGTTTGTGGCAAAAAAAAAAAAAAATCCAACTTCACTAGTATCCAAAGGGATATAAGTTAAAACAACTTGTCAGGTTGGCAGAGACAAAAATGCAAAGCACTCATTTATTGTAGGCATTCTTGTACATTTCTGCTTGGAGGGGAAGTTAATATAAACTTTCTGGATACTAATTTAGCGACAGTAACAATGTCCTTAAAAAGTGATTTCATCTAGGAATTTTTCTTGCATAATCATGTACATATTCATGGGTTGGTCAATTAGGATATTTTTTCAAAGAATAATTTATAATAGCCAAAAATTGAAAATAGTTTAAATGATCAACAAGAGTAGATAGAATGCTGTAAGTCCAGGAAAGAACAATGGAAGTGTTTAATGGCATAGGATAGTGGTCAACAAACTTTTTTCTGTAAAGAGTCAGATAGTACAAAATTCAGGCTTTGTTGGCCTGTCACAACTACTCAACTCTGTCATTGTGGCATGAAAGCTGCAAGAGACAAGCTATAAATTAATGGTTGTAGCTGTGTTCCAATAAAACTTTATTTAAAGATACCATAATTTAAATTTCATATAATTTGCATGTGTAATTTTTTTTCAACCATTTAAAAATGTAAAACCTATTTTTAGCTTGTGGGCTGTACAAAAACAGATGAGGTTGTATTTGGCCTGTAGGCTATAGTTTGCCAACCCCTGGCACAGGAAAATGCTCATAAAATATTGTTAAGAGATTAAAGTAAGCTACATAAGAGTATATAAACACAGAGCAAAGACTGGAACCAGAATATCCAGGACTGGAGCTCCAAGTTTTTTTCAAAGCTCCACAGGCACATCCAGGTTTGGGAGTCACAGTAATAAAATGTCAAATAGTGGTTATTTCTGAGGGATGGGATTACAGGAAAGCGATTTCTTCTTTGTGCTTTTTGGAGTTTGCAGATTTTCTACAATGAATAGGCACTACTTTACTAATCACGAAAATGTTAAAATAATCAAGTTTTTTTGTTTGTTTTTGTTTTTTTTAGCTTAGAACAGGCTTTCTCCACCTCAGCACTATTGACATTTGGGGCCACAAATTCTTTGTTGTGGGAAGCTGTCCCATGCATCACAGGGGCTCTAACTATGTGTATCCAGTGACATTGTTTATGAGAGGAAACATCATCATTAAGACTGTACTGGTACTTGCAGTATAAAATCTTGTTTTCAGTTTTTCATAACGCTGAGTAATCAACACTCTGGACCTTCAGTAGAATGGATTTGTTGACTTACTGAAATAAATACATTGAGTCACAAGTGTTTCACAACTATGAAGAGGAGACTTAGGCTCCTGCAATTCATAATGTGAAAGGGGCTCTTAATTTGCAGGCTTATTTTTACATGACATAAGGAAAAGTTTTGCACCCAACCTTTTTATGACCAAATATTTCAGACACACAAAACAGTCTTGAGAATAATACAACAACTATGTAGTAGCCACCAGACCAGTGGAATAAAAGTTTATACATATAATTGCTGTACTGTCCATTTATCAACCCTCCTCTCTCTCCGAAAGTAACCACTCTTCTGAATTACCATCCCCATACATTTACTCATATGTTTTTAAACCAGTTATACAGACTGGTTTTAGTCATATGACCAAAATCAAAAACCCATTGCTGTCGAGTCGATTCCGACTCATAGTGAGCCTGTAGGACAGAGCAGAACTGCCCCATAAGGTTTCCAAGGCTGTAACCTTTACAGAAGCAGACTGCCACATCTTTCTCCCACGGAGTGGCTGGTGGGTTCAAACCACCAACCTTTTGGTTAGCAGTCAAGCACTTTAACCACTGTGCCACCAGGGCTCCTGCTATATGACCAGTGGGGTATAAAAGATTCTTCAGTAAATGCGTGCCTTAGCTCTCCTGAGACCAAGGTGCCCCACACATATCTTAGCAGCTTATAATCGAAAGATGAAGCGCATCCTGTGGGACTGAGAAAAGGCCTTGGGAATGTACCCGGAAGGCTCGCTCTGCTCTAGGATTGTCTGCATTTTCTTTCAGCTTTACCTTTCTTAAAGCCTTACGTGGGTAGTCTTGTGAGTCCTTTCAATGGTCCCACCTTGTATATTTACTTCATTTTTACACAAAAACCTTCAACGATATTTGATCTGTGTTCATAGAACAAGATTACATTTCCTCTTGGTGAAAAAGGTGCATTGTTTTCATATGTCATTTAAAACGGCTTTCAAATTTTTTCGAATCCATCATACTGAAAATGAGTAAAAACATATACCAAAAACCTGTTGCCGTCAAGTGTATTCCAACGTATGGCGACCCCATGTGCAGGGTGGAACTACTCCATAGGGTTTTCTTGGCTGTAAATGGTTACGGAAGCAGATTGCCAGGCCACCTTTGAGTAGGTTCAAACCATCCACCTTTAGGTTAGTAGCCAATCGCAAACCGTTTCCGCCTCCCAAGGACCTTAAAAATATATACAGCTACTATGAAACAATGATAGATAGTATGGGTGACAATGACAAGTTTTCTTCATTGCCAATTTGTAGTGATTTTTATTTTTGAAAACCTGAATGAATATTCTTTCCCCTAATAAAATGCTTCTATAAAAATCCTAGCAAAGATGTCACCTTGAAGACTCAAGTGTGCCTGAACCAAGCCATGGTATTTTCAATCACCTCATATGCATGCAAAAGTTGGTCAATGAATAAGGAAGACTGAAGAAGAATTGATGCCTTTGAATTATGGAGTTGGCAAAGAATGTTGAATATACCATGGACTGCCAGAAGAATGAACAAATCTGTCTTGGAAGAAGTACAGTCAGAATGGTCCTTAGAAGTGAGGATGGTGAGACTTTGTCTCACATACTTTGGACATCTTATCAGGAGGGATCAGTCCCTGGAGAAGGACATCTTGCTTGGTAAAGTAGAGGGTCGGCGAAAAAGAGGAAGACTCTCAACGAAACAGATTGACACAGTGGCTGCAACAATGGGCTCAAGGATAACAATGATTATGAGGATGGCACAGGACTCGGCAGTGTTTCGTTTTGTGGTACATAGGATCTCTGTGAGTTGGAACCATTGGGATTGCTTGTATTTCTGTATTGGATACAACAGCAACAATAACATAGGAAAACTTGCTTCTGATATCTTCAGTTGTAAAAATTATTTTTGTATAATTCTTCCAATAAGTATAATTTTCATTCAGAATTATTATTTCAAAAGATGAAAGTCTGTAAAAATAATTCTGACAATGTGCAATGAGATCCCCTAATCATACCTTGATCTTTTCCCTGTCTTGTGTTTGGCTTGTGTTATGTTCCTCCTTTCCCTTGTTTTATGCTCCAGTCTGAAATGCTCTCCTTCATATCTCTGTTGATATATATGTTCTACTTTTCCTTCAAGAATTATCTGAAGTCTGTCCTCCTCCATTAACATTCTCCTGACTTACCCCAAAGCCCTCCTCTAAATTCCCATAGAACACTAGGCTAGTGTCACTCAGGTGGCACTTGGTGTGAATAACACTGTTATTTCTTTCGTCAGATACCTGGTACTCCCAGAAAAATTGTAAGTTCTGTAAGAACAAGAATTGTGTTCTATATCTCTTGCTCTGTATATCTTTATTTTGATGACAATGCCTAAAAGCACCTTGTACATATTAAGAGCATGATATGTATTTGTAGACTGGTTTGATAACGAGCACAAGGGAAAACATCATGCTCAAGACTTTGGGTTCTGGATCAAATACTGGTTATGCTACTTACTATGAACAATTTACTTAACCTTGCTGACTCTCTATCATTAACAAAATAAGGATAACTATACAATCTATCTCACTGGATTATTATGAAGATTAAATGAAATAATGCATGTAAGAAGCCTTAGTACATAGTAAAGTTTAACACGTTAGATACTTTTAAGATTACCAGTATTGTCAGCAAGGTCAAGAAAGGTATTTCCTCTTGGTCGCTATGAGTCGGAATCGACGGCAACGGGTTTGTTTTTTGTTTTTGTTTTCGTTAACAATTGTACTAGCTTCTTCAAAATAAGAAGATGCTATTAATATATAAAATAGGAGTTACTCTTCAGAGTGATACTTCAATTCCCCAGCCACAAATTCGTTTTCAAAAGTTATTATTCAAATCCACTATTTAGAATGTACAAATAGTCATTAGCAAGTCTGAAAGGGCTGGATCCTGTATACAATATACTGGATGATGCTGGTAATATTCTTCCAGGGTATTTCTGTGTTTCTTCCATCACAAGACACACATTGTATCCAATACAGAAATACAAGCAATCCCAATAAATGGATCCACACCAGAGAATTATAATTGGTTAATTCCTTAATTGAGTGCTTTTGCACATTATTATCAAAAATTGGTTTTTGTTTTATACGACATGTTTCTAATTCTAATTAAATTTACTACTGGCCGTGCACATATTAAATATATCTTTAAATATTTAGCCTTCTCACATTTAAGCTTTCATTCAATGAATGAGCACAAAGTAGATTCAAGGCACTGGGCTAGGCTGTCTGGGATATTCAAGGATGAGTAAAGCATATTGGATCCCCTTTAAAAAAAAATTGTGTTCTTTTACAGGAGGCTAAGCACATACACAAATATCCATAACATGATGTAGGGTGGGAAAAATGTCAAGAAATAAGTAAAAGAAATCACTTCTAGGCAAAAGAACAGGGTGATGTGGCAGTACCATTTGATGTGGCCTTCAATCCTCAGAGAGGTATGGGAAAGATGAGAGGACATCTCACAAAGAGGATACCATTTCCAATAATATAGTCAACTGTTCAAATTTGAGTATGTTAAATTACTGATACTTGTAACCAATAGATAATTAAAACTAACAAATTATTTTTTATGGTAAAATGTAAACAGAATAATAATCATGAATGTGTTATTCCTTATTATGGATTTGATCATTCAAAGCTTTTGGCAGTAATTAGTAAATACCAGATTGCAAAGATTTATAACAGGTCCTTGCTAATAGCAAACACCTTTTGGATCAGTGTATGTGTGTGCACACCCACACATACACATGCACACATGGCTTAAAGTCTTTGTAGCAAATACTTAAAAGCTGGGAGAAAATATTCTTATTTCCACCATCTTATTCCCCAGTCTTCTAGTGCTTTAGAGTATACGGTTCCCACCAAGCAATGAGCCATGAATTGTACAAACCACATCTGGAATATCACGTTCAATTCTGGACACGTCACAATTTAAGAAGGATATTGACCAACAAACATTTGTACAGAGGAGGGTGACCATGACAGTGAAGGTCTAGAAATCATAGTATATGAGAAATGAATGGGAAAAAGGGAAATGGATGGTCCACAGTGAGAAGGCTAAAGATAGATGGTAAAACTGTCTTCAAATATTTGACAGACTTGGGTGTTTTACTCTGGAGATGGTGGCAAGTAATTTATTATTAATAATGGTTAAAGTATGGATGTTTGCAAGTTATTTACTTTTATATAAACTATAAAGTGTTCAGTATTACCAGGGTTACCACTCTCCCTCATTTGCATTTCAGGGTTTTCTTAAATGATGCAGAGATGTCATTATACGCGTAACCTGGTATTTATGTTATATATATTTCCATGTATGTGTCACACAGTAACCCCCATGAAGCTAAGCATAATACAAAAGGATCAACATGCTCCTTTAGAACTAATGAGTAAAATTAGAAGCAGGCAGATTTGAGCTCAACCAAAAAAATAACCTTAGGGTTATTCCATCAAGGAAACAGTCTTTCTAGAAAAGTATTCAGCTACCCAGTACTGAAAGTGTCTAAGCAGAATCTACAGGGTTATCTGAAAGGTCACCACAGTGAATAGGGGCATGGTCTCTAAGACCCCCTTTAACATAAGAATCCATGCAGTAGAATAGACAAAAATATCTGGAGAACACATTGTAGTTCTTTAATTCCAAAGTCAAATATTTGCCAAAGCCAAAAAAAAAAACCAATCTTTCCTCTTTTTGGAAGAGTGTTCTAGGAACACAATCCCTTCCATAAAGAGTACAGTAGAGATAACCCTAACAACACTGAGTCCCATCCCCCTACATGTCAAATTCTTACACTCAATTACGAACCTAGGGTCGTGGGAAATACTATCACTCACAACTTATTGGAAGAATGGGAATATAGTTTCTCTAAGGAGAAACCATACACTACTAGGATAAATAAGCATTTGAATAAGGGGCAACCCGTAGATAATTTGTTTAAAATCTTAATTGATTTGTCAAGCACAGAGAGCTGAATTAAAGACACGCAATCAAAGGCAGTGATTATAAAGCACTTATCTAGTTGGAGTCATGCTAACAATGGGATCCCCTAGCCATCATGCTAGCACTGGTATTATTTTGACATTTTTATAAACAATCTGCGAGAGGGAGACATCTCTAGAGTTGAAGAATAAATTTAGCTTTCCCAAGTACTGAGCTGTCAAAGTGGTTGGGGATAAACAGCCTGAAAAGTCACATGATTGAAGGAGTGGGCAGCAGAAAAGAGGCAGCTGGGCTTCAAGATGAGTGCCGGAGAATGTTTTTAAGCAAAAATTATCCCAAGAATCAACCACTTAATAATGGATGACTCTCAAATCTGTATCTCCAAACCTGACCTCCCTCATGAATTCTGGGTTGTATAGCAATCTGCTGATTATATATCTCCACTTGTATGATCCGTATGTGCACCAAACTCAATACCTCAATCTGAAATCTTCAGCTACCTTTTTCCCCCACTTTGAATCCTCCTCCTGAAGTACCTAACACAGTTGCTGGGACCATTAATCACCCATTGCTCAAACCAGAAACATGGAAGTTACCATCCCCCTTCCTACCTGTAGCAGAGACTGCCAGTTGTACACCAAGATCTATGCTCATCTGCACCCCATATCCCGGTCTCCCTTGCAGTTTAGGAGTGGCCTTGCCACCAGTTCTCTCTAATAAAAGGAAAATAGAATTAATGGGAGTCACTTTCTGGTCTGGCCCATAAAACTTCCTGTGCTCGTACCTCCATGCACTGTCCCCCTTCCTAAGGACTAGAATGACAATGATCAAAGAAATCTTGGAAGCAATATGTTGAGGATGGTCTAGGTGAGATCAACTTGGGTCCTTGAAAGATTACTCAGATCTACCCACCACCACCATCAGCAACATACAACACATTCTACAACTGAAAGAGAAATAAACTTTGACAATGTTTGAGCTATTGCATCTTGGGTTCTATTTGTTATGGCAGTTTGGCCTAGCCTAACTAATATACTACCCTTATCTTCCCGTAATCATAAATCACCAAGTCCTGCTTCCTACATATTTCTCAAGTCCACCTCCTCCTGCCTCTTCCTACTGCCATTGCCCTTATCTATCCACTCTTCCACCACCTCTTTATATATGTCTCTCACTCCAGGCTTATTCACATCTCTGCTATAGGGATATCTGTTGAGTTTCTAGCCAGAATACATTTCTCTATTCCACCTTCCTAACAGCGGGTGTCCTCTGGAGAACCACTTTCCATGATGTTGCAGCAACCTTGCTGTCTAGGTTAGAGTAACACCATTCCCTAGCCTCAGGATAGGGTCCTAGATGGAACAAGCCAAACAGAATAATTCCATCTCCCTTGGCCCAGTGACTGGTTCAGCAGTGGGCATGTACAATCAGAACTTTGGTTTGATGATTGGGTGAGAGATATTCTGTATGTCCCTCACTCTGATTCTCTCACTCTGGACATGGACAATGAAGTATATAGTCCCAGGAGCTGTTGGAAGCCATCTTGCAACCATGAAGTGGTAGAGACACCAAGGAAGGCAGAGTTGGAAAAAACTGTGTCTTTGATGACATCATTGAGCTGCTGGGTCAAACCTACCTTGCTTCCTCTAGACATCCACTTATGTCATGAGGGTCTGTTTACCAAACTTCAAAAAGAGATATAATCAAACTAAGGAAGGTTCACAAAAAGCAACTGAAATACTGCATGGTGTTGATGGGACTGTGGTGAAAAAGCTTCTCGGACACTTCTGGTAGGGCTATAAATTTGTATGACCTATATAAGAACATGGCGACTCCATGTGTTGCAGAGTAGAACTGCACTCCATAAGGTGGTCATAGCTGTAACCTTTTGGAAGCAGATTGCCAGGCCTTCCTTCTAAGGTGCCTCTGGGTGGGTTCAAACTGCCAACCTTTCCATTAGCAGTTGAGCATTTAACAGAGTGCAACACCCAAGGAGTTGGAATTGACTCGACGGCTACTGGTTTGGCTTTTTTGGTTTATATGGGAATAACTTAACAATGTCTATTAAAGGAAGGGAGGAAGAAAGGAGAGAGAAAAAGAGCCTTAATCAGATTACTGGGGTTTTTGGTAATGCCTCTTGAGGAACTATTTGAGCTATTAATAAAATCTTCTGGGCATATCAAATGCTTAACTTGCTAATATGGCAGGAGGCAAGGCAACCCTCTATCTTTGTTTACTCTCTTTTCAAGTTTTACTTTAGTTTTCTCGTAACAGGAAATTTCCTTAACCATAATGTTTTTATATAAAAGCTCTCATACTGAGTGTGACAGATTTGGTTTCTACTTACATGACCAGCCTAAGAGTTGCCAGTTTGCTAGAGAACAATTTTTCATAAGACTGAGTCTGGCCTACTACGTCCAAATCAAATAATCTCAAAAGGCCTAAGTCAAGTTAATAAAAACAACACAAGTAGAAATTTTACACTTCACTTTGTTGCCAAGAACTGACAGATACACAGACAGACTATCTTAGCTATCTAGTGCTGCTATAACAGAAATATCACAAGTGGATGGCTTTAACAAACAGAAATCTATTCTCTCACAGTTTAGGAGGCTAGAAGTCTAAATTCAGGGTGGCAGGCTTCAGGGTAAGCCTTTCTCTCTTTGTCAGCTCCGGGGGAAAGTCCTTGTCATCAATCTGCCCCTGGGTCTAGGAGTTTCTCAGCACTGGGACCCCAGGTCCAAAGGACACACTCCACTCCTGGCTCTTCTTTCTTGGTGGTAGGGGGTTCCTCTCCTCTATGCTCGCTTCTCTCTTTTATATCTCAAAAGAGATTGACTCAAGATACAACCTAATATTCTTTAACATAACCTAATCCTCTTTAATATAACCTAATCTTGCCTCATTAACCACAGGCAGAGATTAGGATCTACAACACATAGGACAATTACATCAGATCACAAAATGTAGAACAACTACACAGTACTGGGAATCATAGCCTAGCCAAGTTGACACATATTTTGAGGGGATACAATTCAATCCATGATTCAGATGGACAGAGACACATGTAGGTGTGTATAGGTAAGAAGTTTACACTAACTACTAATCAAGTTTGTTTCTGATTATTTCATGTGAAGAATCACATGCCAACATGAAATACGACCCTCTACAATTTTTAAGTTTAGAGTTGAAAATTATTCTAAATACAAATGCCACTGTTACCAAGGTGATTTGATTATATCAGTCACTAACATTGAGAAATTGTACAATGAATTAGAAATATACTGAGATTCTAAGTGCTTATTGTTGGGGGTCAAAACTAGCTTAGTTGCAGTCTTACTGTGCCTTTAAATCATATTTTAATTAGGGAGGAAAGGAGATTTTAAGGGAATTCAGAGAAGAAACAAATTTCAATTTCTAAAGGGAGACAAGATACAGAAATATTCCTTGGTGTAAAGAGATGGAGAAAGCAGCAAATTTTTTTCTGAACTCTGATTAAAAGCACTCCCTACTATAAATTTCAATTTTGTTCAATATCATTAACCTTGGAATTATCTGGAAACTTAAATATTATGTTTGTTCTAAACATAAAACACTTACTCTACTTAAGAACACTGGCATTCCATAATCAGATTTGCAATTATTTATTGACTGCTGCACTGCCCATAATCTACAACATAAAAAGAACCTGGAGCTAAGAATGAGTTGCTCAATAAAGAAGTCATTGACTGCTTGTCAGTAAACTGTCAAGCCAAAGCCCTTCAGGAATGCCAAGGGAGACAGGTCATGAAAATCAAAACAAGTGTGGGTGTGAGAATGGTTCATTTATTCGAACCCATAATTTATACTAGAAAAATTTAAACCATTCTTGTGGCTGCATTCAGAAAATACTAATTAAGCACCTGCCCTATGCTAGGGACTGGAAATACACATCAATACAAATTTATCCATCTCCCTCATCTCTAGTATACAATCAGTCACTGCATTTTATAAATCCAGCCTCCTTGCATGCTTGCTCTCTGTCTCTCATCTCCTCCTCTCCCTTCTGGTTGCTGTGGCCTCAGTTCAAGACTTTATTACATCTGTAGAAAATGGCATATATACACATAGAGTATTCAGTATAATATTTTTTGTAATATCAAAACACTGAAAGCAGAGTAAAGATCCAGCACTAGGGACATGGTTAAATAAATTACAGTCTAATAATCAAATTCTATAAAGCGGTTAAAAAGAATGTGGCAGTAATATGAAATGACTTATAAAATATATTAAGCAAAAAAAGCAAGATGCAAAACTTGTCTGTAGTATGCTACAATTTGAATTTTTTAGTCTTTTTAAAGTTTTATTTTGTTGTTGCTGAGAATATGCACAGCAAAAGATATACCAATTCAACAGTTTCTACATGTACAATTCAGTGACATTGATTACATTTGAGCTGTGCAACCATTCTCACTTTTCTTTCCTGAGTTTTTCCACCACCGTTAATATAAATTAACTTCCCCCTAAGGTTCCTGTCTAATCTTTCAAGTTGCTGTTATCAATTTGATCCCATAAGATAGTTCTTAAAAGAGCATAATGCTCAAGGCAGACATTTTTCACCAGATAAGCTAAATTATTGCTTGGTTTTAAGAAGACTTCAGGGGATATTTTTTGTTTAAGGTTTAAAGATTATCTCAGGGCAATAGTTTCAGGGGGTCATCCAGCTCCCATGGATCCAGAAAGTCTGGGTTCCATGACAAAATGAAATTCTCTCCACATTTTCTCACTTTTGGTCAGGATTCTTCTTTGGAATCTTTGATAAAAATGTTCAGTAATGGTAGTCGGGCACCATCCAGTTCTTCAGGTCTCATGGCAAAGGAGTTAGTTTTTCATGGAGGCAATTAGCCACACATTCCATATCTTCCACCCAGTCCTGACTTTCTTCTTCCTCCATTGCTCCACATGAAAAGAGACCAAATGTTGTGCCTTCGATGGCCGCTTGCAAGCTTTTAAGAACCCAGGCACTACGCAATGAACCAGGAGGTAGAACAGAAGCACTAAATACATTATTAGGCCAATTAGCTGACCCTAAACCTCCAAACCAAGGAACCAAATCCCATGAGCTTTTTGGTTGTACATAAGTAGCCTCAGCAACTACTCTTTTTTTGGGCATTGTAAATATATCTGTCACACAACTTTTGCCCATTCATCTTCTTACAGGTATACAACTTATTGACAGCAATTACCCTATCAGCTGTGCAACCCTACCCTTAATCAACATGATATTTCCATCACCATTAATCTTCCCCCCTTTCTCCCTCCCTCCCACCGCTGGTAACCACTAATAAACTTTGGTCTATATACATTTGCCTTTTCTTGTCTTTTTATATAAGTGAGGTCATACAATATTTGCCCTTTGTGATTGACTTATTTCACTCAGCACCATTTATTGAAGAGACTCTTCTTTCCCCATCAAATGGACTTAGCACCCTTGTCAAAAATCAGTTGACCATAGATTTGTGGGTTTATTTCTGGACTTTCAATTCTGTTGTGTTGGTCTGTATGTTCATTGTTATACCAGTACCAGGCTGTTTTGATTATTGTGGCTGTATAGTATGTTTTAAAATCAGGAAGTGCGAGTCCTCCTACTTTGTTCTTCTCTTTCAACATTGCTTTAGCTACTCAGGGCCTCTTGCCATTGCATATAAAGTTGAAGATTGACTTTTCTATTTCTGTAAAGAAGGCTGTTGGAATTTTGATCAGGATTGCACTGAATCTATAGGTTGCCTTGGGTGGTATTTACATCTTAACAATATCAAGTCTTCCATTTTATGAACATGGTACATCTTTCTATTTAAGTCTTCTTTAATCTCTTTCAGCAGTGTTTTATAGTTTTCATTGCACAAGTCCTTCATGTCCCTGGTTAGATGTATTCCTAGGTATTTTATTCTCTTAGCTGCCATTATAAATGGAATTATTTCCCTAATTTCCCTTTCAGATTTCTCATTGCTGGTGTATAGAAATCCAACTGATTTTTGTTTGTTGACCTTGTACACTACAACTTTGCTAAATTCTTCTATTAGCTCTAGAAGTTTTCTTGTGGACTTTCTGGAATTTTCTATATATAGGATCATATCAAGGTCGTACTTTGGCTCTCATGAACTTGTTCTAATTTTCTTCAGCTTCAACTTGAACTTGCATATGAGCAATAGATGGTCTGTTCTGCAGTCAGCCACTGGCCTTGTTCTGACTGATGATATTGAGCTTCTCCATCGTCTCTTTCCACAGTTGTAGTCGATTTGATTCCTGAGTATTCCATCTGGAAAGGTCCACGTGTATAGTCGCCGTTTATGTTGGTGAAAAAAGGTATTTGCAATGAAGAAGTCGTTGGTCTTGCAAAATTCTATCATGCAATCTCCGGCATCGTTTCTATCACCAAGGCCATATTTTCCCAAGTATGGATCCTTTTTCTTTGTTTCCAACTTTCACATTCCAATCACCAGTAATTATCAATGCATCCTGATTGCATGTTCGATCAATTTCAGACTGCAGAAACTGGTAAATATCTTCAATTTCTTCATCTTTGGCCTTAGTGGTGGGTGCGTAAATTTGAACAGCAGTCATATTAATCGGTCTTCCTTCTAGGTGTATGGATATTATCTTATCACTGACAGCATTGTACTTCAGGATAGATCTTGAAATATTCTTTTCGACAATAAATGCAATGCCATTCCTCTTCAAGTTGTCATTCCCAGCATAGTAGACCATATGATTGTCTGATTCAAAATGTCCAATACCAGTCCATTTCAGTTCGCTAATTCCTAGGATATCGATGTTTATGCATTCCATTTCATTTTTGACAATTTCCAATTTTCCTAGATTCATACTTTGTACATTCCACGTTCCGATTATTAATGGATGTTTGCAGCTGTTTCTTCTCATTTTGAGTTGTGCCACATCAACAAATGAAGGTCCTGAAAGCTTGACTCTATCCACGTCATTAAGGTCCACTCTGCTTTGAGGAGGCAGTCGTGTTTGCAGTGCCTTCCAATCTGGGGGGCTCATCTTCTGGCATTATATCAGACAATGTTCTGCTGCTATTCATAAGGTTTTCACTGGCTAATTCTTTTCAAAAGTAGACCGCCAGGTCCTTCTTCCTAGTCTGTCTTAGTCTGGAAGCTCAGCTGAAACCTATCCACCATGGGTGACCCTGCTGATATTTGAATATCAGTGACATAGCTTTCAGCATCACAGCAACATGCAAGCCTCCACAATTAGACAAACTGACAGACGCGTGGAAGATATCAAAGGGAAGCTTGAGAAGACAAAGTAAAGTATTATAATGAAATGTGCAAAGGCCTGGAGTTAGAAAACCAAAAGGGAAGAACACGTTCAGCATTTCTCAAGCTGAAAGAACTAAAGAAAAAACTCAAGCCTCGAGTTGCAATACTGAAGGATTCTACAGGGAAAATATTAAATGATGCAGGAAGCATGAAAAGAAGATGGAAGGAATACACGGAGTCACTATACCAAAAAGAATTGGTCGATGTTCAACCATTTCAGGAGGTAGTATATAATCAGGAACCGATGGTACTGAAGGAAGAGGTCCAAGCTGCACTGAAGGCATTGGCGAAAAACAAGGCTCCAGGAATTGATGGAATACCAATTGAGATGTTTCAACAAATGGATGCAGCGCTGAAAGCTCTCACTCATCTATGGCAAGAAATCTGGAAGACAGCTACCTGGCCAACCAACTAGAAGAGATCCCTTTTCATTCCTATCCCAAAGAAAGGTGATCCAGCAGAATGCGGAAATTATCGAACAACATCACACACAAGTACAATTTTGCTGAAGATCATTCAAAAGTGGCTGCAGCAATACACTGACAGAGAACTTCCAGAAATTCAAGCCAGGTTCAGAAAAGGATGTGGAACCAGGGACGTCATTGCTGATGTCAGATGGATCCTGACTGAAAGCAGAGAATACCAGAAAGATGTTTACCTGTGTTTTATTGACTATGCAAAGGCATTTGAATGTGTGGATCATAACAAATTATGGATAGCATTACGAAGAATGGGAATCCCAGAACACTTAATTGTGCTCGTGAGGAACCTAGACTTAGACCAAGAGGCAGTCATTCAAACAGAACAAAGGGATACTGTGTGGTTTAAAATCAGGAAAGGTGTGCATCAGGGTTGTATCCTTTCGCCATATTATTCAATCTGTATGCTGAGCAAATAATCCGAGAAGCTGGATACATGAAGAAGAATGTGGCAGGAGGATTGGAGGAAGACTCATTAACAACCTGCGATATGCAGATGATACAACCTTGCTTGCTGAAAGTGAATAACACTTGAAGCACTTACTGATGAAGATCAAAGACTACAACCTTCAGTATGGATTACACCTCAACATAAAGAAAACAAAAATCCTCACAACTGGACCAATAAGCAACATTATGATAAATGGAGAAAAGATTGAAGTTGTCAAGGATTTCATTTTACTTGGATCCACAATCAACACCCACAGAAGCAGCAATGAAGAAATCAAAGGACACACTGCATTGGGCAAATCTGCTGCAAAAGACCTCTTTAAAGTGTTAAAAAGCAAAGATGTCACCTTGAATACTAAGCTGCACCTGATACAAGTCCTGGTGTTTTCAATTGCATCATATGCATGCGAAAGCTGGACATGAATAAGGAAGACCGAAGAAGAATTGATGCCTTTGAATTATGGTGTTGGTGAAGAATATTGAATATACCATGGACTGCCAAAAGAATGAACAAATCTATCTTGGAGAAAATACAGCCAGAATGCTCCTTAAAAGCAAGGATGGCGAGACTACATCTCACATACTTTGGACATGGTATCAGGAGGGATCAGTCCCTGGAGAAGGACATCCTGCTTGGTAAAGTAGAGTGTCAGTGAAAAAGAGGAAGACCCTCAACGAGATAGATTGACACAGTGGCTGCAACAATAGGCTTAAGCATAACAGTGATTGTGAGGATGGTGCAGAATCAGGCCACAATTCGATCTTTTGTACATAGGATCACTATGAGTCAGAACCGATTCAGCATCACCTAACAGTAACAGGATCATATCATCTGCAAATAGAGATAATTTTACTTCTTCTTTTCCCATCTGGATCCCTTTTATTTATTTTTATTGTCTTATTGCTTTGGCTAGGACTTCTAATACAATATTGTATAGAAGTGGTGAGAGTGGGCACCCTTGGATCAATCCTGATTTCAAGGAGAAAGCTCTCAGTCTTTCTTCATTAAGTATAATGTTGGCTGTTGGTTTTTCATATAAGCCCTGAATTATATTGAGGAATTTCCCTTGTATTCCAATCTTGTTTAGGATTCTCATCAAAAAAGGGTGTTGGATTTCATCAGATCCATAGAGATGATCGTGCGCTTCATTTCCTTTGTTCTATTGATGTGGTGTATTACGTTGATTGATTTTCTAATGTTGAACCATCCCTGCATTCCTGGAATAAATCCCACTTTGCCATCATGTATGACTATTAATATTCTGCTGGATTCTGTTCGCTAGTATTTTGTTGAGGATTTCTACCTCTGTATTCATAAAAGATATTGGCCTGCAGTATTCCTTTCTTGTGGTGTCTTTCTCTGGTTTCAGTATCAGGGTTATGGTTGCTTAGAATTAGAGTTTCCTTCCTTCTCTATCTTTTGGAAGAGTATAAATAGTATTGGTGTCAATTCTCTAAATGTTTGGTAGAACCCCCCAGTTAAGCTGTCTGGTTCAGGACTATCTTTTTGTCGGCAGGTTTTTGATCACTGATTCAATCCCTCTACTTGTTATGGGTCTGTTGAGATGTTCTATTTCCTCTTGAGTCAGTTTGGGTAGGTTGCATGCTTATAAGAATTTGTCCATTTTATGTAGGTTATCCAGTTGTTTGTTGTACAGTTGTTCTAATATTCTGTCATAATTCTCTTTTTTTCTTTCCGATCAGTTGTAATGCCCCCTCTTTCATTTCTTATTTTGGTTATTTGCATCTTTTCTCTTTTTTTCTTTCTCACTCCAGCTAAAGGTTTGTTAATTTTATTGATATTTTCAAAGAACTGATTTCTGGTTTTACTGATTCTCTCTATTGTTTTTCTGTTTTTGATTTGATTTATTTCTGCTCTAACCTTTGCTATTTCCTTTTTTCCTATAGGTTTAGGCTTAGTTTGTTCTTCTTTTTCTAGTTCTTGGAGTTGTCAAGTTAGGCTATTAATCTGAAATCTTTCTTCTTTTTTCATGTAGGTATTTATTGCTATAAGTTTCCCTTTGAGTACTGTCTTTGCTGCATCCCACAAGTTTTGGTATGTTGTGTTTTCATTTTCACTTGACTCTAAGAATTTGTGATTTCTCTTCTGATTTCTTCCTTGACCCATTGGTAGTTTAATAGTGTGTTGTTTAATTTCCTTAGGCTTGTGTATTTTCCAGGATTTTTTCTGTTACTGATTTCTAGCTTCATTCCACTGTGGTCATAGAAAATACTTTGTATGATTTCAATTTTTAAAAATTTATCAAGACTTGCTTTGTGACCTAACGTGTGGTCTATCCTGGAGAATGATCCTTGTGCACTGGAGTAGAATGTATATTGTGCTGTTTTGGGGTAGAGTGTTCTATATATGTCTGTTAAGTCTAGTTGATTTATAGTGTCATTCAGGTCCTCTGTTTTCTTTCTAGATGTCCTGTCCAATATTTAAAGTGGTGTACTGAAGTTTCCAACTATTACTGTAGTACATCTACCCCTCACTTATCGACTATTTCGCATTTATGACAATAATAAAAAAAAATCTATTTTGCACATTAACAACATACGTCTGGCAGTAATGAACACCGAGGTGTGAGGTGAGAGCAACACTAGCTGTGATGGTTAATGTTATGTGTCAACTGGATGAGCCATGATTCTCAGTGCTTTGGCAGTTATGTAATGATGTAATTTGGAAGTTATGTAATGATGTAGTCGTCCTCCATTTTTGCATAACACCGATTTTTGCATAACAACCTGGGCTTTGGAACCTAACCATGTTGATAAGTGAGGAGTGGGTGTACTATCTGTTTCTCTCTTCAATTCTAACAGTGTTTGCTTTATATTCTTAAATGCTCTGACGTTGAGTGCATATATATTTATGATTGTTAAATCTTCTTGATTAATTGACCCTTTTATCACTATATAATGTCCATCTTTATCTCTTCGAATAGATTTTGCCTTGAAGTCTACTTTGTCTGATATTAAGACTGCCACCCCAGCTATCTTTTGTTTATTATTTGCGTAGGATATTTTTTTCCATCCTTTCAGTTTCAACCTATTTGTGTCCTTGGATTTAAGGCGTGTCTCTTGTAAACAGTTATATAGTTGGGTCTTTTTTTTTAAATCCATTTTGCCACTTTCTGTTTTTTGATTGGAGCAATTAGTCCATTTACATTCACTGTAATTACTGATAAGAAATGACTTACTTCTACCATTTTGTTATTAAGCCTTCTTTGTCTTCGTCCTTTGCTACTGCTTGCTTTGTGTATTGTTGGGTTGCTATATGAACTTTTTTGTTTCCTTTCTCTTTTACTTTTTTAAAAATATTTTATTGTGTTATGGGTGGAAGTTTACATAGCAAATTAGGTTCACATTTAACAAGTTTTATACAACTTGTTCCATGACATTGGTTACATTTTTCACAATGTATCAACATTCTTGTTATTTTCATTCTTTTTCTTCTGTTTCCATTAATCTAGCTTCCCTACCTCTCCTTAGCTTCTCATCTTTGTTTTAGAGTAAATGTTGACTGTTTGGTCTCATACAGTTGATTATTTAAGGGAGCACAGTATTCACGACTGATATTATTTTATAAGCCAATCTATTGTTTGGATGAAAGGTGACAACTGGGAGTGGCTTCAGTTCCAAGTTCAAAGGGTATCTTAGGGCAGTAGTCTCAAGGGTTCCTCTAGTTTCTCTTGGTCCGGTAAGTCTGGCCGTTTTAAGGAATTTGAGTTTTGTTCTACATTTTCCTCCCTTTCTGTTTGGGACCTTCTATTGTGCTCTTGGTCAGAATGGTCAGTAGTGGTAGCCAGGCACCATCTAGTTCTTGTGGTCTCAGGCTAGATGAGACCATGGTTTATATGGGCTATTATTCCTGTGGACTAGTTTAAGTCTTTGGCTTCCTTCATTCTCTTTTGTTCCAGATGAGTAGAGACCAATAGTTGTATCTTATATGGCTGCTCGCAAGCTTTTAAGACCCCAGATGCTACTCACCAAACTAGGATGTAGAACATTATCTTTATGAACTATGTTATGCCAATTGACCGAGTTGCCCCATAAGACTATGGCCCCAAGCCTTCAAACCCAGTAATCTAATCCTGTGAGGTGTTTGGTGATGTCTAGGAAGTATCCATAACTGTGTCCCCAATGTGTTTTATTATATATATGAATATATATGCAGCACACATAAACACGTATATAAATATGCCTAGAGATACACCTGTACGTGCACACGAATATACTCTATGTGTCTTCCTATACACATATATGCATACTTGTCTACCTAACTACATACACATTTTTTTGGTTGTTATTATTTTTGTTGCAAAATTGTGTGTTATAGCATACTAAAATTCTCCCTTATTCTTGCATACTTCTTAGTGTTTTCATTTACCTTGGATGAGTTGTGCAAACTTCACCCATCTTGGGTATTGACTTTCTCATCACCAGTAATAACAAATTCTACTACCTAGAAAGTGATTCATCCTCCCTCACCCTCCTACCCCTGGTAACCATCAAAGAACATTGTTTTCTGTGTGTATACCTATTCTTGACCTTTTATAAAAGTGAGACCAGACAATATTTGTCCTTTTGTGATTGATTTAGTTCACTCAGCATAATGTCCTCCAGATTCATCCATGTTATGAGATGTGTCACGGACTCATCATTACTCTGTAGTTGTGTAGTATTCCATTGCATGTATGTACCACGATTTGTTTATCCATTCGTCTCTTGATGGACACTTAGGTTGTTTTCAACTTTTTGCTATAGCGAATAATGCTGCAGTGAACACAGGTGTGCATATGTCTATTCGTGTCACTGCTTTTATATCTCCAGGAGATATACATAGGCGTAGAATTGCTGAACCATATGGTATTTCAATTTCTAGCTTTTTTGAGGAAGTGCTATAACGTTTTCCATAGTGGTCATACCATTTTACAATCCCACCAGCAATGCACAAGAGTTCCAACCCCCCACCCCCAACATCACCAGTATTTGTTGTTTTCTGTTTTTTTTTTTTTTAATCATTGCCATTTTTGCAGGGGTGAGATGGTATCTCATTGCAGTTTTGATTTGCATCTATCTTAATGGCTAATGATTGTGAACATCTTTTCATGTATTTATTGGCCACCTGAAAGTCCTCTTTGGTGAACTGTCTCTGTTCAGGACCTTTGCCCATTTCTTGACTGGATTGTTTGTCTTTTTGCTGTTGAGTCGTTGAAGTTTTCTATATATTTTAGACATTTGAGCCTTATCGGATATGTCATTGCCAAAGATTTTTTTCCCAGTCTGTAGGTCCTCTTTTTACTCTCTTGGTAAAGTGTTTTGATGAGCATAAGTATTTAATTTTTAGGAGGTCTCATTATCTTCTTTATCTTCTGTCATTCATGCGTTTTTAGTTGTGTTTGATACACTATTTATGCCAATAATTAGGTCCCCTAGTTTTGACCCTATGTTATCCTCCAGGAACTTTATAGTTTTAGCTTTAATTTTTAGGTTTTTGATCCATTTTGAGTTAGTGTTTGTGCATAGTGTGAGGTATAGATCTTGATTCATTTTTCTACATATGGATATCCAGTTTTGCCAGCATCATTTGTTAAAGAGGCTGTTTCTTCCCCCATTGAATGGACTTTGACCCTTTGTTGAAGACCATCTGCCCATAGATGGAGGGATTTACTTCTGAGTTCTCAATTATATTCCATTGGTCTATGTGTCTGTCATTGAACCAGGCTGTTTTGATTGCCGTGGCTGTATAACAAGTTTTGAGATCAGGAAGTGAGAGGCCTCCTACTTCGTTTTTCTTCTTCAATACTGCTTTAGCTATTCGGGGTCTCCTTCCTTTCCATATAAAGTTGGAGATTAGTTTTTCCATTTCATTAAAAAAAAAGTTGGGATTTGGATCAGGATTGCATTATATCTATAGATCACTTTTGGTAGTATTGAAATTTTCACAGTGTTAAGTTTTTCTATCCATGAGCATAGAATGTTTTTCCATTTATGTAGATCTCTTTTAGTTTCTTGCAGTAGTGTTTTATAGTTTTCCTTGTCTAAGTCTTTTACATCCCTGGTAAGGTTTGTTCCTAGGTATTTTATCCCTTTGGTGGCTATTATAAATCGTACTGATTTCTTGATTTCCTTTTCAGAGTCCTCCTTGTTAGTGTAGAGGAACCCAACTGATTTTTGTGTGTTGGTCTTGAACCCTGCTACTTTGCTGAATTCTATTAGTTCCAGTAACTTTCTTGTAGAGTCTTTGGGATTTTCTATGTATAGGATTATGTCGTCTGTGAATAAGGATAGTTTTACTCTTCCTTTCCAATTTAGATATCCTTTATTTCCCTTTCTTGCCTTATTGCTTCTCCCTGGAACTTCCAGTAATAAAAGTGGTGTTGAAGGGCATCCTTGTCTCATTCTTATTCTGAAGAGGAATGCTCTCAATCTTTCTCCATTGAGAATAATGTTGGTTGTTGGTTTTGCATATACACCCTTAATTATGTTTAGGAATTTCCCTTTGATTCCTATTTTGCTGAGAATTTTTATCAGGGAAGAGTGTTGGATTTTATCAATTGCCTTTCTGCATTGATTGAAATGATCATGTGATTCTTTTCCTTTGTGCTATTTATGTTGTGAAATACATTGATTGATTTTCGAATGTTGAACCATCCTTGCATCCCTGGTATGAATCCCACTTGATCCTGATGTATTTTTTTTTTATATGTTGTTGAATTCTGTTGAGAATTTTTGTATCTATATTCATGAGGGATATTGGTCTGTAATTGTCTTTATTTTTGTGGTGTCTTTGCCTGGCTTTGGTATCAGGGTTGTGCTGGCTTCATAGAAAGAATTCAGGAGTATTCCTTCCTTTTCTGTGTTCTGGAATAGTGTGAGTAGAATTGGTGTCAACTCGTCTCTGAATGTTTGGTAGAATTCTCCAGTGAAGCTGTTTGGGCCAGGGCTTTTTGTTGTCAAGAGTTTTATGTTTTATGACACCGTCGATTTCTTCTTTTGTTATGGGTGTCTTCAAATTTTCTACCTCTATTTCTGTTAGTTTAGGTAGGTAGTATGTTTCTAGAAATTTGTCCATTTCTTCTAGGTTTCCAAATTTGTTGGAGTACAATTTTTCATAACATTCTGTTATGATCCTTTTTATCTTAGTTGGTTCTGTTGTAATGTCATCCATCTCATTTCTTATTTTGGTCATTTGCATCTTCTCATTCTTTTTCTTCTGTCAATTTGGCCAGTGGTTTGTCAGTTTTATTGATCCTTTCAAAGAACCAACTTCTAGTCTTATTTCCATTGTTTTTATGTTTTCTACTGCATTTATTTCTGATCTGATCTTTATTATTTCCTTTTTCTGGTGACTGTGGACTTATTTTGCTGCTCCTTTTCTGTTTGTTCAAGTTAGAGGGATAAGCTATTGATTTTGCCCCTTTCTTCTTTTTTGATGTGTGCCTTTATTGCTATAAATTCTCCTCTAAGCACTGCTTTTCCTGTGTCCCAAAGGTTTTGGTATGTTGTGTTTCCATTCTCATTTGATTCTAAGAATTTTTAAATTTCATTTTTAATTTCTTCTGTTACCCAATAGTTTTTAAGTAAGGTGTTATTCAGTTTCCATGTATTTTTTCCTTGTTCTGTTATTGATTTCTACTTTTATAGTGTGATCTGAGAAGATGCTTTGTATTATTTTGATGTTTTTTTAATTCATTGAGGTTTGCTCTGTGGCCTAATGTATGATCTATTCTGGAACATGATACATGTATTTTGGAGAAGAATGTGTACTATGCTGCTGTTGGGTGGTAAGTTCTGTATATGTCTATGAGGTCAAGTTGATTGTGTTATTTAGATCTTCTGTATTTTTGTTGAGTTTCTTTCTAGTTGTTCTGTCCATCATTGAAAGTGGTGTGTTAATGTCTCCTATTATTGTAGACCTGTCTATTTCTTTTCAATTCTGTTAGAGTTATTTTTGTGTATTCTGGAGCCTTGTCATTGGGTCCATAAATATTTATTATGTTTATGTCTTCTTGGTGGATTGATCCTTTAATCATTATATAATGTCCTTCCTTGTCTCTAATAATGGATTTCAACTTAAAGTCTATTTTATCAGAGATTATAATTGTCACTCCTGCTCTCTTTTGGTTACTGTTTGCGTGATATATTTCTTTCTCCTTTGATTTTTAAAGCCGTGTCTCTTGTAGGCAGCATATTGATGGGTCACGTTTTTTTTTAATCCATTATGCCACTCTCTGTTTCTTGACTGGTGCATTTAAACCATTTACATTCTGTATGATTATTGATACGTATAAAGTTACTGTTGCCATTTTGTTATACTTTTTGTTGTGGTGTTAACAGCTTCTTTGTTCTGCTTAATTTTCTGTGCTGAGTTCTTTTTGTTTATGGATTTTCTTTTTGTTTCCTTCATTTTTTTTTTTTTATTTTGTTTGCTCAGTCTTTTTGATTTTCTTTATTTTGGTGAGTAGATTTAATTTTCTTTGTGGTTACTCTGAAATTTACAGTCTGTTATATCTTGATATCACCTTGACTTCCTCGTAATAGGGAAGTTCTATAACTACACCCTTTATTTCCCCTTTTTGTTTTGAAGTTGTCATCATTTACAGATTGACATCTCTGGTTCCCTGTTTTCAGTTTTATTTTAATTTTGAGAATTCTTTTATCTGGATTGGTATCTGGGTGATGTTGTTGAGTGTCTTCTTCTCAGGCTGTTGTCTGATGATGATGGTTCTCTGTCTGAAGGACTCCCTGTAATATTTCTTGTAAGGTTGGTCTGGTTTCTACAAATACCCTTAATTTACATTTATCTGGGAATGTCCTAGTTTTGCCATTGTATTTGAAAAACAATTTTGCTAGATATATGATTCTTGGTTGGCAATTCTTTTCTTTCAGGGTTATACATATGTCATCCCATTGCCTTCTAGGTTGCATGGCTTCTGCTGAGAAATCAGAGCTTAGTCTTATTGGTGCCCCGAGTAGGTGATTTTTTTTTTTTCCACAAGCTGGTTTCAGAATTCTTTCTTTATCTTTGGTTTTGGAAAGTTTGATTATGATCTGTCTTGGTGACTTTCTTTTGGGGGTCCATCCTGTATGGGGTTAGTTGAGCCTCTTGGATGGAAACCTTCTTGTCTTTCATGATATCATGGACGTTTTCTGCCAATAAATCTTCAACGATTCTGTGTTTTTTTTCTCTTCCTGTTCTGAAATTCCAATTACACATCGATTATTCCTCTTGATAGTGTCCCACATAACTCAGGCTTTCTTCATTTTTCTTCATTCTTTTTTCTGATTGTTCCTCTGACAAATTAATACCAAGGGATTTGTCCTCTATTTCGCTGATTCCTTTTTCCATTGATTCAATTCTACTTCTATGTCCTATTGAGTTATCTATCTCTGATATTTTACTGTTAATCTTCTGGATTTGTAGTTGTTGTTTTTGTATGGTTTCTACTTGTCTTTTTATTTTGTCATTTTGTTCTTGTATTGTTTTCCTGAATTCTTCTTAGGTTTTTGTCTGTTTTCCTTGATCTCTTTGAGGATGTTATATATAAGTCTTTTGAATTCCTTGCCAGGTAGTTTTATTACCATGTCTTCCTCAGGAAGGTTTTCTGTCCCTTTATTTTGCTCACTAGTTTGAGCCATCTTACATCTTATCCTGTTTCTTCATATGATTTTTTATTGTCTGCTGTCTCTGAGGCATTAAGTTTGGTGCTAGCAGTTAGTGCATTCTCTAGAGGTCAGGGCAGGACATCTCCATAACCACTGTGAGGGAGTGCTGCCCAAATGGACAGGGTAGGCCCACTGTGCATGCATGAATTGGCAGCTCAGTAGGTGGTGAGGTATCAAAGGCTCTCAGTGCAAGTGCAGATAGACAGCAGGAACTGTTTGGGTGTGGGGTGTGTGCTTTTACATCTGGGTGGATGTTAGATGAGGGCACTAGGATCTCCTGCTCATCATTTGGTAAAGACATAGCTGGCTCCTGTCAGGATGTGACTGGCATTGCTGGTGAGGTGATGTGCCTCTCCAGTTGGTCACCTGGGCGTGGGTGCAGGGAATGTTCTTACTGGTTGCTGGGTTGGGTGCTGTGTGTGCGCACCACCAGTTGTCAGGTGATCGGGGCAAGGGTGAATGGGTCACTGGTCACCGGGTGGGTGGTGTGGGGACTCGCATCATTGGTCTTCAGGTGGGCAGGGCAGTGCAGGGGTGGTCACAGTGAGCAAGCATGAGCCTCCGGTTGCAGGTCTGACAGAGTGTAAGCACATGCCAAGGATAACTGGTGGGCATGGTTGTGTGAGTACGGGCAGGGGCAGGCACAAGCCTCCAGTCCCACAGGTCCCATGGCATAGGAGCGCATGTTCCGTGGATCACCGGGTGGCGGGGGAGGTGAGGCTCACTGCTGGTCACTGAGAGGGTGGCAGGGGGAGGGTGGCAGTGTGTTCCCCCAGTCTCTGGCAGGGGCGCTGGAGCACTCCACACAGAGTGCAGCCAGGCATCAGGAACCGGCCCTGACCAAATGTGAGGCAATGGGAGCTGTCCAGAGTCTGGTTGAGTGAGGGATCTCGAGCCGCCACTCCAAGGATCCACTACTCTGCCAGTGCCACCCACCCAAATGATCAAGGACTGCCACTGGTAAGTAGTTCTATCCTATTTTCTAGCTTCCTTCCTGCTGTATGTTTGCCTGGGGATCCCTAGGGCTCTTGTCCACCTTCCTACACTTTCCCTCCTTAGATCCAGCTCAACTTGCTTTGTTCTGGGTTTTTCTACACAGTATCTCTGTCTCCCATTGGTGCTTCTGTGAATTTGCCTTCCTGTGCTCCTTACTCGGAAATGGTGCTCACTTTGTCTCCAGATGGCCATGCTGTGCCAGGTCAGCTGGCACTGTGCCTACAGTCCGTAAGTTTTCTTGCTCACGGTTTTCATTCAGTTTCTCCTTCCCTTTGGTGTTCAATCTAATTCTTCATCCTTCCATTTGCTGTTCTGTGCCCAGATTGTTGTCTGTATGTTTCACTTGGATCCTCAGCTCTTTGGTGCAGGGGGATGGCAAGGCATGTGTGACTAAGTGGCTATCTTGGGCTGTCTCCTCTCCTTTCCTTCAGTGTTTTTTTAAAATATATTTTCTTGGTGGTTACCATGAATATTACACTTAACATCTTGTATTTATAACATTCTAGGGTAACTTGGTACCAACTTAACTTCAGTAACATACAAAATAATCTTATCTATACTATTCCTCTCCCCTTCCCTTTTGTTGTTGTTGTCAGTAATTACGTCTTTACATTTCATGTGCCCTTTAACATAATTTTATTCTTGTTTTTTATATATCTGTTATTAAAAACATGAAGGACAAAACATTTAGAATTATCAAACACTTGTCCATGCATGTCCATATATTAGGGATCTTTCTTTTTACGTATACCTTTGAATTACTTTCTAGTGTCTTTTCCCTTCCATCTACAGAACTCCCATTAATATTTTTTGTAGGGTCAGTCTGGTAGATATGAACTCTCTCAGCTTCTATTTGTCTGAGGAGGTTTTAATTTCTTCATTTTTTAAAATAGGGTTTTAAGTGAAAGTTTACAATTCAAATCGGTTTCTCATATAAAAATTTATACACACATTGCTATGTGACCCTAGTTGCTCTCCCTATACTGTGACAGCACACTCCTCCTTTCCACCCTGGATTTCCCGTGTCAATTCAACCAGCTCATGACCCTCTCTGCCTTCTCATCTCACCTCTAGACAGGAGCTGCCCATTTAGTCTCATGTATCTACTTGAGCTAAGAAGCACACTCCTCATGAGTATCACTTCATGTCCCATAGTCCAGTCTAATCTTTGTCTGAAGAGTTTGCTTCAGGAATGGTTTCAGCTCTGGATCAACAGAGTCTAGGGGCCATGTCTTCCAGGGTCAGTAAAACTATTAAGTCTGGCCTTTTTACTAGAAATTTAGTTCTGCACCCCACTTTTCTCCTGCTCCATCGGGACTCTCTGTTGTGTTCCCTGTCAGGGTGGTCATTGGTGGTAGCCGGGCACCATCTAGTTCTTCTGGTCTCAGGCTGATGGAGACTCTGGTTTATGTGGCCCTTTCTGTCTCTTGGGCTAATATTTTCCTTGTGTCTTTGGTGTTCTTCATTCTCCTTCACTCCAGGTGGGTTGGGAGAAATTGATGCATTTTAGATGGCCACTCACTAGCTTTTAAGACCCAGATGCCATTCACCAAAGTGGGATACAGAACATTTTCTTAATAAACTTTGTTATGCCAATTGACCTAGATGGCCACTGAAACCATGGTCTCCAGTCCCCCGCCCCTGCTACTCTGTCTCTTCAAGTGTTTGGTTGTATTCAGGAAACGTCTTAGCTTTTGGTTTAGTCCAGTTGTGCTGACTTCCCCTGTAGTGTGTGTTGCCCTACCCTTCACCTAAGATAATTCTTGTCTACTATCTAGGTAGTGAATAACTCTCCCCCTCCCTCCCCACCCTCGTAACCATGAAAGAATGCCCTTCTCTGTGTTTAAACCTTCTCATGAGTTCTTATACTAGTAGTCTTATACAATATTTGTCCTTTTGTGACTGACTAATTTCACTCAGCATAATGCCTTCCAGATTCATCCATGTTTTGTTTCACTGATTCATCGTTGTTTTTTACTGTTGCATAGTATTCCATTGTGTGACCATACCATAATTTGTTTATTCATTTGTTTGTTGATGGACACCTAGGTTATTTCCATCTTTTTGCTATCGTGAACAGTGCTGCAATGAACATGGGTGTGCATATATCTATTCATGTGATGACTCTTATTTCTCTAGGATATATTCCAAGGAGTGGGATTGCTGGGTCATATGGTACTTCTATTTTTAGCTTTTTAAAAATCGCTAAATCGATTTCCAAGGTGGTTGCACATTTTACATTCCCACTAGCAGTGTATAAGTGTTTCAGTCTCTCCACAACCTCTCCAACATTTATTATTTTGTGTTTTTTGGACTAATGCTAGCCTTGTTGGGGTGAGATGGTATCTCATTGTAGTTTTGATTTGCATTTCTCCAATGGCAAATGATTGTGAGCATTTCCTCATGTGTCTGTTAGTCGCCTGAATGACTTCTTTGGTGAAGTGACTGTTCATATCCTTTGCCCATTTTTTAATTGGATTATTTGTCTTTTTGTAGTTGAAGTTTTGCAGTATCTTGTAGATTTTAGAGATTAAACGGTGATTGGATTTGTCATAGCCAAATTTTTTTTCCCAGTCTGTAGTTTGTCTTTTTATTCTTTTGGTGAAGTCTTTTGATGAGCATACGTGTTTGATTTTTAGGAGCTCCCAGTTATCTAGTTTCTCTTCTGGTGTTTGTGCATTGTTACTTATGGTTTCTATTCTGTTTATGCCACATATTAGGGCTCCTAGCATTGCCTGTATTTTTTCTTCCATGATCTTTATCATTTTAGATTTTATATTTAGGTCTTTGATCCATTTTGAGTTAGTTTTGCGCATGGTGTCTCGTGCTGGTCTTCTAGTTCTGCTGCTGCTAGTTCTTTGCCACTGCTGCTTCTCTGCTGTTGCAGGTTCTCTGCTGCTGCTGGTCCTCTGCTGCTACCACTCCTCAATCCATTCACAGTTTCAAAACTGCTTCCACATGTTAGGTATCTGTTAGAGCAGCACCTCATTCTTGGTACCAAATTCTGTCTTAGTCATCTAGTGCTGCTCTAACAGAAATACCACAAGTGGATGGCTTTAACAAAGAGAAATTTATTCTCTCACAGTCCAGTAGGCTACAAGTCCAAATTCAGGGCATTAGCTCCAGGCTAAGTCTTTCTCTCTATGTTGGCTCCGGAGGAAGGTCTTTGTGATGCATCAGTCTTCCCTTGGTCTGGGAGCGTCTCAGCGCAGGAACCTCAGGTCCGCAAGGACGCACTCTGTTCCCGGCACTGCTTTCTTGGTGGTGTGAGGTTCCCATGTGTCTCTGCTCGCTTCTCTCTTTTATATCTCAAAAGAGATTTGCTTAAGACACTATCCAATCTCGTAAATGTCGTCAGTATAACCTCATCATAGTGATAGAGTTTACAATACATAAGGAGATCACATCAGATTACACAATCATAAAATACTGGGACTCGTGACCTAGCCAAGTTGACAGATATTTTGGGGGGACACAATTCAATCCATGACAGATAGATATCTTTTCATCTTTCGCGATATCAGGGAAGTTTTCTGCCAACAATTCTTCAACAATTCTCTCTGTATTTTCTGTTATACCCCCCGTTCTGGTACTGCAATTGCTCGTAGGTTATTCCTCTTGATAGAGTCCTACATAATTCTTAGGGTTTCTTCATTTTTTAAAATTCTTTTATCTGATTTTTCCTCAAATAAGTTGGTGTCAATTGCTTTATCTTCAGTCTCACTAATTCTGACTTCCATTGCCTCAATTCTGCTCCTATGACTTTCTATTGAGTTGTCTAATTCTGAAATTTTATTGTTAATCTTCTGGATTTCTGATTGCTGTCTCTATACATTCTTGCAGCCTGTTAAATTTGTCAATATGCTCTTCTCTAATCTTCCTAAGTTCCTCTAATGCTTGGTCTGTGTTTTTCATAATTTCCTTCCTGATCTCTTGAAGACTTCTGTATATTAACCTTTACTGTTCTACCTCCAGTAATTCCAAGAAATTCTCTTTCTCTGAAAAATTTCTTGATTCTTTGTTTTGGGAGCTTGCTGATGCCATCATGGTCTGCTTCTTTATGTGATTTGATATTGACTGTTGTCCTAGATCTTGTTTTGTTTTGTTTTGATATGCCCAAATAGGTTGCTCGTGTGAGCTCATTTGATTATTGACACCTTTGAAGCTCTAACGTCCTGTCATCAGGTGGTTAGTTCTGTTACCAGTTATGTGAGTCCAGGAATCTGTTTACTTTTCTTGTATGGATTCAGCTCGGGTGTCCAGGTAGTTGGTCACCAAGTGTGTGGTGCAGGCTCTCACTTACAGTCCTAGACAGGCTGGGGTGATTTGTGTAGGCACAGGTATCTACCTGCAGTAGGGGGTCATGCACTGAGCAAGGCAGGGGGCTGATGGCTGCCCCTGAGTGTCCGGGAGGAAAGCGTGTCTCTGTTCCCTAGAGCGTGTAGGTGGGTGGGTTTTGCAGCCAGACTATGGGCACCCAGTGCTGTTGGCTGTAAGGACTGGGAGGCACCACTTATTCTTGGACCCCTATCATGGGTGACTAGGTGGTATGGGTGGAGTCACCAGTCATCAGGCCCCTGATGCGGGTAGGTGAGACCCTGCTTAATGGGCAGAGCAGTTTCAAATGTCATGAGCCTGCCACTTCACCATATAGCTGATATAGTTGAAGTTAGGCTTCGGGTATATACCCTGTTGTACTGTGGTAATGAAGGCTTATGCTGTTGAAATGGGCCCACACAGGTCTATGCAGGGGTGACAGGCATTCAAAGTCCATGGACCCCTAATGCCTGTGCATAGGCAAAGGAGCTGTGCCTGCCCTGAGTTCCCAGCTTAGGGGAGCCGGCAGATTTTATTTTTTTTCCTGTTTGTTAATTTATTTCCTCTCCAAAGCTGGGAGAATGGCTCAGGGCATGTGACAGTTCCCACTTCTGGCTCAGGACACTCGGAAATTGCTGAAGCCAGCCCAGGACCTGGTGCAGAGCAAGGAAGGGGCAGGTAAATGGGAGAGAAGTTTTTCCCAAAGAGGGTGTTTTTTGATCCACATGGTAGGTCAGACACACGTACTTATCTTTTGCCCACTGAGCACTGCTTTTCACTGGTGCTGGAGGCATGTGTAGACTCTCTGCCTCATGGTCTCTCTCAATGTGGAAAATGCCTCCTGAGTGCCACTGCTTGCCTTACTGCGCACGCCAGCCTATCTGGCCTGAAGGTGCCTGCTCCTACTGGGTCAGGTCTGGTGACTCTTTGCTGCTTCTGAACCATCTCTCCCTCCCCCTGCCACTCAGTCCAGTTCCTCAACTTTGCCTTTGATGTTCAGGGCTCCTAGATTGTCATATATAATCAATTCACTTTTTTTTTTTTTTTTGGGTCTTTGTTATAAGAGGGATCACAGGAAGCGTCTGACTACTCCGCTATCTTGGCCTCGCCTCTCCTCACCTTCATTCTTGAAGGATAGTTTCACTGAGTATAGTACTTAGTTGACTGTTTTTTGTTTGTTTGTTTCAGAATTTTAAATGTACCATTCCATTGCCTTCTGGCCTCCAATTTTTCTAAGGAAAATCATCACTTAATCCTATTGGAGATCCTTTGTATGTGACTGCTTGCTTTTCTCTCACTGCTTTCAGAATTCTCTATTTTTAAATTTTGAGAGCCTAACTATGATATGTCTAGGTGTAGATCACTTTGGGTTCATCCTGCTTGGAGTTATTTGAGCTGCTTGGATTTGTAGATTCATGTCCTTCATTAGATTGGGGAAATTTTCTGTTATAATTTCTTCAAATATTTTTTCTGTCCCTTTCACTCTCTCATCTCCTAGAATTCCCATGATGTGTACATTAAGTCTCTTGTTGTTGTCCCATAATTCCATTAAACTGTACCCAGCCTTTTTGAGCCTCTGTTCTTGTTACTCTTAAGCATCTGTAATTTTAACTATCTTATCCTCTAATTAGCTGATTCTTTCTTCTGCCTTACTAAATCTGTTGGTTAGTCTTATTGTGTTTCTCATTTCAGTTATTGTCTCTTTCAGTTGCAGTATCTCTTTTTTTAGATCCTCATTTTTTCTTGCATTGTTTTCCTTGTTTCTTTTAGCTCTTTGTCTATGTTTTCCCTTAGTTCTTTAATTATGTTTAATGTTGTTGTATTATATTCTTCCATTTTTTTCATTATTTGGTCATTCCTAGATGCATGCTAAAATTTTCTTTTAAATGATATAGACATCTATAATGTCTATTACATACACACAAAAACACATATATACACAGAATATGTGTGTATATATATTGTTGTTAGTTGCCATCATGGAGACTTTACGTATAACAGAATGAAAAGTTGCCCAATCCTGTGTCATCTTTTTGATCTTTGATGTGTTTGAGCCTATTGTTGTGGCTATTGTGTCAATCCATTTCATTGAGTGTTTCCCTAGTTTTTGTTGACCCTCTGCTTTACTAAGCGTGATGACCTTTTCCAGCGATCCATCTTTCCCGATATGTCCAAAGCAATCAAGACAAAGTCTCACCATCCTCACCTCTAAGGAGCATTCTGGATATATCTTTTCTAAGACTGATTTGTTCATTTTTTTGGAAGTCCACGGTATATTCAATATTCTTCACCAAAAACACAATACAAATGCGTCGATTCTTCTGTCTTCCTTCTTCATTGTTCAGCTTTCACATGCATTTGAGGCAATTGTAAAGATCATGGCTTGGGTCAAGCACAGCTTAGTCATCAAAGTGACATCACTGCCTTTTAGAACTTTAAAAAGGTCTTTTTACAGCCAATTCACCTAGTGCAATATGTCATTTGATTTTTTGACTGCTGCTTCCGTGGGCATTGATCGTTGATTCAAGTAGAATGGAATCCTTGACAATTTCAATTTTTTTTCTCCAGTGTGTGCATGTGTGTGTGTGCGTGGATACACATACTCGTGCACAAATACACACACTTGCTATGCACAGACTCAAAATACATAAGAATTTGATAACAGTGTTTTCCTTCTAGAGAAGGAAACCAGGTGACTGGTAGATGGGGTGGGAAAGTAACTTACATTTTACCTTAAATCCTTTGTCTTTTTTTGAAGTTTGTGCCTTTTCAAAAAATGCATAAAAATAATAATTTTAAAATAAAAAATACTTTTAAAATGTATCTTACATCAAGACTATCAAAGTAATCTCCTAAATACTTACTCTCCCACTCTATTTTTTTAATTCAGATGAAATTCACATAGCATTAAATGTACATAAAGTGAACAATTCAGTGGCGTTTAGTACATTCACAATGTTGTGCAACCATCAGCCCTATTGAGTTGCAGAACATTTTCATCACAAAGGAAACTGTACCCATTAAAGAGTAATTCCCCAATCCCTCTTCCCTCAGCCCCTCGAAACCACTAACTTGCTTTCTATCTCTGTTGATTTACTTATTCTAGATATGTCACATAAATAGAATCACACAGTATGTGACCTTTATATTTGCTCCCTCAGTCCATCCTTCACGCTACTCTAGAGTTAAGTGCCCCTCTCATGTGCAGCTATAGCACTCTGTACTTAGTTTTCATGCTGTATTCTAATTGCCCACTTGTCTGGATCTTTTAATAGAGTTTAGACCTATGAGGGCAGGCCCCATGCCTGTCTTGACCCCCCCACACACACACACACACGATGTTCCCATTGTCTAACACATATCAATAAACATATAATGTTGAATGAATGTTTCTAAAACACAATCTGATCAGCATATTTCCTCGCTTACATAACTGGTTTACTGAATAAACTGGAGTTGGTAGGGTGGAAGCAGGAAGCAACTTTGCTTTTCTCCCATCATGATCTTCAGACTTGCTTTTATTGGATCAATCTCCTATCTCTACCCCTAGATGATATCTCAGCTTTTTGTGTCACTTTCAGGCATTAGAACAGTACCATTTTCAGGCAGTAAAAAGTTTTAATCACACTTCAGGTATTAGCTCAGAAACTAGGACTTCCTCCATGAAAACTTTCCTAACTTCCCAAGTTCTAGTAGTGACCCACTTTATAGTTTCCCTAACATAAAACTGATCACACTGTAAGAGCTTAACTGATTATCTCCTATACTAGACTGTAAATTCCATGAAGGCAAACATTCAGTGTTATGCTCAATAAATATTGAGTGAATGAGAGAATTATTATTACATTCTCCCTGTACACAAAACTCTTTAGGGAGACCACTAGGATTCAAAAGTTTGGTTAGTAAACACAGCATCAGAGTTAGGAGAATTTGGTTATGATTCGCTCAGGACAGTCCTACTTGCACTGATAAAAAACAAACAAACTAATAAACCAGTTGTCATCCAGTTGATTCCGACTCATGGTGACCCCACGTGTGTCAGAGTAGAACTGTGCTTCACAGGGTTTTCAATGGCTGAGTTTTCAAAGTAGACCACCAGGCCTTTTTTCCAAGGAGGCTCTGAGTGGACTTGCCAACTTTTTGGTTAGCACTCAAGCACTTAATCATTTGAACCACCCACCTGATGTCTTGGATTAATTATTAATAGCACTCTCTTTCACTTTCTATAATAATGTTCTAGTTTGGGCAATAGATTGTATATTCATCCTATGTGATGCATCTGTTTCTCAGAATAATAACCTTCCATGCAGGAAACCTGGGTTCCATTCCTGGCCAATACACAGCCACTACCCATCTGTCAGTGGAGGCTTGTGTGTTGCTATGATGCTGAACAGATTTCAGTGGAGTTTCCAGACTCAGATAGACTAGGAAGAAAGGCCTGGTGACCTACTGGTAAAAATTAACTGATGAAAATCCTATGGATCACAACAGAATTATTGTCTGATATAGTGCTAGAAGATGAGCCCCTAGTTTGGAAGGCACTTGAACAGTGGCCACAACAATGGACTAGAGCACACCAACAATCATGAAGACGGCTCAGGACCAGGCAGCATTTCATTTTGTTTCACTGGACATGGGGTCCCAACCCCCGACCCCGTCATGAATCGGGAGTCAACTGGATGGCAGCTAACAATAACATGCTGGGATCTACTATGTTTCTTTTATAATTTAACCCATCAGGCCATCTTAATTTTGTAGAGAAGAGGAAGTGGGCAGCAGATACTACTATCTCCAAGTTTTGTATCTATAGAAACCTTGTTAGCTATGCATCCTTGATAACTCATTCACAGTGGAGTAGTACCTATGTCAGCTAATATCTTTATCTGGGGATAGGAAGGTGACAGGACCTTTCAATTTCATCGGACAGGGAAAGGACATTTGGTTTTGGTATGAAGATCTTCACATGCTGAATAACAAAATTCAAACTTCTGCCAGCAAAATCAAAGAACTGGAAGAAAGAGGAAAAGGGAATCCTCCTTTTTTAGAATTGCTCCTTTAAAACTGTGCACCTGGAGCAGGAAAGCAAAAATATTTGAATACTGCCCCCCAAAAAACAAAACAAAACCCGTAACTTGTCTCTGAATTATGGGATTCAGTTGCCAGCTTAGTTGGATTTGTTTTTGAAGGGTTTTTAGAACTTATATTTATTTTTTTAATCCTCCTTTGGGGAAAAAAGTCATATTATGATGTAAAAATATTAATTTCACAGTTGGTAAAACTTGGCATGTAACAGCCGTATGCGGAGGGCTTGCAGTGCCAGAGGGCTTGGCAGGACTCCGTGAGCAGGTCTGCGTTCCTCCGCTCCTTTTCTCAAATGCTTCCAATTCCCCCTCCCTTGGCTATTGGTTTTTAACCATCTTCTTCTATCAACCACTTTGATTCCATCTCAGCAGTAGCAGCAGCAGCCTGGTCCTTTGTAAGTGATGGATACACGGCAGCTTTGGCTGCGACTGGGGGGAGATTAAAGTTGGGAGTTCAGTCAGTTCTCTTTCCGCAGCTAGGCGAGACAGGCCTCTTTGAAATGATACAGCATTGTGCAATCTTTTTTGAAAGGCCTTCCCTCAATCCTCCAGTCAGGATCTGTATCAAATTTCCCAGTTGCTTCTAGGCTCTGGCCGTTTGGAATAATAGGCCACAAACAACATGTTGAGAAACATAGCTCAATTGATGCATAAAACGACGCAAAGGACTTCACTATTCTACGACAGCCCACAGCCGAAAGGAACTTTCAAAACATCCCAACCTGCAAAAAAACTCTAAATTTTAATAAAAATTAGCAGGCTAGCCTTAAACAAGGTGATATTTCTCCCTACTTATTTCCTACTCTCACAAAGGAACTATTTGTTTGCATATATTATCATAATAGCTTCCATAGAATGTTGAAATTTGGTTACATGTAGGGACTGTTGCTGTTGTTGGATGTTGTCAAGTTGATTCCAAATCAGAGGGACCCCATGTGACAGAGTAGAACTGCCCCATAGGGTTTCTTGGCTGTAATCTTTATAGAAGCAGATTACCAGGTCTTTCTCCCACAGAACTGCTGGGTAGATTCAAACCACCAACCTTTCCGTTAGCAGTCAAGAGCTTAACCACTGCATCACCAGGGTTCCTTACACATAAGGACTAGGAGGAACAATATAAGCCAAATACCGTTTTGAAGAACAAAAGATTTCTGGGAAATCACTTCTTTAATACGTAATAAAAATAAGGGAAAAAGAAAAATTAATTGAGTTGAAACCAAACAAGGAAAATATTATACTCCAGTGCCATAAACTTCATAAGTTGACAGCAAAGGGAAGAAAGAGAATTCTGAACCAAAGCAACGTGGTGTGGTAAGACTTTCCACTTAACTTTTTCCCACCCCTCAGAAGCTAAGTTGTGAACTATCATAATCATGAGAATCCTCACTCATATCCCCAAATGTGGAGAGAATCTAATTGAACTGGTATCTTTTCCCTCTTTTAACTGGGGCACAATTGGAAACAGCTGCTGTAGAGAACTGGTTAAAACAAAAGAAGTTTAAAAAAGAGGTTAACCTTTGGAGGCTAACCTCACTTGGAATGAAATGAGGGCTTCAGAGATGCAAGTTGAATTGGGGAACAGACCCAAAGCCTATTATTATCCCCTTATGTGAATAGGATGTACCTGTTATCTAGATGGAGAAAAACTGGTTCAGGACATACAACAAAATATTAGAAGCTTTAGGATTTTTAACTAACACATACACTCCCTTAACTGAGCCCACCATCCCCTGCCATGTCCCGAGATTATAAAACAGAGGTTACTCAACTGTAGCTGTTAGTACAAATAAAACTGATGTCAGATAAAGTACAAAGTGATAAGAAAGTTATCTATAATATATGGGAACAATGAAAAATTATAGATAGAGATGTCCAAGTAAAGTATGAGAGAAATTAAAAGAGCAAGGAAAATATGCTGCACACCACAGCAAAAAGGGAGAGAAGTATAGAAAAAGACAAAGAAATCAGCCCAAGCAAATATGTTATCCACGGGACAGAAAGAAATTTCCCACCAAGAATTGAACTATAGCACAATATAATATGGACTCCATATAAGAGCTTTTTAAAAAAGTCTATATTTTTATTTTTTCTTTAATATTCATAGACCCCCAAAAGACCAATAACACTGGCTATGAATGGGGGAGGTGAGCTGGATGGATGGAAGATGGCAGTGGGAGTATTTTCACGTACAGCTTTCCTTTAATTTTTGAACTATGTAAATGTATTACCTATTTTTTAACTAATTTTTAAAATTCTGGTTAACAAAAAAGAATAGATCTCAAAGACAAGATGATAAAAGGAGATGAAAAGGGAGACTGCAGCTATACAAAATAAACTGAAGATCAAAACCATGCCAAGAGAGAACTAATCAACACAATGGAGAGAGAAAAGCACAGAAATGATCAGAATAAGATTCACATAACTGGCTAAAAAAAAAAAAAAAAAAAAACTTGAGATAATCACAATGATTGCAAATGAAAAAGTCAAAGTTATCAGATAAAAGCTAACAAAAAATGAAAGCAAGACAAAAATAATCCAGTAGAAAGATACTTGGTATCCCTAAAGCAGAGAACTCACCAAAGAGATCAGAAAACTATTCAAAGATGTAATAAAGAAAAATTTCTTGAAATGAAGAAAGATGAATATTCAACTTCAAAGATAAAGAAGAAATTCTTCAGGCATTCAGGGTAATAAAGCAAATTGACTCAAAAAATAGTGGGACGAGTAGGGAGGATAAGACTCTTATTAGTCTTCTCACAATAATATTCAAAGGCAGAGGACAGTGCAAAAGTGTCCACAAAACTATAAAGGAAAGTATACCCAGCTATGATGAAATTTAAATAAAAAGGCAATAGGCAGACATTCTCAACAATCAAAAAAACTCAGGGAATACAATATACATGAGCCTTTTTTGGAAAATAAGACTACATGAATACACAGTCTATCCAATTAAGAGAAATCAAGATGAAGAACACATGACAAAAGAATTGGGAGTAAATATAGATTGATTCTAGATAACTGTGAATTATCAAAATAGAATATAATAAATACAAACCTTAACAGTTCAAAACTAATAATATAATAAAGAGGATGAGAGGAGGTAGAAGAATAAAACTGCTAATGTCCTCATATTTCATATCAGGAATTTCATTAATTTATATAAAACTAAGGAGTGTGTGTGTGTGTGTGTGTGTGTGTGTGTATGTGTAAAAGAACCTTACTTTTTCATAATCTCTTTTGTCTTAATCTAAAAAAAATTATAAGATCTTTTGTGAAATAATATCTCTTGTTGTCTTAGTTATCTAGTGCTGCTATAACAGAAATATCACAAGTGGATGGCTTTAACAAACAAATTTATTTCCTCACAGTTTAGGAGGCTAGAAGTCCAAATTCAGGTTGCCGGCTCTAGGGAAAGGCTTTCTGTCTTCGTTAGCTCTGGGGTAAAGTCCTTGTCTCTTCAGCTTGTTTCTTGGTTCCCTGGGGATCTCCATGTGGCTTGGCATCAATCTTCCCCCGTCTCTGCTTTTCTCATTGGCTTGTTTAATCTCTTTTGTATCTCAAAATCGATTGATTTTAGACACTTCCTACACTAATCCTGCCTCATTAACATAACAAAGACGATCCATTCCCAAAAGGGATTATAACCACAGGCATGGAGGTTGGGATTTACAACACGTATTTTTGGGAGACACAGTTCAATCCATAACATTCCACCCTTTGCCCTTCCCCCCAAAATTCATGTCCTTCCCACATGCAAAACACACGCACCCTACTCCATCATCCCAAAACTCTTAAAACAGCTCCAAGTCCAAAATCTCATCTTCTGAAACATCTAAATCAAAAACAGGTGAGACTTTTGACTCCTGGGGTAAAATTTTTCTTCATCTGTTAACCTGTGACATCTAGATTACAAGTTATCTATTTCCAAAGTACAATGGTGGAACAGGCACAAAAGGTGGACATTTCCATTACAAATGGGAGAAATTGGAGGGAAAGAAGGGATAACCATGCAAGTCCAAAATACAGCAGAACAATTTACATTGGCTCTCAAGGCTTGAAAATAATTCTCTGTTCTCTGGGAACATCTGGGCAATAGCCTCCCCTTCCAGACTCTGGGGGTTGGCCACGTCCTCTGGATTCTGAGTGGAGGCCCCTCGGCCCTGGGCTTCAGCTCCACCTTCCAGGCCCACTGAGACTGCAACTCTGCTCTCTTAGCTTTGGGCGGCCCCATTCTCCTAGTCCATCTGAGTGGTAACTCCACCCCCTTGGCCCTGGCAGTCCCCACTCTTCTGCCCCTTGGGCATGACAGCTTTGGGTGGTGGCTCCATCTTCCAGGCACATCTTAAGGGTAGCCCCACACTCTGGAACCTACTTGGTGATGACCTGACTCTTTGAAACCTAGGAGGCTGTGGCCCCACCCTTTGAGACCCCAGGGGACGTAGACCCACCCTTTGAAGGCAAGAAGGCCCTGCTTCCTGTGCTTCTTCCAACACTTGTGCTGATCTCCAAGCAGCTCCAGAGATGGTGCATTTCTTTTCTTGGAGGACAACAGATGTAGCTCCTTTGGCCCGTTTCTCTTTGTCTGAAGAGTTGGCTTCAGGAATGGTTTTAGTCCTGGGTTAACAGAGAGTCCAGGGGCCATATCTTCTCAGGTTCCTCCAGTCTCAGTCAGACCATTAATTCTGGTCTTTTTACTAGAATTTGAATTCTGCACCCCACTTTTCTCCCTCTCCTTCAGGGACACTCTGTTGTGTTCCCTGTCAGGGTGGTCATTGGTGGTAGCCGGGCACCATCTAGTTCTTCTGGTATCAGGCCAATGGAGTCTCTGGTTTATGTGGCCTCTTTTGTCTCTTGGGCTAATATTTTCCTCGTGTCTTTGGTGTTCTTCATTCTCCTTTGCTCCAGGTTGATGCATCTTAGATGGTCGCTTGCTAGCTTTTAAGATCCAGATGCCACTCAGCAAAGTGGGATGCAGAACATTTTCTTAATAAACTTTTTTATGTCAATTAACCAAGATGTCCCCTGAAACCATGGTTCCCAGACCCCTACCCTTGCTACACTGTCTCTCGAAGTGTTTGGTTGTGTTCAGGAAACTTGTTAGCTTTTGGTTTACTCCAGTGGTGCTGACCTCCCCTGTACTGAGTGTTGTCCTTCCCTTCAACTAATTCTTGTCTACTATCTAGTTAGTGAATTCCCCTCCCTCCCTCTCCGGTCTCATAACCATCAAAGAATGTTTTCTTCTGTGTTTAAACCTTTTCTTGAGTTCTTATAGTAGTGGTTTCATACTATATTTGTCCTTTTGTGACTGACTAATTTCACTCAGCATAATGCCTGCCAGCTTCATCCATGTTATGAGATGTTTCATGGATTCATCATTGTTCTTTATCATTGCGTAGTATTCCATTGTGTGAATATACTATAATTTGTGTATCCATTCGTCTGTTGATGGGCACCTTGGTTGTTTCCATCTCTTTGTTATCGTGAACAGTACTGCTTTGAACATGGGTGTGCATATATCTATTCATGTGATGGCTCTTATTTCTCTGGGATATTCCAAGGAGTGGGATAACTGGATCGTATGGTACTTCTACTTCTAGCTTTTTAAAGAAGTGCCAAATCGATTTCCAAAGTGGTTGTAACATTTTAAATCTCCACCAGCAGTGTAAAAGTGTTCCAGTCTCTCCACAACCTCTCCAACATTTATTATTTTGTGCTTTTTGGATTAATGCTAGCCTTGTTGGGGTGAGATGGTATCTCATTGTAGTTTTGATTTGCATTTCTCTCATGGCTAGTGATCCTGAGCATTCCTCATGTATCTGTTAGCTGCCTGAATGTCTTTTTTGGTGAAGTACCTGTTCGTATCCTTTGCCCATTTTTTAATTGGGTTGTCTTTTTGTGGTTGAAGTTTTGCAGTGTCTTGTAGATTTTAGAGATTAGACCCTGATCGGATATGTCATAGCCAAAAAATTTTTCCCAGTCTATACTTTGTCTTTTTACACTTTTGGTGAAGTCTTTTGATGAGTACAAGTGTTTGATTTTTAGGAGCTTCCACTTACCCAGTCTCTCTTCTGGTGTTTGTGCATTATTAGTTATGTTTCGTATTTTGTTTATGCCATGTATTAGGGCTCCTTGTGTTGCCCTTATTTTTTCTTCCGTGTTCTTTATCATTTTAGATTTTATATTTAAGTCTTCGATCCATTTTGAGTTAGTTTTTGTGCATGGTGTGAGGTATGGGTCTTGTTTCAGTTTTTTGCAGATGGATATCCAGTTACGCCAGCACAATTTGTTAAAGAGACTGTCTTCTCCCCCACTTAATGGACTTTGGACCTTTGTCAAATATCAGCTGCTCAGAGGGTGGCGATGAGTCGGAATCAACTCGACAGCAACAGGTTTTTCATAGGTGGATGAATTTACATCTGGATTCTCAATAATGTTCCATTGGTCTATGTATCTGTTGTTGTATATGTTGTACTAGTACCAGGCTGTTTTGAGTACTGTGGTGGTATAATAGGTTCTAAAATCAGGTAGTGTGAGGCCTCCCACTTTGTTCTTCTTTAGTAATACTTTACTTAACTGGGGCCTCTTCCCCTTCCAGATGAAGTTGGTGATTTGTTTCTCCATCTCATTAAAAAATGCCATTGGAATTTGGATCAGGATTGCATTGTATCTGTAGATTGCTTTGGGTAGAACTGATTTTCACAATGTTGAGTCTTCCTATCCATGAGCAAGGTATGTTTTTCCACTTATGTAGGTCTCTTTTGGTTTCTTGCAGTAGAGTCTTGTATTTTTCTTTGTACAGGTCTCTAACGTCTCTGGTTAGATTTATTCCTAAGTATTTTATCTTCTTGGGGGATATTGAAAATAGTATTGAGTTGGTGATTTCCTATTTGAAGTTCTCTTTGTTGGTGTAGAGGAATCCAAATGATTTTTGTATGTTTATCTTGTATCCTGATACTTTACTGAAATCTTCTATTAGTTCCAGTAGTTTTCTTGTGGATTCTTTGAGGTTTTCTGTGTATAAGATCATATCATCTGCAAATAGAGATACTTTAACTTCTTCCTTACCAATTTGGATGCCCTTTATTTCTTTTCCTAGCCTAATTGCTCTGGCTAGGACTTCCAGCACGATGTTGAATAAAAGTGGTGATAAAGGGCATCCTTGTTTGGTTCCGGTTCTCAAGGGGAATGCTTTCAGACTCTCTCCATTTAGGATGATGTTGGCTGTTGGCTTTGTATAAATGTCCTTTATTATATTGATGAATTTCCTTCTATTCCTATTTTGCTGAGAGTTTTTATCATGAATGGTGTGGAACTTTATCAAATGCCTTTTCTGCATCAATTGATAAGAGCATGTGGTTCTTGTCTTTTGTTTTATTTATGTGATGGATTACATTGATTGTTTTTCTAATGTTGAACCATCCCTGCATACCTGATATGAATCCCACTTGGTCATGGTGAATTACTTTTTTGATATGTTGTGGAATTCTATTGGCTGGAATTTTGTTGAGGATTTTATATCTACATTCATGAGGGATATTGGACTGTAATTTTGTGTGTGTGTGTGTGTGTGTGTGTGTGTGTGTGTGTGTGTGGTGCCTTTACCTGGTTTTGGTGTCAGGGTTATATTGGCTTCATAGAATGAGTTTGGGAGTATTCCATCCTTTTCTATGCTCTGAAATACATTTAGTAGTATTAGTGTTAACTCCTCTCTGAAAGTTTGGTAGAATTCTCCAGTGAAACTGTTCGGGCCAGGGCTTTTTTTTGTTGGGAGTTTTTAATTACCTTTCAATCTCTTCTTCTGTTATAGGTTTATTTAGTTGTTCTACCTCTGTTCATGTTAGTTTAGGTAGGTACTGTGTTCCAAGAAATTTGTCTATTTCCTCTAGGTTTTCAAAATTGTTGGAGTACAGTTTTTCATAGTATTCTGTTATGATTCTTTTAATTTCAGTTGGGTCTGTCGTGATAGTGCCCATCTCATTTCTTTTTCAGGTTATTTGCTTTCTGTCCTGTTTTTCTTTTGTCAGTTTGGCCAGTGGCTTATCAATTTTGTTGATCTTTTCACAAGAACCAGCTTTTGGTCTTGTTAATTCTTTCAATTGTTTTCCTATTCTCTATTTCATTTAACTATGCTCTAATTCTTTTTATTTCCTTTCTTCTGGTGCCCAAGGGCTTCTTTTGCTGCTCTCTTTCTACTTGTTCGAGTTGTAGGGTTAACATTTTGATTTTGGCCCTTCCTTCTTTTTGGATGTGTGCATTTATTGCTATAAATTGACCTCTGAGCGCTGCTTTTGCTGTGTCCCAAGGGTTCTTTTAGGTTGCTTTTTCATTCTCATTTGATTCTGTGAATTTCTTTATTCCATCCTTAATTTCTTCTATGACTCAGTAGTTTTTGAGCAAGGTATTCAGTTTCCATGTATTTGATTTTTTTCCCTTGCTTTTTCTGTTGTTGATTTCTACTTTTATGGCTTTATGATCAGAAAAGATGTTTTTAATGTTTCGATGCTTAGGATTTTTTTAAGGCTTGCTTTGTTGTCTAATATGTGGTCTATTCTAGAGAATGTTCCATGTGCATTGGAAAAGACAGTACACTTGGCTGCTGTTGGGTGGAGTGTTCTGTATATATTTACGAGATCAAGTTGGTTGATTGTGGCATTTAGATCTTCCGTGTCTTTATTGAGCTTCTTTCTGGATGTTCTGTCCTTCACCAAAAGTGGTGTGTTGAAGTCTCATACTGTTATTGTGGAGCTGTCTATTTCTCTTTTCAAAGCTGTTAGAGTTTGTTTTATGTATTTTGGAGCCCTGTCATTGGGTGCATAAATATTTATTACAGTTATGTCTCCTGGTGTATTGACCCTTTAATCATTAAATAGTGTCCTTCCTTATCCTTTGTGGTGGATTTTGCTTTAAAGTCTATTTTGTCAGAGATTAATATTGCCACTCCTGCTCTTTTTTGAGTGTTGTTTGCTTGATATATATTTTTCCATCCTTTGAGCTTTAGTTTGTTTGTGTCTTTAAGTCTAAGGTGTGTCTCTTGTAGGAAAGTTTTTTTAATACAATTTGCCACTCTCTGTCTCTTTATTGGCGCATTTAGTCCATTTACATTCAGCGTAATTATTGATAGGTATGAGTTTAGTGCTGTCATTTTGATGTCTTTTTTGTGTGTTGTTGACAGTTTCTTTGTTCCACTTAATTTTCTGTGCCTAGTCATTTTTCTTTATGTATTTTCTTTTCATCTTTCTCATTGTTGTTGATTCTGCATTTGCTGAGTCTTTATATTTTTCTTGTTTTTTATTTTGATGTGTAGGATTGTTAGTTTCCTTTGTGGTTACCTTAATATTTACCCTTATTTTTCTGAGTTTAAACCAATCTTTTATTTCTTTATTTTGCCTTGACTTCCTCTCCATATGCAAGTTCTGTGAGGGATTATTTAGTCCCTCTTTTTTGTTTTAACATTGTCATCTTTTACATACTAATGTCTCTGTTTCCCTATTTTCAGCGTTTCAGCTTTTATTTTTGTGACTTCCCTATCTGCGATGATATCTGGTTGTTCTGTCCTGTGTTCTAGTCTTGGGTTGTTAACTGATGTTATTGATTTTCTAACTGGAGGACTCCCTTTAGTATTTCATGTAATTTTGGTTTGGTTTTTACAAATTCCCTAAACTTCTGTGTATCTGGAAATGCCCTAATTTCACCATCGTATTTGAGAGACAGTTTTGCTGGATATATAATCCTTGGTTGGCAGTTTTTTTCCTTCAAGGCTTTATATATGTCATCCCATTGCCTTCTTACCTGCATGGTTTCTGCTGAGTAGTCCAAGCTTAAGTCTTACTGACTCTCATTTGTAGATAACTTTTCATTTATCCCTAGCCACTCTTAAAATTCTCTCCTTATCTGTGGTTTTTTCAAGCCTAATTATAATATGTCTTGGTGACTTTCTTTTGGGATCTACCTTGTGTGGGGTTCAATGAGTTTCTTGGATAGGTATCTTCTCATCTTTCACAATATCAGGGAAGTTTTCTGCCAACAAATCTTCAACAAATTCTCTCTGTATTTTCTGTCATTCACCCCTGTTCTGTTACTCCAATCACTCGTAGGTTATTCTTCTTGATAGAATCTGACATAATTCATAGGGCTTCTTCATTTTTTAAAATTCTTTTACCTGATTTTTCCTCAAATAAGTTGGTGTCAAGTGCTTTATCTTCAATTTCACTAATTCTGACTTCCAATGCCTCAATTCTGCTCCTATGACTTTCTATTGAGTTGTCTATTCTGAAGTTTTATTGTTGTTCTTTTGAATTTCTGTTTGCTGTTTCTCTATGGGTTCTTGCAGCCTGTTAAATTTGTCATTATGCTCTTGTAGAACCTTCTTAAGTTCCTCTATTGTTTTGTCTGTATGTTCCTTGGCATGTTCTGCGTTTTGACTGATCTCCTTCCTGATATCTTGAAGAGTTCTTTATCTTAATCTTTTCAATTCTACCTCCAGTAATTCCAAGATGTTCTCTTCCTCCCAAAGATTTCTTGAATCTTTGTTTTGGTGGCTTGCTGAAGCCATCATGGTCTGCCTCTTTATGTGATTTGATATTGACTGTTGTCTCTGAGCCATCAATAAGTTATTAATTTATTTATGTTTGCTTACTGTGTCCTACCTTCTTGTTTTATTTTGATATGCCCAAATAGGCTCCTCGTGTGAGCTAGTTTGATTATTGGTGTCTTTGAAGCTCTCAGGTCCTGTCTCCAGGTAGCTAGAGTTGTTACTAGGTATGTGAGCCCAGGAGTCCATTTACTTTTCTTGTGCAGATTCAGCTCAGGTGTCTAGGTCATCGGTCACTGAGTGTGTGGTGCAGGCTCTCACCTACAGTCCTAGAGTGCAGGGGTGATTGGAGTAGGCACAGACATCTGGCTGCCATAGGCGGTCATGCACTGATAAAGGCAGGGGGCTGACAGCTGCCCTTGAGTGTCTGAGTGGAAGGCGTGTCCCTGTTTCCTAGAGCGGATAGGTGGGTAAGTTTTGCAGCTGGACTATGGACACCCAATGCTGTTGGCTGTTAGGACTGGGAGTCACCACTTATTCTTGGACCCCTGTCTCTGGTGGCTCAATGGCATGGGTGGAGCCATCAGTCCTCGGCCCCTGATGTGGGTAGGTGAGGATCCTGTTTAATGGGCAAGGAGGTGTCAAATGTCACGAATCTGCCACTCTCCCTTATAGCTGATATATTTGAAAATAGGCATCAGGCATATACCCTGTTGTACTGTGCTAATGAGGGCCTATGCTGTAGAAATGGGCCCACACAGGTCTATGCAGGGGTGAAAGGCATTCAAAATCCGTGGACCCCTTATGCCTGTGCCTAGGCAAGGGGCTGTATTTGCCCTGAGTTCCTGGCTTAGGGGAGTTGGCAGATTATTTTTCCCTTTTTGTAAATTTGTTTCCTCTCCAAAACCGGGAGAATGGGTCAGGGCGTGTGACGGGTCCTACTTCCAGCCCAGGGGGCACAGCAATGACTGAAGTCAGATCAGGACCTGGAGCAGAGAGGGGAGGGGGTAGGTAAATGGGAGGGAGGTAATTCCCAAATGGAGTTTTTTTTTTTTTCATCTGTGCAGTAGGCTAGATGCTTGTACTTATCTTTCTCCACCGACTGAGTGCTGTTTCTCACTGGTTCTGGAGGCTTGAGCAGACTCTTTGCTGCCTAGTCTCTTCCAATATGGAAAACGTGTCCCAAGTGCCACCATTTGCCTCACCCCTCACATGCTAGCAGATCCAGCCTGCAGGGTGCCATTGCCATCCAGGTCAGATCTGGCAACTCCTCTCTGCTTCTGAACCATCCCTCCCTCCCCCTGCCACTCAGTCCGATTCCTCAACTTTGTCTTTGATGTTCTGGGCTCCTAGATAGTCACATATAATCGAGTCACTTGGTTTTTCGGGTCTTTGTTGTAAGAGGGACCACATGAAGCATCTGACTACTCTGCCATCTTGGCCCCACCTCAGAATTTTTCAAATCTTTAAATTTTGTTTTATTTTTGCACAGTTCGTTTTTAAGTCCATCTCTTTCCTCTGACATTTTACTATAAGACGCAAGGAGAAACCACACAGCCCCTTTAAGATCTTGCTTAGAAATCTCCTTAGCTAAATATCCAAGTTCCTCACTTACAAGTTCTACCTTCACCAAACATTTGAACATAATTCAGACAAGTTCTTTGCCACTGCATAAAGAGCATTGCCCTTCCTCCACTGTCCAATCCCATGTTCATCATTTTCTTTTAAAGCCTCACCAGAAGCACATTTAATACCACATTTCTAGAAACATTCTTTTGCTGAAACCATATGTATTCTCTAAGATGATAGAGACTTTCTCTACAGTTCTTCTCACTTTTTCAAAGCCCTCACCAGAATTGCCTTTGACGTCCATAATTCTACCAACATTCTCTTTAAGGCAATTTAGGCTTTTACTATTAGGCACCTTAAAACTCTTCCAGCCTCTACCCATTACCCAGTTCCAAAACCATTCCACATTTTAGGTATTTGTTAGAGCAGCATACCACTTCCAGGACCAAATTCTGTTTTAGCCTATCTAGTGCTGCTATAACAGAAATACTACAAGTGGACGGCTTTAACAAACAGAAATTTATTTTCTCACAGTTTAAGAGGCTAGGAGTCCAAATTCAGGGCGCCAGCTCCAGGGGAAGACTTTCTCTCTCTGTTGGCTCTGGAGGAAGGTTCTTATCTCTTCTGAGCTTCTGCTCCTAGATGATCTTCATCTGGCTTGGCTTCTCTCTCCCCCTATCTATGCTTCTCACATGCTTGTTTGATCTATTTTATACCTCGAAAGAGATTGACTCAAGACACACTCTATACTAATCCAGTCTCATTAACATAGCAAAGACAACCCATTCCCAAATGGGTTATAACCACAGGCATAGAGGTTAGGATTTACAACACGTTTTAGGAGACACAATTCAATCCATAGCACTTGTGGTGGAGAAACTTTTTTTAACTGTAACAGTTCCTTTAGGTTTATTTCAGTGTCTTTTTACTTTATTAAATTTAAGTGAAATTAAAACAAATACTATTTAATAAAATAGCTTTGAAGTAAACCCACTCCTCACTTATCAACATGGTTAGGTTCCAAAGACCAGGTCCTTATGTGAAAATTGGCTTTACGTGAGAGTTCGGCTGTGACCTTGGTGCATCTCAGGATGTGAGCGGTGTGGTGGGCCCCCCTTCGCCACCACTGCGGATCCCCCAGGGATTGGAGGTGGTGGTGGTGGTGGTTGGGATTTGAGCTCTGCCTCTGGAGCAGCAGGGACCCACCATCACCTGGCCTTGCTCCAGGCCTCTACACAGACCCCTGTACCTCGCCTCTCCACTTCCTGCTCCATCAGCCCTGGAGCTGGACCTCAGTAGTGGGAGGCTCCCAGCCCTGCGGACAGGTAAAGTCCGGCCATCTGGACCCAGCTGAGGCTGCAGAGGTGGCACAGAGGCCTCTTTGGAAGAAGAGACTTCCAAGCCCCCCATCCAACTCCTGCAGCCTGGGCCCCTGCTGCTTTCTCCTGCCCGGCCGTTGCCTCTTCCTGCACACCAACTGCCTGCCACGTGCTTGCCACAGGCCCAGTGTGGCTCTTCCACCCAACCTGGGTAATATGAACTACTGGAGGCCCATGTGGCCTAGCTGCCTCTGAAAAACCTCGCCACTGTCCCCTCTTCCTCTTATTCTTCCTCCTCCTCCCCCTCATCCAGCTTCCTCTCCTCCTCCCTCTCCCACCTCAGCTTCTCTTTAATGGACAAAATAGTCAGATAGTAGATTTTTTACTGTTGTCATAAATGCAAAATGTTGGATAATGAGATGGTCGATAAATGAGGTGTAAGTATATAACCCTATTTTTAAAGTATTTTATCTATTAATTTTTCCTTCTTTCTGTATGAAACACCAGTCCAGTTGCCATCGAGTCGACTTCTACTCATGGCAACCCCATGTGTGTCAGAGTATAACTGTCCTCCATAGGGTTTTCAATGACTGATTTTTCAGAAACTGGTCACCAGACATTTCTTCTGAGGCACTCTAGGTAGACTAGAACTGCCAAACTTTCTATACAGGTACATAGAATAATGTTTGGAACGATGGTCACTAATGTTAATATTCCACCATGTGTCTGTCAGTTTTTCCTACTGTGGTGGCTTGCATGTTGCTGTGATACTGGAAGCTTTGCCATCAGTATTTTAAATACCAGCAGGGTCACCCTTGGTGGACAAGTTTGAGCCGAGCTGCCAGACTGAGAGAGACTAGGAAAAACGATCTGGCAGTCTACTTCTAAAAAATTGGCCAGTGAAAACCTTAGGAATAACAGTGGAACCTTTTCTGATACAAGATGAGCCCCTTAGGATGGAAGGCACTCAAAATACTACTGGGGAAGAGCTGCCTCCTGAAAATAGAGTCAACTTTAATGACGTGGATGGAGTCAAGCTTTTGGGACCTTCATTTGCTGATGTGGCACAACTCAAAATGAGAAGAAACAGCTGCAAACATCCATTAATAATCGGAACGTGGAATGTACAAAGTATGAATCTAGGAAAATTGGAAATTGTCAAAAATGAAATGGAATGCATAAACATCGATATCCTAGGAATTAGCGAACTGAAATGGACTGGTATTGGACATTTTGAATCAGACAATCATATGATCTACTATGCCGGGAATGACAAATTGAAGAGGAATGGCATCACATTCATTGTGAAAAAGAATATTTCAAGAGCTATCCTGAAGTACAATGCCGTCAGTGATAGGATGATATCCATACACCTACAAGGAAGACCAGTTAATACGACTGTTATTCAAATGTATGTACGAACCACTGAGACTAAAGATTTAAAAATTTAAGATTTTTACCAACTTCTCCGGTCTGAAATTGATCAAACATGCAATCAAGATGCATTGATAATTACTGGTGATTGGAATATGAAAGTTGGAAACAAAGAAGGATTGGTAGCTGGAAAACATGATCTTGGAGATAGAAACTATGCCAGAGATCACATGATAGAATTTTGCAAGACCAATGACTTCTTCATTGTAATACCTTTTTTCAACAACATAAACGGCAACTATACACGTGGACCTTGACAGATGGAATATACAGGAATCAAATCGACTACATCTGTGGAAAGAGACGATGGAAAAACTCAATCTCATCAGTCAGGACAAGGCCAGGGCCAACTGTGGAACAGATCATCAATTGCTCATATGCAAGTTCAAGTTGAATTTGAAGAAAATTAGAACAAGTCCACAAGAGCCAAAGTACAACCTTGAGTATATCCCACCTGAATTTAGAGATCATCTCAAGAACAGATTTGATGCATTGAACACTAATGACCTAAGACCACATGAGTTGTGGAATGACATCAAGGACATCATACATGAAGAAAGCAAAAAGTCATTAAAAAGACAAGAAAGAAGGAAAAGACCAAAATGGATGACAGAAGAGACTGAAACTTGCTCTTGAATGTCGAGTAGCTAAAGCAAAAGGAAAAAATGATGAAAAAGTTCCTCACAACTGGACCATAAGCTACATTATGATAAACGGAGGAAAATACTGAAGTTGTCAAGGATTTCATTTTACTTGGATCTACAATCAACACCCATGGAAGCAGCAGTCAAGAAATCTAACGACATATTGCATTGGGCAAATCTGCTGCAAAAGAGTTCTTTAAAGTGTTAAAAAGCAAAGATGTCACTTTAAGGACTAAGGTGTGCCTGACCCAAGCCGTGGTGTTTTCAATAGCCTCATTTGCATGTGAAAGCTGGACAATGAATAAGTAAGACCGAAGAAGAATTGATGCCTTTGAATTATGGTGTTGGCAAAGAATATTAAAATACCGTGGACTTCCAGAATGAACAAATCTGTCTTGGAAGAAGTACAGCCAGAATGTTCCTTAGAATCAAGGATGGTGAGACTTCATCTTACATACTTTGGAGATGTTATCAAGAGGGAACAGTCCTTGGAGAAGTACATCATGCTTGGTAGAGTAGAGGGTTAGCCAAAAACAGGAAGATCCTCAATGAGATGGATTGACACAGTGGCTGCAACAATGGGCTCCAGTATAACAACAATTATGAGGATGGCACAGGACTGGGCAGTGTTTTGTTCTGTTGTACATAGGGTCACTGAATTGGAACCGACTCGACGGCACCTAACAATGTTAATATTGATTATTTTTCAGTAGTGGGATTTGGGGTGGTTTCTTTTCCTTCCTGTATTGCTTAAATTCTTTACAGTGAACAAGTACTTCTTCCAAAAAAAAATTTTGAATATTTTTTGAGCACTTATTATGTGCCAAGTACTATGCCAGGCTCTGGGGATATATCAGCAAACAAGATAAACACAACCACTGCCCTCACTCTTGTTGTTGTTGTTGTGTGCTGTCAATTCTGACTCATAGTGACCCCATGTGACACAGTAGAACTGCCGCATAGGGTTTTCTAGGCTGTAATCTTTATGGAAGCAGATGGCCAGGTCTTTTCTCCTAAGGAGCTGTTGGTGGGTGCAAACCACCGACCTTTTGGTTAACAGTCCTCATACTACTCATTGTGTATTGAAGTTTTTACTTCAGATCCACTTATTTGAAATCATTTGGACCTCAGATGACAATGTTTAACGGCAATCTCATAGAAGGCTAGTTTTATGAGGAGGTCATGCCAATCATTTAATCTGCTATATTTGGCACAGGGTGATTTGGGTACTTGAAAGAAAGTGGACTGGGATATTGGCTAGACATGAATTCATACCCCAGCTACAACATATACTGCCTGAGAGAACTTCATGAGTCATTTAATCTGAGCCTCCATTTCCTCTTCTGTAAAAACTGGGAACATAAATGTTTTGTTATAATGACACATACGTTAAAGTATATAAAGCACTTAGAACTGCATCTGAAACCCAGTAGAAACTGAATGTTACATATTGTTATTTTTTAAATTGCATAACCTCTGTCAAATCTCAAGATTTATTGAGATAGATTTTGCCACCATGGTTGGTTCCATTGTCATCAAGGTGGTCTAAAAATTCATAAAATCATTTCTAATTGGTGTGAGCAGATAATGGAAACATTTAAAAGCAGTGGAATTTCCTTTTTGGGTTAAGAAATTACCTAAAGTAAATTAGCTCTTTAACCTTTTTGATAAATGAAACTCAATGCAGTTATATTGCAAATGACTAAAGGCATATAATAAGGTTTGTATTCACTAAATTACAAGGTATTATTACAAAAGTATAGAGTATGTGTTTGATTAGCCTTGAGGCAAGAATCTTGAAGTATCTTAATTGCTTGTTACTTTTCCTCTACCTTCTATTGATAAACTTGAAGATAAAAGAGGGTAAATTTGATTTATTCAGGCAAAGAGAACAGATGTTATACGTTGTAAATTTTGCTAAAAGCCAGTAAGATAAGAGAATACATTTACATGGTTGTTTACCATTTCCAATTTATGTGTTACAAGTAGAAAAATTGGGAAGTTTTGCTTCTTCCTATCCAATGCTTATTAAATCAATCTGAAGAATCTCCCAATAAATTAATCACCCTGAAGATATTTTTCTTCTTTAAGGCTTCTAATGTTATTGTGACAAGAAGACTAGGAGTTATAGATTTTTGATAACATAGCCAGGGGACAAACCAAGAAACTAGAAGGCTGCACCAAATAAGTGAGAAGAAAAATAATTGATAGATAATTAACAATGAATTTGGCTTAAAAGTCTCAACTATTAGCTCTCTGGAGAAGAGAATTTCCCTCCCAGTTTGGTGAAGAGTCATCCACCCTGAAGGGGAAAAAGGTATAAAATCAGCAAAACACAACACACACAGAAAGAGAACATTTAAGAGGATGTGTTGGCTTTTATCATAATATGAGCTTTATAATGAATACTAATACTAATTATCATTTATAGATCATTTCTTATGTTACAGTATGATGCTAAACCCTTTACATACATCATTTAATTTATTATTTCACGTTGTGATCCACAGGGTTTTCACCAGCTAATTTTTTGGAAGTTGATCTTACTACGGTACATGCTAGCACTCAGTAAATACTTGTTGAATGAGCAAATCCTTAATATTAATGAAATTTGGCTAATGCAATGATAAAGGTGAACACAGGATAACATGGGAGGAAAGAAGAATTATGGAGAAGGGAAAGCAACAATCCTTTCCAAGGAGTGCTCCTATGTAAAGGAGCTGAGCAAGGGCCCATGGCCAGGCCTGTGGTCAGATCTAAGAACAGGTCACACTGGGAGCTGGGAACAGATGCCTTGGAGGAGGACTTGACCCCAAGCAGGGAGATCTGTGAGGAAAGAAGCACTTGTGCAATCGAGTGATGTGAACTAAGCAGAAGTAGGAGGAATGGAGAGAAAGAAACTAATTAGACAACTGGTCAGGACACAAGATCAGCACGATCTGGTGATTATTCAGATGCATGGATGAGGGAGCATTGGAGGGACAGGGAGGATTGGGAAATGTGCACACACAGATTGAAATATAGCTTTGTTCATGGATATCAGGGGTAAGGACCACATTATGGACGGACTAGTGCCATAGAAGCATACAAACAAACTTGTTTGCTGAACAGTCTACCTGATTTGTCTTTTCAAAGAAAATGCCATGTTTAAAACCATGAAGTATTTTTAGTTTGGGACTGTCTTAGGCTTGGTTCTCTAGAGAACCAAAAGCAGTAAAGCATATAAATATACATATAGAAAGAGGGATTTATATAAAGGAAATGGCTCATGAGGTTGTAAAGGCTGGAACGTCCCAAGTCCATGAGTCAGGCTGGAGGCTTCTCCTGATTCACGTAGCTGCAGGGACTGGAAAACTCAAGATCAGCAGGTCAGACAGCATGGCTCTGGCTCACAGGCTTTGAAGACCGATGAATCCCAAGATTGGCAGGCAAGACCACAGGTAAGCTGCTAGCTCAAGGCCCAAGAATCGGAGGTCAGATGAACAGGAGCCAGCTGCAGAATTCAGAGCGAGCAAAAGCCCATGAGTCTTGCCAGAAAGTCCACTTATATATTCAATGAACGCCACACCCCCAAGGAAACTCCCTTTCAACTGATTGGCTACTCACAGCAGATCTGATCATGGAGGTAATCACACTACATCAAACCTCATGATGGAGGTGATTGCATCATTATAGGACTACCAAACTATATCATAACTGCCAAACCACTGAGAATCATGGCCCAGTCAAGTTGACACATAACCTTAATGTTCACAAGGACATAACCAAGACCTGAACAGTTTTATTGTACAAATGTAACTGGACATTATGTTGTTCTTAGCCATCTCCACGTGATAGAGTCTAATAGGTGAACTGGAATGGAAAGGAGAATGGATGCTTAAACTATTATGGAGAACATTTTTAAGCACTTTAATCATATTTGTGGTAGATAAACTAAGACTATGTAAATTATCAAATTATCTAACCATTAAAGCACAAAAACATTTTCAGATAAACAACAACTAATATTTTAACATAAGTACGTCCCAATTGTTGCATGGGGTAGACACTCTTATACTAAAAAAATTATTTGTTGTTTATCAGAACTTAAAATTTAACTCTGTGTACTATATTTCTATTTGTTAAATCTAGATAAATCTCCCTCCACTTCATTCTTGCCCATTATTGAATCTATAATAAGGTGAGAAACAGCAATGGGATGGTCTCAGGCAGCTGCTGGTCAAGAAAGGGAGGCAGAAGAGAAGGATATGTCTCAAAATGTACATTTCTAGAAAAGAGAATCCCTGATGCTCTTTGCCACTGGCAGGAGCCATTTTTCCCAAGCCATTCAGCCATTTGTCAGTAAGGGATAGATATCAGTTGAGGACTACTGGGTTATTTTTAAATGATTTGCATGTAGGTGTATATGACCTCAATGACATGGATTGATACAACAGCTGCAACAATGAACTCAAAGATACCAACAATCATGAAGATGGCGCAGGACCAAGCAACATTTCATTCTGCTATTCATGAGGTCCTCAAGAGTAGGAGACAACTCAACAGAAACTAACAACAACATATATGACTAGACTGTAAGCTCCTTGTTGTTATAAAGTCTTTCTTCTTTATATCCTCCTTAGTGTTATGCACATGGTAACCAAAAAAAAAAAACCAAACTCACTGCTGTCAATTTGATTCCAACTCATAGAGACCCTATAGGACAGAGTAGAACTGTCCCATAGGGTTTCCAAAGCTGTAATCTTTAAAGAAGCAGACGGCCACATCTTTCTCCCACGGAGTGACTGGTTGGCTCAAACCACCGTCCTTTCAGATAGCAGCTGAGCACTTAACCATACATCACCAGGGCTCCTTTACACACATGGTAGGGGTTAAAAATTACTTATTAAAACAAGTAATACATCTTTTCATGTGTTTGGTCGCCATTTGAATGTCCTCTTTGTTGAAATGTCTATTCAAGTCCTTTGCTCATTTTATGATTGGGTTATTTGTCTTTTTGTTGTTAAGCTGTCAAAGTTTTATATATAGATTGGTGATAAGATTCTTTTCAGACGTATGTTTTCTGAAGATAATTTTCCCAGTCAGTAGCTTGTCTTTTCACTTTTTGGGTAAAGTCTTTCAGTGAACAAAAGTTCAATTTTTATGAGGTCCCATTTATTTGTCTTTTGCTGTTTGTGCTTTTGTTATTGTATTAGATAACACATTAGCCATCAGAGATATGCAAATCAAAAACACAATGAGATACCATTTCACACCCACTGGATGGCTAAGATTTAAAAAAAAACAAAATAACAAAAAAGTTGGTGAGCATGGGGGGAAATTGGAAGTCTTACCCATTGTTGGTAGGAATTCAAGATGGTATAGCCACTGTGGAAAACAGTTTGGTGGTTCCTCAAAAAGTTAAACATAGAACTACCATATGATCCAGCAATTCCACTCCTAGGTATATATCCAAAAGACTTGAAAGCAGAGACTCAAACAGAGACTTCTACACCAATTTCTTTGCTGTACTATTCATAACAGCCAAAAGGTGCAAACAACCTAAACGCCCACCAACAGATGGCTAAAAAAATGTAGTACATACACACAATAGAAGACTACTTAGCCAGTAGAAGAAACAAAGTCTTGGTACATGCTACAATATGGATGGAGCTTGAAGACATTATGCTGAGTAAAATAAGTCAATCACAAAAGGACAAATATTGTATGACCTCACTTATATAAAAAGACAAGAAAAGGCAAATGTATAGAGACCAAAATTTATCAGTGGTTACCAGGGGTGGGAGGAAGGGGGAAAGGGGGTTTTAACAGTGATGGAAAAGTTGCATTGATTAAGGGTAGGGTTGTACAGCTGGTTATTGTAATTGCTATCAATAAGATGTACACCTGTAAAAAGTTTAATTGGCAAAAGTTGTGTGATATATTTACGATGACAAAAAAAAAAAAAAAAAGAGTAGTTGCTGAGGCTGCTTATGTACAACCAAACCCTCATGGGATTTGGTTCCTTGGTTAGGAGGTTTAGGGTCATGGTTTCATGGGACATCTCAGTTAATTGGTCTAATAACATGTTTAGTGTTTCTGTTCTGCCTCCTAGTTCTTTGTGTAGTGCGTGGGGTATTAAAAGCTTGCAAGTGGCCATCCAAGGCACAACAGTTGGTCTCTATTCACTTGGAGCAACAGAGGAAGAAGGAGAGTCAGGAATAGAAGGAGGAAATAGAATGTGTGGCTAATTGTCTCCATGAGCAACTGCCTCCCTTGCCATGAGACCAGAAGAACTGGGTGGTGCCGGGCTACCATTACTGAACATTTTGATCAATGATTCAGTAGAAGAATCCTGATCAAAAGGGGGAAAATGCAGAATAGAATGTTAAATTCTCATGGACTCTAGACTTTCTGGAGCCATGGAGGGTGGATGAATCCCTGAAACTACTGCCCTGAGATAATATTTAAAACTTAAACCAAAAATATCCCCTGAAGCCTTCTTAAAACCAAACAACAGTTTAGCTGAACTAGTAAAAAATGTCGGCCTTGAGTATTATGCTCTTTTAAGAACTATCTATATGGGATCAAAGTGACAACGGCAACTTGAACGTTTAGATAGGAACCTTAGGTGGCAATGAGTTTATGTTAATTGGGGAATAACAACTCAAAAGGGAGCGCGAGAATGGTTGCATAACTCAAAGAATGTAATCAATGTGACTGAATTGTACATGTGAAAATGGCTGAACTGGTCTATGTTTTTCTCAACAACAACAAAATAAATAAAAAAAACAAATAATGCCTTTGGCCATGTATTTCTTTCTAGTCAGTACAAATTAGCTTCTGTTAGGAGCTCTCCATATACTGACCTTTTTTGCCAATGACTCATTATGACTTCTGAGTGGCTATTCTGGACCAAATCTTACTATTCAAACAGATTTTAAGACTTTATATTAAACTAGTTTCATAAAATCCACATCATACACAAAATCCAAAGCCCTTGATAGCCTGTTTGCTGTTATCACAGTGGTAGTTTACAGAGGAATAAAGAATTTATACATCAAATACTTAAGAGATCAATGTCTACCAAAAAAAAATTTATAAGAACTTTGAACCTGGAAAATAAGACCTATATTGATCTTTTAAGTATTGAAGTAATAATTCCTCACTCCTCGGTGCAGCTGACATCAGAAGACTATAAGATACCCATGAAATCAATTTACTACATTTTTTCTTAAATCTGATAGCAGTATCCTCTAATACAACCACTGTGAATATAACTTACAAGAAGGATTTATCAAACTGGATTGACAAGTGGAGAAACATTGGACAAACTGTCAGAAAATTTTGTTTAAGTACTAAACAAGTCTTTACCCAATTATTTTTCAGTTTCCTTGTGCATAAAAAGGATATAAAAATATCTTCCCCAAAGGTGGTACAAGATGGCAGAGTAGTCAGATGCTTCATAACGTCCCTATTACAACAAAGACCCAAGAAAACAAGTGAATCAAATATAGATGACAACATTTGAATACTGAGCATCAAGGACAGGGCTGAAGAATTGGACTGAGTGCCAAGTGGAAGGAGAGACAGTATAAAAACAGTGGACATGAAGAATTATGGATCACTGGCACCCTGCTAGCTGAACCTGCACAGCACAGCCATATTGAGACAATGCAAGCAGTGTTCCCAACCAAAACCCCCATCACCTGGTACAGCCAAGCAGGAACTACTCTGCACTCTACCCACTGCAACCACCCTAGCCTCCCCATGCCAGATGTCCTCAGTCCTGGGGCCCTCCCACCCTCCTTACCCATCCCCCTACCCACCTGTGATCACAGTTTGGTGGTAGCTACCACCATCCTGTCTCCTAGGCCAGGGGCCTATGGACTGGAGGTGCTCATCCTTTCACACAGCCACTCACACCAGAGGACCACGGCCCTCAGTGCCTCCTACAGCACTGGCGGAGCCTCCCACCCCCTCCAGCCACTCACCCCAGAGGCCCACAGTCCTGCAATTCCTCCTACAGTGCCAGCAGAGACTCCCACCTCCTCCAGCCATTTGTGCTGGGGCTCATGGTCCTGCAGTACCTCCTATAGTGCTAGCAGAACCTTCCATTCCCTTCAGCCACTCGTGCAGGAGGCCCACAGTTCTGCAGTGCCTCCTACAATGCAGGAGGTGCCTCCCATTCCCTCCAGCCACTCGTGCCATGGGTCCAAGAACCAGTTGCACAACCAGTCCCACAACACACTCTAGTGGACAAGGGCAAACCCTCCAACCGGGCACCCATGGACAGGTGACATCCCCTCTGCTTGTCTCCAGGATCGCCTTACTAACCGGAGGCTTGTGCTTGCCCCAAATACCCGTGTGCTGTCCTGCTCAGCTGGGACCATCAGTGAGAGTTTCTACACAACCCACTCAGTGACTGACAACCCAGGCACCCCTGCCCCAACCATCCAGCAATGAGCAGAGGACACACAAAACATCCAACCCAGAAACCAGGAAGAACACCCCTTGCACCCATGTCCAGCTGACCAGCTGCATAAATATATTACCTCACCAGAGGCGCCAGCTACATCCTCAGCAGCCCCACAAGACCAGCGAACAGAGACCTGTGCTCACACACCCATTTGGTGCCCCACCCACCCAGAGACAGGAGGTAAGAGTGTCAATGCGGCCAGATTAGCGAGCAGAGTAGCACACATACCCAGCCTACTCGAATATATCAAAACTAAACAAAACAAAAATTCAGAACTCACCGAACAAACATAAAATAAATAAATAAATATAGTAACTTCTTGATGCCTCAGAGACAACAGCCAATATCAAATCACATAAAGAAGCAGGGCAAGATGGCTCCAGCAAGTGACCAAAACAGAGAACCAGAAAACATTCCGGAGGAAGAAATGGCAGTGAAAGTACCTGATAAGGAATTCAAGACTAATATACAAGGCTCTCCAAGAGCTCAAGAAAAGATATGAAGGAAAACACAGGAAAAATAAGGAAAATATAGACAAAATCAAGGAAAACACAGACAACACAATAGAGGAATTCAAGAAAACAATACAAGAACAAAATGACAAAATAAATAGAAAATTAGAAACTGTACAAAAAAAGCAACTAGAAATCCAAAAGGTAACAATAAAATTTCAGAAACAGACAAGTCAATAGAAGGAGATAGGAGTAGAATTGAAACAATGGAAGACAGAATCAGCGAAATTGAAGACAAATCACTTGACACCAATTTGTTTGAGGAAAAACCAGAAAAAAGAATGAAGAAAAATGAAGAAAGCCTAACAATTACGTGGGAAACTATCGAGAGGAAAAATTTGCATGTGATAGGAGTTCCAGAAGAGAGGAAGGCAATGGAAAACACAGAATTGTCAAAGTAATCCTCAATAAAATCTAAAACATCAGAATAATACAAAGCATTCTCTCTGATCACAATACCATAAAGTAGAAATCAATAACAGGAATAGCAAGGGAAAAAAATCAAATACATGGAAACTGAAAAACACATTCCTTAAAAACTAGAGGGTAATAGAAGAAACCAAAGATAGAATTAAAAAACTCCTAGAATCAAATGCAAATGAAAACACAGCTGACCAAAACCTTTGAGACACAGCAAAAGCAGTGCTCAGAGGTCAATTTATAGCAATGAGCGCACACATCAAAAAAGAAGGGCCACAATCAAAACATTAACTGTACAACTTGAACAAATAGAAAGAAAGTAGCAAAAGAGACCCACAATCACCAGAGGAAAGGAAATGCTAAAGATTAGAGTAGAAATAAATGAAATAGAGAACAGAAAAATAATATAAAGAACAAGACCAGAAGTTGGTTCTTTCAAAAGGTCAATAAAGCTGACAAACCATTGGCAAAACTGACAAAAGAAAAGCAGGAGAAGAAACAAGTACCTGAATAAGAAATGAAATGGGTGTCATTACAACAGAACCAACTGAAATAAAAAGGATCCTAAAGAATACTATGAAAAATTGTACAAAGGACTAATGGACCACATGAACAATAGCTTACACGACCCAGAGACCAGAAGAACTAGACAGTGCCTAGCTGCCACTACTGACTGCTCTGACTGGAATCACAACAGAGGGTCCTAGTTGGAGCAGGAGAAAAAATTGTAGAACAAAAAATCAAATTCACAAAAAAGACCAGACTTACTGGTCTGACAGAGACTGGAGGAGCCTGAGACTATGTATGGCCCTAAGACACCGTCCTGAGCTGGAATGGAAGCCATTTTCGGAGGCCACCTTTCAGCCAAACCATAAACAGGCCCATAAAATAAACAATAACACCTGAGAGGAACGTGTTCCTTAGAACAATCAATTATGCAAGATCAAAACGATGATATTTGCCCAAAAACAAATACAAGAAGGTAGGAAGGGATAGAAAATCAGGACAAAAGGAAACGGGGAAACTAGGACAGAAATGAGGAGAGTGCTGACATATTGTGGGCAATAAAATCAATGTTATAGAACACTCTATTTATAAACTATCAAATGGGAAACTAATTTGCCCTGTAAACTTCCACCTAATGCATAATAAAAAAATTTAAGTGTCTTCCTCATCTACCTCACAAGCCTGTTTTGAGAGTAAAATGAGAGTCACCTTGAACACAGTTTTGAAAACTGCACAGTGCTATACAATATCATGTCAACATTATGAATTTCAGGAGTGAAATTGAACTTATTCCAACATTGACAAAGAGTTGAACCGTCAGCAAAACTTGTGCATTAAAAAGTTCTACATGATGCCTAATCCTTAGGAAGTTTTATTCCTATTCCAGTAAACACATTAGATTCTAGTGCAATAATTAATAGGGTGGTAAATGGGACCATGTGTCTGGACCAATTCCCAGGGCTTATTCAAAAAATTCACTGAAGTAACCAGCATTTGGTTTGGGCGTATTTGAAGAGAGTGTTTGACGTATTCAGCAGATAAGAGGTACATAATTTTCTAGAGATGAAGTAAAAATCCCTCATTTTTTAACAAATGTGTGAAATATTGAAGTCATCAAATAAGTTGTAAACAAGCTAGCAGCTTGCAAATTACATAGTGTCCCAAGTAAGACAGCTAAAATCTAATGAGATCTTTCTCCTTGGTGAAATTTAGATACCATGGTAAAGGGCATGTTCGTTAGAAGCCTGAATGTTCCAGTTGGAAACAATTTATGCTAACGGAGCCAAAAATCTTAACTGGTTCCTAACTTAATTGTATTGCCCTGATCTCATCAACATTACACTCCGGCCAACTAAGCTGAAAGTCTCTCTCCTTCCCCCATGACCTTCAAGGATATAAGCAAGAGGCTCCTCTTTTTTGAGAGTGTAACATACAAAGACAAGGAAAGAGTGGATAGGAAAAGGCCTATAGAATGACAATTTTAACTCTGAAAAAAAACGTTATAAAGCTCTTGGACTTATTCAATTTTTAGGGAAAAAAGGGTATCCCTAGACTCTACACTAAGGAAACACAGAACATGGTCTAAGCAATTCAAAAATTATATGTGTCTACCTTGAAAAATAAATAAAAGGGTCAAAATATCCCAACTTTGGATGTTCTTAGTGATTCTCCAATTTGGTTACAGAATTGTTAATTTACTTCAAGATTCTCAGTGTTAAAAGATTTACTCTTAAGAAGTTCTACTTCAAATTGTTATTGTTGAGGACAGATTTAAAATGCATTAGGTATATTCGAAAACTAAACGGAAAAATAACAACACTAATTGGGCTGACCCTCCTGCCTCCAGAAAGTTAAGATATATGTTTGACAGGTAATTAAATGCAATATTCTAAAATGGGAGTGAAATCAACAGTGAAACTCTACGGAATACCAATGGCAGAGTGGCTTATGTTTCTCTTACCTTCTTTTGACTCTCACAGAATGTTTTCCACTAAAGCAACACTAAAATGGATATTTGAGCCATTGCCAAAACAAAGAATTTTGCCCTGAAAATAATGCATATTTTGTATGGTTAGAGAAGCAATTTGGTGCTGAAAAAGTATAGGCTTTAGTACTTTGTAGACATGGGTCCAAACTCTGGCTTTGGACTTGCCAGCTTATGATGCTAAATTAGTTAATCTCTCTAAGCCTCAGTATTTTCTTCTGTAAAATAGGGCCAATAGTATCTGCCTTGCAAGACTGTTGGGATCTCTTAGTAATAAATCAACAACATTTCTGCCTGCCATGGTGCTGGTAGGTACATTACAAAAAGAAAGCTAAGCCTGGGGAAATGGTCAGCCTTTACCTCTAAATTGTTAGGAGATGGAATAAAAGTGAAAGCAACACAAAAAACCATATAATGAATTTAATGACTCTCAAATAGCTTGGTCTCTGCTGGATGCCACTGGCCTCCCTCTAAACATTCCATTCATGCCACTCACAATACCAGCAGCATCACTTTTACAGACAATTTTCAGTTTGCCCTGACTCTCTGGACCATCCAATCATTGCAACTGAGAGCTGGAACAAAAGTAAGTTAAAGGCTCGAAATAGTTTTTCTTTTTAATTTATATTTAAGTTCTTCTTACTTCACCACGACTCTCCCGTTCCCCCTACCAAACTCCTATCCTTCTATTCGTAGATTGGATGAAGGAAGGTTAAAGAGAAATGGAAGGGATTGGAGGAGGAGAGAAACTCGGTAAAATTTGGTGGTCTGTAAGGCTCAATACCAGAACCTATGATATTATTCTACCAAAGACATAAATGTTGGAATAGACTAAAACATAATTTTCTCAATGAGATATATTGGGGAGCAGTCTTGACCTTGGATGACTGGATTTGAATTCAAATATCCCTAGATCGGAAGTGGTAAGACCTAAAGGAAATGAAGTACAGTAACAATTATGTGAGTGGATTGATTGGAAACCTTTCAGTTGCAACTGACAGAAATCTAATACAAATTGTCTAAAACAAAAATAAATGCAATTTTTTGATTGTGTAATTAAAAAGTCCAGGGAGATTCTAGTTTCAGCAATGGTTTGAACCAGTGTTCAATGTCTTCAGGACTTCGTTTCTGTCTTTCCATTCTTTAGCTCTATTTTTCTCAGTAGATTCTTTCCTGTCTTTCTTCCCTATGGTTCAATCACCACAGCAGGAGAAAAGGAAAGCTTCACCTTCTTAATATTTCCAATAAAAACACCCAGGTTTGAGTTCCACTGGTCAAGACGAGGTCACAAATCCATTCCTGTAGTGAGGGGAAGTGTAGTGGGGTAAGCATATTGGCTCCACCCAAACCTCATGGTCTGAGACATTTCCAAGAGAAAATTGAAGTGCTATTACACCAACAAAGAGGGATGGACACAGGAAAACCAAAGCAAAAGGTATTTACAATAGTAAGACTGCACGCTTAAGAAAAGTTAACCAGACATACACAATTCAGTAGATGTAACAGAAACTGCTAACTGTCCCCCAGTATCCATTCCCCTCTCCTTCTTTCTTTTGGTGATAACTTCCCCAAGTTTTATCTGGTATCTGGCCACCCTTTGTAGCTAGGTGTAGCTGTTTGATTAAGTTTAGACTGACGAATTGTGAGAGAAAGTCTTATACGCAACTTTCAGATAATCTCCTTAAAGATGAAGATATTTCCAGGGACTTCCTCTTTCTGCCTTCTTGCTGGCTGAAAAACAGCCACAACTACAGTTATCACATTGGACCAAGAGCTAGAAGCCACATAAAGGTGGCAAACTGACCCAGTAGCCTGGGTCAGTGAATGACCTGATAGACCAAAACTGTTTGCCCAAATTACCCATCTACCTATGGACTTACCTAAGAAAGAAATTAACACCCCATCTATCTTATATGTCTTATTTAAGCCACTATATTTTGAGGTCATTTTGTTTTGCCTGTATCCTAACTAATACTTGAAAGACTCACTATGGTCAATTTCTACAGAAAAATACTCAAAAATAGTAGACAAGGGTTTATGAGTACATTTTATTGAATATAGTAGTATTTTATATAACCACAATAATGGCATATATACCAAAACCCAAACCTAAACCCATTGTCATCGAGTCCATTCCGACTCATAATGACTCTATAGGACAGAGTAGAACTGCCCCATAGGATATGTAAGAGGAGTATTTCTTAACCTTTTTTCTGTTAGATCCTTGTTTTGGTTGTTGTTAGGTGCCCTTGAGACAGTTCTGACTCCCAGCGACCCCATGTGCAACAGAATGAAACACTGTCTGGTCCTCCATCATCTGCACAATCGTTGTTATGCTTGAGTCCATTGTTGCAGCCACTGTGTCAGTCCATCTCATTAAGGGTCTTCCTATTTTTCGCTGACCCTCTACCAAGCATGATGTCCTTCTCCAGGGACTGGTCCCTCCTGATAATGTGTCCAAAGTACATGAGACAAAGTCTCTCCATCCTTGCTTCTAAGGAGAATTCTGACTGTACTTCTTCCAGGAAAGATTTGTTCGCTCTTCTGGCAGTCCATGGTACATTCAGTATTCTTTGCCAACACCATAATTCAAAGGCATCAATTCTTCTTCAGTCTTCCTTATTCATTGCCCAGCTTTCACATGCATATGATGAGATTGAAAATACCACAGGTTGGGTCAGGCACATCTTAGTCCCCAAAGTGACATCTTTGCTCTTTAACACTTTTAAGAGGTCTTTTGCAGCAGATTTGTCCAATGCAATGCGTCGTTTGATTTCTTGACTGCTGGTTCCATGGGCATTGATTGTGGATCTAAGTAAAATGAAATCCTTGATAACTTCAATCTTTTCTCCATTTATCATGATGTTGCTTACTGGTCCGGTTGTGAGGATTTTTGTTTTCTTTATGTTGAGGTGCAATCCATATTGAAGGCTGTAGTCCTTGATCTTCACCAGTAAGTGCTTCAAATCCTCTTCACTATCAGCAAACAAGGCTATGTCATTTGTATATCACAGGTTGTTAATGAGACTTCCTCCAATTCCAATGCTGCGTTCTTCTTCATATAGTCCAGCTTCTTGGATTATTTGCTCAGCATACAGATTGAGTAAGTATGGTGAAAGGACACAACCCTGACACACACCTTTCCTGATTTTAAACTACATGTATTCCCTTGTTCTGTTTGAATGACTGTCTCTTGATCTATGTACACCTTCCTCATGAGCACAATTAAGTGTTCTGGAATTCCCATTCTTCACAATGTTATCTACAATTTGTTATGATCCACTCAGTCGAATGCCTTGGCATAGTCAATAAAACACAGGTAAACATCTTTCCGGCATTCTCTGCTTTCAGCCATGATCCATCTGACATCAGCAATGATATCCCTTGTTCCATGTCCTCTTCTGAATCCGGCTTAAACTTCTGGTAGTTTCCTGTTGATGTACGGCTGCGACCACTTTTGAAAGATCTTCAGAAAATTTTACTTGTGTGTGGTATTAATGATATTGTTTGATAATTTCCTCATTCTGTTGTATCACAATTCTTTGGAATGGGCACAAATATGGATCTCTTCCAGTCGGTTAGCCAGGAAGCTCTCTTCCAAATTTCTTGGCATAGATGAGTGAGAACCTTCAGTGCTGCATCCTTTTGTTGAAACATCCCGATCGGTATTCCATCAATTCCTGGAGCCTTGTTTTTCACCTGAGCCTTCAGTGCAGCTTGGACTTCCTCCTTCAGTACCATCGGTTCTTGATCTTATGCTGCCTCCTAAATGGTTGAACGTTGACCATTTCTTTTTGGTACAGTGACTCTGTGTATTTCTTCTATCTTCTTTTGAGGTTTCCTGCATCATTCAATATTTTCCCTGTAGAATCTTTCATTATTGCAACTTGAGGCTTGAATTTTTTCTTCAGTTCTTTCAGCTTGAGAAACACCGAGCGTATTCTTCCCTTTTGATTTTCTAACTCCAGGTCTTTGCATATTTCATTATAATACTTTACTTTGTCTTCTCGAGCCACCCTTTGAAATCTTCTGTTCTGCTCTTTTATGTGATTATTTCTTTTATTCGCTTTAGCTCCTCTACATTCAAGAGAAAGTTTCAGAGTCTCTCCTGACATCTATTTTGGTCTTTTCTTTCTTTCCTGTCTTTTTAATGACCTTTTGATTTCTTCATGTATGATGTCCTTGATGTCATCCCACAACTCGTCTGGTCTTCAGTCATTTGTGTTCCATGCATCAAATCTATTCTTGAAATGGTCTCTAAATTCAGTTGGGATATACTCAAGGTCATGTTTTGACTCTCATGGACTTGTTCTAATTTTCTTCAGCTTCAACTTGAATGCATATGAGCAATTCATGGTCTGTTCTGCAGTTGGCTCCTGGCCTTGTTCTGACTGATGATATTGAGCTTCTCCACTGCCTCTTTCCACAGATGTAGTAGATTTGACTCCTGTGTATTCCGTCTGGTGAGGTCCATGTGCATAGTTGCCATTTATGTTGTTGAAAAAAGGCATTTGCAATGAAGAAATTGCTGGTCTTGCAAAATTCTATCATGTGATCTCTGGTGTTGTTTCTATCACCAAGACCATATTTTTCAACTACTGATAATTCTTTGTTTCCAACTATCGCATTCCAATCACCAGTAATTATCAATGCATCCTGATTGCATGTTCAATCAATTTCAGACTGCAGAAGCTGGTAAAAATCTTCAATTTCTTCAACTGTCGCCTTAGTGATTGGTTTGTAAATTTGAAGAATAGTCATATTAACTGGTCTTCCTTGTAGGCGTATGGATATTATCCTATCACTAACAGCATTGTACTTCAGGATAGATCTTGAAATGTTCTTTTTGATGATGAATGCAATGCCATTCCTCTTCAAATTGTCATTCCCGGCATAGTAGACCATATGATTGTCTGATCCAAAATGTCCAATACCAGTCCATTTCAGCTCACTAATGCCTAGGACATTGATCTTTATGCAATCCATTTCATTTTTGACAACTACCAATTTTCTAAATTCATACTTCATACATTCCACACTCCTATTATTAATGGATGTTTCTTCTCATTTTGAGTCATGCCACCTCAGCAAATGAAGGTCCCGAAAGCTTGACTCCACCCACGTCATTAAGGTTGACTCTATTTTGAGGAAGCAGCTCTTCCCCAGCTGTCTTTTGAGTGCCTTCCAACCTGAGGGGCTCATCTTCCAGCACTATTTTAGGCAACGCTCCGCTGCTATTCACAAGGTTTTCACTGGCCAATTTTTTCAGAAGTAGACCGCCAGGTCCTTCTTCCTAGTCTGTCTTAGTCTGGAAGCTCCGCTGAAACCTGTGTACCATGGGTGACCCTGCTGGTATTTGAAATACCAGTGGCATAGCTTCCAGCATCACAGCAACACGTAAGCTACCACAGTATGACTAACTAACTGACAGACACGTGGGGGTTAGAGCCTTACACAGTAAAAAGATAACAATAGTCATCTCTGAGTGATAAAATTAGATATTATTTTCATGTACTTTTTAAATAATTTATTTTATTTTTGTTGTTTATTTTTACTCTTGTTGCTTGTCTGCATTTGTAAATTTTCTAAAATCAACACACGTTAAAGTAAAATAAAGGTTATTATCAGTCTTATAAAAAGGAAGGAAATAGTTTTTCCAAGGGAATTCTGTTCACGAAATTAAGACATTTACTGCTCAGTGAGAGATAATGTAGCAATTGTCAAGAGCCAAGAACATAATCTCGTTTACTAAGATAGATTGAAAAATGGCCACAAATTATTTCCATTTCTATATCTAGACCCCTTTGTAATGTGACTTGGAAGCTCATTCCATCAAGAGGTAGAATCTATTTCTCTATCCCTTGAAGTCATGTGACTTGCTTTGGTCAAAAGAACATAGCAAAAGTGACGTAAGCCAATGCTTTAAAAGTACTTGCAAGTTGCAGCTTGCTCTTTCTTGCTGCTCTTAGAAGCCCTGAAAACACCACCATTTGAACAAGTCCAGGCTAGCCTGCTGGGTGATGACATGTAGGCAAGTCATTCGGATTACCCTCAAATGACATCAAGCCAACCACCAAACATGTAAATGGGGCCATGTTCAACTCTACAGCCCTAGCCATGACGGTCCAGACCAGATAACCTACAGAACTGTGAGAAATAATCATATTTGTTTTAAGATACTAACTTTTGTGGTGGTTTGTTATGTACCCTGTTAAATGCAAGGTATCTTTTACTTACATCATTTTAAAGAGTACTGTATTTTTACACAAATAATGCACACTTTCAACGTTTGTTTGCCAACTGCACCCCCCCACAAGGTATTTTCATAAGTGCTGCTATGCCAATTTTTTTCACATGTTGCTATAAAAAAATTAGCATAGCGCACTTACAAAAACACCTCATGGGAGGAGGGTACAGTTGGCAAACAAACATAGAGGGCGCTTGTTATTTGTGTAAAAATACGGTAAACACTATACAGATTTTATTGGTAAAAATTATGAATTTACTAGTGAATACATACCATTATTTGAGTTCATTTGGCCTAAAGCATAAGAAAGAAATGACTAAAGCAGGAAATTAGAAATTGAAAACAATATATTAAAGCAATAATGAATAAGATATTTTTAAAGTTACAAGGTTCAAGTAGCATTATGTAACTTTTTCCACTCATATAAAATTCTCAGGAGAAATGTAATGGGCAGGAGAATCAAAGGGCTTTGAATTGGAAAGGAATTTAGAGTTCATATGATTCGTGCACCTAACTTTACAGCTGAGGAATCTAAGACTTAGAAAGGTGAATTGATTTCCTATGCTTTACACAACTACACCAACTCCACAACACCATAGGAGCACTGCATTGTGAAGACCTCTTGATTCTAACCCCAAACTGGAGAACAATTTCAGAACCTTAGAGACAATGGGTCTAAGAATTTTGAATCGGAACACTTCTTGACAGTAAGAGCTCAGCATATGAACGTCACAACAAGCATCTGACAGATGTAACAAGTTCACAGCTAGTTCAAAGAGCTTTATAGGCTCAGTTCCAAAATATCACCCTTATGCTCTTCCTCCAAAATACAGCAAAAAAAAAAAAATCTAGGGTAGACAAAATTTTGAAAGTAAGGAGGATAGATGCATTATTATTAGCAATTAGAGGTAACAAGAACTTTGTCAAAATCTTAGATATCTACTTTTCTGCCACACTGCTGATGAAAATCTGCACAACTGAAATGAAAATCTTCTAGAGTTGCATGCTCAAAATCTATTGATGCAAACAAACCACCTCAAAACTCAGTGGCTTAAAAACAAGTTATTATTTCTCATAATTCTGCAGGTTGCTGATCTCTCCTGGGCTCATTCATGTAGTTGCTTTCAGCTGGAAGGTCAGCTAGGGGATGGGCTCAGCTGAAATACATGGGATAGCTAAGTCTCTCTCTCCGTATAACCCTTCACTCTGGACTTCTTCACAGACTGGGGGTCCCACGGAAGCATTCCAAGAGGGCAAAGGTTGAAGCTGTAACATATCTTGAGGGTCAGTTCTGGAGAAAGTACATCCATAATGCTCCTTAGAAGCGAGGATGGTGAGACTTTGTCTCACTTTGGACCTGTCATTTGAAACCAATTCTAATATTTTATAGGCCACTTACATTTCCAGTGTAAATGGCAGCCAATTGGTGGAGAAGGACATCATGCTTGGTAAAGCAGAGGGTCAATGAAAAAGAGAGAGACCCCCAATGAGATGGATTGACACAGTGGCTGCAAAGATGGGCTCAAACATAGCAACAATTATGAGGATGGCGCAGGACCAGGCAACGTTTTGTTCTGTTATACATAAGGTCACTATAAGTCAGAGCAAACTCAATGGCACCTAACTACAAATGCTCTAGAACTTGCACATCACACTCTATTAGTCAAAGCAAATTATAAGGCCAACCCAGACTCAAGGGGTAGGAAATAGACTTCATCTCTTGGTGGGATGAACTGCAAACATTGTAGCTATGCTTTTCAATCTATCATAAACAACTCAGATCCAGCCTTCAGATATCTACTTTTCTGCCATTCATACCTAATGAAAAATGACACCACAGCTGAAACAAAAATCCCCTAGAATTGCACACCTAAACCTTTCGGCTGCACTGAACTCCAAATTCTTCTACAGAGAGGCACTGTGGTCAAATACATTTGACACTGCATATCAAATACATTAGCAATCTTCCCGAACAAGATGCTGCATTAGGAATTACATGGGGCAGTTATCACCGTCAGTCTTTTCCAAGATGATTATGAACTCAGCATCACCAACACACAATGCCACAAAAGGAAGGGCTACAGCTTTTTCTATCTAGATGGTTTTAAGATTTGAATGTTAAAAAAGTACCAATAGAAAATATGAGTGAAACTTTTTTTAAATAATCATTAAGTGAAGGTCTTTAAAAGTATGTCCCATAGGCAGAAACCACAAAGGAAAAGATAGATAAATTTGATTATGTATATAAACTTAAGACCCCTGTATGCCAAATAAATATATCACATTAAACAAATAGAAATAGCAAATACTTATAGTGTTTACTAAGTGCCCGGTACTGTTCTAAGTACTTTACATATTTTAATTCATTTGATCCTTACAACAGCCCTGTGAGCTAGATACTATTATTTTCCCCATTTTTAGGTGAGGAAATTAAGGCACAGAAAGGTTACATAAGATATCAAGATAAGTTAGTAAGCAGCAGAGCCAGGATTTGAACCCAGGTACTCTTGGCTCCAAGGTCTAAATACTAAATCACTGTGCTCTACAGAAAACCAGAAAAACATGAATAAAATACTTATGACAACAGTTTAATATCATTGATATGCTAAGAACTATTGCAAGTAAGAAAGAAAAAGAAAAATACATTTTTCTATGGGCAAGGGCTATAAATAGACAATTCACAAAAGGGAAATGTAAATGGCCTATAAAATATTAAAAATGTTTGTCCTCACCAGGAATCATAAAGACTCTAACAAGATACCATTTGTTTCCTAACCAGTTTTAGCAAAAATGAAAGAATGATAATACCCATAGATATTACCTGCTGGTAAGAAGGTAAATTGATAAAATAATTCTAGAGGATAATTTGAAAAAATATATATATAAATACATATATATATATTTTTACTATTATTACATATATATATATGTAATGTAGCTCTGGTGGCTCAGTGGTTAAGCGTTCAGCTGCTAACCAAAAGGTCAGCAGTTCAAATCCACCAGCTGCTCCTTGGAAACCCTATGGGGCAGTTCTACTCTGTCCTATAGGGTCACTATGAGTCAGAATTGACTCAACAGCAATGGGTTTTTTGATATATATGTAATACGTAATAGATTGCAACTCATAGCGATGCTATAGGACAGAGGAGAAGAGTAAAATTGCCCCATAGGGTTTCCAAGGCTGTAATCTTTACAGAAGCAAACTGCCACATCTTTCTCCTGCAGAGCGGCTGGTGGGTCCAAACTGTCAACCTTTCTGTTGGCAGCCGAGTGCTTAACCACTGTACCATCATTTCAATGATTCAAATATGTGTTCAGTTTGATCCAGCAATTTTACTTCTAGTCATTTTCCCAAAGAAATAATCAGACAAGCACATGAAGATGCAAGTTAAAGAAATGTACTGTAGAATTGTTTATAATATTTACTAAAATATGAGAAAAACAGAAGATTGATTAAATACACCATGGTTCATCCACAAATGGAACACTACTTAGATTTAAAAATTGATGATGTAGATTTCCATTTACTGACATGTAAAGAAAGTCATGAGTGACTGTAAAGGAAAACGGTAGGTTCACAAAACTGCATTAAAAGTATAATTTTTTTTTTAAATCTGTATATACATAAATTATATATTCTTTCTGGGTCATGGAGATTTTTAATACCTTTATAATGTTATACTTTAGCTTCTGTATTACTCTTCATGTATTTCAAGTATTACTTCTATAATCACAAAAAAGCAATGAATAGATTTCCATTCTGAAAAACAAAATATATGCAGGGTTTACTTGTAGTCAGTCACCTCAATGAGATGGATTGCCACAGTGGCTGCAACAATGGGCTCAAGCATAGCAACGGTTGTGAGGATCGGGCAGTGTTTTGTTCTGTTGTAGATAGGGTCGCTATGAGCTGGAACTGACTCAATGGCACCTAACAACAACAACAATCACCTCATTTCCAGAAGTTGAGAGAACCGAAACTCTTCCCAAGCCCTAAAATGTTTCCCTTTTGAAAAACCTACAAGTAAGAAGACTTTTCTGTTCCTTGTCTTAGTGAACACATATGTGATTGATTTTGCAAGAAACATGGGGAGAACATTTACTGTTACACAGTGAGGGGGGTTAATATTCAGAACTTCCCAGGGGCCACTGCCTGCCTAGTGGCCTTCAGCACCCTATCCCGCACCTGATCAGCTTTCTAATTACCAGTTGTATGAAAGAAGAAAATAATGATAGAAATGATAAATCACAGCTCCTCAGAACCCTTCAGCCAATCCAACTCAAGGAAAAAAATTTAGCCCAGTAATACATGCTTTCAAATCGGTTTGGAAAGAGAATATGAGAGACCAGAAAAAATCACTCCGTAAGTGCAGGCAATTAACAGTCACCCCATCATGGGCCTTCTTAAGCAAAGATGTCACATGCTCAGAGACAGGGACAGTTAGAAGCTGCAGAATGTCCTCGCCTGCTGACTGATGAAAATGACTGACGCTGGGGCGCCAGCTGAAAAATCAATTATTCTCATCTACTAGGCAACTGCCCCCTACACAGCAAGCAGCAGCACGTCGCAGGAAGGCGAGATTGTTGCGGTTTGTTGTTAACATGCACTATCCATTTCTCTGGCCTTGGAGCTCAACAATAGCAAAATCAATAAGCTGCTCCAAGCTAAGAAACAAACAAGTTGAGCTCCAACTGCATTCCAAGCACCTAGAAACCTCCTAACAACTGTGCCACTGACAAATGACAAGGGAGAAGATTCTGTCCCATCATTACCCTTTTCCACATTCTGCACCTTTCCTATTTCTTGCAGTAAAATGGAGCAGTTCTATATTATTCATAATCATTAAGTCATTTTTGCTAACAGTGGGAAAACAGATAATAATTTTCAAAGTATCTTCAGTTTTTTTTCCATCCTTCTCATTGTTTGCCTTATGTCCTGGTGGCCAAAAAGTTCTCTTTCAGTAGGTAGAGGTGTCTTTTCAAAGAGCAGAACCTAATAAGGTTAAGAAGTTCAGAAAATTCATTTGCCTATCTGCCAAACATTGTGAAATAAAGGAAATATAGAGCTTGTTTTGGTCAAATCATTTATGTTTAAAATGTATTTTAGGAAAATATTTATTTGTATGGTTCTAATGTCTGCTGCTCTTTATAAACAAAAGTCATACAATTGTGGGGATACAAAATGGTAGACATTTTGGAAAACAGTTTGGCAGTTCCTTATAAAATAGGTATTATCTTTACCATATGACCCACCAATCTCACTTCTAGATGAAATGAAAACATATATTCACATAAAAACCTGTGCATGATTGTTTATAGCAGCTGTATGCATAACTGTTGAAAACTGAAAACAATCCAAATTTCCCTCCACTGGGGGTAGTCCTTGGGTGGTGCAAAAAGGTAACATACTCGGCTGCTAACTGTAAGGTTGGAGATTTGTGTGCCCCCAGAAGTGCCTCAGAATAAAGACCTGAAGACCAAGTTCCAAAAAATCAGCCATTAAAACACTATAGAGGAGTTCCGGCAAAATGGCGCTCTAGGCAGAAGCACCACGCCATCCCTCCACAGCAAAGATCCAAAAAACTAAGCCGAACAGAGAATACAACAATCCTGAAACTCTAAAACATCAAATGAAGAGATAAAGAACTCAGCCAAGCACCAAATGGAGTGAGAAAACTGACAGAGAACGGAGAGCAAGGAGAGATTCATGCAGAGGTCCCCTACCAGCTAATGCAGCGCGGATCTGCCATCTTGGACTCCTATCGGAGACCAGCAAACGGGGTACGAGAAAGCAGCCTCACGGAGCTTGCAGCGGGAGACAAAACAACCGGTAATTGACGATATATGCTTTCCCATCCCCCACCCTTCTTCACCCCGACTCGGCCTCCTCTGCTTCCTGCGGCCACAGTCTCTTGACTGGGAAACAGCGGCTGCTCGGATTCCACACACCCGAATGGGTGGCTATCTGAGTGCCAGTTGTTGGCTGCTGGTGTTGCTTTTTCTTCCCGCTTCTTTTGATTTCTTCCTTGCCTCTCCCCACCTCCCCCTCCTTTCGCTCGAGTACCTCACTCCGTGCACCATCTTTGCTTCTTCCTGAGGGGCTGCAGAGTGCTGGTAATTTGTGATATATGCTTTCCCACTCTCTACACTTCTTCACCCACACTCGGCCCCCTCTACTTCCCACGGACACAGTCTCTTGTCCAGAAACAACAGCCTGCACTAGCTGGCTCTCTGAGTGCCATTTGTGGGCTACTAGTGTTGCTTTTTTTTTTTTTCCTGCCTCTTTTGATTTCTTACTTCCCTCTCGCCAGCTCCCCCTCCCTTCACACAAGTACCTGGCTCCATGCACCATCTTTGCTTCTTCCTGAGGGGCTGAGGAGCTCCCTTCAAGTGTGGAGCTGCTTCCCGGTTTGGGCTGCCATGCTGGTGGGATGACGGGGCTTTTGTTCTTTTGTTTGTTTTGAATTGTTTGTTTGTTTTCTTTTCCTTTTCTTGAGTTAGGAGCCCTTTCTGGCCAGGCTGAGCTACGCGGCAGGGAGACTCCCCTTCGGCATCCACAGATGTGCAGAGGGATCCCTGAGTGCATTTCTTTTTATGTTGGTTTTCTTTTTTTTTTTTTTTCCTGTTTCTTTGGGGGCCTTTCTTCTTCTTCTTCTTTTTTTTTAATTTGTTTTGTTTTCTTTTTTCTCTTTTTCCCTTTTTGTCTTTCTTCATTGCTCAGTTTCTCATCTCTCTATATCTTCCTTCGCTTTCTGTTCCCTGAATACCTGGTGTTGTATACCTCTATGCCTTCTAGCCAGGCTGTACTGCAACACCTGAGAGCGACTTCCCCAGACCTCATAGCTGCATCAGTGGGATCCCTGGGAACTTTGCAGTTCTTTAAACTTGCTGATTCTTATTTATTCATTCTTTTCTGTTCTTCCTCCTCCCCTTTCTGTTTTTCTCCATTTCATAGTCTTTCATCTCTCCACTCCAATGGCAAAATCCCCTAGCATTCTGTTTTGTTTGTTTGTATGTTTTTGGATCCTGTTCCTCTCTCCTCTCTCCCATATCCATCTTAGCTCCACACATAACAATCTCCCCGCTGCATCCTGCCAACCTGCACCATGCGCTTGACATCACACCACCAAGCAGCACAGGCACAGCTGACTGGAACCTGCCCTGCACTGATTACCAACTCACTCTGGTGGCTGTAGTAAGTGCCACAAACAACCCATTCCAGTAACTCCTCTTCAGATAGACCTGCCCTGCCATACCATATCTGAGTGACTGACCCTGCCAGTTGAAGAAGGAGGCGAAAAGTATTGTGCCCACAGAGGAGCAAACAACAAAGAACACATAGTCTGCCTGCTCAGACATAGTCAAATTGTTTTAAAAAAAAAAAAAGGGACGAAACAAACAAATCTACAATCAATAAACGAGAAAAATAACTACTGAATGCCCCAAAGACAGCAGACAATATCAACACATTTACAAAAACAGGACAGGATGGTTCCAGTAGGTGTCCAAAATAAAATACCAGATGACACTCCTCTGGAAGAAAATGCACTAGAACTACCCGATAGGGAATTCAAATCTCTAATACTCAGAATTATCTTAGAACTGAGGAAAAAAGCTGACAAACATGAGGAAAAAAATAGACAAATTCATGGAAAATACAGACAAAAAATTGGAAGAATTCAGGAAAATAATGCAGGAACAAAATGCCAAAATAAATTCACAACTAGAAATTATACAAAGACAACAATTAGAAATCCAAAAGATAAACAACAAAATTTCAGAAATGGACGGTGTCATAGAAGGGCTGAGAAGCAGATTTGAAACGGTGGAAGACAGGATCAGTGGAATTGAAGACAAACACTTGGATACAACTCTGTTTCAGGAAAACTCAGAAAAAAGAACAAAGAAAAATGAAGAGACCCTGAGAGTCATGTGGGACACAATCAAAAGCAAAAATCTGCGAGTGATTGGAATTCCAGACAGGGGGAGAAAACAGAAAACACAGAGAGGATCATTGAGGAACCACTGACAGAAAACTTCCCCGATATCATGAAAGATGAAAAGCTTGCCATCCAAGAAGCTCAACGAACCCCATATAGAAGAGACCCCAAAAGAAAATCACCAAGGCATATCATATTCACACTCGCCAAACCAAAGACAAGCAAAGAATCCTGAGAGCAGCTCGTGAAAAACAAGAAGTCACATACAGAGGAGACACAATAAGACTAAGCTCAGATTATTCGGCAGAAACCATGCAGGCAAGAAGGCAATGGGATGACATATATAAAGTCTTGAAAGAAAAAAATTGCCAGCCAAATAATATATCCTGCAAAACTCTCGTTCAAATTTGGTGGTGAAATTAGGTCATTTACAGATAAACAGAAATTAAGGGAATATGTAAAAGTCAAACCAAACTTACAAGAATTATTAAAGCGAGTTCTTCGATCTGAGGACAAACAGCTTCAGCTCACAGGCAGAACCTAGGACGCAGGATCGTACCAGCCAGATACCAACCTAGGAAATGAACTCTCAAGGACTATCCAAAACCAAAAGAAATACAACAGGGAATCAGAGCAGTTAATCAGTAAATGACAATAACATCAAAACAATAAAGAGGGAATAAACGGCATAGGTCTAGAACCTTCTAATGGAGAGGAAGGCAAGGTGATACCAAGTAATGGTGGACTGCTTCAAACTTAGAAAGATAGGGGCAAAATTTATGGTAACCACAAAGAAAGTTAACAAACATACTCATAAAAAAAGAGGAAAAACATAAAGTCTCAGCAAAAACAAAACCTACAAAAACAAAAGAAATGAAAAAGAAATCCACAAACAAAAGTAACTCAGCACAAGAGAGTAAGAAAAGCAAAGAAAACTTTAGCACCACAAAAAAGGCACTACAAAATGACAGCAAGAAACTTCCACCTATCAATAATTACACTGAATATAAATGGACTCAAGGCACCCATAAAGAGACGGAGAGTGACAGAATGGATAAGAAAACAGGATCCATCAATATGCTGTCTACAAGAGACACACCTTAGAAACAAATATGTGACTTTATTAAAAATCAAAGGTTGGAAAAAAAGATATCAAGCTAACAACTACCAAAAAAGAGCAGGAGTGGCAATTCTAATCTCAGATAAAATAGACTTTAAAATAAAATCTACCATAAAAGACAAAGAAGGACACTATATAATGATTAAGGGGACGATCCATCATGAAGACATAACCATAATAAACATCTACGCACCCAATGACAGGGCTCCAAAATACATTAAAAAAAACTCTAACAGCACTGAAGAGAGAAATTGACAGTTCCACAATAATAGTAGGAGACTTCAACACACCACTCTCAGTAAAGGACAGAACAACTAAGAAGAAACTCAGCAAAGATACAGAAGACCTAAAGGGCACAATCAGCCAACTGGACCTCATAGACTTATATAGAACAATCCATCCAACCGCTGTAAAGTACACATTCTTTTCCAATGCACATGGAACGTTCTCCAGAATAGACCACAGCTTAGGCCACAGAGCAATCCTCAACAAGATCCAAAACGTTGAGATATTTCAAAGTATCTTCTCTGACCACAATGCCATCAAGGTAGAAATTAACAATAGAAAGAGCAAGGGAAAAAAATCAACTACATGGAAACTGAATAATGCCCTGCTGACACATCTTTGGGTAATAGAAGAAATCAGAAATGGAATTTAAAAATTCCTAGAATCAAATGAGAATGAAAATACCTCATACCAAAACTTTTGGGACACAGCAAAGGCAGTCCTCAGAGGACAATTTATAGCAATAGATGCACATATCAAAAAAGAAGAAAGGCACAAAATCAAAACATTAACCACACAACTCAAACAAATACAAAGAGAACAGCAAAAAAAGCCCACAACCAACAGAAGAAAGGAAATAGTAAAGATCAGAGCAGAAATAAATGAAATAGAGAACAGAAAAACAATAGAAAGAATTAACGAAACCAAAAGTTGGTTCTTTGAAAGAATCAACAAAATCGACAAACCACTGGCGAGACTGACAAAAGAAAAACAGGAGAGGACACAAATAACCCAAATAAGAAATGAAATGGGGGACATTACAACAGACCCGACTGAAATAAAAAGGATTATAACAGAATATTATGAAAAACTATACTCCGACAAATTTGAAAACCTAGAGGAAATGGATAAATTTCTAGAAACACACGGCCTACCCAAACTACAACAAAGTGATGTTGAAAATCTGAACAGACCCATAACAGGGGAAGAGATTGAAAAGGTAATAAAACAAAAAACTCCCAACCAAAAAAAGCCCTGGCCCAGATGGCTTCACTGGAGAATTCTACAAAACATTTACAGAAGAGCCTGTACCAGTCCTACTCAAGCTATTTCAAAGCATAGAAGAGGAAGAAAACTTCCAAATTCATTCTATGAAGCCAGCATAACGTTGATACCAAAACCAGGAAAAGACGTCACAAAAAAAGAAAATTACAGACCAGTATCTCTCATGAATATAGATGCAAAAATTCGAAACAAAATTCTAGCCAATAGAATTCAGCATCATATCAAAAAAATAATACACCACGACCAAGTAGGATTCATACGAGGTATGCAAGGACGGTTCAACATCAGAAAATCAATCAACGTAATCCACCATATAAATAAAAGGAAAGAATCACATGATCATCTCAATTGATGCAGAAAAGGCATTCGACAAAATCCAACACCCATTCCTGATAAAAACTCTCAATCAAATAGGTATAGAAGGGAAATGTCTCAACATAATAAAGGGCATCTATGCAAAACCAGTGGCCAACATCATTCTTAATGGAGAGAGGCTGAAAACATTCCCATTGAAAATAGGAACAAGACAAGGATGCCATTTATCACCACTCCTATTTAACATGGTGCTGGAAGTTCTAGCTAGAGCAATAAGGCAAGAAAAAGAAATAAAGGGCATCCAAACTGGTAATGAAGAAGTTAAACTGTCCCTGTTTGCAGAAGTTATGATACTATACACAGAAAACCCTAAAGACTCCATGAGAAATCTACTGGAACTAATAGAAAGATTCAGCAGAGTAGCAGGATACAAGATAAACATCAAAAATCAGCTGGATTCCTATACACCAGTAAGGAGAACAATGAAAAGGAAATCAGGAAAACAATACCATTTATAATACCCCCTATAAAGATAAAATACTTAGGAATAAATCTGACCAGGGATGTAAAAGACCTATACAAAGAAAAATACAAAACACTACTGCAAGAAACCCAAAGGGATCTACATAAATGGAAAAACATACCATGCTCATGGATAGGCAGACTCAACATTGTGAAAATGACAATTCTACCCAAAGCAATTTACAAATACAACGCAATCCCGATCCAAATACCAAGAACATTCTTCAAAGAGATGGAAAAACTAATCATTAACGTTATATGGAAAGGGAAGAAGCCCCAAATAAGTAAAGCACTACTGAGGAAGAAGAATAAAGTTCGAGGACTCATACTACCTGACTTCAGAACCTACTATACAGCTACTGTAGTCAAAACAGCCTGGTACTGGTACAACGACAGATACATTGACCAGTGGAACAGAATTGAGAACCCAGATGTCAATCCATCCACCTACGGTCACCTGATCTTCGACAAGGGCCCAAAGTCCATCAAATGGAGAAAAGACAGTCTTTTTAACAAATGGTGCTGGCAAAACTGGATATCCATCTGCAAATAAATGAAACAGGACCCATACCTCACACCGTATACAAAAGCTACTTCAAAATGGATCCAAGACCTGAATATAAAGCCTAAAACTATAAAGTTCATAGAAGAAAAAATAGGACCAGCACTACAGGCCTTAATACATGGCATTAACAGGATACAAACCATAACCATCAATGCACAAAACCCAACAGATAAGCTAGACGAGTGGGATCTTCTAAAAATCAAACATCTATGCTCTTCAAAAGACTTCACCAAAAGAGTAAAAAGAGAACCTACAGACTGGGAAAAAATTTTTGGACTGTACAAGTCAGACAAAGATCTAATCTCCATAATCTACAAGAAAATCCAACACCTCTACAACAAAAGGACAAAGAATCCTACTAAAAAAGGGGCAAAGGAAATGAACAGACACTTCATCAAAGAAGACATTCAAATGGCCAACAGACACGTGAGGTAATGCTCGCGATCACTAGCCATTAGAGAAATGCAAATTAAAACCACAATGAGATACCATCTCACCCCGGCATTACTGGCACGAATCAAAAACACTGGAAATAACAAATGTTGGAGGGGCTGCGGGGAGATCGGAACACTTATGCACTGCTGGTGGGAATGCAAAATGATACAACCCTTTTGGAAAATGATATGGCGCTTCCTCAGAAAGCTAGAAATAGACATACCATTCGATCCAGCAATCCCACTCCTATGAATATATCCTAGAGAAATAAGAGTCGTCACTCGAATAGACATATGCACACCTATGTTCATGGCAGCATTGTTTACAATAGCAAAACGATGGAAACCACCTAGATGCCCATCAACAGATGAATGGATAAACAAACTATGGTACATACACACAATGGAGTACTATGCAACAAGAAAGAACAACAATGAATCTGTGAAGCATCTCATAACATGGATGAAACTGGAGGGCATTATGCTGAGTGAAATAAGTCAGTCACAAAAGGACAAATATTGTATGAGACCTCTATTGTAAAAACCCATGAAAAAGTTCACACGCAAAATATAACAATCTTTGTTGGTTACCAGGGACGGGAGGGGTGGGGGTGGGGAATATTAAATAGACAATAGGTAAGTGGTATCTTGGGTGAAGGGTGAGACAGTACACAATACAGGGGAAACTAGCACAACTTGTACAAGGAAAGGTCCTGGAAGCCCCATAGACACATCCAAACTCCCTGAGGGACTGAATTGCTGGGTGGAGGGCTCTGGGGACCATGGTCTCAGGGAACATCTAGCTCAATTGGCATGACACTACTTATAAAGACAATGCTCTACATTCTACCTTGGTGAGTAGTGTCTGGGCTCTTAAAAGCCTGTGAGCGGCCATCTAAGATATTCCACTGGTCCCATCCCTTTGGGAGCAAGGGAGAATGAAGAGAACAGGATACAAGGAAAAGATTAGTCCGAAGGACTAATTGTCCACAGCTACCAACGCCTCCACCGGACTGAGTCCAGTACAGCTAGATGGTGTCCGGCTACCACCGCTGACTGCTCTGACCAGGATCACAACAGAGGGTTCTGGACAGAGCTGGAGAAGGATGTAGAGCATAATTCTAACCCACAAAAAAAAAAAGACCAGGTTTATTGGCCTAAAGGGGACTGGAGAATCCCCGAGAGTATGGCCCCCAGACACCCTTTTAGCTCAGTGGTGAAGTTACCTCCGAGGTTCACTGTTCAGCCTGGGAGTGGACAGCCCGGTAAAACCAAATGAGACTAACGAGGTACAGGAGTCCAGTGACAAGGGCCAGAAGGCAGAAGGGGACAAGGAAGCTGGTGATAGGGAACACAAGATTGAGTAAGGATATTGTTGATGTGTTGTGAGATTGTTAACCATTGTCATAGGGCAACATTTGTAGTAACTGTTAAATGAGAAACTATTTTGTTCTGTAAGCCTTTATCTTAAGTGAGAATAACAGCACCATTCGAAGAGCGTAGTCAGTCTCACTGAACTGTGCATGTAGAAATTTTTGAAATGGTGTATCTTTGGCTATGTGTATTTTCACCAAAAAAAAAAAAAAAGGTTGAGAATTTAGAGGGTTGATATGTTGTGGGGTTGTTAACCAATGTCATAAAACAATATGTGTACTACTGTTTAATGAGAAACTATTTGTTCTGTAAGCCTTCACCTGAAGTGCAATAAAATAAAAATAAAAAATAAAAACAACATTTCAAGATCTATCCTGAAGTACAATGCTGTCAGTGATAGGATAATATCTATACGCCTACAAGGAAGACCAGCTAATACGACTATTCTTCAAATTTACTAACCAATCACTAAGGCGACAGTTGAAGAAATTGAAGATTTTTGCCAGGTCTGCACTCTGAAATTGATCAAACATGCAATCAGGATGCATTGATAATTACTCGTGATTGGAATGCGAAAGTTGGAAACAAAGAAGAAGGATCCATAGCTGGAAAATATGACCTTGGTGATAGAAACGATGCTGGAGACCGCATGATAGAATTTTGCAAGACTAACGATTTCTTCATTGCAAATACCTTTTTTCAACAACATAAACGGCAAATAGACACGTGGACCTTGCCAGATGTAATACACAGGAATCAAACTGACCACATCTGTGGAAAGAGACGATGGAAAAGCTCAATAGCATCAGTCAGAAAAAGGCCAGGGGCTGACTGTGGAACAGACAATCAACTGCTCATATGCAAGTTCAAGTTGAAACTGAAGAAAATTAGAGCAAGTCCACGAGAGCCAAAGTATGACCTTGAATATATCCCACCTGAATTTGGAGACCATCTCAAGAATAGATTTGATGCATTGAACACTAATGACCGAAAACCAGACGAGTTGTGGAACAACACCAAGGACATCATACATGAAGAAAGCAAGAGGTCATTAAAAAGACAGGAAAGAAAGCAAAGACCAAAATGGATGTCAGAAGAGACTCTGAAACTTGCTCTTGAACATCAAGTAGCTAAAGCAAAAGGAAGAAATGATGAAGTAAAAGAACTGAACAGAAGATTTCAAAGGGCAATGTTAGCGCAATAACGCGGATTGGAGCCGCCTGCCGCAATAGCCAATTCTGAGACAGGGGTGAGGTAAGCAGCAAGATGTTTATTATATATCGATATATAGGAGACGGAGGGGAATAGATTCCTCCAAAAAAAAACCCTCTCCCCAGTGGAGATTGGCTGAAGTCTTTTATAGGGACAGGATTAAGGATCTTTTGTGGTAGTTTCTCCTTGAGGTGATGATGTCTTAGATGAGTTAACCTTCTACTGGTATTCTTAGAGGTTATCTGGTGACATCTTTGGGGATTATCTGGCGACATCCTGCTTACTCTTGTCACAAGATGGATGTTTTGTTTTGTTTTTCATTCTTAGATTATTATCACTTGTTTTCTACACTCCAGGGAGGAACATTGGTTAATCTTAAACCTTTTTGTAGAGACTGGAGGAAAAAAAAAAAGATCATGAGACAATGTGGCTATTAGCAATGGGGGAGTGAACAACAGTGAGCCGGGCCTATGCAGCCTCTTCCGGCAGCTCCAGAAGACAAAGTAAAGTATTACAATGAAATGTGCAAACAGCGGGAATAGAAAGCCAAATGGGAAAAACACACTCAGCATTTCTCAAGCTGAAAGAACTGAAGAAATAATTCAAGCATCGAGTTGCAATAGTTAAGGATTCTATGGGGAAAATATTAAACAATGCAGGAAGTATCAAAAGAAGATGGAAGGAATACAGAGTCATTATACCAAAAAGAACCGGTCAACTTTCAACCATTTAAAGAGGTAACATATGATCAGGAACCGACGGTACTGAAGGAAGAAGTCCAACCTGCACTAAAGGCAATGGCAAAAAACAAGGCTCCAGGAATTGATGGAATATCAATTGAGATGTTTCAACAAAAGGATGCAGCACTGGGAGTACTCACTCGTCTATGCCAAGAAATTTGGAAGACAGCCACCTGGCTAAAGGACTGGAAGAGATCCATATTCATGCCTATTCCTAAGAAACGCAGAATGTGGAAATCATCGAACAATATCATTAATATCCTATGCACGTAAAATTTTGCTGAAGATCATTCAAAAGTGGCTACAGCAGTATGTCGACAGGGAACTGCCAGAAAGTCAGGCCAGATTCAGAAGAGGACGTGGAACCAGGGATATCATTACTGATGTCAGATGGATCCTGGCTGAAAGCAGAGAATACCAGAAAGATGTTTACTTGTGTTTTATTGACTATGCAAAGGCATTTGACTGTGTGAATCATAACAAATAATGGATAACATTGCAAACAATGCAAATGCCAGAACACTTAATTGTGATCATGAGGACCTGTACATAGATTAAGAGGCAGTTGTTTGGACACAACAAGGGGATACTGCATGGTTTAAAGTCAGGAAAGGTGTGCATCAGTGTTGTATCCTTTCACCATGCCTATTCACTCTGTATTGTGAGCAAATAATCCGAGAAGCTGGACTATATGAACAAGAACAGGGTATGAGGATTGGAGGAAGACTCATTAACAACCTGTGTTATGCAGATGACACAACCTTGCTTGCTGAAAGTGAAGAGGACTTGAAGTACTTACTGATGAAGATCAAAGACTACAGCCTTCAGTATGGATTACACATCAACATAAAGAAAACAAAAATTCTCAAAATTGGACCAATAAGCAACATCATGATAAACTGAGAAAAGACTGAAGTTGTCAAGGATTTCATTTTACTTGGATCCACAATTAACACTCATGGAAGTAGCAGTCAAGAAATCAAAAGACGCATTGCATTGGGAAAATCTACTGCAAAATACCTCTTTAAAGTGTTGAAAAGCAAAGACGTTGCCTTGAAGACTAAGGTGCGCCTGACCCAAGCCATGGTATTTTCAGTTGCATCATATGCACGCGAAAGCTGGACAAGGAATAAGGAAGACCAAAGAAGAATTGACGCTTTTGAATTGTGGTGTTGCAGAAGATCTAAATGCTACAATCAACCAACTTGATCTCATAGACATATATCGAACACTTCACCCAACAGCCGCCAAGTATACTTTCTTTTCCAACGCACATAGAACATGCTCCAGAATAGACCACATATTAGGCCACAAAGCAAGCCTTAACAGAATCCAAAGCATCGAAATATTACAAAGCATCTTTTCTGACCATAAAGCCATTAAAGTAGAAATCAACAACAGAAAAAGCAAGGGAAAAAAAAATCAAACACATGGAAACTGAACAACACCTTGATCAAAAACTACTGAGTTATAGAAGAAATTAAGGACAGAATAAAGAAATTCATAGAATCAAATGAGAGTGGAAAATACATCCTACAAGAACCCTTGGGACACAGCAAAAGGAGTGCTCAGAGGTCAGTTTATAGCAATAAATGCACACATCCAAAAAGAAGAAGGGGCCATAATGAAAACATTAACCCTACAACTGTAACAAGTAGAAAGAGGGCAGCAAAAGAAGCCCTCAGGTGCCAGAAGAAGGGAAATAATAAGAATTAGAGCAGAATTAAATGAAATAGAGAATAGAAAAACAATTGAAAGAGTTAACAAGACCAAAAGCTGGTTCTTTGAAAAGATCAACAAAATTGATAAACCACTGTCCAAACTGACAAAAGAAAAACAGGAGAGGAAGCAAATAACCCGAATAAGAAATGAGAAGGGTGATATCACAACAGGTCCAAATGAAATTAAAAGAGTCATAACAGAATACTATTAAAAATTGTACTCTAACAAATTTGAAAAACTAGTGAAAATGGACAAATTTCTACTAACACACTACCTACCTAAACTAACACAAACAGAGGTAGACCAACTAAATAAACCTATAACAAAAGAAGAGATTGAAAAGGTAATTTAAAAACTCACAACAACAACAAAAAAAAAAAAGCCCTGGCCTGGAAGGTTTCACTGGGGAATTCTTCCAGACTTTCAGAGAAGAGTTAACACCACTACTACTAAAGGTATTTCAGAGCACAGAAAAGGATGGAATACTCCCAAACTCATTCCATGAAGCCAGCACCAAAACCAGATAATGACACCACAAAAAAAGAAAATTATAGACCAATATCCATCATGAACATTGATGCAAAAGTCCTCAACAAAATTCTAGCCAACAGAATTCAGCAACATATCAAAAAAATAATTCACCATGATCAAGTGGGATTTACACCAGGTAGGCAGGGATGGTTCAACATTAGAAAAACAATCAATGTAATCCACCACATTAATGAGACAAAAGACAAGAACCACATGATCTTATCCATTGATGCAGAAAAGGCATTTGATAAAGTCCAACACCCATTCATGATATTAAAAAAAAAAAAAAACCTCTCAACAAAATAGGAATAGAAGGGAAATTCCTCAACATAATTAAGGGCATTTATACAAAGCCAACAGCCAACATCATCCTAAACGGAGAGAGTTTCAGAGCATTCCCCTTGAGAACAGGAACCAGGCAAGTATGCCCTTTACCACCACTCCTAGTTAGCATTGCGCTGGAGGTCCTAGATAGAGCAATTAGGTCAGGAAAAGAAATAAAAAGTGTATCCAAATTGGTAAAGAAGAAGTCAACGTATCTCGATTAACAGATGATATGATCTTATACACAGAAAACCCCAAAGAATCCACAAGAAAACTACTGGAACTAATAGAGGATTTCAGCAAAGGATACAAGATAAACATACAAAAATCAGTTGGATCCCTCTACACCAACAAAGAGAACTTCGAAGAGGAAATCACCAAATCAATACCATTTACAATAGCCCCCACGAAGATAAAATACTTAGGAAGAAATCTGACCAGAGACGTAAAAGAACTATATAATGAAAACTACAAGACACTACTGCAAGAAACCAAAAGAGATCTGCATAAGTGGAAAAACATACCTTGCTCATGGATAGGAAGACTCAACATTGTGAAAATGTCAATTCTACCCAAAGCGATCTACAGATACAATGCAATCCTGATCCAAATTCCAACAGCATTTTTTTATGAGATGGAGAAACAAATCGCCAACTTCATATGGAAAGGGAAGAGGCCCTGGATAACAAAGCATTACTCAAGAAGAAGAATAAAGTGGGAGGCCTCACACTACCTGATTTTAGAACCTATTATACCGCCATGGTAGTCAAAACAGCTGGTACTGGTACAACAGATACATAGACCAATGGAACAGAATTGAGAATCCAGATGTAAATTCATCCACCTATGAGCAGCTGATGTTTGACAAAGGCCCAAAGTCCATTAACTGGAGAAAAGCCAATCTCTTTAACAAATGGTACTGGCATAACTGGATATCCACCTGCAAAAAAATGAAACAAGACCATACCTCATACCATGCACAAAAACTAACTCAAAATGGATCAAAGACTTAAATATAAAATCGAAAACAATAAAGATCATGGAAGAGAAAATAAGGACAACCCTAAGAGCCCTAATACATGGCATAAACAGAATATGAACCATAAGTAACAATGCACAAACACCAGAAGAGAAACTAGATAACTGGGAGCTCCTAAAAATCACACACTTATATTCATCAAAAGACTTCACCAAAAGAGTAAATACAACCTACAGACTGGGAAAAAAATTTTCGCTACGACAAGTCTGATCAGCTTCTAATCTCTGAAATCTACAAGGTACTGCAAATCCTCAACAATAAAAAGACAAATAACCCAATTAAAAAATGGGCAGAGGATATGAACAGGCACTTCACCAAGGAAGACATTCAGGTGGCTAAGAGACACATGAGGAAATGTTCACGATATTAGCCATTAGAGAAATTAAAACCAAAAGTACAATAAGATACCATCTCACTCCCAACAAGGCTAGCATTAATCAAAAAAACACCAAATAATAAATGCTGGAGAGGTTGTGGAGAGACTGGAACACTTATACACTGTTGGTGGGAATATAAAATGGTACAACCACTTCGGAAATCAATTTGGTGCTTCCTTAAAAAGCTAGAAATAGAAGTACCATACGATCCAGCAATCCAGCTTCTTGGAACATATATATCCTAGAGAAATAAGAGCCGGCACACGAATAGATATATGCACACCCATGTTCATTGCAGCACTGTTCACAATAGCAAAAAGATGGAAACAACCTAGGTGGCCATCAACAGAAGAATGGATAAACAAATTATGGTATATTCACACAATGGAATAGTATGCAATGATAAAGAACAACGATGAATCCGTGAAACATCTTATAACATGGAAGAATCTGGAAGGCATTACGCTGAGTGAATTTAGTCAGTTGCAAAAGGACAAATATTGTATAAGATCACTATTATAAGAACTCAAGAAAAGGTTTAAACACAGAAGAAAACATTCTTTGATGGTTACAAGGGTGGGGAGGGAGGGGGAGAGTTATTCACTAACTAGATAGTAGACAAGAACTATCTTAGGTGAAGGGAAGGACAGCACGCACTACAGGGGAAGTCAGCACAACTGGACTAAACCAAAGCTAAGAAGTTTCCTGAATACAACCAAACACTTCGAGGGACAGAGTAGCAGGGGTGGGGGTCTGGGGACCATGTTTTCAGGGTACATCTAGGTCAATTGGCATAACAATGTTTATTAAGAAAATGTTCGGCATCCTAATTTAGTAAGTGGCATCTGGGGTCTTAAAAGCTTGCAAGGCATCATTTAAGATGCATCAATTTGTCCCAACCCACCTGGAGTAAAGGAGAATGAAGAACACCAAAGTCAAAAGGAAAGTATTAGCCCAAGAGACAGAAAGGGCCAAATAACCTAGAGACTTCATCAGCCTGAGACTAGAAGAACTAGACGGTGCCTGGCTACCACCAATGACTGCCCCGACAGGGAACACAACAGAGAGTCCCTGATGGAGCAGGAGAAAACTGGGGAGCAGAACTGAAATTCTAGTAAAAAGGCCAGACTTAATGGTCTGAGACTGGAGGAAACCCAGAAAGCATGGCCCCCAGACTCTCTGTCAACCCAGGACTGAAACCACTCCCAAGGTCAACTCTTCAGACAAAGATTAGACTGGACTATGGGACATAAAACGATACTCGTGAAGAGTGTGCTTCTTAGCTCAAGCAGATTCATGAGACTAAATGGGCAGCTCCTGTCGGGAGGTGAGATGAGAAGGCAGAAAGGGTCAGGAGCTGGTTGAACAGACACAGGAAATCAGGGGTGGAAAGGAGGAGTGTGCCGTCACAATATAGGGAGAGCAATTAGGGTCAAATAACAATGTATGTATACATATTTGTATGAGATACTAACCTGAATTGTAAACTTTCACTTAAAGTACAGCAATAAAAAAATAAAAAAAGAATTGTGGTGTTTGCGAAGAATATTGAATATACCATGGACTGCCAAAAAAAATGAGCAAATCTGTCTTGGAAGAAGTACAACCAGAATGCTCCTTAGAAGCAAGGATGGCAAGACTACGTCTTACATACTTTGGACATGTTATCAGGAGAGATCAGTCCCTGGAGAAGGACATCATGCTTGGTAAAGTACAGGGTCAGTGAAAAAGAGGAAGAACCTCAACAAGATGGATTGACGCAGTGGCTGCAACAATGGGCTCAAGCACAACAACAATTGTGAGGATGGCGTAGGACCAGGCAGTGTTTCGTTCTGTCGTACATAGGGTCACTATGAGTTGGAACCAACTCGACAGCACCTAAAAACAACAACAACAACATAATGCAAAATCATGTCTTTCTCCTTAATACCCTGTTATAGATTGAATTGCGTTCCCAAAAAATGTGTGTCAACTTGGCTAGGCCATGATTCACAGTATTGTGTGGTTGTCCTCCATTTTGTGATCTGATATAATTATCCTATGTGTTGTAAATCCTACCCTCTATGATGTTAATGAGGCAGGATTAGAGATAGTTACATTAATGAGGCAGGACTCAATCTACAGGATTAGGTTGTATCTTTGAGTTAATCTCTTTTGAGACATAAAAGAGAGAAGTGAGGAGAGGGACCTCCTACCACCAAGAAAGAAGAGCCAGGAGCGGAGTGCGTCCTTTGGACCTGGGGTCTCTGCACAGAGAAACTCCTAGACCCAGGGGATGATTGATGACAAGGACCTTCCCCTAGAGCCAACGGAGAGAGAAAGCCTTCCTCTGGAGCTGGCGCCCTGAATTCAGACTTCTAGCCTCCTAAAACTGTGAGAATAAATTTCTGTTTGTTAAAGCCATCCACTTGTGGTATTTGTGTTATAGCAGCACTAGATAACTAAAACACACCACATAATATGCAGACAATGGAGAAACTTAACTACTGTGTAGGGATATCTGCATTTTGCAGTGGAAATTGTTAAACTAAAATAGTTAATTAACTCAAAGAAAATAACTAGGAAATGGATTTCTCCATTTTCAATTAACTTTGCCTCCCTAAGCTGTCCAGAGTGAAGACAGTGGAGGGGGGCAGGGAACTCGCCATCACTTCAGACTTCCTTTTCCAAAGGGAGAAATAACTTCCTTTCTGACCTACTCCAAATGGAGAGAAGGAATGAACAATTGCCTTTCCCTTCTTCTGGAAGCCATTGCCCACTTTGATACCCTCATTTCTACCTTATGAATAAGGTTTTAGTGAGGTCATTACATCTATTTCAATAATTTATATTAAAATATCCTTTGTTGAAGTATGTTTATTAAATGTTTGTCACAGATCCCTAACCTCTCAATTTATGTCACTAATTATATAATTTTAAATTATACTTTTAGTTAACCTTTCTAGCTTTGGGTATTGTATCTTTTTCTTGTAATTATCCTGGCTTTCAGTTTTACTCCATGTAATCTGTTTTAAATACTTTTTTGGGGAAGTAAATAGGCTATAAGTAAATTTCAATAAAAATAGATCGTAAATCCCTCTCTAGACAATGAATAATAATTGTTCTGATTCTAGCAACCAGCACTAAGTTAAGATATTAACTGCGAAGCCAGGAGAGGATCCAGGGCTGAAAAAGCTAACATATCTCTAAAACATTAGCAACTCACTCTGTAGAATTGGAGTCTCCAGCTATTACAATGATGCACACATGCTAAACAGCTAATAGTGACCCTTGGAAAGCTTATGTCCCAACCTAAACTGTCAACTCTCTTCTTTGAAAGATGCCTCCATCTAAAATGGTATTTCAAGAGTCTCCTAGAAAAAAATGTAGAACAAAATTCTAACTCACAAAAAAAATACCAGACTTACTGGTCTGACGGAGACTGCAGAAACCCCGAGAGTATGGCCCCCAGACATCCTTTTAACTTCAGTACTGAAGTCATGCCTAAGGTTCACCCTTCAGCCAAAGCTTAGACAGGCCCATAAAACAAAATGAGACTTAAGGGGCACACCAGCCCAGGGGCAAGGATGAGAAGGCAGGAGGGGACAGGAAAGCTGGTAATGGGGAACTCAAGGTTGAGAAGGGAAGACTGTTGACATGTTGTGGGGTTGGCAATCAATGTCACAAAACAATATGTGTATTAATTATTTGATGAGAAACTAATTTGCTCTGTAAACCTTCATCTAAAGTACAATTTTAAAAAAAGAGAGAGAGAGAATTGAAACAAGGAGAAAAAAAAAAAGTCTCCTAGAATCTCAACGTCCCAACTGGCTCTACCCTGGTCATACTGACATCACCAGAAGGCGGTAAAACCATCATAGATCATTTCATACTGTGTTGGGTGCTTTTTGAAAGAGGGAGCAAGATTGGCAACCAGCTCCTGTAAATCCATTAAATAAATCTATCAACAAAATGCAGAATAAGCTTGAAAAATAATGAGACCATTGCTGAATGAGGCAGATGGCTTGGCAACCCTAAAAGACTAACATCAAACAAATATTCATTTGAGTCTTCATCTAGCTTCACTAAATTAGTATGTGAATTTAAACATTTGTCTTTCAATATTTCTTTCCCAGTGATGGGAACTATGTAAGGACCACCAGGAAGAGGAGAAGGAAATGATAGTCAAAGAAAATGGTACTTATAAGTCACGCTGACACTAAGCCTTATCGGGATATAATAGAAACCACTGGAGATCTTCCATCTATACCTCAAAGGCCTAAGGACATATTTGAGTTTTCCCATTCATGTGTAATTATCCATAATTATTACTCCAAGTTTTTCAAACTTTGCTGCCCATTCTTTGTGCATTGCAGTAGAATCCTTGCTATGCTGTTGGTGAATTGATCTTCAATGATGTATTTACACATAAACAGGAAATAAAATTTTTACCCTCTCTGAAAGTTCATAAGAAGCCCTCTTGGCACAATGATTAAGTGCTCAGCTGCTAATCCAAAGGTCAACGGTTCGAACCCACCAGCGGGTTCACAGGAGAAAAGACTTGGCAATCTGCTCCCATAAACATTACAGCCCAGGAAATCCTATGAGGCAGCTCTGCTCTGTCCTATAGGGTCACTATGAGTTAGAATCGACTTGATGGCACACAACAACGTGAAAGTTCATAGAGACACGGGGGTAAGGAGAGAAAAACTCTTGTGTGTGTGGTGTGTGTCCTGTAATATTCACTCAGATTTTTCCGTCAAAAAATAAAAATTTCAACAATTTGAATATTTATAGGAGACCATAAAAGAAATGAGCAACTAAAAAAGGAAGCCACTACAAAGGAAAGGATTTGTCATTCACTCTGGAAAAATCCATGATAATCTCTCTTTTAAATGATTCACTATGAAAATAAAAGATGTTCAAAATGCAGCAAAATAATACGCACACAGGATTAAAGGCAAATTTAAAAATACCAGCTTTATTCTCTTTTTGAAACTGTCAGTCAAAAGTATTCCTGTGTTACGGGGAAAAAATTACCTCACTAGTCATCTCGCAGAAACTGTAATCCTAATGAGAAGAAATACGATGATTTGTAAGCATAAAATATTGACAGATGATATGAAGTTATCTTCAGTGAAATAGTACTTCCAATTAGACAAGAACTGAAATACTTGTAAAAAGGAGAAAGGAATTACAACCTTTCTTCCCAGTGTCCAAGTTGGCTCTGTCAAGGAGAGAGAATTGACTCTGTGCTAGAGTCCAGGCCAGAAGACTTGAAAGACTCCCTCAAGTAAGTCTATGCCAATTGACTTCTCAAAATTCATGGTGAGAGATTCCTGTTCTATCATTTTGATGTGCACCTTCCTGAATTTCATCTCTTGCACACCCAAATGAAATGAATTATCTTATTGTTTTGCTTGCAGTGTAAAGAGCCCACCCTTGTCCTTCCCTGAACCAAAAGACGATGGGCAAAAAATGAAAACTCTTTCTTTATAAGCATTTGTAAAGCACTTTTTAAAAAACAAAAATATTTAAAATATTGAGATATTTGAAATAATCTAAGTGTCAATCTAAATGTCCAATAATGGAAAGTATTTACATAAATTGTGTTACAGTTACTTGATACAATTCCATTTGTGAAGTATCTTAGTGTCATGAGAAAGCTTGTTATATTTTGGTAGAACGTAAAAAATAAAGATCAGCTTAGTAGGTGTGTATGGTGGTCATTAGTGCTGTTTGCCAAATTTTTCTAGTTCTCCCATTTTCTGACCATGTGGTATGATTGTACTTCTTGACCCACATGAGTATTTCCGGACAATAAGTTGTGAGTGGAAATTTGTCACTTTCAGGCCAGAACGTTTAATTTCTAGTGTAAGAGCCCCTAGAGACTTTTCCCAATGCTATGGCAACTGGCAATATTCCAGATAATGACTGCTCATCAGCCTAGGTACTGAAAAAAAGGCACTATGGAGCAGAGCCCCCAACCCATCTGTGACGGACTAGGAGCATGCTTGACAAATACATCTTTGTTGCTAAACTCACTGAGATGTGGGGGTTGTTTGTTACAGCAGCAAGTCCTAGCCTTTCCTGACAATTACAGGATGTGTACATAATAGTCCAAGAGGAAAAATTACCTAGAAGGAATACACTAAAATTAAAATTAATTAGTTGTGAATACCCTTAAATGTTTGATAAAGTAGAGGGTCAGCGAAAATGAGAGAAACCCTCAATGAGATGGTCAGACACAATAGCCACAACAATGGACTCAAACATACCCACGTTCATGAAGATGGTGCAGGACCAGGCAACATTTTGTTCTTTTAAACATAAGGTTGCCATGAGTCAAAGCTGACTCGACAGCAACTAACCACCACCACCCTTGGATATGTCATGGATAAGTCTTACAATAACTTAAAATAAGAAAAGCGTATAATAACTTTACAATCAGATAAAAAAGACCTTGCATGTTTTCAAAATGGTAGGATCAATTATAGAGATACATAAATTATAGATATAAATTCTTTAAATCGTTTTCCATATTTGCCAGTTAGGTAAATTAGGCCAGCTTCTACCCTGATGCTCTTATGTGAAGCACTCTTTTTTTTTTTTTTTTTTTTTTTTAATATATATTTTATTGTACTTCAGGTGAAAACTTACAGAGCAAATAGTTTCTCATGAAATAGTAGTACACATGTTGTTTTTTGACATTGGTTAACAACCCCACAACGTATTAAGCCTCTAAATTCTCAACCTTTTTTTTTGATGAAAATTACAGATGGCCAAAGATACACCGTTTCAAAAATTTCTACATTCACAGTTCAGTGACATTGACTACACTCTTCCAACTGTGCTGTTATTCTCACTTAAGATGAAGGCTTACAGAAAAAATAGTTTTTCATTTAACAGTTACTACACATGTTGCCCTATGACAATGGTTAACAATCTCACAGCACATCAAGAATATCCTTACTCCACCTTGTGTTCCCTATCACCAGGGGGCTTCCTTGTCCCCTTCTGTCTTCTGGACCTTGTCAGTGGACTATTGTACCTCTTTAGTCTCATTTGTTTATTTATTTATTTATTTATTTATTTATTTTTATTTTATTTAAACACCATTTCAAAACTTTTTACTTACACATTTAAGTGATATTGACTATGCTCTTCCAATTGTGCTGCCATTCTCGCCCAAGATGAAGGCTTACAGGACAAAACAGCCTCCCATTTAATAGTTACTACAAATGTTGCCCTATAGCAGTGGTCAACAATCTCACAATACATCGACAGTGTCCTTATTCAATTTGTGTTCCTTATCATCAGTTTCCTACTCTCCCTCTGCCTTCTGGCCCTTGTCACCGGACTCCTGTACATCGTTAGTCCCATTTAGTTTTACTGGGGTGTCCATTCCCAGGGTGAAGCACTCTTTTTTGAGTATCACTAAAGCTGGTATTTCTCATCCTTTTAAAATCCAAAGGCCTGTCAAACCAAGAAGTTATTCTCCCATTTTAACTTAAAAATGTCTAAAACATCCTTTGCATATAGAGTTACTAGTCAAAGACTAAAATTACAAAGGGTTTCTTGCTTTAGCTCTATTTCTTAGGGAACTTGGAACCAATAAAGGAGGAGTTAATAGATAAAAGGCTTTTCCTCTAGATACCAATTGTGTAACATCGATTATAATGTAAAACTCAAGTGTATAGAAATTCACTTGACAGCCACTAAACAAGACAGCATGAACAAGAGTAATCTAATATATACTAATTTCAGCGGAGAAAATAAATGTTTGTGGGAGGGGGGAGTTTAAAGTGGCATTTAAATGTAAGTACTATTGTAAGTACTATTTCACTGTAAGTTCCCACTGTGCTTCATACAATGCTCTGCACACAGTAAATAGTCAAGTGGCTTAGTGGAAAGAACACTGGATTAGAAGTCAAGAGGCCTGGATTCTCGCTCTAACTTCACCACTATGTAATTAGCTAACTTTTAATCTATCATTTCATCCAATTCCTTATCAGTAAAACAGGAATTGGATCTACCTTGCCTGCCTCACAGGCCTGTGTGAAGAGACAGAATGGGAATGAACACTTTGTTTAGATTATAAAGCATTTTTCAGTTGACTAACTTACCCCCTTTATATAATCCTGAAGGCCCCTGGGTAGCACAAACGGTTTGCGCTCAAATACTAACGGTTAGCGGTTCAAACCCACCCAGCGGTGCCATGGAAGAAAGTCCTGGTGATTTGCTTCCATAGAGATTACAGGCAAGAAAACCTGACGGAGCAGTTCTACCCTGTAACACGTGGGGTCGCCATGAGTCAGAATCAACTCAACAACAGGTTTGTTTGTTTGTTATGTAATCCTGATACACAGAGAAAACTTCGTTATAGAATTTCATCTCATCGTCACTAAAATCCTCTAAGATCAACAATAATCAAATTCTACCTACTTATGTAAGTATGTTCTAGTACATGAAATAGTTAGGTGTTAGTATAAAGCACTAAAAGTTTTTGAAGGTCTCCTTTCCAAGTTATTTGAATTTCTTATTTACTATAATAAAAAAGATTTCCTCGTCTGAGAATCAAGCTACAGTCTTAGGGTTTGACAACTGGCACAACTCAGAGGACTATGCAAGAACTTTGTTTTTTCTGCCAGATCCCCACTGCAGAAAGTTACAGCTGTTCTTTTAAATTGTTATCTCCTTGCCATACAGAGGAGTGATGCTGGAAAATCATAAATAAGTCATTTCTCTTTCTTCCTGGAATAATGCAAGGACACTACAAAGGGTTAAATGACCAGTGAACTGATGGCTAAGTAGACCAGTGGTGTCAAAGCCTTGAAAATGTTCATAACAAACCACACAAAACTGGTTCACTTTAGACCAGGTATCTTAGTCATCTAGTGCTGCTATCACAGAAATATCACAAGTGGATGGCTTTAACAAAGAGAAATGTATTCTCTCACAGTCTAGGAGGCTAGAAGTCTGAATTCAGGGTGCCAGCGCCAGGGTTTCTCTCTCTGTTGGTTCTAGGGGAAGGTCCTTGGCATCAATGTTCCCCTAGTCTGGGAGCTTCTCAGAACAGGGACCCTGGGTCCAAAGGACGTGCTATTCTCCTGGCTCTTGTTTTTTGGTGGTATAAAGTCCCCCTGCAGCTCTGCTAGCTTCTCTCTTTTGTATCTCAAAAGGGATTGACTTAAGACACAACCTAATCTTGTAGATTGAGTCCTGCCTCATTAACATAACTGCCACTAATCCTACCTCATTAACATCAAACAGATAGGATTTACAACATATAGGAAAATCACATCAGATGACAAAATGGTAGACAGTCACACAATACTGGGAATGATGGCCTAGTCAAGTTGACACACATTTTGGAGGAACACAATTCAATCCATAATACCAGGGGTCAACAAACTTTCTGTAAAAGGCCAGACAGTAAATACCTAGGTCTTGTGCACTGTTATGGACTGAATAGTGTCCCTCCAAAAACATGTGTTGTAAATTCTAACCCCTATACAAGTGGATGATAATCCTATTTTGCAATACTAAAAATCAAACCAAAGCAGTTGCAGTCGAGTCAATTCCGACTCATAGCGACCCTACAGGACAGAGAACTCCCCCATAGGGTTTCCAAGTTGTGGCTGGTGGATTCGAACTGCGGACCTTTTTCTGGTTAGCAGCTGGGCTCTTAACACGGTTTTGTTATTTTAATTGAGACATATCAGAGTAGGGTGTGTCTTAAGCCAATCACTTCTGAAATATAAAAAGAGCAGATTAGGCACAGAGAAGGAAGCACAAACAGACCTGCGGAACAGAAGTTCAAAAGAGACAAGGGCCTTCCCTCAGCACTGACAGAGAGAGAACGCCTACTCCTAGAGCAGCATCCTGAATTCGGACGTCTAGTCTCCTAAACTGTGAGGAAATAAATTTCTGTTCATTAAAGCCATCCACTTGTGGTATTTTTGTTATAGCGGCACTAAATAACTAAGACATGAACTGTATGGTCTCTGTCATGTATGTAACATTAAAGCAGCCACAGAAATGTAAAGGAATAAGCATGGCTATGTTCCAATAAAACTTAATATATGGACTTAGCAGTTTGAATTTCATATAATTTTCACATATTGTAAATTACTCTTTTTAAAATTGTTTTCAACCGTTTAAAAATGTAAAAGTCATTCTTAGTTCACAAACTGTACAAAAAGAGGCCACAGGCTGGATTTGGCCCATGGACTATAGTTTGCTGACCCTTGCTTTAGACAAAAGAGATAGCCTTCATTTAGGTCAGGCTCCCTAGAAGCAGAACCTGAAACGAGAATCAGTGAACTAGTAGTTTATTAAGGGAAGTGCTTCCATGGGAAATCAGTAACGGAGAGGAGGAAGCCAGACAGGGGAGGGAAAGAAACTGTGATAGCACTCAGGATGGCCTCCGATGGTCCCCACCTCTAGGTGGTCACATCCTTGTATAATCCCCTCCCATGATGTACTAGGGTTGGCCTGTGTGACCAATAGAATATGGCAGAAGTGATGGTATGTCACGTCCAAGATTAGGTTCTAAAAGACTGCAGCTTTTATCTTGGGCACTTTCTCTCTCGCTCTCTCATTAGCTCTGGAGGAATTCAGCTTATACATCTTGAAGACACTCAGGCAGCCCTGTGTAAAGGAGCACATGGCAAGGAACTGAGGTCTCCAGCCAACAGCCATGTGGGTGAGCTTAGAAGCAGATTCTCCAGCTCCTCCTGACTGCAACCACAGCTGACAGCTCAACTACAACCTCGTGAGAGACCCTGAGCCAGAAGAACCCAGCTAAGCTACGCCAGGGTTCCTGCCCCTTAGAAACTGTGTGAGAGAATAAATACTTGTTGTTCCAAGCAGATAAGTTTTATAGTAATTTATTATGTAGCAAGGTGGTGAGCTCAGGCAGAGTTCCAGAGACGGTGGCTTCAGCCTGACCTTCCAGGAGAACTCTGGGGTGTAAGTTACTCCTCAGAGTTGTCCCAACCTGTGAGACAAGGGAGTGGGAGCTTTCAAACTCTAGCTCACATCAGGTAAGAGCCACCCCAAAGCCAAAAAAACCAAACCCACTGCGGTCGAGTCGATTCCAACTCATAGCAACCCTATAGGACAGAGTAGAACTGCCCCTAGGGTTTCCAAGGAGTGGCTGGTGGATTCAAACTATGGATCTTTTGGCTAGCAGCTGAGTTCTTAACCACTGCACCGCCAGGGCTCCAGAGCCACCTCAGGGGAACATCAATTCCCAGGCAGTTCCATCACGCTACATGTGAGGGTGCAAACGCGGCGGCAGGCCTCAGAGAATGAGCCGCAGGTACTGGTGGGTGGAAGTCAAATGTTAAAAAGATTTTTTTCAGATCGGGATGCAGCATTGACATTATCCACTACAGGCCATTTTTATAAATTTGTCCATTGTACAGATAAATGTTCAAAGCTGAACTGGAGTGTACAGGTTTGCAACATGCCGTAAATGAATTAACTTACCAACAAGGCTCAGCATTCCAATTTCACATTCCATCCATGTCCCAAAGACAATTTGAATATTCAGAATGCTCACCAGCTAAATCAGGCCTTGCTGTCTTTAGGTAATCCAGCGTGAAGACAATCAATAAAATCACTCTGCCAGTTATAGATGGTGAAATAAATGATAAAACATAGTATGAAGCTCTATGCATGGACACAGATACCAACTTTCCCAGGTACAGTGTTCTAGCCTGTAAATTCCTGAATAAACTTAGCACAGTATTGTAAAGTTTATAATACAGTCTTCAACAAATCAAATCACTCTTAAACCAAGGACCTGTTCCCTGAACAATATCACAATTTTTAAATCAACCTTGGAATTTTTTTTTTAAGGAAAACTGAAAACAGTCATGATCTCTAAATCTTAAATATCCTTCTTCAATCCCTACAAATTATCCCACTTTTCTTGTAATTTGTAAGGAACTCCAAATGGACCAAAAAGCTCAGTACAGCCGTAATCTTGCCAAGCATTGGTCATATCAGAGCCTGGCTGTTTTAATCCGCCATGAGGGCAAAAGGAAAATAACATGGATTTAGCAGGGCCATGAAGCCGCCAATACACGGCACTGGTCGGTCAAAGCTTAGGGCCCCAGGACTCTGCAAAATATAAGGTGATGCTAAAGCACCAGGGAAGATGTCAGTTCACGCAGGCTTCATGGAGCTCCTTCTCCATCCTCCAACATCATGCACACAGGCACTGTGCTGGTCGTATTTACTTGCCCTGCTGTGCTCTGTATCACAGAGAGTCTGACCTCTGCAGTCAACTGTCTTCTGGCTGGGTTCAGCCAATGGGAGGCACAGGCAGGAGGTTGGAGGGTAGGAGAAAGGGAGAAGCCAGGGTACTTCTTCCCACTCTCCCTTTGCTGTGGGACAGCAGCTATGTCTTCATGACTCCAGCTCCACAGGAAAACCCCTATCCCTCTTAGCTCCTGTCAGGTGACCTCAGCTTCTGCGCTCTGATAACACTATTGATTGCCCATTGCCCTTCATCCAAGGGGTGGTAGTGGCTTCCTGATGTTGCTAATCTCTGTGTTGCCTTACCATCCCCTGTTTGGCTTCTCAGCTCTTCCACCACCACCTGTGTAACCAATTCGTTTCCCTCTATTTGAAATACCTAGAGAGGCTTCTGTTTTCCTGACTGAACCCTGATACAAACCCTGGGTATATCTGGACACTGGCACGTGGATTTCAACACTGGTATGTGGGTCCAAACAGCCAAAATCTTATTAATTCAATATCTCTCAAACAAGGAAGCAACAAGCTGTTTTCAAGCCTTAACTATGCGCCTGCCATTGTACTGGACACAACAGGTGGGAGCTTCTCAGAGACTTTGAGGAGCACAGCAGCTACCCAAAAAGCTCTTAAGAACAGCTCACTTTGGTGCTTCAGGTTGAGGTCTCCGAAGTCTGTTTCCTTGAACTTCTGGAGGCTACAGCTTTCCTGACCTTTGCTCTTCCAGTTTGTCTGCATTTGTCTAAGCTCTTATTCCTATAGTGTTGTTGTTGTTGTTGTTGGTTGTCGTTGAGTCAACTCTGACTCATGGAGACCTTATGTATAACAAACAAAATGTTGCCTAGTCCTGCACCATCTCTCATGACCGTTGGTATGCTTGAGTCTATTGTTGTGGCCACTGTGTTTCTCGAGTGTCTTCCAACCTAGGAGGCTCATCTTCCAGCACTATATCAGACAATGTTCTGTTGTGATCCATAGGATTTTCACTGGCTATTTTTCAGAAGTAGATCATCTTTCTTCCTAGTCTGTCTTACTCTGGAAGCTTCACTGAAATCTGTCTACCATGGGCAACCGTGCTGGTATTTAAAATGCCAATGGCATATCTTCCAGGATCACAGCAGCACACAAGCCACCACAGTAGGACAAACTGACAGACAATTCATACATTAAATCCCTTTATTCCTAGATTATTTTGAGTGGCTCTGTTTTATTGACAAATCCTAGACTGATACAGCATAAGGTGTTTTAAGTTCACTGTGTCTAAACCTAACCAAACAGTCTGCCATCTGAAATCTGAATCGTCCTTATCTGACATCCCTTCTTCTCTTAAAGTAACTAACATTATTGAAGCGTACACTGCAGATTGTCCAGCTCGATACTCATTCAAATCCTTCCTTGTGTTCATTTACTATAATGGCAGGACACCTGAAAGCTCACCTCGTCAGAGTTCCTTCCATCTAGAGGTAGTTATGTGACTCAGTTCTGTCCAATGAAACATAAGTAGAAGTCAACTGGTGCTTGTTCCCCCCTTCCTCTTCCTGTCTGGAAATGGCACAGTACTCAAAGCGAAACAGCCATTGGCTTTAATGGTACACCAGAAAGAGAAGAAAAACTCTTATCCCATGATGGTACCCTTGAACAGCTTTCTCCCAGACTTTTTGAAGCATCAGACAAATAGTCTCCTTAATTGCTTAAACCACTGTTTGTCAGCTTTTCTGGAATTTTCTGCCAAATACAATCCCTAACTGACACAATTATGTATGGAGAAGAAATTGTGCTTTTTTTTTTTTTTTTATTGTACTTCAGGTGAAGGCTTACAGAACAAATAGTTTCTCATGAAACAGTAGTACACATATTGTTTTATGACATTGGTTAACAACCCCACAACATGTCAACCCTCTAACTTCTCAACCATTTTTTTTTTTTTTGGTGAAAATACACATAGCCAAAGATACACCATTTCAAAAATTTCTACATGCACAGTTCAGTGACACTGCCTACACTCTTCCAGAAATTGTGCTTTTTTAAAAATCAGATTAGCTTAAATTTATTGAGTCTCAAAATACATTCCCTGCTGGGTAAAAATCATGTGTGTCTTCTAATTTCTCCATTGTAATCATTATTTAGAACAATGTATCTTTACCAAGTAGGATAATAACTTTCTTTGCAGTTGGAGTTTACAAAATAGACATGTTGCTAGGAAAGTCAACTGCAAATTTAGTTATATTTTAATGCACACCAGAAAAGCATTACTATTTAAAGTAACTGTTGGGAAACATTTTTATGATGGAAACACTTTTAATATATCAGGTTCTTTTCAATACAAATGTTCAAATATCAGTTTAGCTTAACATGGTTACAGGTTTCCATATTAAAGAACTAAACAGAAATATGTTTTTTCATAAAGGAATATCACACAGGTGGGGATACATGATTGCGAAGTCCACAGAGGAATAGATGTTCTCACCTGAAAGGCTTCTCAAGCTAAGAAGTAAACATTGTGTGCTGCTGGATGCCATCAACCACCATCAGGGAGCAACAATTTCTCCTTCCCTTTTGGTTTTGTCATGTTGATGAGTCCAGCCCACAGGACTGGTAGGGACAGTGCAGATAGGGACAGTGCAGTTTCCATCTCAGAAAGAATTCTTCTTTGATCCTCCATCTCCCACTTCCTAGTCTCTCCTCTTGATAAGCCAGTGACTTGCTCCCCGATAACATATAAATACTGAGGACTTTGCCCAAATGATATATACCCTGTCTCACTAACAGGAAGTTCTCCACTAGGCCTTACAGGGGAACAGTGAAAAAAAGGAAACACTAAATCAAAAGTGCACAGGGATTTCCCCTAATACAAGACTCTGGTTCAGTCCCCATTGTTTCATACTTGGATAACTGCCAGACTCTTCCATCCATTATTTTAGTGGCCATAGGATTCTCAACTGAATCTTATCTAAAATGTTACATTCATCAAGAACAGTTTGTTCAAGTCTTCTGCAGCTCTCTATGTTCTACCACACCAAACCTCAACTCTTCTATCTAGTTTTCAAGGCTTTAAATAACATTTTTCCTTCTAACTTAATCACATTTCTTTCCTGGTCTAACCAAATATACACTAGTCTCTCTTGTATAATTTTGTATGCTTTTGGTTACAAATTTAAAAAAGAACCCACACAACCCCACTGGCTTTATTAATTGAAGAAGTCTGGAGAGGTAAAAATTACAGGATTGAATAATTTAGTGTCTCTGAAACATCTAAAACAACGTTTCTTCCTCTCCTCTCTAACTTTCCAGGCCTATCAGCCCATCTTCAGAGAGGAGGCTTGTCCTCAGGATCACTCTCCTTGTGCTCAAGGCATCACAGGCAATGACGTCCAGTGGAAGAAGAAAAGGCAATTCTGCCTCTTGTTCTCTTTTCAGCAACAAGGAGACCTTTCCTAGGAGTCTCCACTGTACATGTGTCCTCATGACTCACTGGCTACCATATCACATGCCCATGTCTGAACCTGGCAAGCTGAGAGGGACAACCATGTCCATGTAAAGGAGGGTTGTTGCTGTTAAGTTGCTGTTGAGTTGGCTTCGACTCATGGTGACCTTATATATAACAGAACAAAACATTGCCCAGTCCTGTGTGATCTCCATGATCTTTGATATATTTGAGCCCATTGTTGTGGCTATTGTGTCAGTCCATCTCATTGAGGTTTTCTCATTTTCACTCACCTTCTACTTTACCAAACACGATGTCCCTTTCTAGTGATTGGTCTTTCCTGATGATGTGTCCAAAGTAAGCAAGATGTAGTCTTGCCATCATCGCTACTAAGGAGCATTCTAGCTGTATTTATTTCATTCTTCTAGCAGTAAAGGAGGGTAGACACCTGAAAAAAAGTGGGCTCTTCCAACCAGGAAGAAGAGAAAGTAGGTGTAGAATAGGCAACCATAATATCTGCAATATCTCAGCTTGTTATCCCTGCTGATTGCCCTCTTTCTGACATCAGTGTCTTTGTTCTTGCTTTTAACATCTAATGCACTCCCTCCTCCTTCCCACCTGTACAAATGCTTCTCTTTCTTGAACATCTCACATACATAAGAGACTTTGACACTGAAAGGTTAAGTAGCCAAAGTCACATAGCCAGAGAGAGGCCATGCTGAGATTGAAACAAAAAACTTTCTGACCCCAGATCATGCGTGCTCCCTTTCCATGTGGTCTGCTCATCTCCTCTGTAAAATCTCTAGTTACCATATTATTCTTCCAATTCTGTTTCAAGATGGCAAGTTGAACCCATGCAATTAACTTCTTTCCCTCCCAAATTCCCATTAAAATGACCAAAGAAATGGAAAATATGGGAAACTCTTTATCAACCCTGGGAAGCATGAAAGGATGGCATGTTGTATAGATGGGACTTAGTAAAGGAAAGGATTCACCAGCCAAGACATGGGGAATAATGGATGGGATTCCACAGAAGCTCCCAAGGTCAGAGCAGCTCTAGACAGGAACAAGGTAAGCTTTAGGCCATATGGGAAAGAGAAAACTCAAATATTTCTGGAAGTATACAAGTATTTGCTTATGGGGCAGAAAGAGAACTATGGACATCACTGCCCATGTCAGCTTAGTGGGACAAGGGGCTAAGGAAAGCAATGGCATTGCTTTAGCAGACTGTTAACAAGGACAGTTATGATACTGGGAAAAATGGGGCAGGACCTCCACTTGCTAGAACAAACGCTGATGAGAAAATACAGGTAGTCCCTAACTTACCACAGGGATCCATTGGTTCTGATGTAGGCTGAATACCTCATTTTTTTTTCTTAGTTTTCATTATTATTGCCTTTTATTATCAGTGTCTTTATAAATCATAACATTGAACATCTGTGAGTGAACATCTGAGAATGATAACATCAGCAAATTACACGCTGCAATGTTGTATGTCGTACATATTACTAATGATAAAATGTACAAAGAATAAAAACAGATGGTCATAAGTGCGGTTTGTCATAATTTGAATCCGTCGTAAGTTGGGAACTACCTGTACTTGGCCCAGCAGTACACTTCCCTGCCCCATGTCTGTCTATAAAACAAACACCTTTTCTATTCTTCCAGGCAAATGAAACTCCTGTTTATCAAAGTAAAACAATAGAAAATATAAATTTTTTTCTTGTGTCTTAGATTAAAATTTTTGAACAGGGACCCACACAGTCTCTGTAAAAACAGCATGGGGGCAGCGTCTGACCTCCTCTAACTTCACAAAGGGAAAAGAGAGTCAAGGTCAATAGCCCAAGACTGATACCTATGAGGCGGGGTTCAGACATGCCTCCTCTTTCCACCATCTTTACCAATTCTGACACCAACTGTCCCTCCCATGGCACTCTCTACTTCTCTGCTAGGTTCGATAATTCATTGCAGTGGCCACAGAGAACTCACAGACGATACTAACGGTTATGGGGTTTATTAGGGAAGTAACAGTCACAATTCAGGCTCAGGAACACTCAAGGATACAGTTCTTCCTTCAGGACAGCCTCTTCCCAGCTATGCTCACAGGCATGCCTCTCCCTGGCTCTAGGCCTCTGCCCAAAGGCACTCAGCTTTCTCACTCCTTGACCTACCGTGCCATCTCCTCCTGCCAGGTCTTTCCTGCCACTGCTTCTCATTGTCTTAAAGGTTATAGCTCACTCTACGTCTTCTGGGTCCAGGAGGTTCTCAGCGCAGGGATCCTGGGTCCAAAGGACGTGCTGGCTCTTCTTCCTTGGTGGTAGTGGGCTTTTCTCTTTCCTGCCTCTGGGATGGCTCGTTTCAAACCCAGTGGGATGACAAAACTGACCAGTTCCTTCGGTGGGCCACAATTACCCTATAGCACAGCCCCGCCCAATCACTTGGGTGTGAGTTACAAGACCATGGCTAGAAAGGCCACACAAAAGTGATCCATCACACTGCACTCTGACATCTTAATCCCAGTCATGGTTAAGTGTAGATATCAGGAAGAACAAATAGAGAAATCTTAGTGGATGGAGAAAGAGAAAGAAGAGATAGAGGGAGGGGGAGGGGAGAGGAGGAGAAGGAAGGAGAGAGAGAGAGATTGACAGTCAATAGTTAAAAACATGGGACACCCTCTAAGGAATCAGGAAAAAATATTTTAAGATACTTCTTTAAAAAATAAAGGAGATAAACATAAAAATTTATCATTTGGATTTACAATAAAATTTGAAATGACATTTCATGTCTAAAGAACAGAACTCCTAAGGTCAGGAAAGTTAACTTTCAGATGAAAAAATACACTGAGCCAGGCTGGATACTGCAGAAAACTAACCTAGAGAATTATTAGGACTTTGAGAAATTTGCCCCCAGATTCAGAGGAAATGGATAAAGACATAAACATCATGGGAAAATGTAGGAAGGTTGGATCTGGGAGGCTACATATCTTAAATGTAAACCAGATGTTAGCTGGTCCCCTTGCTCCTTGGGGATCTAGGATAATTGGCTTGATCCTGCTATTTATTTGTACGACCCGTGAAAGTCCAATACAATCCCCTCAATTTTTGCTCACTAGGGGTTTATGAAGAGTCCCTGGGTGGCACAAAAGGTTGAGCACTCGACTACCAGCCAAAAGGTTGGTGGTTTGAACCCACCCAGAGGCACCTCAGAAGACAGGCCTAGCGATCTGCTTCTGAAAGGTCACAGCCTTGAAAACCCTATGGAGCAGTTCTACTCAGCACACATGGGGTCGACATGAGTCTGAATTGACTCAATGGCAACTAACAATAACAGGGGTTTATGCTCCCAGAGCTCTTCTGGGCCCAGTTTCCATATTTTGTCTTTGTTTATTCCCATATCGAACTATACACAGGATACAACCCCTTCAGCAGCATTCACCAGAAATCCACTCAGTGGTAAATTAGTAGATTTGAGATGTATGGTCATTTGCCTTTTCAATGCCTTCCTCCTCTTTTCCTTCTCCCATCTGTTCCTCAACCCCTCCCCTCCAAGATTGCCCTTATGCATTCATTCATGCATTCATTCAGTAAATATCCATTGTGCTGGTGATACAACAGTGACCAAGACAGGCAAGTCCCTGCCCTCATGGAGCCTACATTCTAGTGTAGGAGATAGAATACAATTAACAAATATATAATGTCAGGTAATGATGAGTGCTATGAAGATCAATTAAACAAAGTAGGGGGATAGTAAGAGGGGAAGGATGAACAGAGGAATTCAGTTCTCCCCAGCTCTATTCCCAGCCTTCTTACTTAAAACTATCAAGGTGTTGTGCACTAGAGCAAAAGGCCCTTCGTATAACTGGATTTACTTTCCTTGGAAGGTGGAGGGGGAAAAAATGTCAAAAATAATTCTATGGTAAGTTTATGTTAATGGAGGAGGAACAACTCAGAAAAGGAAGGTGAAAATGGTAGCATGACTCGAAGAATATGATCAGTCACTGAAATGCACGTGTAGAAACTGTTGAACTGGTGTATGTTCTGTGCATATTCTCAGCGAAAAAAATAATAAATTTAAAACGTAAACAATTCTATGAAATTGCATGAGCAATCACTGACTGTTTAAGAAATGCCAAGGCAACATGCCAAACTTTAATAACATTATCTCATGTGATCCTCACAACAATCCTATGAGTTGGGTACTATGATGGTTAAGGTTGTGTGTCAACTTGTCTGGGCCATGATTCTCAGTGGTTTGGCAGTTACGATGTACTTTGGCAGTCGTATGATGATGGGGTCACTTGCATGACGAAATTTGATATAATGTGATCACCCCCATGATGGGATCTGCTGTGAGTAGTCAGTCAGTTGAAAGGGAGTTTCCTTGGGGGTACGGCCCACATGGAATATCAATGGACTTTCTGGCAAAGCTCGTGGGCTTTTGCTTGCTCTGGCTCCTGCAGCTGGCTCCTGTTCATCTGACCTCAGTTCTTGGGACTTGAGCTAGCAGCTTACCTTCGGTCTTGCCTGTCAATCTTGGGATTCATTGATCTTCACAGCCTGTGAACAAGAGCCCTGCTGTCTGACCAGCCGACATTGGGTTCGGCAGCCCCTGTGGCTACGGAGAAGCCTTTATCCTGACCCACGGACTGGGGACATTCCAGCCTCTACAATCACATGAGCCATTTCCTTGATATATATCTCTTTATATATATACTTATAAGCTTTACTGCTTTTGCTTCTCTATAGAACCCAGCCTAAGACAGGTACTTATTATTTTCTCTATTTTACAGATAAGAAAACAGAGGCTTAAGAGGGTCAAATGATTTATCCAAGGCCAAACAGCTAGCCCCTCTGACTCAGAAGCCTCCTTCTCAACCACTATGACATATCACCTCCTCTTTGTGTACAGGTTATAAATGAGGACCTGCTGTACAGAATTGCTCTTTGGAGTCAAGAATTTCCTTCAAATGTAAGAGTTTTATGTAACTGCATTTATTAGATATACATATGACTTAGCACAGCTTTCCTTAGTCTGTTTTCAAATATGAAAGGAATTACTGGAAACACTTAGCATCCTTTCCTATATTATGAATCAATTTCTCTTGACCATGGAGAAGGACCCAGTGTATTCTTAAAGGCAAAGTCAGGGCTTTTCCAAAGCCATGCTCTTTTTTTGCCCTCCTGTGAAGTGACTGATCTCAGACACAGTTCTCCCCACATTCTAAATTCTCTGAGGAGTTGTCACATGGAGAAAGCAGATACCTCCAAAGACTGCATTTTAGTAATCAACCCTCATACCCTCCCCCCAATACATTTATTAAACAGTTTAGCCTGAAATAGAAACCCTAAAAATGCAGCTCTCCTAGGGGATTCTTCAGCTGATTACATTACTGCACTGCTGAGGGAGACTAAAGTAGACCAGGAAACACTAAGATCCCTCAGCTTAGCAGGTGCTCCTCAGGAAGCCCAAAGCCAAATCTCCTAAAGGAAGACAAGTCACTCCAGAAACAAGACAAAACAGAAATCCTATACCAAAGGCCTGGAAAAGGGTCTCCCACCACCATGAAAAATAAGAGTCATAATTAAAATAAAGGGCAGGAAAACACAGGCAGAGAAAGCCATGCTGTGACGTGATGAGACACCAGTCATAGTTTCAAACTGGAGGCTGGGAGGAGGGACCTCCATCCCCAAACCTTCCCACTGAGTAACATTTATAGCTATTACTTTCTTGCTGTTTGTAGCAAGCCTTTATAGATGTCTTGAGAATACATCCAGTATAGAAAGGGGCCTGTTGTTTTGGCTTTCTTCCCGCTAAGCTATTGATATTTTAGGAGAGTAATTGAACTTCTCAGTACTAACTTGTTTTCTCCGTGAGTTTTCAGGGCTTACACTAAAGTAACTGTAAATCCAGTGCCTAGATGGCATTTGTAGTTGTATCAGCCTTTGAGGAAGAAGGAGGCAGCCTAGCTGTAAAGCATTTCCTCATGTTTAAATTCGTCCTTGCCTCATCTTACACACATGCACGCACACACACGCACGCATATCTTGCAATTTCATGGTGTTTTTTAAGAACGAGGATAAAAAAGGGGATTTATTTTTGCAAACTAACAAGTGATATTTCTCCACGAGAACTGCCATGATCTGTTTGTCTGCGTAGAAAAGTTGCTTTCATCCCACACAGTCCAGCTGTTATTTTCAGGTTGTTGAAATAATGAGCAACATTAAATAACAGAGTTGAAATCAGCCACCACAACTCATGACCATGTTTGGTCCTGTGCAAATTACAGTCTCACTCAAATGACGGTTCTTTCGCTGATGCCCCATCCTCTAGCACCCACAGTATCCCCTTCTCAGCACTATCGGATTATTAGAGCAGCTGGAAAAAGCATGGGTCAGTGTTTCCCACAGCACTTACTGCCAGTGGAGAGAAATTACAGTCTTAGATCACTCTGTTTTCCTTCATGCCCCAGCTGCAAAGTGGCCAGTGTCTGAGTTAATGAAACAGAATTTCTTGCAGACTACACACCTTTCATCCAGACAAACCACTGTTAACAGTCCCATCCTCCTTCTAGCCATATGACCAGATCTCTTGTCACGGGAAGTTCTCTGCATTCATTCAACAAGTGTATCTTAAAAACTCATTGCCATCAAGTAGCAACCCTATAGGACAGAGTAGGACTGCCCCAAAGCGTTTCCAAAGCTGTAATCTTTATAGTAGCAGACATCTTTCTCCTGTGGGGTGGCTGGTGGGTTTGAACCACTGACCTTTTGCTTAGCTGTCCAGCACTTAATCACTGTGCTACCAGGGCTCCTGTAACTGTATCTTAAGTACCTATTATGTGGCAGGCCTTGTGCTATAGGCTAGGGCTAACTATGTTTTCATCTTCCCTAACCACGCGGTCCTTGACCTCATAGAGCTTACCTGTTAGTGAGGGAGACTGATCAGTTAGACAAGTAACTACAACAAAGAGAACCATGGTGAAGAAGGTAAGGGTGACTATGGAAGCACATACCCAAGGCACCTAAACTCATCTACAGTCAGAGAAGGCTTCATAGAGGAAGTGGTATCTAAATTGAGACCTGAAGGATGAGTAGGAATTATTGGATAAAGGTTGCAGAAAAAGTGTTCCAGGCCAGGGAAACTACCTAAGTGAAAAGTTCAGAAGAGAAGGAGCTCATAGTAGGTTATGGGAATTAAAAGAAGTTCACTATGCCCGAAACAAGGAGACCTGGTATCACAATGGTTAAGCACTCACCTGCTAACTGAAAGGTTGGCAGTTCAAACCCATCAGCCGCTCTGTGGGAGGAAGACCTGGTGATCTGCTCCCGTAAAGATTACAGCCTAGGAAACCTTATGGTGAAGTTCTACTCTGTCCTATAGGGTCGCTATGAGTCAGGATAGGCTCCACAGCACACAACAACATGCCTGAAGCACAAAGTTAAAAAGAGCCCTGACTTACTTATTCTATGCTTCCTTGAACAGCTCTCTCTCCCACTCTATGTAGTCTTTGTTTCCTCAAACCTCATAGTGTCCCCTTGTCTAACATCCATTACTTCCCACTTAACTCTCAAAATATGACCTCACCTACTATTTTGTAGACAAAATAGAAGCCACCAGTCAAGAACTCAACTTGCTGCTACCAAACATAGAAACCAACATCCATCTGTGCCCATCCTAAGTGCTTTCCCCAATCTGATCCTTTAAAATAGGGTTGAGGCCTGCCTACCATCTAAAACCAATCCTTTGGTGCTTTGGATCCCATTTTCCTCTGGCCTGAAGCTTTACTTTTTCATTATTCCTTTGTTCTCTTATATATTCAACCTCCTCCCTCTCAAATGAATCATTCCAATAAATTTTTAAACATGCTCCAGTTTCTCCCATTTAAAGACACCTCCTTCTATCCCATATTCTCCATGTAAATATGGACCTATCTCCACCTTCTTCTTTACAGCAAAACTTCTCCCAAAGAGTTGTCTATATTTGTAATCTCCATCTGCTCACCTCCTAGTCATTCTTCAATTCATTCTAACTTGTTTACATCTCCACTTCACTGTGCAGCTCATACTAAAGTCACTAATGACATTCATGTTGCCAAACCCAAAGAAGACATTTTTCATTCTTCATATTCTTTGATATCTCAGGAACATTTGACACGGTGATACAACCAATTTTTTTTTTAACACTCTCTTTCCTTGGCTTCCACAACATACCTCCTTTCTCCTAATTTTCCTCCTACATTTCTAGTCGCTCCTTTTAGGTCTCCTTTACATAGTTGATCTTCTACCAAGCCATTAAGAGTTTGAGTTCTTCAAAAGTTGGTTTTGGGCTCTCTTGTCTTCCTGCTACTCCCTATATAAAATCATAACCATGACTTTGATTACTATCTTTATGTAGATAATTTATAAATTTATCTCTCCAACCAAAAGTTCTCCTATAAGTTCCAAAGCTGTATTGATATACATCTACCAACTTGACACCTCACTCAGTTACCTCAAATGCACCTCAAATTCAACATGTCCAAAACTGAAATCATAACCTCTTATGCCCTTCCTTCCATATATAAACACTCAAACATGGTCTTCTTCAAGGATTTTTTAACTCAGCAAATGGTATCACCATTCTCCATTTTCTCAAACTGGAATTATAGGAATCAACTTTTACATATCCCCTTAATTCCTTGCATCCAATTTATCACCAAGACCAATTAATTTTGCCTCCAGCTTATCTCTTGAAACCATACCTTTCTCTTCATTTCAGCTGCCACCTTCCTAATCTAATCTATAACCATCTCCTAACTGGATTACCACAATGATCTACACACTAACCGTACTGTATCCCGTTGCCTTACTCAGTAGGTTCACCAGATTGATCTTTTCAAAATACTAACCAGGATGTCCAGTGCTAGACAAGATGGAATAAGCCCATGATAGCCATTCTCTCCCACTGATTACAACTAAGTAAATTAGGGAGACCCTAATCCAGTGACAGATTTCTTTATAAGAGAGGAAAGGGAGACAGGCATAGAAATGGAAAGGAGAACACCATGTGAAGAGGGAGGCAGAGAGCGGAGTGATACATCTACAAATCAAGGATCGCTAGCAACCACCAGAAGCTCAGAGAGAGGCATAGAATAGATTCTTCCTCAGAGCCTCCAGAAGGAACCAACTGACACCTTGATTTTGGACTTCTAACCTCCAGAACTGTGAGACAATAAATTTCTGTAATTTTAAGCTACCCAGATTTTGAAAAATTTTTATGGCAGCCCTAGGAAACTAATATAGCACCTAAAAATAGATCCTCAAAATACATGAAGCAAAACTTCATAGAATTCTTAGGAGAAATAGATAATCCACAATTATACTTGGAAATTTTAACACTATTCTCTCAGCAATTGATAGAAGAAGTAGACAGAAAATTAGTGAGGATTTAGAAGACGTAATCAACACTATCTTGACCTAATCGGCATTTATAAACCACTCCACCCAACAACAACAGATACGACTACATACCAATTAGAATGGTTAAAAATTAGGAAAAAAACAACTGGCAATACCAAGTACTGGTGAGGATGCAGGGCAAATGGAACTCTTATATATTGCTAGTGGGAATACAAAATGGTATCACCACTCAGGAAGACAGTTTGGCAACTTCATATAAACATACACTTACCATAGCTTCTCTAGCTTGAGAGCAGGAATGGGGTGAGTGAGGCTTGGAAATAGATATGACATGTAGTGGTCAAGGAGGCCAGAAGGTTTAGAGTGTTTGTGGCTGCTTTGAAGCAGCTGAGTATAGAATAAGCAATAAGACACGTACATGTAGACAGAAGGGAATAAGAGACCAGTTGAAGACGACATTCCACACATGTTGGAAAGTGAAGGAATTTACAGTTGAAGAGGTGATGTCTGAGAGATCAAAATCAAGAATCTTTGAGTTGACCAGGTCTTAAGATGCTAAGACCTAGGATGTGTCTGGCTTTGGTCTCAATGCCCAAAGAAGAGAAAATTTTTTTCTGTAAGTTGTGAAGGCTTAAAATTTCTTAGAATTGGTGTGACTAGTTCTCGCATGTAGTTACAACCTATAATTTCTTTATCAGTCTTCATCCATTTATTTTCTACCTTAATTTCCATTTTGTATATAGCAATGATTCTATTATTGAAGTTCATCATTAAAAATATACGAATGTACCTTCAATATGTTATATTTACTTTATTTATAATGTATGCACACAATTGAAAAATATTATACACGATGACCTTTACAAAAATAGAAATCATAACAAATTAGATAAACATTATATAAACACTATTTTGAAGTAATGTTGTATTTCTTAATAGTACCAAAAACCTGTTTTTGCTCTCTAAAAAATATTATGCTATAACTGTTCTAGGAAGAGTGATGTGATTAAATTTACCTCACCTTTTTAAATCTTAGTTTAACATTCTATAATGCAGAGCAACTCAGAGTTCTAAGTTCAGTTTATTATAATTCATTTTAATAGCTGCTGTAGCTGAAAAGGATTTACCACAAAAAATATGCACTTACTTATCAATGACAAAATGCATCATTGCCCATTGTCATGGATTGAATAGTATCCCCCACAAAATATGTGTCAATTTGGATAGGCCATGATTCTCAGTATTATGTGGTTGTCCTTCATTTTGTGATCTGATGTAATTGTCCTATGTGTTGTAAATCCTAATCTCTGCCTGTGGTTAGTGAGGCAAGATCACTGATTGCCATCGAGTCGATTCTGACTCATAGCGACTCTATATGATAGAGCAGAACTGCTTCATAGGGTTTCCAAGGAGTGGCTGGTGGATTCGAACTGCTGACCTTTTGGTCTGCAGCCAAACGCTTAACCACTGCGCCACCAGGGCTATAGGACAGAGTAGAACTGCCCCATACGGTTGAGGCAAGATTAGGTTATGTTAAAGAGAATTAGGGTGTGATGCAACACCCTCACTCAGGTCACAGCCCTGACCTGATGTAAGGGGAGTTTCCCTGGGGTGTGGCCTGTATCACCTTTTATCTTACAAGAGGTAAAAGGAGAGAGAAGTGAGCAGAGAGGGACCTCCTACCACAAGGAAAGAAGAGCCAGGAGCGGAGTGCATCCTTTGGACCCAGGGTCCCTGTGCTAAGAACCTCCTAGATCCAGGGGAAGATTGATACCAAGACACACAGAGATCTCCAAAGAATGCCAGATCCACAGATGTTGAAAGGAGACAAGGACCTTCCCCCAGAGCCGACAGAGAAAGAAAGCCTTCCCCTTAAGCCGGCACTCTGAATTTGGACTTCTAGCCTCCTAAACTGGGAGAGAATAAATTTCTGTTTGTTAAAGCCATCCACTTGTGGTATTTCTGTCATAGCAGCACTAGATAATTAAGCCACCTATGCTTACCTAATCATGATACTTGTTTTCTGTTTCCAATAACCAATTATACACAATGGGTTTGGGGGCAAATAAGCCAGTAAATTTCTACCTTCCTTAATGCTAATTAGTTATTCTTGCAAACTAATCAGAATGTGCTAAATTTTTATATTTTTAACAAACTGCTTCAAAGCCCATCAAAACTCTTCTTTTGGAAGATTTTTAAAGGTATTAGAAAAATTCTGTTTCCAATAATTTGTGTTTAATAATTGTGTTTAATAATTAATAATTAATTATATGCAACACTGGTTTTCAGTAACAAAAATCTCATGAGGATAGAAATATTCCCAAACATCTATTTCCAAAAGGCACTCTCCATTATACAAGTTTCAAAAAGTGGTTACTTTCTCGCTCAGGTGAAAACATCACCTTTATGCTGAAGATATAGAGTGTGTGTGTGTGTGTGTGTGTGTGTGTGTGTGTGTGTGTGTGTGTGTGTGTGTGTAAATACTAGGCGGCATTCTATTGTCAGATATGATGAGGGCATTATTGTTTATACTTGAAAATGTGGCTAAAGAAGAGCTCATACAAGGAGTAGATGGGTTAGCTCTCCCTTTCTGCTGGTTTGCTTATACTTGAATTATTAGTGGGTCTTAATCCTCATTTTCTTGGCAGAATTCCTCTTAATCTATTAGTCCATTTGGAGACCAACAGACTAGTTAATATATACTATGATTAATATATAATCCATAAATTCACTAAACAGGGCAGAAATCAACTGAAATATACCACAACAGACTGAAATAACAAGCAAATGAGCCACTGTCAAGCCCTCTTGTTGGTAGAATTCTATCTTTCTCCTGGATACTCTTTGAACACATAGGACCCATAATGATCTTATATGTGAAATGGATGGGTACACACATGTCAACTTGTATGTTAAATAATAGCAAAGACTCCAAAAACTAGGGAAACCCTCAGTGAGATGGACGGATGCAATAGCCACAACAGTGGACTCAGTTATACCAATGATCATGAAGATGGCACAGGACCAGGCAACATTTTGTTCTGTTGTACATGGGGTCACCGTGAGTCAGAGCCAACTCAATGGCAACTGACAACTTCATTCTTATTGTTATATAAAAAATAAGTAGAATTAGAAGCTAAATTTTCACTCGACCCCATCCTCTGTGGTGCACACATTCCACTATGGAGAGATTCATGAAATAGATCACAGCAAATCCACTTTAGGAAACATTTTACAACCAATAAAATGTCATAGAATGATAATTAAGTACAAAAAAGAAAAAAAAAAACCAAACCTGTCGCCATTGAGTCATAGTGACCCTATAGGACAGGGTAGAACTGCTCCATAGGGTTTCCAAGGAGTGGCTGGTGGATTTGAACTGCTGACCTTTTTGGTTAACAGCCAAACATTTAACCACTGCACCACCAGGACTCCAATACAGGGAAAAACAATATACAGTTAGAGTGAAAAGCAGTTCACCAACAGTATGCGTTGTATAGATGGGACAGAAGAAAGATACGTATATATGGGTGAATGCAGGCAAAGGAAAAGTATGAGAAACATATACGCTAAAATGTTGGCAGCAATTATCTTTGAATGACAAGATTATGGGTAATTTCTACTTCCTTGCATTTTTTTTTCACATTTCCCAAAATGTCTTCATTCATATTGTAATCAGAGGAAGATATGCTACTTCTTATTTTACTATTATCCCAAGAAGTACGCCTTACTTTGTTATTTCATTATTATGAAACATTATGACTGTACAGACAGTGTTCCTTCCATTCATTCAAAGGGGTGAGAGTCCACTGTGTATTAGGCACTGCTTGAGACCACAGGGAACATAACAGTGAGGAGAAACAGGCCTTGTCCCTGCCCTCATGAGGTGGAGACAGACAATAAGCAACAAATGTAAAAATATAGCAACGGTAAGAACTATGAACGGAGAGTATACAGTGCTATAAAAACCCACAAAAGGGAGACCTAACTTAAGAGCCCTGGTGGCCAAGTGGTTAAGAGCTCAGGCTGCTAACCAAAAGCTCAGCAGTTCAAATCCACCAGGCACTCCTTAGAAACCCTATGGGGCAGTTCTACTCTGTCCTATACAGTCGCCGTGAGTCAGAATCGATTTGACGGCACACAATAACAGCAAACAACTTGAGAATGGAGAAGAAAATATACTGTAAACATTGGTGGGAGTCCAGACCTCTTATTTAAAACATTTTAAATGAAAATCCTGTAACTTTTAATTTAAAACCAAAATTTAATAATATATGGGTTATTTGTGGTTTTCTATTATTCAGGTCTCTAGTCCCTTCCATTAGCATAAATAATAAACAGTTGTTTCAACTTTCCAAAGTGCCAGATAATGATCAACCTGAGGAACAACAATTTTGACGAACACAAAATGATTCTAAAACTATCCTTAAGCCCTCTCGAGGTCTTTCCAAAAGGGAAAAATCAAAAGTAAACTTTTAATCTAACCATTGAGAAGTGATGAGACAACAGAAATCCCAATAGAAGTAGGAATTTTAGTGAACCAGTCCCTAGAGAGATGGGTCCCATTTACTGTGTTTCCGTAGTTACCACTAAAGATTGGTGAAAGACATTTGGAAACAGTCAGGTTTAACGGGAAAAATGTGACAAGACAAAATTGAACTCACCTCAGATACAGTTAGGTAGACATCAATTTCATGGTCCTGCCCTTCCCAATCTATACGTTTCACCAAAAAGCAGATGACTTAAAAGAAAGATGCATAAAAATTTGGCTTCTATATTGCACTCCCAAAAGTGCTAGACAACTACAAATTAATACATATTATCATCTCATCTGGTTTTCTAATATTGCTCTCCTAAGGCTCTTGAGAGGGTCGGTGATTTTGCAATTCCTTAAATCATTTCTGCAAACACTGTTGCTTACCATAAATTGCTAGAAGCCTAAATCTGCCATGTTCTCATCCCTTGATGAAAATGTAAATCTTTCCAAACATATTGATTTTATTATAAAAGCAGAGCACACTGCTTGGCATTTTGGAAGGCTCTATGTCGCACTGTACGATGGGAATTTTAAAGAGAGATGCCACCACTTTGCCCATCATTATCACTGCTCCCTCTGACAGTCCTGGGCAGTGCATCAGATCACACGTGGGATACACTAAAGGAACTTGCCATTCTTTTAAGAAGATTTACGATTATGAGCCCGTGTGACAGGCAGTCCTGTGACACTGTGGACAATCGAGTTGCTGAATTTGGGGGCGGAATTGAATGTTGATTACTGTCTACTTCTTCTTTGGGTGAAGAAAGACGATGCTAAGGTGTTCTTTTTCCTGCCTTTCCCAGAAAGATGAGAGAAAAGGCAGAGTGTCATAGCTAACAACTCTCTCAACTCCATTACTCCTGACCAGCATCTGAGAGCGGTAAATGACTTCACTGATTAGAAAATGAATCTTGAAAATGCAAGAGCTGCACAGAATACAGACTCAGAATTGCACAGGTATTTGAACGAATGCTGGAGAATAAATTCATTTAAAATTACCACCCATGAAAATGCACTATTAACAATGTATATTTTGGTCCAATGGTCATCATTGACACTATCACTAAATACTCTTTCATGGTATGAAATTCAAGAATAGTTTGGATATTTAAATATATACATTTTTAAAAATTTTTAAAAATCTAGCTTCAAGCCACACCAATCTATAGGGATAGATATGCCTTCTTTCTTTTTGGTTGAAGAAGTCGTATTTTAGTCGTATAACAAAGTTGAAGAGAAGATATAATAGTGAAATGTTGATCGTGATGGCCATACTGACATTTCTATAATATATTAGATGTGATAATATGGGGAATTAGTTGCTCCCTGGGTACAAGGTAGACATTTTGAGAGGTGCATTAACTTGTTCGGCCTACTAGTGTACCATTTAGTAAATTGTATCTCCGGGGCATTAAATAGCATCATAATGGTCAGGAATGAAGTTAGGAAACTGGGAAATGCATTATCTGCTGCGCTAAGAGTGGTTCACCCACCCCATGAAATCTGGCCCAATGATTATTTAATCCAGCGTATTGAGAATTACTAATTTGGTACACAAAATGTGTGCAGCATATCCCTTTGTCTTTTGTGCACTGGGGCAAAAAACCCTTTTAATGGACATTTCCACATGTAACGCCTAGGAAAGACATTACATCACAGATGCTGAACAAGAGATGGTTAGAACGAATAGATTTTTTTTTTCTATCCCATCGCTAGCAATCATCCCTTTTGTCTTCCCTCCTTTGTGAAGGAAGCTCTGGGATTCTTTCTTCAGAGCCGCCGGATTTCTGCTTTCTCCTCATTCAGTGAGGACCTAGTCCCAAAGAATGAACCATCTGCAAATACCATGCAACAAACACAGCCACAAAGAAAAAGCAGTGAGGTACCAGTAGCAGCTGTACTACTTGTCCTAATTAAATTTATTATGGCTCCATTGAGACAGAAGCCAAATCACCGTTATTTCACAGTTTACTGATGAATGTAAAATAATATAAAATAAAGATAAACTAGGGCTCATCTGGATAAAAAAGAAAATAGGATAGAGAGGAATAAGATTATAAATAAGAAAGAAATTTGTGACAGTGCTGATGCCGAAGTTACGTGGGTGACCAAGAATAGGGGTTCAGATAAGAAAAATAAGGCTAACAGTGGAGTTGTAGAGTCAGAATTCTAATACAAGATAGGGCCCTAGGGAGCCCCATTTTCGATCCCATCATTTATCAAATGGGGAAACTGAGGTTCAGAGGGGCAGAGTGAGTTGTTGAAAGTCACATGGATAATCAATTATAGTCATGGAACTAGGGATTAAAAAAAAAAAATCCTTGCTATCAAGATCGTTCTGACTCATCTCAACTCCACGTGTGCAGAGTAGAACAGCTCCATGGGGTTTTCAAGGTTAGGACCTTTCAGAAGCAGATTGCCAGGTCTTTCTTCCAAGGTACCTCTGGGTGGGTTCAAATCGCCAACCTTTTAGTTAGTAGTCAAGTGATGACCGTTTGCATCACCCAGGGACTCCTGATAGGACTAGAAGCCCAAGCCCATATTAATTCTATGTTTTTTCTTCTTTATCAGTAAACAATGGCAATGGAATGCATAAACCAAGATTGTTTCCTAGACTTAAGAAGCTGAGCCATTCTTCTGACAGAACTTGAAGACCCTAGACTCCTTCAAGGGCACCATGCCATACCTAAAAAGAAGATTAAAATAAAAAGCCAAAATTATGAGCATAGCACATCTCTATTTATACATAGTCTTTAAAAAACAATTACAATGTATTCGTAAATTCCCTGAAATGAACTGAACTTGATGTGTGAGGCGATACAATTTTATGGCTTTGTTGCTGTACCTTGTAGTTAGCCCAGGAAAACAAACAAAATAATGCCGTTCTTTGAACAGAGCCACCAGATTGTCTTATTTAATACTCCTGATAGATGATAGTCATTTCTGCAGGTGGCATCTGGCCAAGATTGTGGGTCTCAAAGAGTGCCTCAACTGTGCTCAATCATTTTATCTCCCTCTATTAGAAAACTGTATTGAGATTTCTAGAACCCACAGCAATCAATCTGCTTGATTAATGAATTTTTTTTAAAAGCTTTTGTTTTCCTGGCACTGGCTCTCAAAAAAAATTTAGATGCTCATTTCCTCCTCCATTTGTGGTTGCTAGGAAAGAGAGAGATTTGGTGATAAATATTTATTATCATTCAATTCCTGTCTCCCTTATGGTGGAGTTATTGCTTTATTCAGTTCCAGAGCTAAGGAAAATGTCTGCCTTGTCATTAATAATAAACAAAGCTGTAGTGTGTGTGCAGTAATAAATTAAGCTCGTCCCAGCCCATCTGTGCACCACCATTCACAGGAATCTTGTCAAGAGAAGGTTCTATAGAATCCACAGGTTCTTGGTCCTCTCATTAAGATGTAATCTATGGGAGGAGGTGAGTTAAATTGTAAAATATTATTATACAAAGTGAGCAACCTCTTTTTCCAAAGAAGCGTCTGGCAATGAGGCAAAATTCCAGCTATTTTTTCTCCAGGGTTGAGGGAGGAAAAAAAAGGAAAAATCACCACGGCTCATTTGATCTTGGAGAACCAACAGAGCAGCCTCCTTTTGGAAATTAAGCAGCTGGAGAGGGGCAAAGATCAGACAGGACTTGTTCACTTTTCCCATTTCTTGGCCAATTCAGAATGGTTCCCTGGATGTACTGGTGAGCCTTTTCCAAACTGCTTCATAAAAATTTCACTAACAGCATTTCTACAGTTTCCCTTCATTAATCGTTCTCTAGTAAACAGCACTGTAAGGATTTAGTTTTCTGACAATAAACCTCTGTTCTCTTCTAGGCAAAGCCTTCCGTGTTTCCTTGCCCTATTGCTAACGTAACAGATACCCTAAATAGGTGCTTCTCAAACTTTAATGAGCATATGAACCACTGAGGGATCCTGTTAAAACCCAGATTCTGATTCAATAGGTCTGAGGTGGGGCCTGAAAGTCTGCATTTTTAGCAAGCCCTCAAGTGTTAGCAAGGCTCCTGTCTGCAGACCTCTTGCTGCTCCCTTTGAGCAGCAAGACCCTAAGTAATTCATCTTCCTCCATGGAACTTCAAAAAGGCAAGGAGAAATAATGAAGCCCACAGAAATAAAGATAACATTTTAAAATATTTTTTATATTTTAAAATGGATTAATTTGATTTTTTTTTCATCTACAGTGGCCTCCCAGCGTCCTGTTTCTCTTTAAACTATAACACTCTGTGACTCCACACACAGATAAGTCCCACGAACTGATGAAACAAAGATCAAAGTGATTTTATGAAGGGTAATGCTATAAAAAACATTACCTGTTTGCTGTTAGTATGCTTTCTCCTCTTCTAGATCATAAGCTCCCTAAAGCTATAAGAGACATCTTCTACTCTACCTTAATAGCCCCTCACTTAGCATGTTGTCAAATCCAATCGACCCAACATTACTGAATGAATACCTACTGTGCGGTTGGCACCATGCAGAGCCCTGGAGATTCTGAAAGGAATAAGAAAAAATCAGCATGCTCTCAAGGAGTGTAGCAGAAAGTATAAAATTCTCCCTGAATCACTTAAATACAACATGTATTAGAAAGTTGGGTAAAGTCAACACCAGACAGGCAAGGTCATCTTATGACACAAAGGTAAATAGATGAATTTCCAATTCTACCATTTTAAATCCCAATTTTCTCCCATGTAAACTCCAAATAACCTTTTGAATTCTTTGGAAACTATAAAAAACCTCAAGAACCATAACTCTTTGTGAACCCCATACTTCGGCGTGTCTAGTATCTGCCAAAAAAGTGATAGCATTAGAACTGACTAGATGTGAACAAACGAGAAAAATGTAAACAACAACAAAAAAGTATTCTTAATTCTTGAGAAGATTTGACAGCTCTAATCTGGGTGAATTCTATGCCACTGGAGTGGAAAATGTTCACAAACAATCAAAAGAGGGATCTCTTCTTCTCCTTGTTACTTGGCAATCCAGCCACGTCAAGGTTAAAAAATAGCATTTCCAGATTCCTTATCTAAGGGGACTCAATCAAGCAAGACTTCTCTCAGTCCTCATTGGGACAAGAAGGAACAGATGTAAAAACATCTGCCCTGCTTCAAAATGATGAAAATACCACCATGATATCAAAGACAGCTCTGGGTCACTCCACAAAAGTCTCTAGTCTCAACATGAAAGCATTCTACTGACTGTCATCGTGGTGAAAATACAAAATGATACAGACTAACATTTTAAGGATCAGTCTGAAAACCTAGCTATTGGTCTTCTCTGTCCCAGCTCACAGCATTATCACTGATATTCCTAATTGAAGCTTCTGTATGTGCCTTTTGGGGGACTGAAAAAATGCTTGAATACTTGACATTTTTGGTGCAGCAACAGTGACATCCAGTGGGTAGCAAGATTAACCCCAAAATTCTGCAGAAGCTCAGTGAATGAGGGTTTAGATATCCCCCCAAAAATATTTTTGCCTACCCATGGCCACTTAGTATGAGAACCATACATTTTTTTTAACTCCCTTAGGATAACAATCTATTTAGTTGTTATAGTAGTTAATAGACAAAGAAAAGTCATGTCTCATCTAATTGACCAAGACATTGCCACAGTTACTGCCCAAGTCGATGCCACTGATTGCAATAAAGAAACTATTAGTCAGAAAAATCTTATAAAAATTTTACAAATAGCATCCTTTCAACATTTGCTTAGATTCTCAGGATGTCATTTAACTTGGTCTACCACCTGAAATGCTTCAAATTACCAAAAACTTCCTAAATGTCAAATGAAGAAATGTTATGATGTTTTCTTGAAAATAGATTTTTTTACCACAATATGGGTGAACCCTGAAAACATTATGCTGAGCAAAATAAGTCAGTCACAAAAGAACAAATACTGTATGATCTCACTTATATGAAATAAGCAAATATATAGAAAACAAAGAATATTAACAGTTGCCAGAGGTGGGAGGGAAGGGGAAAGGGAAAGTCTTTGGTTGGGGGGGGGCACTTAGTCATGTTAGTGGTGGTGGGTTGTTTTGGATGAGGATAGTGATAATGGTGGCACAATATGAACAATGTAATCGATGTCATTGAGTTGTAAATGTGGCAGTTGTGTTGGCAGATGTTTTGGTGTGTATGTTTTTACCACAATTTAATATATACATAATTTAAAATCTGCCATTTCATGTTGAGTTGGTAGTTAATAGAATTATTTAGCAAAAGACAGCGTTCATTGATTTCCAGACTTCTTTCCAGTAATATGTTTCTATTACTAACTATTGCATGCCTTGCTCTCATTTCAGTTTCAAGTCACTGAGTGTACTTCAATCTAACTTCTGGCAAATAGACACTACATAAGTGTAAGCTTTGGGGGAAAATAATTGCTCCACAGATATGAATCCCTCAGGCCTAGTGGAAAGAGGTTAATTACCTAGACCCTAAGAACCTATCAGAAGGGACCTATCGATATTGCTGAAATTCCTCTGAGAGTAAAGTTAGATTTTAAGGGGTTTCATGAAGGAAAAGAAAGAGACCAGTGAATTTGGTTCTTTAGCATGAGTGGGCACCCTTTGCAAGAAAGAAAGCAAGGGCTCTAAGACAAAATAAAGAGCACTCAGTGACTCATCTGCATACACCCTAAACAATGATCATCAAAAAATAAGATCAGATTCACCATGCAGAAAAATCTATACAGTTTCAAAAGCAGCAGGAAGCCCAGAATTCTGGGCTCTGCTATTAACACAACAGGCTTCATAAGGCATTGGAATAGGCCCATCAAATCTTTTCACCAAACTAATTAACACTGTATGATGTACATGCCAAAAAACAACAACAAAGAAACTCAGAATAATGCATGGAAACATAAAAAATAAGGGGATCTCTCTTAAGTCATTTAGTCCACTAAGTCCACCCTGTCCAATTTGGCAGCCACCAGCTACATGTAGTTACTGAGGACTTAAAATTCGGTCAGTTCAAATTGAGATGTACTTTAAGTATAACATATGCAACAGATTTTGAAGACTTAGTATGAAAAAAAGAATGTAAAATATCTCATTAATAATTTTCATATTGATTACATGTTGAAATGATAACATTTTGGGTGTATTTAGTTAAATAAAATACATTATTAGTATTATTTTTATCTGTTCCTTTTTAGTTCCTTAATGTAGCTGCTAAAAATCTTAAATTACATATGGGGCTTGCATTATATTTCCATCAGACGGTTTTGCTGTAAGCAAATATTCAAGAACGAGCACGTGTTACTTCATATAAAAATCTCCATTGTCGTTTTAGATACCATCCCATCTTACTATATTTATCCACCTCTCAACTGGCCTGATCTTCCCTCTTGCCTTTTCAAATTCACATACAGGATTTAAATATATTTTAAATTAAAAGTAACAGTTACAACCCTCATCTATTGCTGTTGGCAATGTAAACTGGTGCAGCCACTGTGGAAAACAATTTGGCAGTTCCTCAAAAAGGTAAACATAGAACTACCATATGACACAGCAATTCCGCTCCTAGGTATACACCGAAAAGACTTGAAAGCAGCGACACAAACAGATACCTATACACCAGTGTTCATTGCAGCACTATTCACAACAGTCAAATGGTGGAAACAACCCAAACGTCCAACAGACGAATGGATAAACAGAATGTGGTGCATATATACGATCGAATATTACTTAGCCATAAAGAGAAATGAAGTTCTGATATATGCTACAATGTGGATAAACCTTGAAACATTATGCTGAGTGAAATAAGTCAGACGCAAAAGGACAAATACTTTATGATTATGATTCCATATGAAATATCTAGAACAGGAAATGCATAGAGACAAAAATTTATCGCTGGTTACCAGGGGCCGGGGGGTGGGGGGTGGGAAGTGGGGAGTAGGGAGTTATTGCTTAAAGGGTACTGGGTTTTTGTTTGGGGTAAGAAAAAACAACTTTTGGAAATGAATAGTGGTGAGAGTTACACAGCATGGGGAATGTGTAAACTTAAGATTGGTTGAAACAACAATTTTCTTTGTGATCTATATTTTACCGCAGTAAAAAAAATATGCGGTTATTTAAATAGCTATATATTTTGGTGCGGTAGTTAAGAGCTTGGATGCTAAGCAAAAGGTCAGCAGTCTGAGTCCGCCAGCTGCTCCTTGGAAACCCTATGGGGCAGTTCTACTCTGTCCTATACGGTTGCTATGAGTCGGAACTGACTCGACGGCAATGGGTTTGGTTTTGTCTTTGGTTTAGCGACAGATGAATGGATAAATAAAATGTGGTACATTCATACAAGGGAATAGCATTCAGTCATAAAGAGAAGTCAGTCCTAATACATGCTACAATGCGGATTAACCTTGAAAACATGGTGAGTGAAAAAGTCAGACATAAAAGGACAGATACTGTCTGGCCCCACTTACATGAAATATCGAGAATAGGCAAATGCATAGAGACCAAAATTTGTTAGTGGTTACTGGGGGCAGGAGAGAGGAGGAAATGGGGAAGTATTGCTTAGGGGTACTGAGTTTAGGGTGTTTAGGGTGATGAAAAGCATTTGAAAATGGATAATGGTGACAGCTGCACAGTACAGTGAATGTAATTAATGTCACTGAATTGTACACGTAAAAATGGTTGAGATATATGTTTTATTATACATATTTTACCACAATAAAAAAGAGTACTGATTACAGTTTCTGCTACTGTCCATTAGTCATATAGGCACATTATAAAACTTCCCCATAGGGTTTCCAGGAGTGGCTGGTAGATTCGAACTGCCGACCTTTTGATTAGCAGCCGAGCTCTTAACCACAGCGCCACCAGGGCTCCATACTGTAAAAAGAGAGGCATAACTCAGTGGTTAGACTCACAGGCTCTGAGGCCAAACTGGCAGGATTCAATCCCAGGTCTGTCCCTTACTTGCTATGTAAACCACAGAAAGTTATTCAAACCTTTCTGTATCTTAGTTTCCTCAAATATAAAAGGGGAATAACAATAGGATCACTGAGGAGATAAAATGACTTAATGACTCATGACAATGCCTGGCAATTAGAAAACATTATTATTAATTATACACTTGATTTATTCTTTATTATTGACAGCTTAAAAGGGAACAATGAACATTTGATACCTTCAAATATTCCTGGAACTTTAAAGAAGCATTGACTATATATGCATTTAAAATTTCATCACACTCTTCAAATAGTTATGATTCATACAGTAAGCTTTCATAAAGAAATTAGTCACTTATAACATTGACTATTTCTTCATTTTGTTTCCTTTTTAAGAAAACCTGTAATGTATTTTCTCTAATTTTGTTTTCAGTCTTGCTTTTCCTTTCCTTTGTTTAATCTCTTGTAACCATGCTTTGCCTCCCCAGTGAATGCAGTTACCCAGAATTCAAAGCTCAGTCGTTTGGACTCTTCATTCTTCTGAGTCCAAAAAGCAGTTTCTTCCTTTCCTTCCCCTTCCATTCCCATAATCCCCTCCTTCCTAATCATATCTGCCATTTTTCAGACCTGGTCCAAATTTCATCTCTCCCACAAGGTCTTTTCCATCTACTTCATCTAGCACTGTTGTCCCAGCTAAACTCTTGCAGGGCTGCCCATTCATTCTTTCAACAAATATTTATTGCCTCCCTATATCAGAGAGGAAACTTGGTGGCGCAGTGGTTAATCATTTGGCTGTTAACCAAAAGGTTGGCAGTTCAAATCCACCAGCCACTCCTTGGAAACCCTATGGGGTGGTTCTACTCTGTCTTACAGGGTTGCTATGAGTCAGAATTGACTTCATGGCAATGGGTGTGGTTTTGTGTTTTTTTTTTTTCTTCTTCTTTCTTTTGGTATATCAGAGAGGCTTCAAGGATTACAAGAAAAATGAGACACATTTGTATCCCATCCTCATGGAAATTACAGTCTAAATAGGAAGATAGACATCAAAGGAGTGCTCATAAGAGAGATGATGAATGCCATGAGATATAATACAGGGAGTTAGGAGACTCATTTATTCACAGGCTCAGGTTTGCTTCCCTAAACAGACCGTAAACTACGAAGTACATGTCTTTTATTTCTTTAACAACCATTCCAAATTAGTATTTGAGAACTACATTAGGGTCAAACCCTCACTTAACAGAAAATTTTGACAGAAAATTAAAGATAGTAAACCCCTGGAGGCCACATTTTACAATTCCATGAACAAAATTTTGATTAACAGAAAACCTTCAGTCCTCAGTACTGATAAGAGAGAACATAGGAAATCGGTCCACAAGGTGTTATACTGACAACAGTGTTCCTGGTAGAAGGCTTAAGGTCCACATGGAAAGGTCAGCTAGTATGGAGCCCCCCAATGCAGTATTACACACACTAACAGTACTTGAACTGCAACAAGTATCAGCCTGAGTGGCCTACTGTTAAAACAACCTCTCTCCTAGTGTCTTTTTTTAATTGTGCATTAGGTAAAAGTTTACAGAGCAAATTACTTTTCTATTTGACAGTTTGTACATAAAGTGTTCCATGACATGGTTTCTTTCTCAACAATGTGTCAGCACTCTCCCCATTTCCACTTGTCCTGATTTTCTATCCCCTCCTGCCTTCTCATCCTTGCTTTCGGGTAAACGTTGCCCTTTTGAGCTCGTATAATTGATTGTTCTAAGTACATTTCTCTTGGGTGTTATTGTTTATTTTATGGGCCTGTCTACGGTTTGGCTGAAAGGCGGTCTCTGGGAATGACTTCAGTTTCAGTTCAGGAGGGTGTCTTAGGGTCATAGTCTTGGGGGTTCCTCCAGTCTCTGTCAGACCAGTAAGTCTGGTCTTTTTTATGAATTTGATTTTTTGTTCTGTAATTTTTCTCCCTCTCTGTCTGGGACTGTCTTGTGATCCCAGTCAGAGTGGTCATTTGTGGTAGCTGGGCACCATCTAGTTTTTCTGGTCTCGGGGTTGTGTAGGCTGTGGTTCATGTGGTCCATTAGTCCTTTGGACTAATTGCCCCCTTGAGTCTTTGGTTTTCTTCATTCTCCTTTGCTCCCGATGGTAAGAGACCAATGCATGTATCTTAGATGGCTGTTCACAAGCTTTTAAGACCCCAGATGCTACTCATCAAAGTAGGATGCAGAATTTTGTCTTTCTGATCTACGCTGTGCCAGTTGACGTAGATGACCCCTGAGTCTGTGGTTCTTCACCTTCAAGCCTAGGAACTTTGTCCTGCAAGGTATTTGGTTATGTCTAAGAAGTTGCCCTGGACTAATGGACCACAGCTACCAAGGCCTCCACCAGACTGAGTACAGTACAGCTAGACGGTGCCCAGCTACCACCACTGACTGCTCTGACCGGGACCATAACAGAGGGCTCTGGACAGAGCTGGAGAAGGATGTAGAACAAAATTCTAACACACACACACAAAAAGACCAGATTTACTGGCCTGAAAGAGACTGGAGAAACCCTGAGAGTATGGCCCCCAGACACCCTTTTAGCTCAGAGGTGAAGTCACTTCCGAGGTTCACCATTCAGCCGGGGATTGAACAGCCCCATAAAACAAAATGAGACTAATGAGGCACAGCAGTCCAGGGACAAGAACTAGAAGGCAGAAGGGGACAGGAAAGCTGGTGATAGGGAACCCAAAGTTGAGTAAGGACAAGGTTGACATGTAGTGGGGTTGTTAACCATTGTCATAGGGCAATATGTATACTAACTGTTTAATGAGAAACTATTCTGTTCTATAAACGTTCATCTAAAGTACAAAAAAAAAAAAGAATTATCTATGTGAGATCAGATTGACAACAGCAACTCAGAAGGTTTGATGGGAAGCCTAGGGGACAGTGAGTTGAAGATAATGGTGATAGAATAATCTGGAAAAGGATGGTGAGAATAGCAGCACAACTAGAAGAATGTAATCAATGTCACTGAATTGTACATGTAGAAATTTTTGAAATGGTGTAATTTTGGCTATGTATATTTTCACCAAAAAAAAAAAAAAAAGGTCGAGAAGGGAGAGGGTTGACATGTTGTGGGGTTGTTAACCAATGTCATAAAACAATATGTGCACTGAATGTTTAACGAGAAACTATTTGTTCTGTAAACCTTCACCTAAAGTACAATTAAAAAAACAACTGAAAAAAAAAAAAAAAAAGAAATTGCCCTGACTGTACTGTGGCCCTTGTGTGCTGTAGTGTCTATATTAATATATAAGCAGCACCTACAGTTATGTATGTAGAAATATCCACCACCAAATCTATATCTGCAGTTGGATGTTTTCCCTTACACCCTTCCACACCTCTTAGCATACCTATCTGCCTATGTATTCATTCATAAATTATTGTTAATACTATTTTTGCAGGATTGTCTATGCTATAGTAACTGCCAGTGCTGCCCTTTGTTCTTGCATTCCTCTCAGTGTCCTCCCTTGCCTTGGTCACGTCTTGCTGCCTTCCGCCATATTGTGTAATTGCCTTTCCCTTCACCAATACTAACACACATCTTCTATTGGGTAATTTTCCCTCTCTCTCCCTCCCATCCCTGGTAACATCAAAGAATTTTTTTCTTTCTGTGTGTCATGGATTGAATTGTGTCCCCCAAAAATATCTGTCAACTTGGCTAGGTCACAATTCTCAGTAATGTATGATTGTTTACCTTTTGTCATCTGATGTGATTTCCCTATGTGTTGTATATTCTATCACTATGATGTAATAAGATGGATCATAGCAGTTATATTGACGAGATCTACAAGATTAGATAGTGTCTTAAGCCAATCTCTTTTGAGATATAAACGAGAGAAGCAAGCAGAGAAACAGGGGGACCTCATACCACCAGGAAAGCAGTGCCGGGAGCAGAGTGCGTCCTTCGGACCTGAGGTTCCTGCACTGAGATGCTCCCAGACCAAGGGAAGACTGATGCTTCACAACGACCTTCCTCCAGAGCCGACAGAGAAAGAAAACCTTCCCCTGGAGCTGGCGCCCTGAATTCGGACTTCTAGCCTACTGGACTGTGAGAGAATAAATTTCTCTTTGTTAAAGCCATCCACTTGAGGTATTTCTGTTACAGCAGCACTAGATGACTAAGATACTGTGTGTAAATCTTTTCTTGTTTCCTTATGATAGTGGTCTCATGCAATATTTGTCTTTCTGTGATTGACTTATTTCATTCAGCATAATGTCCTCCAAATTCATCCATGTTGTGAGATGTTTCGCAGATTCATCATTATTCTTTATTGTTGCGCAGTATTCCATTGTGTGTATGTACCACAGCTTATTAATCCATTCATCTGTTGATGGGCACTTGGGTGGTTTCCATCTTTTTGCTATTGTGAACAATGCTGCAATGAACACAGGTGTGCATATGTGTGATGGTTAAGGTTGTATGTCAACTTGGCTGGGCCATGATTCTCAGTGATTTGGCAGTCATACGATGTTGTGATCACTTCCACGATGAGATTTAATATAATGTGATCACCTCTATGATGGGATCTGCTGTGAGTAGTCAATCAGTTGAAACGGAGTTTCCTTGGGTGCGTGGCCTGCATCAGATATAAAATGGACATTCTGGCAAGACTCGTGGGCTTTTGCTCACTCCGGATCCTGCAGCTGGCTCCTGCTCATCTGACCTCTGGTTCCTGGGACTTGAGCTAGCAGCTTACCTGTGGTCTTTCCTGCTGATCTTAGGATTCAGCAGTCTTCAAAGCCTGTGAGCAAGAGCCTTGCTGTCTGACCTGCCAATCTTGGGTTTGCCAGCCCCTGTGGCTACATGAATCAGGAAAAGCTTCTATCTTGACCCATTGACTTGGGGTGTTCCAGCCTTTACAACCACATGAGCCATTTCCTTGGTATAAATCTCTCTCTATATGTATTTATACGCTTTACTGGTTTTGCTTCTACTAGAGAACCCAGCCTAAGACAACATGCCGCTCCTTATATCTTTCTGTGCCAAGTAAGATAAGGTACATGACTCCTGATGACTCTTATCTCTTAAGTTTCACCTCTAGGGATAAATTGTTAAGGGGAAAAATAAAAGTCACAGAACACTTGGCATTGTATGCCCCTGTTTTGATTTTATTTTAAAATATACATGCCTATACACATATATGGAGTCCTTGGGTGGTACGAACGGTTAAAGCACTCGGCTGCTAACTGAAAGGTTAGAGGTTCAAGTCTATCCAGAGGCACCTCAGAAGAAAGTTCTGTTGATCTACTTTCAAATCCCACTTCCTTCTCCCTCCCTCTCAAATGTAACAGCTATGTTGAAGTTGGTGCACTTCATTGTCATGTATACTTTGGCACTTTTACTGAATTTATATGCCCATTAACAAAATATTGTACTGTTTTATGTGTTTTAAATTTTTACATGGATTACATGAAGGGTAACATATTGTACCTGTCCATGTAGAACCATTTCATTCACTTTAACTGTTGTATATATTCTATTATATGAATATTTCATTTAAACATTCCTCTGCTAATTGACAAATTTGGGAGAGGTTTGCTGTTTTTCTATTATAAACAGCGCTGCAATAAGCTGTGTTTCTGTGGATACACTTGTTAAGAGTATTATTGGTTAGTATACCTAGTGTAAATTCTTTGGTCAAAGGGCATATACATCTTCAATTCTGTGTGTTTGATTTTATGTTTGGGAAAAAAAGCAATCATTCCAAGTTTGAAAAAAATCACCTTCACTGAGGAAGGTATTGTGAAAGAGTTGCTTTATTAGAATTCTTTCAAAGAACTTTTACACAATCAGTAAAAAGGCACATACACCAAAGTAAAATGGGCAAAATAAAATGGGGAAACAAATACAACAGAAGACCTACAAATGACCCATAAATCCAAAAATGTTTAAAAAGCATTCCTAATGAAAACATTAAATAAAGACATTTTAGCTATTAAATTGGCAAAAAAAGAAAATATATATGTATGTAGTGTTGCCATCAATGGGTTTGCATGTGTGTGTGTGTGTGTGTGTGTGCGTGTGTGTGTTGCCATTAACCAAAAAAAAAAAAAAAAAAAGCAGCATCAATTCTGATTCATGGCACCTCCACGTACTGTAGAGTAGAACTGCACTCCAGAGAGTTTTCAAGGCTGTGACCTTTCAGAAGCAGATCGCCAGGCCTTTCTTCCAAGGTGCCTCTGGGTGGGTTTAAACCATCCACCTTTTGGTTAGTCGTTGAGTGCTTAACCACCTGCGCCACCCAGGGACTCCTAGTGTTGGCATAGTGCAGTGAAACAGGCAGTTTTTAATGGATTTATAAATTGCAACAAACTCTTCTAAAATAATTTATCAAAAAAATATTAAAAGACTTCGAAAGTACATAAACTGTTGAGTTCGAGCCAGCAAACCTTTCTAAGAATTTACTCTAAAAAAAAAATCAAGGATGGATGTGCAAAAACCTTTAGTTACAAGAATGTTAATTTCAGTATTCTTTATAATAGCAAAATATTATAACCAGTACAAATTATAACAATAACATGGGTGAAATTAATTATGATACATTTATATAATGAAATATCATGCAGCCATGAAAAATTATGATGTCAAATACTATTGACAATGTTTAAAATGCATTGTTAAAAATAAGAACTACAGGTAGTCCTCGACTTACACAAGTATCCAAGTTATAATGAATTGCACTTACGACCTGTCTTATCTTTGTACATCTCATCATTGGTGATATGTACTACATACAACATTTAAATATATCTGCAAGTTTATATGTAATGTTTCCAGCTCCAAAGACAAATAAAAATTGGATTTATAAAGATACTGATAATAAAAGGCAATAATAATGAAAACAAAAAAAAAATGAGGTATTTGACTTACATCAGAACCAACTTACGATGGAGTCATTGGAAGGGAACCATATAAGTCAGGGACTACCTGTAGCTACAAAATCAAGTGTATAGTAAAATCCTATCTAAGAAGAAATTATTTATTTTTACATATGCCACAAAATTTAACAGTGACAACTAACAACAATAACCCCTGGGTTGAGAAAATATGATGATTTTTTTTCTTTGCTTACTTTAATTCCTGCCATAGCTATTTGTATAAAGAGAAAAGATTTAGATTGTTTTGAATTACTGTCTGTTTTAGTTTCTTAGTGCTGCTATAACAGAAATTCAACAAGTTGGTGGTTTTAAAGAACAGAAATTTATTTTCTCACAGTTTAGGAGTCTGTCGTTGTTAGTTGCCGTCCAGTTGATTCTGACTCATGGCCACCCCATGTGTGCAGGGTAGAACTGTTCCATAGGGTTTTCAAGGCTGTGACCTTTCAGAAGCAGATCACCAGGCCCGTCTTCTGAGGTTCCTCTGTGTGGGTTTGAACTGTCAACCTTTCAGCTAGTAGTCTAGTGCTTAATCTTTTGCATCACCAGTGGCTCCTTTTAGGAGGCTAGAAGTCCAAATTGAGGGCACTGGTTCTAGAAAAAAGCTTTCTGTCTGCTCTGGAAGGAAATCCTTGTCGCAGCTTCTCTAGTGTTCTTCCCAGCATTCCCTGGAGATTTCCAGGTGGCATCTGTCTTTCCCCCATTCATGCTTGCTTCTCTGTGCCTAATCTGCTCTTTTTATATCTCAAAAGTGAGTAGGTTTAAGACACATCCTACACTGATAGGGCCTCCTTAACATAACAAAGAAATCCCTATTCCCAGATGGGATTACATCCATAAATATAGGGGTTGGGAGTCCAACACATATTTTGCGGGAACACAGTTCAATCCATAACACTGTCTAAATCTGATTTCCTGATGGTTTTGTTTACTTTATGTATTATATCATGTCTTTATCCTCAGGTTTATACTCTACGACACCTATCAAAAAGGGCGATTATTTTTTAATTATAAACACTGATCAAGGAATTTAATTCTTAGTTTTTATTTTAAAACCTACACATGGTAAATAAAGCATACCCTTAGTTCTTTGTGTCTTGCTCTTCAAACATTGATACAGTAAATATAACATCACTTGAATAAGCCTAAACTTCTCAGAACACCATTCCAGAAGTGTTGGTACAACTGTGTAATTCATCATCTCTGCATAATACATTGGAAAATTATCATCCATATAGAATGTGTTTGCAAACTAAAAACCCTATGTATGTGAACAATTTATCAATGCCCTGCCAAGAACAAATACAGATTTTCGGTCAGTTGGGTGTGAATATTTCATAATGCAACAACTTGTGAGTTTGAAATAAATTAACAAAACATTTTTTCTCCCCTTACCAAGACTAGAATTTGTCGTTCAAACCCATACTAAAGTATCACAGGAAATAAAACACTTCTTTTTTCTTTTATACTTTACTCAGAAACAGCTTCTTGCAAAGAAAAAGTGGAGAACCATAACTCTTAAGTAATCAAGATGCGCTCTTGAGAAGCAAAAACTCCTGAAGTCGAAAAAGCAGTGGATCCACCACACTGTGAACAACCCCTAAGTGTATTTGAGCAATCTTTTGAAAAAATAGCTTTTCATGTACAGCTGATGGTGATAACTCTGAAAAAGTAAAACCTCTACTAAAAAGGTACCATTGGGGAGTGGAGGGATGAAAAGCCAGAATAAAAATGTCATAGTGTTGTTTCAAAAAGTAAAGTTACCATTCCCTCTCCCCCAAAGATAAAGTTTTCTCATGATCGCCTTGGTGACCTTATAAGTGAGAATGCCAAGCAGTTGAGAAATTCAATCCTAGGGCAGGCAGGTCTAGCTGCTAAGACTTCAACCGGTTAGATTATTTCCATGAGAAATATAATCACAAAGATTTCAATAGTCTGCAATAATAATGTATCAGTTAGCTACTGCCACAATAATGCTGCATAGCAAGCACCTACAATAATCTCAATGGCATTCAACAATAAGCCCTTATTTCTCATACACATCTGTGGGTCAACTGGATTTTATCCATCTAGGCTGGGCTCAGCTAGACTTGACTCAAGGCTATGAGTTAGGTTCAGGTCTGCTCTACATGTCCCTCTTCCTCCTGAGGCAAGCTATTCCCAGCATATTCTTCTCATGGTAAAAGGCAAGGAGGTAAGGTCAATTATACAAGTGCATTTCAAATGTTTGCTCCTCTCACACTCACTAACATCCACTCACCTACATCAGTCATATAGCCAAGCCCAAAGTCCAGGGGCAGGTAAGAACTCTGTCTTCCATGAGTCCACAGCAAAGGGATTGAACAATTAAAACCAATGATTCGATATGCCACAAACAGCATAGGAATCTTACAGTACAAGATAAATTCTTTTCTGAATATATGGTGCAAATATTGAAAGCATGTTGTCTACCACGAAGCCACTAGATCAGGATAGCTCATATCATTCTTAAAGATTATTTTTGTTTAACGCTATAAATGTTAGTACATCAAACAATTCAATAAAGATTATCATAATGGAATCATTTAATCTCTATTATTGTGCTTCAGAAGGAGCCCTGGTGGCACAGTGGGTAAGTGTTCAGCTGCAAACCGAAACATTGGTGGTTCGAACCCACCAGCCGCTCCGTGGAAGAAAGATGTGGCAGTCTGCTTCCGTAAAGATTTACAGCCTTGGAAACCCTATGGTGCAGTTTTACTCTGCCTTATAGGGTCACTATAAGTCAGAATCAACTAGAAGGCAACAGGTTTGGGGTTTTTTTGGTTTGTTTGTTTGTTTTTTTAATTGGTTTTTTGGTATTGCGCTTTGTATTTTTATTTAAATGTGTATAAATATCTGTTGATCCAAAAAGGATTCAATGGTATTTTTAAAGTTATCTGACTGACACACTCTTTCTATTCATATTTTCTATCAATATTCTTATTCAGCTATTTAAAAGATCTTAATAATTGGTTTGTATAAAAAATGTATAGTTTTTACATAGCATCTTACTCTCGCAATAACAAACATACATTTAAATTTTAACTGGTGATAGAATTTCAACATATCAATATATCCAACATAAGGAGTTACCAATATATCAATATATCCAACATAAGGAGTTACCAATATATCAATATATCCAACATAATCTAAGTTACCTAAAATACTAGATATTAGTAATAAATCTAGACGGCACTACTTTTTTATATTACTGATGTTATGTTCATTCTATATGATGGTAACCTATGTGAGCATATGATCAGTGACCATATACAAGTTCAAGAATTCCAGAAATAACATTGTGGCAGGCATTTGGCTATTTGAACTTCTGAAGGCCAAAGGGCAGAAGCTAAACGTAGTATGTCGCTATTCATCACAATCTAATATACTACATATTTTTACTTCTTTGTGTATGGTATGTCTCCCTCCTACTCCTATGAGAATGTAAGCATCATGAGGGCAGGGATATTTTTGTCTGTTTTGCTCACCACTGTATACCCCAACGCTAGAACTATGCCTGGCACGTAGCAGGTACTTAGTAATTGTCTTAGTTATCTAGAGCTGCTATAACAGAAATACCACAAATGGATGGCTTTGACAAACAGAAATTTATTTTCTCAGTTTAGGAGGTTAGAAGTCCAAATTCAGGCTGCCAGCTCTAAGGGGAAGGCTTTCTCTCTCTGTCAGCTCTGGAGGAACATCCTTGTCTCTTCTGAGCTTCTGCTCCTGGGCGATCTTCATGTGGCTTGGCATCTCTCTTTCCCCATCTCTGCTTCTCATATGCTTGTTTATTCTCTTTTTTATCTCAAAAGAGATTGACTCAAGACACACTCTACACTAAACCTGTCTCATTAACATAGCAAAACCAACCCATTCACAAATGAGATTATAACCACAGGCATAGAGGCTAGGATTTACAATGCATATTTTTGGGGGACAATTCAATCTATAGCAATAATTATTTTTAAAAGAATGAACTATCTCCAAGCAAAGGTCTAATAATCTAAATTCTCCTTAATTGTGCTATAGCTATTTTGTGATCATGTCTTCACTTCATCTCTTGGACCGCTACTGATACTCACAGACTTGATTCTTGTCCTTCTCAGAGGAAACAGAAACCATAGAAAGAGAATACACGTTTACTTGCCAAGTCCCCAATCATAAACTTTGCAGAAAGAGGTCCACTATAAGGAAATTCCTAAGAGAGTCAATTTTTCAATATTATTGGCAGTCTGCAAAATTCCTGGGAGAGAAATTCTTTTAGATGGACAGCAAGAGTTTCAAGGTAATATCTGACAAGGGCCTAATCTCTAAAATCTGTAAGATACTGCAACATCTCAACAACAAAAAACCAAATAATCCAATTAAAAAATGAGCAAAGGATATGAACAGATACTTCACCAAAGAAGACATTCAGGCGACTAACAGACACATGAGGAAATGCTGGCGATCATTAGCCATTAGAGAAAAGTAAATCAAAACTACAATGAGATACCATCTCACCCTAACATTGCTGGCACTAATCAAAAAAATGGAAAATAACAAATGCTGGAGTGGTTGTGGAGAGAGTAGAACTCTTATGCACTGCCGGTGGGAATGTAAAATGGTATGATAACTATGGAAAACCATATGGCTCTTCCTTAAAAAGCTCAAAATAGAAATACCATACAATCCAGTAATCTCACTCCTAGGAATATATCGTAGAGCCATAAGAGCCATCACACCAATAGACATATGCACACCCATGTTCACTGCAGCATTGTTCACAATAGCAAAAGAGGGAAACAATCTAAGTGCCCATCAACAGATGAATGGATAAACAAACTATGGTACATACACACAATGGAATATTATACAATGATAAGGAACAATGATGAATCCATGAAATATCTAACAACACGGATGAATCTGGAGGGCATTATGCTGAGTGAAATAAGTCAATCACAAGAGGACAAATATTGTATAGTCCCACTGTTATAAAAACCCAAGAAATGGTTTACACACAGAAAGAAACAATAATGGTTACGAGGGAGGGGAGGTTGGGGAGGGAAAATCACTAACTAGGTACTAGATAGGTATTAACTTTGGTAAATGGAAAGATAGTACACAATATAGGGGAAGTCAGCACAACTTGACCAAGGCAAAGTCACAGAAACTTCCTAGACACATCCAAATACCAAGGGACTGAGTTACTGGGGACCTTGGTCTTAGGGGTCATCTAGGCCAACTGGCATAACTTCATTCATAAAGATAATGTTCTACATTCTACCTTGGTGAGTAGCATCTGGGGTCTTAAAAGCCTGTGAGCAGCCATCTAAGATACTCCACTGGTCTCACCCCTTTGGGAGCAAGGGAGAATGAAGAGAACAGGATACAAGGAAAAGATTAGTCCAAAGGACTAATGGACCACAGCTACCACGGCCTCCACCAGACTGAGTCCAGTACAGCTAGATGGTGCCCAGCTACCACCACTGACTGCTCTGACAGGGATCACAACAGAGGGCCCAGGGCAGAGCAGGAGAAAAATGTAGAACAAAATCCAAATTCACCAAAAAACAATACTAAAACAAAAAAACCAGACTTGCTGTCTGACAGAGACTGGAGGAACTCCCGAGACTATGGCCCCCAGAAACCCTTTTAACTCAGAACTGAAGTCACTCTCAAAGATCACCCTTCAGCCAAAGATTCAACAGGCCTATAAAACAAATGATAACACATGGGAGGAAGGTGCTTCTTAGTTCAATCATGTATACGAGACCAAATGGGCAACACTTGCCCAAAAGCAAAGACGAGAAGGCAGGAAGGGACAGGAAAAATGGATAGAAACACAGAACCTGGGGTGGGGAAGGAGAGTGTTGACACATTGTGGGGATTGCAATCAATGTCACAAAACAATTTGTATATGAATTGTTGAATGAGAAACTAATTTGCTCTGTAAGCTTTCACCTAAAGCAAAATAAATTTAATTTAAAAAAAAAAAGAGTTTCAAGGTAGAGTTGGATATGCAGCCTTGAAACCACACTGAACTTGGCTAGAAGGTCATTGCTACCATTTAAAATCTGAGTCCCAGGTTCCTCCTGTGAAATGGAGAAGATATGCTTACTTCATAGGATGTTGTACTATTAAACGAGATGTGTATAATGTCCCAAGCATCATGCCTGATAACATGAAAGATACAGGCACAAATCCAAGGAGTGATGGTGTAGCCAATTGAAGAGAGGCCAGTCCTGTCAAGACAAAGTATAGCAGTCAACGTGTTCTTTAAAAGTTTTCTGTGTGATTTCGAGCTTTACCTAGAACCCTTGTAAGCAAAATCATCGCAGTCTTCATAGTGAGGTCGGAGGTGAGTAGTTTTTTTTTTTTTCTCCAGTTTCTAGAGACTGCACAGAGATTGCTCTTTGTTGAATGGCGACATTAGCTGAAGCAGCATTTAGCAGTTCAACACATGGCTGCAGAAGGCCTGGGGGAGAATTAGATGATATCATTTCAAGGGGAAATTGCCAATGGACAAAAATAGCAAGGAGGCAGGGCAGCCTAGGGTTTAGCAGTGAGAATTTTCAAAGAGGCAAAGCCACACAGTCCTGTTCTTTTCAGAAAATATTCTCCCAAGAGCCAGCTCTTTACCTCCAATCAGGGCTTTCACAGCTGAAGGCTTTAGCCTTTGAAAGCCAAAGCCATTGCAAGGGACAGGCTGAACTAACATTTAATTCTGCATTTGCCATTTCTGCCACTCATTCTCTATGGTACAAACCCTGTGTGATACCAGATCCAAGGACTACACAAAGCTGCATTTGCCAATGTGCTATTTACTATCTTAAGTGTTATAGACTGAATTGCGTCCCCCATCCCTACACCCAAAATATGCATTGAAATCCTGGCCCCTATACCTGTGAACATGATTCTGTTTGGAAATAGTTGTCTTTGTTGTGTTAATTAGGTCAGACTTGAGTAGGGTGGCTTCTAAATTTAATCACTCTGAGTCATAAAAAGAGCAAGAATGGGCACAGAGACACACACATGGAGGAAGACAGGTGCCATGTGAGGATCATCTACAAGCCAAGGGATGCCAAGGAACCAAGAAACACCCAGGGCTACCAACAAGGAAGGAACCGACATGGCTGAGACTCTGATTTGGATTTTTAGCCTCCAGAACTGTGAGAAAATACATTTCTGTTCTTTAAAGCCACCCACCTATGGTATTTCTATTACAGCAGCATTGGGAAACTAAGACAAGAAGTTCCATGAAGAAAAAGAAATACACAGTGAGGTTCCATTCACTAGAGGCTTTCTTTCATTTACCCATGTAACCAAACAAACCAAAACCCATTGCCATCGAGTCGATTCTGACTCATAGTGACCCTATACCCACCAAACCCACTGCCATCAAGTTGATTCAGACTGATGGCGACCCCATAGGAAAGAGGAGGGAAATACGAAACATGGCATTGGTAACAATAAATGGCACACAGTAGCATCCACATTCTTCTTTCAATACTACCTTAAATAACTCACTGAAAAATATGAAAATTTTCCTTCCAAAGTGGCATTCCTTGTAGGAATGAAGAGAGCATTTTTATAACTTTTTCTGGGTTATTTCCACAGCACATAAAAACAGGGCTCCTGTATATAGATCTTCAAACTGTTTACCAAAAATAGGATATCAATCTGTGGAATTATACAATTCCTGTAAAAGCACAACCTGAAGCTTAAAACACCCTGTCCCCAGAGTTTCTGAGTCAGTAGATCTGGGGCAGAGTCCACAATGTGCTTCTCTACAAAGTTCCCAGGTGATGCTGACGTTGCTGGTCTGGGGAACTACACTTTGAGAATCACTGCTATAGAGAACCAGCAATTTCTTATAATTCAACCTAAATATTAATATGTATATAAACCTATTTCAAAATCATATTCTTTTCAAAATGAATGTAATATGGAAGTAGGTCATGCCAGAGTAACTTCAAAAAAATCATGTCAGAATAAAAAGGACTTTACATGGGTCTAACTATTCTTGAAGCCAAAGCACTGCTATACTGAGGTGTTTAGACTACAGCGCCCACTTTTCTCCAACATGAAAATGAATCCTATAAATTGCCAATAATTTGGAAGATGATTATCCTATCTGTGGACAACCTAAGACCTACACTGCCCACTTTTGGCACTTTCAAGGTGTCACAGAAGTTATGTATTGGTAAAAAGAACTGAAATTCAAATACATATGTTCTTTGATTTATTAGCAGTTCCATAGGGGTCTTTAATAGAAGTCACTCCTTCAGTACTTCTTCACTCCATTTATGAAAGGAGACATGACTGTTATCACCAAAAGTCAGATGTGGCGATTTTATATTTGACTTCCTCTTCACCCTTAGTTATTGGAAATGGTTGTAGGGCCAAGCATTAAAACAACTGAGCTATCTATCACCAGCAAGATAAAACTGTTAAGTAGTTTAATATTGATGCCTTCAGTACCCTTTTCCTTTAATATCACATTAAAAGAAATAGCCTATGTAAAGTTTCCAAAACTGGCCCAGCCCCTACCAAACCAAAACCAAACCCACCGTTGTCAGGTCAATTCCAACTCATAGCAACATTATAAGATAGAGTAGAACTGCCCCATAGGGTTTCCAAGTAGCGGCTGGTGGATTTGAACTGCCGACCTTTTGGTTAGCAGCTAATCTCTTAACCACTGCACCACCAGGGCTCTGTATTAAATTAACTGATAATTAAAGTATAAATACAAATAAAGCAGTTACCTTAATGGATAAGTCATTCCTGTGTAATCCTATAAAATTCTTTTTTTATACCTATTTACACTTATCATACTTTAGTTATCTAGAACTGCTATAACAGAAATACCACAAGTGGATAACTTTAACAAAGAGAAATTTATTCTCTCACAGTCTAGGAGGCTAGAAGTCCAAATCCAGGGTGCCAGCTCCAGGGGAAGGCTTCCTCTCTCTGTCGGCTCTGGGGGAAGGTCCTTGTCATCAATCTTCCCCTAGTCTAGGAGCTTCTCAGCGCAAGGACCCTGGGTCCAAAGGACACACTCCCCTCCTGATTCTTCATTCTTGGTGGCATGAGGCACCTTTGCTCGCTTCTCTCTTTTATGTCTCAAAAGAAATTGACTCAGGATACAACCTAGTCTTGTAGATTGAGTCCTGCCTCATTAACCTAACTGCCTCTAATCCTGCCTCATTAACATCATAAAAAAACCAAACCCATTGCCATGGAGTCGATTCCCACTCATGCCCTATAGGTTAATATATAATCTGTGATATATATTACATAGGTTAATGTATACCTATGATATATATTAACAGTTTGTTGTTGTTGTGAGGTAATGTCAAGTTGGTTCTGACTCATAGCAATTCTATGTACAACATAAGGAAACATCGCCTGGTCCTGTGCCATCCTCATAATCGTTGTTATGCTTGAGCCCATCGTTGCAGCCACTGTGTCAATCCATCTTGTTGAGGGTCTTCCTCTTTTTTGCTGACCCTCTACTCTGCCAAGCATGATGTCCTTCTCCAGGGACTGATCCCTCCTGACAACACGTCCAAAGTGCGTAAGATGTACTCTCATCATCCTTGCTTTTATTTGTTCGTTCTTTTGGCAGACCATGGTATAGTCAACATTCTTTGTCAACACCACTATTCAAAGGCATCACTTCTTCTTCAGTCTTCCTTATTCATTGCCCAGCTGTTGCATGCATATGAGGTGAATGAAAACATCATAGAGGTAGGATTTACTACAAACAGGAAAATCACATCAGATGACAAAATGGTGGACAACCACATGAAACTGGGAATTATGGCCTTGCCAAGTTGACGTACCTTTTTGGGGGACACAATTCAATCCATAACAGTCAGAATCAACTTAACAGCAATGGGTTTGGTTTTTTGGTTTTTGGTAGCAATAAGTTAACCCAAGTCTTTTCTGCTTAGACTCAAAAGGTTTCAAAAATTAGCTAAAGCAGCCTGTGTACCCGTTTAGTTTGGTCAGCACAGTGTTTTAAAAGCATTTTAATATTATTGCCTTTAACTGGAACCCACTCCTGAGTTCTCCACTTGGACCACTCCTTATAATATGACTCAATCATAAATGTCTTCCTAGTCCCTTGGAATTTGAGTTTGAGAACAACTTTTGGGGATGTTGACCCAACTTATTTTCTGCCATGAGAAAAAAAAGACCTGTATTATTTTCCTGTGACTATTGTTTAACAAATTACCAAAAATGCGGTGGCTTAAAACAACAGAAATTTATTCTCTCACAGTTCTGAAGGCTGTTGTTGTTAGGTGCCGTCAAGTCAGTTCCGACTCATAGTGACCCTATAGGACAGAGTAGAACTGCCCCATAGTGTTTCCAAGGAGCAGCTGGTGGATTTGAACTGCCGACCATTTGGTTAGCAGCCAAGCTCTTAACCACCACACCACCAAGGCTAGAAGTCTGAAATCAAGGTGTTGACATGGCCACACTCCCTCTGAAAGTTCTAGGGGAGAATCTTTCTTTGTCTCTTCCAGCTTCAGGTGGCTGCCAGCATTCCTTGACTTGTGGCCACTTACCTCAAATCTCTGCCTCTTGTCTTCACATCACCTTCTCTTGAATCTCTCTTTACCTCTCTCTTATAAGGACATTTATGATTGTATGTAGGGCCCAGCTGAAAGGTTTCAATTGTCAGCCAAAAGGTTAGCAGTTAGAACCCACACAAAGGCGCCTTGTAAGACAGGCCTGGCAGTCTGCTTCCGAAAGGTCATGGCCCTGAAAACCCTATAGAGCAGTTCTACTGTGCACTCATGGGGTCGCCATGAGTCAGAATCAACTCAATGGCAACCAACAATAATAACAACATTTAGGGCTCATCCCTATAATACAAAATAATCTCCTCGTCTCAAGATTCTTAATATGATTGCATGTGCAAAGATCCTTTTCCAAAGAAGGTAACATTTACAGGTTCCAGGGATTAGGACCTGATGTCTTTGGGGCCATCATTCAGCCTACCACAAGGCCCAATTGTCAAATTCCACCCCACCTCTGGTGACAATGTCTTCCTGCTCACTCTGCGAAGAACAACAACTCAGCTAGTTTTCTTACAATCTGTCCATGAATCATCTACACTGTGCCCATGAATCATCTTTCCTGACTTCTAGACCAGCAGTCTCCAAATATTCCTGATAGTGTGTTTCTATCAGAAAATAAATTGAGCATGTCCCTTCAGTATATATTGTTCATTTATAAATTATGTATGACAATGTATCCTGATGCATAATTTATAAATACTATTATTATTATATTATAATACATACAAAGACAGAAATTTTAAAAGGGTAAGGGAAAAAGAAGTATAAATAGAGTTGTCAATATTTTCTTCTAACACCCAAATGGATCATCTTGTCAGCTTTCTGGGATACGGACATCCCACTACTGATAACACTCTTGTTGGGCATCCTTTCACCCCAAAACTCTAAGAAGGAGCTTCAGGGACTGTTGCTTAAGATAGGCTCCCCACTGTAACTTCACCCACAGCAAGTGAGTTTCGACCTTTTGATATATTTTGGCATTTTGAAAATGATTTCATTGGGAAAAATATTTCTCTGCAAAAAAAAAAAAAATTACAAACAAATAATAATAATAGGCTTGAGACCCACTTCTCTGGAGCACTCTTTTTTAGTGTGAGACTCTGGGTGGCCTTTCCTGCAGGTGGCACATGACATCACTCAGCCCCAGCTGTTCCTTATTAACTCAGCTTCTCAGAAAAAGATACAGCCTTTTACAACTTGGTTTTTTTTAAGGAGACAGCCCATTTTTGCAAATCAACCAAACACATTAAGCACAGTTAGACTGCCACATTCCACAAATACAAATTTGACAAACAAATCCTATGCCTTTGCAAGCCTCCACTAAGACACGGGTTGATGCTCTGAAGGACACCAAGCTTGGTGAAAAAGCATCTCCATTTTGTTACCCGAAAGGAAATGCCTGCCAAGCCAACTGTACCACTAGTGGGTCAAAGCTCAAGAATCACCCGGAAGCCTGTAACCCTCACTGAGCCCTCTATACCAATTCCAACATGAATGGACTTTGTAAATATGTTCTTTGCCTGTTCATAATGTCTAATTAGGCCCTGACCATGAGGCTAAGAGGTGGAGAAGAAAAAGCCAGGACGCCTGCAGGCTGCCACTGGAGTTCACAGCAAAATGACAGACAGTGTGCATGATCCAAGGGGAAGAATCTGACAATCACACTTCAGTCTTTCAGCCACATTTTTTTCACATGGAGAGGTTGTAGCCTCAAGAGTGTCATCTTCTAATAGAAAGGACAACTACATATAAAATGCATAATTGCTGGTCTAAATGACTTGTTATTTTGACTGCCTATTCAAAAACGTCTGTAATTGCTTCCAACGAGACTTTGAATAAATGATAAGTCAGCACGGGCACTGGGTGGCCACATAGCATGGCTTTGGGAAACTTAATACAAATTATTTTGTCATGTTTCAATTTCCACCGATTCCCGATTAGGATCACAAGGCATTTGTACTGCTTTGCTGGCTATTTCTTCCAACTGTATCCTACTTAAGCAACAGAAAGAGTATCACATGAAGGTGTATAAAAGACCAGGCAGTCTATTTTCAAGGGCAATGAGCAGAATCTGGCTGATCCTGGTAAATTAGTTTTACAGAATTTTAGCTCTTGCCAAATCCTGACCCTTTCTGTATAACAAAACGAAGTAAGGTAGAAGCACACCTTGCCGAGGGTTATTGCTCTCTCTCCAAATGAACTTTTTCCCCCCCTTGTATGCTTGTTTGCCAAGTCTTAAAATAACAAATCACTTCTTTATAACAAAATTGTCTCCCTGGAATAATAGGCTGCAGAGTGAGTTCTGATAGAGCAATAGCTCCTCTAAATGACAGCAAAGGCTTGCAGCAGGGATCGAGGCACATCTATTTCAGGGCTTCCCATTAGAGAGAACAGCAGTTTGGTGAGAAATGAAGTCATTTCCTGACTCATTGGGATGCCATGTTTAAACCACAGTTAGCTGCCTGAGGATACAGAGGTTGGAAAAATGTGGCTGAGCCGAAAAGAGATGAATCATCCCTTAAGGATGCAGGAAATCAACTTTTTAAGGTCCTTCGCACAGCTACGAGAACATATTAGACAGAGAAAGAGGCTTAGCTAGAGCTTCCATCCATTCCTTCCATAGTCAGAAGGTTCTCCATTCTACACCTTTTGTTAAAACCAGTTCCATAAGTAGTCAGTTTAAGTACGATTACATTTTTTTTTAAAGTGTCGACACGGTAGGAACAGGTCAATGTTTCCAAAAAAAAAACCTGTTGCCATCCAGTCAATTCCAACTCATGGTGACCGCATGTGTTACAGAGTAGAACTGCTCCATAGACTGTAATCTTTATGGAAGCAGATCACCAGGTCGTTCTTTTGCAGCGCCACTGGGTGAGTTTGAACTGTCAACCTTTGGATTAGTCGTTGAGTGCCAACCATCTGCACCACCCAGGGAAATTTGGTCTATGTTTAGGCATAAACAACAGGGGGTAGGGAAGAAGATGGGTTCAAAGTCTGTTGATTTTGTACAATGTTTCAGAAATAAATGAGTCAAAGTACCAAAAAGACACTTTTTTTTGAAGAATTATACATGACAATTAGGTAAGGATTCCAAGGATTTATTTTACCAGAAAATATTTTAATGTTAGTCTCACTAGTAATTAAAGATAAATTTTATAATTTACAATAAGAGTAACATACCATTTTCACCTACCAAATTAGCAACAGTTGACAAAATAAAGGAGGGTAGATATTACCCAGGGCCAATAAGGGACTCAACTTTCCCATTCAACTTTCTGGAAGGTGATTGGGCAATGCGTATCAAAGTCTTAAAAATGTTCACACACTTCAGCCCAGTTAAGTCTGCTTCCAGGAGTGTGTCCTGAGGCAATAATATGATATTTGAACAAAGATACAGTCATAAAGCTGTCATTACAGTTTTGTTTATAGTGAAAAACTCAGAAAGCAACTTAAATGACCAACAATAGGAAAATAACATCATGGTGGAACACTAATATGATGCAGCATCATGCGATCAATTCAAAATCTATTTAGGGGTTATCTTTAGTGATAAGGAGCCATACCAATGCAAAAAGCAATGCAGAAATTTATATGTACATGAAGAGAAATTATGAAAAGTAATTCCAAATTAGGTATTACTCTGGAGAATGGGCTGGAAAGATTTTCTCAGTTTTAAATATGCCTGGTCATTGTTGGTGTATTTGCACAGTGAACCTTTGAAACCCTGGTGGTATTTCTTGATAAACTTGAGTCTGTAAGTAGCTGCATAGACTCCTTAAAGAACACTAGTGCTGACCCTGCCCTCCAGACCCCTTGAAAGCCTACAGCCAATGAGCAGAGGAGCAGTATTAGGAGCAGCCTGCCTGTAGACTGACCAGTGGATCATCATTGCCCTTTCTCGAATACCTTTACTGCATTCCAGTATTGCCATAGATGCCAAAACCCAACTGAATGGATGCTTATTCCATCTTGGCTGATTTCTTATAAAATATTGAATATCGGATGGTGATGGGAGAAGGAGAATCAGAGAAAGATATCCAGAAACAGTGATCAAAGTCAGAGAAAGAGGCAAACTGGGCAAAGAAGAAAGATCTAAGAAATGCAGTAGAAAAGAAAAAGAGGAAAAAGAAGGGAGAACAGTGAACTACGGTTTCCTCAAAACTACTGGATTATAGCAAATTATTTTACTACTTTAAAAAAGTGAAGTTAGCATTTCAAAAACCAACTCTAGAGAGTTGTGTTCCCTAACGATGACTATGATTTATTGATTGCTTTCCATGTTCCAGACACTGGTAAATGAGTCGATACACATAATGATGTTTCTGTAGCAACTCATTTAATCCTCATAATTGGTTCATGAGATGGGTATTTCTATTGTTCTCCTTTACAGAAGGGGAGAAGCGAGGCCCAGAGAGGTTAAGTAACTTACCCAAGCTCTCACAGCTCTCAGGAGGAAACATAGAGAAGCAACCCCAGAGCCTCTGGCTGTAGCTCTTCATTACTATGCATACAGCATCTACCCACTCAAGCCACTATGGTTCTACCTTTTGAGGTCCTATAAACCAGTTGCCATCAAGTCAACCCCAACTCATAACGATCCATGTTGTCAGAGTAAAACTGCTACAACAGAGTTTTCAATGGCTAGTTTTTCAGAAGTAGATCACTAGGCCTTTCTTCCAAGGTGCCACTGTGTGGGCTTGAACTGCCAACCTTTCAGTTAGCAGCGTAGCACATTAACCTATTTGCACCACCTAGGGACTCCTTGAGGCCCTAGAGTCATGCATATTTAACACTGAACATTTATAGTTGTGCGTGTTTGTTGCATCTTCACGTTAGTAAAGCAGGTCTTCTCAACTAGGCTGTAAAATACTGAATGCAAGAACTGTAAATAATACTTCTTTATAATCCTCACAGTACTTAGCAGTATTCCCTACTCATTAAATACGATTTAATTGTACCTTTGGCAAAGACATAACTTTCAAAACAACTATTCCAATAATTTTGCAATCAAATAAACTCTACCAACATTCTTTGCTAAGAAGCAGTCGTCTTTTGAGATTGCTTGAAATTTAAGTTTCGTAAAAGAAGCTAATGCTTTTTATCTCATTCTATTCCTTTTGATGGATGAAACCAAAAATAATCACTGTGCATCTCCAAAGTGCTCCACCCCCATGAAAGCAGGGGGCGAGGGAGCCATCTCTAGGACACAAATGTGTTCTGCTCAAGGCAATCAAATAAATCAAGCAACCCCCAAAATATAGTTAAAGCAAAGTGACTCAGATACAGTTCATGGTTTTAGTTACTTGAAATCCAAAGTTACTCTGAAACATGAATAGTTTTTCAAAGCATTACTCATTTTGCTTTCTCTGATAAAACTAAAATAATCCAATACAATCATCTGAATGGTTATAATTTAAAGATTTAAAATATATGCTCAAAACCTAACATTTCAAATTAGTGCCACTCTTTAGGACAAACTCTAACTAATAATAATGATCTGGTATAAAAGTGTCCTAGAGAAACTAATTTCCTACCATTTTCTTTTTACTAAGCTAATCTGAAAAAGAAAAAAAAAGATAAAGTATTCTTTCATGGGGTTATCCTAGAGAAGGCACAGCATTTTAGTAACCATGCACTTAAAAAGACATCACTAAAAGTTGAAAGCTGTTTTCCTATCTCACCTAAAACCCGAACAACCAAACCCGTTGCCGTTGAGTCGATTCCGACTCATAGCAGTCCTATAGGACAGAGTAAAACTGCCCCATAGGGTTTCCAAGGAGTAGCTGGTGGGTTTGAACTGATGACCTTTTGGTTAGCAGCTGAGCTCTTAATCACTGTGCCACCAGGGCTCCAATATCTCATCTAAGGAAGTGTCTATTCCCATGCTGAAAAATTAAATATGGTTCAAGGTCTTTAGGCCCCTGGGTAGCACAAATGATTTGCACTCAACTACTAACCTAAAGGTTAGAAGTTTAAGCCCACCCAGTGGCACCATGTAAGAAAGGCCCGGCAATCTGTTTCTGTTAAGATTACAGCCACAAAAACCATATGGGGCAGTTCTACTCTGTAACACATGGGGCTGCCATGAGTCAGAATCAACTCAATGGCATCGGTTTGGTGTTTGGTTTGGACAAGGCCTTTATTTAGAAATAATTGAGTATCAACAAATCAATAAACTAAAGCAATTTCTATGTGGCCTTATCAGTAGATCAAGGATGGCAAATAGGATTAATCATACATTCCAACTCCTACTGGGTGGTAGTAGAGACCTGGATGCTGTGTTGAGAAGGATTCTAATGCCATATCCAAGAGAAAACATGCTTGGGTCAATTAGCAATATTAATAATGCATGTGGGAGATGAAGTACCAGTTGCAAAATTTTATGCTAGTTGCCATAATCTATAAAAAGTAAGATTCAAATCCTTGATCTGAGATATGGGATATGGGCCAGGGATTTCAAAGGTGCTATTGGACTGTTTATATGTCCCTCGGTGATGCAAACCGTTTGTGCTTGTCTACTAACCTAAAGGTTGGCAGTTCAAACCCACCCAGTGTCATTGTAAAAGAAAGGCCTGGTGATCTGTTTCCGTAAAAGATTACAACCAACAAAACCCTATGGAGCAGTTCTACTTCGTAACACACGGAGTTTCCATGAGTAGAAACTCACTTGACAACAATGAGTTTGGCTTTATTTGATTGTTTGGTTCATTTTAAGAAACAGAAATTATTGCTAAGTAATGCCTCAGATTTATGGTGTTCTAATCAGAAAGATATTTACCTGTGTTTTATTGACTCTGCAGTGGCATTCGAATGAGTGGGTCATAACAAATTATGGATCACATTGCAAAAAAATGGGTATTCCAGAACAATTAATTGTGCTCGTGAGTAACCTTACACAGACCAAGAGGCAGTCGTTCAAACAGAACAAGGGAATAACGCATGGTTTAAAATCAGGAAAGGTGTGCGTCAGGCTTGTATCCTTTCACTGTACTTATTCAATCTGTATGCTCAGCAAATAATCTGAGAAGCTGGACTATATGAAGAAGAACTGCAGCATCAGGATTAGAGGAAGACGTATTAACAACCTGCGATATGCAGATGACACAAGTTTGCTTGCTGAAAGTGAAGAGGACTTGAAGCACTTACTGATGAAGGTCAAAGACTACAGCCTTCAGTATGGATTACACTCAATATGAAGAAAACAAAAATCCTCACAACTGGACCAATAAGCAACATCATGACAAATGGAGAAAAGATTGAAGTTGTCAAGGATTTAATTTTATTTGGATCCACAATCAACATCCATGGAAGCAGCAGTCAAAAAATCAAACAATGTATTGCACTTGGCAAATCTACTGCAAAAAACCTCTTTAAAGTGTTAAAAAGCAAAGATGTCACTTAGAGGACTACGGTGCACCTGACCCAAGCCATGGTATTTTCCATCGCCTCAAATGCATGAGAAAGCTGGACAATGAATAAGGAAGGCTGAAGAAGAATCGATGCCTTTGAATTATGGTGTTGGCAAGGAATACTGAATATACCATGGACTGCCAGAAGAATGAACATATCTATCTTGGAAGAAGTACAGCCAGAATGTTCCTTAGAAGCAAGGATGGCAAGACTTTGTATTACGTACTTTGGACGTGTTATCAGAAGGGACCGGTCCCTGGAGAAGGACCTCATGCTTGGCAAAGTAGAGGGTCAGCAAAAAAGAGGAAGACCTTCAATGAGATATATTGACACAGTGGCCGCAACAATGGGCTCAAGCACAGCAATGATTGTGAGGATGGCACAGGACTGGGCAGTGTTTGTTCTGTCATACATAGGGTTACTATGAATGGGAACCAACTCGACAGCACCTAACAACAACAACATCAAATAGCAGTAAAAGAATGAAAGTCAACTTACTATGTGCCAAACACTGTGCTTGTTGCCTTACCTCAGCCACCCACTCCCGTAGTCATAGCCTAGATTTTTGTCATTACCCATAACAGCACCCTTTCATTATCTCAATTTCAATCATCCTGTTCTCCAAACACCACTTCCTATTTTTCTGACTCACTCCCTCAAGTACCCAGTCTCCCAATAATCCCTCTACTTACCAGTACATCCAATTCATTGATCCTAACACCCCTTCACTGTCCCTCATCTCCTCACCGTATTCTCATTTCCCTACTTATCCATCATAAACTCCATGGTCAGTTATTACTCTCCTGCATCTATCCTTAACTCCATTGCCTCTCTCTCTTTTCATCCTAATGGCCTAGAAAAACCTCATGCCTTGTTAAACCAGGTTGCTGCTGATTCCACACCTGCATCAATGCAACCTAAACATTGTCAGAGAAAAAAAATCACAACTGCAGTAACTGATCTCACTCTAAACTCATGGTTACCTCAACTGGGTCCTTAGTAAGGCTGGCAGTCCCACTACATTTTCTTCATCCATTTTGCTCTCCCACTAGACATCTATTTCATACCTTCTCCTCTCTCTTCAAATACTCTCCCTCCTTCCCTACTCTCAGCTGATGGACCTATTTCCTGCTTCACGGAGAACACAGAAGCAATCAGAAGAGAATTTCCACAAGCTCTTGCTGCCCCATCTACCCATCTACCTGCACGTTTCTGTATACTCTGCCTGCTCTTCTGATACAATGGATGAGCTGTCCTTGCTTTGATCAAAAGTCAAGCTCTCCATTTGCACACTAGATCTCATCCCTCTTGATTAATCAAGAACATCTCTCCAGAAATTCTCCCCTCAGTCTTGGCATTGTCAATTTTTCCCTCGCTACTGAATCGTTCCCACCAGCATTCAAATATTCTGTGAGTCCTCCCTTCTTTAAAAATTTAGAAAAAAAAAAAACAACAAACTTGTCTTGATCCAGTTTTTCTGCTCTATTTTATAGCAAAACCCTGTGGGGAAACTCTTCCTGCTTCTACTCCTCTAGCTAGTCTTTCTTGAATCTATTCCCATCACCCTACCCCACATACACCACTGAAAGTGTTCTTGTCAAAGCTGCAAATATCCCTTTCATTGCTAAATCCAGTGATCAATCCTCAGAATTCATCTCAATAGCATTTGACACAGTTGATCCCTCCTTAAAACAAAACAAAACAAAAACTACCTTCAATTGGTTTCCAGAACACCAAGTTTTCCTGGTTTTCTTCCTATCCCACTAACTACAATCTCTCAATATCCTTTGTTGGTTCCTTCTCATCTCTCCAACCTCTAAATATTGGAGTGCTCTAGGAACTCTTCTATTCACCATCTAAACTCACTCCCTTGATTATCTTATTTTGTCTCATGGCATCAAATACCATCTTTATGCCAATGACTTCCTAATATGATCTCCGGCCAAGACTCTCCTCTGGACTTCAGACTTGTATATTCAACTGTCAAATCAGTATCTCCACTTAAATGTCTAATAGACATCTCACGTTTTCATGTCCAAAACTGAACTCCTGATATTCCCCTAAAAACCTACTTATCCCATAGTGCTCCCCATCTCAGTGATAATGGCTCCATCATCAGTCCAACTGCTCAGATCAAAAAACTTGGAGTCATCCTTGAATCCTTTCCTCTCATGTCCAATCCATCAGAAAATCCTTTTGGCTCTACCTCCAAATCTGACCACTCTGTATCTGTTCACTTTTCACCACCTGAGTGCTAACTTCATGGACCAAGGCACCATTATCTCTTACTTGGTCTCCTTGTTGCTGTCCTTGCCCCACTACGACGTATTCTCAACACAGCAGCTAAAGTGATCTTTTTTAAGCCATAAGTCAAGTCATATCATCCTTCTGCTTAAGACCCTCCAATGGCTTTCTCTCTTACTTAGCATAAAAGCCAAAGTCCTTTCAGAAAGCAAGACCCTACAAATTCCTCCCCACAGATACCTCTCTGACTTCAGTTCCTACTATATTCCCCTACTCACTTCACTTGAATCACATTACCCTTCTTGTTCTTTGAACACAGCACTCATCCTCTTACCTTGGGGCCTTTGCGCTTGCTATTCTCTCTGCCAGGAATGCTCTTTATCCAGATATCCACTGTTCACTTCATCGCCCTCTGAAGGTCTTTGCTCAAATGTCATCATCTCAGTGAAATCTTCCCTGAACACCCCGGCATTACTGGCAAGAATAAAAAAAAAACAGAAAATAACAAATGTTGTAGAGGCTGCGGGGAGATCAGAACACTTATGCACTGCTGGTGAGAATGCAAAATGGTACAACCATTTTGGAAAACAATATGGCACTTCCTCAGAAAGCTAGAAATAGAAATACCATATGATCCAGCAATCCCACTCCTAGGAATATATCCTAGAGAAATAAGAGCTGTCACACAAATAGACATATGCACACCCATGTTCACTGCAGCATTGTTCACAATAGCAAAAAGATGGAAGCAACCTAGATGCTCATCAACAGATGAATGGATAAACAAACTATGGTACATACACACAATGGAGTACTATGCAACGATAAAGAACAATGATGAATCTGTGAAGCATCTCATAACATGGATGAATCTGGAGGGCATTATGCTGAGTGAAATAAGTCAATCACAAAAGGAAAAATATTGTATGAGAATACCACTATAAAAATTCAGGAAAAGGTTTACACACAAAAAGAAACAATCTTTGATGGTTCCAAGGGAGGGGAGGGGTGAGGGTGGAAAAAAAATCTTCCCTGACCACCCTATTTAAATACTGAGAAAATTCTCACATGTCCTTTCACCCTGCACTGTTTGATTTTTCTCCATGGCAGTTAACACCATCTGATATACTATCTATTTTACATGCACATTTTTATCTGTCTCCCACCACCAGAATGAAAACTCCATGAGGACAGAGCATTTTGTTTGTTTGGTGATATTTACTCAGGGCTTATAGTACCTTGTACAGAATAGACAATAAATATTTGCTGAATTAATGAAGGAATGGATGTTATCTCATTTATCTTCACTTAAACCCTTAAGGCAGATATTATTATCCCCACTTTACTGATGCAGAAAGTGAAGCTCAAACAAATAAAGTTTAATTTGTACAATATCATACATCTTGTAAATACAGGAGTCAAGATTTGACCCCCAAGCCTACTTCCAAAGCCCATCCACTTTTTCTCATGACACTGCGTTGATTCCTTTCAGAAATAAATACTGGTTATGTAGCAAAGGCTTAAAAGAAAATAGAAAGTCCTTAAATCCCAATCATGTGGTACCAAATAAACACAAGGGCATCTAAAGGCTTTATCAAAAAGTGAAGGGTCAATCAACAGAATGGGAGAAAATATTTGGGAACCATATATCTGATTGAAAATAATAATAAAATAACAAGTTACTGTCTAGTTGATTCTGATTCATGGCAACCCCATAGGCATCAGAGTAGAACTGTTCCATAGCGTTTTTATGGCTGTGACCTTTCAGAAGCAGATCAACCGACCTTTCTTTTGAAGCATCTCTGGGTGGGTACAAACTGCCAACCTTGCCCAGTGTTTAGCAACCCCCAGGGACTCATACACATACACACACATATATATGATAAAGTTTAATATTCAGAATATATAAAGAATTCCTACAACTCAACAAAACACAAACACAATTTAAAAAAAAATGGACAAAAGATTTGAATTCTCCAAAGAAGTTGTTGTTGTGTGCCCTCAAGTCAATTCCGACTCATAGTGACTATATAGGACAGAGTAGAACTGTCCCAGAGGGTTTCCCAAGCTGTAATCTTTATGGGAGCAAATCACCAGGTCTTTTCTCCCACGGAGCCACTGGTGGGTTTCAACCACTGACCTTTCAGTTAGCAGCTGAGTGCTTAACCATTGCACCACCAGGACTCCTATACAAATTGCCAATAAGTACATGAAAAGATGTTCAGTGTCATTAGTCATTAGGGAAATGCAAATCAAAACCCCCATGATATACCTACCACCTTCCTCACATTAGGATGGCTATTGTCAGAAAAATGGAAACTAACAAGTGTTGGAGAAGATATGGAAAATTTGGAATCTGGTGCATTACTGACAAGAATGTAAAATGGTACAGCTACTGGAAAAAACAGTTTGGAGGTTTCTCAAAAAGTTAAGCATAGAATTACCATGTTGTTGTTGTTAGGTGCCATCGAATCGGTTCCGACTTATAGCAACCCTATGTACAACAGAATAAAACACTGCTTGGTCCTGTGCCATCCTCACAATCTTTATGCTTAAGCCCATTGTTGCAACCACTGTGTCAGTCCATCTCGTTGAGGGTCTTCCTCTTTTTTGCTGACCCTCTTTACCAAGCATGATGTCCTTCTCCAGGACTGATTCCTCCTGATAACATGTCCAAAGTATATGAGAGGTAGTCTTGCCATTGTTGCTTCTAAGGAGCATCCTGGTCGTACTTCTTCCAGGATAGATCTGTTCGTTCATTTGGCAGTTCATGGTATTTTCAATATTCTCCAACACCACAATTCAAAGGTGTCAATTGTTCTTCGGTCTTCCTTATTCATCGTTCAGCTTTCACATGCATATGAGGCAATTGAAAACACTATGGCTTGGGTCAGGCGCACCTTACTCTTCAAGGTGACGTCTTTGTTTTTCAACGCTTTGAAGAGGTCTTTTGCAGCAGATTTGCCCAATGCAATGCATCTTTTGAATTACCATATGACCCATCCATTCCACTCCTAGGTATATATACGGAAAAGAATTGAAAGCAGGAACTCAAACAGATATGTACACACCAATGTTCGCTGCAGCACTATTCACATTATTCACAATAGCCAAAAGGTGGAAATAACCCAAGTATCCATCAACAGATGAATAAACAAAATGTGGTATATACATACCAAACTTGTTGCTGTCCAGTTGATTCTGACTCATTGCAACCCAATGTGTTTCAGAGTAAAACTGTGCTCCATAAGGTTTTCTTGACTGTAATCTTTACGGAAATAGATCATCAGACCTTTCTTCCGAAGATGACTTTGCGGGGACTCGAACTGCCAACCTTTCAGTTAGCAGCTCAGTGCTTAGCTGTTTGTGCCACTCACAATAGAATGTTATTCGTCCATAAAGAGAAATGAAATTCTGACACATGCTGCAACATGAATGAACCTTGAAAATATTATGCTGTATGAAGTAAGTCAGACACAAAAGGACAAATATTGTATGATCCCACTTACATGAAATATCTAGAATAGGCAAATGTATAGAGACCAATGTTTATTAGTGGTTACCAGGAGTGGGTGGGAGGGGGAAAGGGGGAGTTATTGCTTAAGGGGTACTGAGTTTCTGATTGGGGTGATGAAAAACTTTTGGAAATAGATGGGGTGATAGCTGCACAACGTGGTGAATGTAATGTCACTGAGTTGTACATTTTAAAATGGATAAAATAACAATTTTTTTACATATATGTTTTTTACCTCAATAAATTTTTTTAAATAAATAGAATTATGACCTTAAAAAAAAAACAGTTAAGGGATTCTGGAAAGAGAGTGTCAGTGGTGGTATATGTATATTTTTTTTTACTCATTCCAAATCCCCTCCCCTCTCTGCCACAAAACCAGACAGAACACCAAAGAACCTGCTCCAGGAAAGAGACTCACAATGAGGAAAAACTGCTGAAAATAGAAACCTAATCGAGCAGAAGAGGGACATTAGAGATAAGGAAAAGAGAAAGCCCAGTTGGAGCAGGAGGAGGACAAGTTAGTAGAGCCAGTAGATCTCAGAAAACCAGCCACCATAGCTTTGTACACTACAGATGAGGGAGCTCCATTAAGGTAGAAAAACTATCCTGACCCACGTATCCTTTAAAAATTTTGTTGTTGTTAGTTGCCTTCCAGTCAGCTCTGACTCATGGCAACCCCATGTATGAGAGAATGAAACATTGCCCGGTCCTGTGCCATCTTCACGATCATTGGTACACTCAAGTCCATTTTTGCAGCCACTGTGTATTTTGAGTGCCTTCCAACCTAGGAGGCTCATCTTCCAGCACTATATTGGACAGTAATCTGTTGTGATTTTCAGAAGTAGATCACCAGGCCTTTCTTCCTAGTCTTAGTCTGGAAGCTCCATTGAAACCTGTCCACCATGGGTGACCCATTGTGGTTGTTATTAAGTGTAGTTGAGTTGGTTCTGAATCATAGTAACCCACGTACAACAGAATGAAACACTGCCTGGTCCTGCGCCATCCTCACAATCATTGCTGTGCTTGAGGTCATTGTTGCGGCCACTGTGTCAATTCATCTCCTTGAGGGTCTTCCTCTTTTTCAGTGACCCTCTACTTTACCAAGCACAGTGCCCTTCTCCAGGGACTGGTCCCTCCTGATAACATGTCCAAAGTACATGAGACGAAGTCCTGCCATCCTTGCTTCTGAGGAACATTCTGGCTGTGCTTCTCCCAAGACAGATGTGTTCATTCCACTTCTGGCAGTCCACTGTATATTTAATATTCTTCACCAACATCTTAATTCAAAGGCATCAATTCTTCAGTCTTCCTTACTCATTGTCCAGCTTTTGCATGCATATGAGGTGATTGAAAATATTATGGCTTGGGTGAGGGGCACCTTAGTCCTCAAAGCGAGATCTTTGCTTTTTAACACTTTAAAGAGGTCTTTTGCAGCAGATCTGCCCAATGTAATACATCGTTTGATTTCTTGACTGCTGCTTCCACGGGTGTTGATTGTGGATCCAAGTACAACGAAATCATTGACAACTTCACTCTTTTCTCCGTTTATCATGATGTTGCTTATTGGTCCAGTTGTGAGGATTTTTGTTTTATGTTGAGGTGTAATCCATACTGAAGGCTGTAGTCTTTGATCTTCATCAGTAAGTGCTTCAAATCTTCTTCACTTTCAGCGAGCAAGGTGTGTCATCTGCATATCAGGTTGTTAATGAGTCTTCCTCCAATCCTGATGCCCTGCTCTTCTTCATACAGTCCCTGAAAGATTACAACCTAGAAAACTCTTTGGGCATTTCTACTCTGTCACATGGGTCGTTATGAACCAGAAATTGACTCAACGGCACCTAACAACCATAACAACTCCCCCCAGTCACCTCTTGCCAGTGATTAGTATGGTATTTGGGATAGGTTTTAGTTACCCAGTACTGTTGTAACAAAAAATACAGCAAGTGGGTGACTTTAAAAGTTCTATTTCTTGACTTGGGTGGCATTTAAGAGTGTTGGCCTTGTAATAATCCATTAAGCTTTATATTTGCTTTACCCAGTTTCCTGTGTCTGTGTTTCTTCCAGTAAAAAAATGCATAAATAAATAAGTAAATACCTAATAAAGAAACAGAAAAGTCTATCTTCCTTTCTACTACACTGAAGTTCTATGGGAACAGTCCTTGAGAGGAGAACTTTCAATATATTTAGTTCATGTTGATGCTTATGTTCTCTTAGCCCAGAGGTGTAAATCCTAATCTTTGATTCAAAAATGACTTGGAAAATTCTAGCAGGACTTATCAAAACTCTACAGAAGCCAGCTGTGTGATATCCATATCTTAGTCTACTATCAAAGGAACATCTCACATCAAATCAGCAAATACCTACCAGGGAGCCTGTTGTGATTCAGGCGGTCTGCCAGGCTCTGTGAAGGAGGCAAAATATAAAGCATTAAAGTATTTGCAAATGTGGACAAAGCTCACAAGAACTGCGCGGGCTGAGGAGAGATTTGTGGGATGATGACGTTCAGAAGGATTTGCAGGCCTGGTAGGAAGAGATACTCCACAGGTGTACCTCCTTTCTTGCAAAAGATATGTTCCTGAAGAGTTCTGTGGTGATTAAAATTTTATAAATTTAATTATATTTTCTCATTGACTTACATTATAATCAGAGAGTGGCTTTATCTACATTTTGGATTAATCTTCAACTGGCGGTGGCTCCCAACAGTTTAAGTTTTTCTGCTTCTCTGTCAAGTAGTTAAGAGTTTATAAACAAACATTTAAAGGCACTATATAAAGGAACCCTTGAGTGAATCCTTTGGGACAACAAAGGATTCTTTGGTAACATTAATAATCATCAGATGAGAGGCTGATCAAGGTTTCTTAAAGAAAAACATACCTGTACACAAGACTCCAATGTCCTTTGATACAATGTTCTTTCATTCTAATTATCTTTTACCTAAGAATCAGAATCTATTTTATGCATGTTTAGGACAACATCTTACATTCTAGATCTTGCCATTTTTTTTTCCAATAGCATCTGGAAGAGATTTTTGTCCAGAGACTATTGGGAAACACTACTAAATGTACCATATTACTGAGTTATGTGATAAAATAGGAACTTGGCTTGCATACCTCTGTTAAAAATCATACAATCAAAACAAAATGCTACTAAAGCCAGGAGATAAGTAGTTTGAAATGACCAGCCCACCAGTTGGATTCTTTAGAAGGTGCTTACACTGCTCACTTTAGAACTGTTTCTCGAAGAAATCTCAAGTAAGTTTTTGGAAAGCTGTCACCAAGGATGGAGCTCATTGGCCCCACCTTTCCCAATGGCATCACCACATCTTTCCCTGCCCCTCCACACTGTCCACCATACCTCCTTCTCACCACCCTGTTACCTCCATCAATATCTGATTCTTACTCAGCCTTCCTGATAACTTCTCCTGAATGAGCCAAAAAAAAAAAAGAAGATGATATTCTCAGTGCCAACAGCATGAAAGCCCATCACACTTCATGTTGGCCAGGTCGCACTTGGGTCAAGAACATGGCAAGAGATTCCCAGGCTGCTACAGAATGGAAAAACTCTAGGGCTGCTAATGCTTCTCTGGTTGGCTTAGGGGGTTGCTCTCATACTTCCTCTTGGCTGGGATTTGTGGACCGTTTTTAATATAATAGCTAACCCTGCTGGTTGCACATACACAAAGGGATCTGATTAATGATTTATGATAGGTTTCATTCTGACTAGCTTTGTTATTTCTGATTAAAGATCCAATTTATGTTGGAGTAAATGGGTAAGGGAAATGGTTCACTTTTTTTTGTCTTTGATGACAAGAATATAACTTATAATTGGTTTCTTTAAAAAATATACTGGAAATAAAAAAATGGAACATAGCACAGAAAAATAAATCAAAAGTCAGTTTTATTGTAGAAGGGAAAATGATGTTCTTGCCCAATCAATTACTTTTCATGACTTATGGAACTGCTTCTCAAAGGATAGACGCTGCCTTCCAAACTATGCTCAGGAAGCTTCATCCATAAGGCATTTATCTGAACGTAGTGATGTGGCCTCATAGTTATAGCTCTGGAGTACCTACGGAATTCTGCATCTTTTGACAAGCATTTCACTACAGCCTTTGTAATAGAATTCTAAGATGACCCCCAATGACACACATCCCTGTATAATCCCCTCTATTTATGTGTGAACAGGACCTATAATTTGCTTCTAATAGGATATGATAGAGGTGAAGGAATTGTGCAGGTATAATTAAAGTGCCTATGCAGTTTACTTTACATCAATCAAAGGAGATGATACTGGGTGGGCCTGACCTAATCAGGTGAGCCCTTTAAAAAAGGGTCTAGAACTCCAAGATTTGAAGCAGTAGAGACTCTCTCTCTCTCTCCACTGCTTACTTTGAAGAAGCAAGCTACCATGAATTCTACCCCTACAAGAAAATGAATTCTGTCGACAATCATGTGAGCTTGGAAGTGGACCCTTCCCTAATAGAGCTTCCAGATGAGAACTCAGACTGGCCAACACCTTGATTTCAGCCCTGTTGTACCCAAAGCAGAGAACTCAGCCCAGACTTCTGACCTACAGAAACTGTGAGATAATAAATGGGTTTAGTTTTAAGCCTCTAACTTTCTGGTAATTTGTTACATAGCAATAGAAAACTAATACAGTCATGAAGAACCAACAATTCTGCTAAACTTAATTTAGCCTTCTGCCAAATGGATCCCTAGCTCATGAGAGCATCAGTGATCAGAGAAACAAAGAAATAAGAGCATCTCAAAATTAGAACAAGTGCTTCTGCTTTCACTCACCCCTATCTCCCATTTTGTGTCTGAGAGAAAAATACCTAGAAAGGGAGACCTGATGTATGTTTCAGAAATGTTTCCCCTGCCCCAGCATTGTTGGCTAACTATAGACCACTATTCTGTGTATATCATTTCCTTGCATAGGGCTCACGTATACAGCTCCTAAGTGCAAAGAGATGTTGTTGTTGTTGTTGGGTGCCATCAAGTCTATTTTTTACTCACGGTGACCCCATGTAACAGAGCAAAACTGCCCCATAGGGTTTTCTAGGCTGTAATCTTTATGGGAGTAGACCACCAAGTCTTACTCCTGTGGAGTCACTGGGTGGGTTTGAACAACCAACCTTTCAGCTAGCAGCCAAGTGGTTAACCGTTGCGCCACCAGGGCTCCCTGCAGAGATAGAGAAACCAAATACCAGTTATGAGTGCCAGACTGAAATGCATGCCACTGTGAAAATCAACCTCCAAGGGCAAAAACTAAACCAGAAACAGCAATGGAAGCAGCAAAGCAACTATTGCCAATAGTGTCCATGGCTGAAACGAAGCAGCTTAACAGAAAAGAAAGAGGCAGAAAAACTGCCCTGGCTTCTACCAGGTACTTAGGAATTGTCTATAGATGGATAGATGGGTGAATGAATAAATGAATGAATGAGAATTAAAAGAAAAAGGTTTGTTACTGAAAAAGAGCAAGAAGTGAAAAGAAAATGTAAGAGCAATGAAAAAGCAAGGACAATGGATAGTGTCACAGAAATTCTTAATGGAAGCAAAAAAAAAAAGAGCAAGTCATTAGAGTTGACATAGTCATACAGCAGTGGTTCTCAAAGTGTGGTCCTTGGGTTAGCAGCATCTGCATCACTTGTGAACTTGTTAAAAATGCAAATTCTTGGGCCCAATCCCAGACCGATTGAATCAGAGACTCTGGAAGCAGGCCCAGCAATCTGTGTTTAAACAAGCCCTCCAGGGATTCTGATGCGTGCTCAGTGTAAGAACTACCGCCCTAGAGAAGTGAAGGAATTTAGTGGGAACCATTAAAAAAAAAAAAAAAAAAAGCCCAGGGATCTTAACCCTAGCTGCGTATTTGGGAACCTCTGATGTTCAGGGTGAAGTAGTGTGGGAGGACATCATTCAAGATTGCTACAGAAATGACCTCTAAAGAGGGTTTGACTCTTCCTGGTGTGGTGTTCTGCGGCCTCCAAAGAATTCACACATATATTCTCAGCTGTCAGCACTGCTATGCTTTTGCACAGGGCAGGGAAATTGCTTTTATTTCAGCAGCACAGGAAAAATAATCAACAGCCAGTCCTTTTTGCCAGTTCCTGCTCACCCTCCGAGCTGGCTTAGTACAAACAGCCCTTTCCTTTTCTGCCTTCAGTATATGGGGTATCCATATATGGGGAGACAATGAGGAGGAAAGGCTGTACTTTTTTCTACCCACAGGGTAGCAGCCACCACACAGGGTCTGTGGCACACTTGGCCCCCAGACCTCCCTCAGGCCCCAGCATACACAGGCATGTGCTTGAAGAGGTCTAGACATCCCGTCAACAACTTTAAACCCCACAGCCCCTCAGCTACTCTCCTGAGACCATCTTCTTCTGAACCTGGACTGTGAACAAGGGTCTCCAGTGGGAGAAGAAAGGAAGCACTGTGTCAAATCCATTGATGAGGGACAATAAAAGGCTTTCAACTAATCTGTCTAGCTAACCTAAATCCACGTGGGTCAGTGGGTGGGGGGAAATGCTCTAGAAAGGATAAGTCTCAAGATAGAAACCATAGAGCTTTAAACTGTCTGAGAACACCACAGAATCTGTGTACCTGTATGCAAATTCTAACTGGATTCTCTCCCAGTTCCATACATGTGCCCGGGGCCTTTGCTTCACCAGTACCTCGTGGTTTATATTACACTGATGGTAAGTAAGAACAAGTAATACTGCCTCATCACAGAGCCTCAGAAGGCACTATATAATAGATGACAATGGTAACCTGATTTGCCACCGAAAATTTAAGTTTTCTGGAAAGTTCAACCAAGCATGCCTATAAAAAGGCTGGAAGAATCTCTAAGCATTTCGGAATCTGTAAGCACGTTGCCTCAACAAGAATGCCCAAGAGCAGCCAAGGGGTGAATGTCAGGACAGGGAAAGGAGATAGGGCAGGTGGAGTATCAGGTCTTGCATTTTTCAGGACCAGGAACAGACAATTTCTCAGGCTGGGGACCACTATCAAGAGCTGTGGTTCTCAACTAGGGGCAAATTTGCCCCCCAGAGCACATTTGGTAATGTTTGGAGATATTTTTTGGCTGTCATAACTGGGGGAGGGGGTGTTAGTGGCATCTAGTGGGTAGAGGCCAGGGATGCTGCTAAACATCCTACAACGCACGGCATTGAATCATCCAGCCTAAAATATAGTGCCAAGTTAAGAAACCCTACTCCAGAGAAATGACTCCTCAATAAACAGTGGAGGAAGAAAACACTGATGCATTTTTTCCCCTAAAGGTCCAGATTCTACCCACAGTTTGCATTAGAATCCTAGAAGAACACAGTTGTTCTCCTCAAGGAGACAGACAGGTAGATTAATCCTGATAGATTATCTTGTCCACCCCCTGCTTTCAGGAAACTCAATGTCCAAATCACCCAGGACAAATAATATCTAGTTACTTCTCAAATATTTTTAGGAGTAAGAACACCACAGCCTCCCTGTAGGAACTTGTTCCAATGTTTGTCTTCTTAATGGACAAAATGTTAGGTTTAATAATTTGAAATTACCAATATTTGACCAATTTTAGCCTTCAAAAATGGCAATTTCATGTGGTTCAACCTAATATCATTCCCTTCAACAAAAATGTATCCTACTTTTAGAAGCCATTTTATTCTGTTGACTCTTCAGTAAGCACCCAAACAATGGTTTTTGGTGACAATGAAACCTGATTGTCAAACTGCTGTGTGACAGATACGTCCCCTCCCCGCCCCCACTCCCCACCCACATCCCTCACACCCAATCTTTGTTGGCTCTTTTTTTAGAAACATTATTCTGTTTTTCCCCAGGTCAATTGTTATCTCTTTTTTTTTTTTTTTTTTTTTTGCATCTTCAACTGTAATTTCATTTTACCCTGTGGGAAGGAACTGAGACAAAGTTGTTATACCATTATATACACAGGATCTTAGTACCTCACCGGGCATAAAAGAAAAGCCCAGAAGATCTAGCTGTCTGGGGTCTTATTTTCATATACAGTGTGGCTTATTCAATGTAGTTCTTATGTTATATGGAGCCCCGGTGGCGCAGTGGTTAAGCGCCCAGCTGCCAACTGAAAGGTCAGCGGTTCGAACCCACCGGTCACTTCACAGGAGAAATATGCGGCAGTCTGTTTCTGTAAAGATTTACAGCCTTGGAAATCCTATGGGCTACTTCTACTCTGTCCTATAGGGTCCTATGAGTCAAATTCGACTTGACAGCAACAGGTTTTATGTTATATAGTGTACATCCATTTAAATAACGTGACTTCGAAGAGCTGTTGTATATTTAAAAGGAGAGGAAACTCACATTTATTAAATGGCTGTGATGTGCCAAGCAGTGTGCTACATGCTTTCACATATATTATCACATTTAATCTCTAAAATAAGACTGTGAGGAAGGTATTGTTATCCTATTTCACAGATGATAAATTTGATGCAACACAATAAGGTTAATAATTGGCCCTCAGTGTCAGGATTTGCACCTATGTCTGCCAAACTCCAATGCCCACACTTTTACCCTTACCCTAAGCAGACTGAAATAAAGTTCTACAGAGATTTCAAAGTGACCATTTGAGAGGTATATCACATTGTTAGTGGTGAATGTACCTGTCCCATTGTCTCTACCCTTTACCATAGTGGAGTGTGCACTTACCAAAAGAACACAAAATTGTTTCACGGTATATACGATCTCTTAAGATATCAGCATCCTCTTCTTTCCTCATTTCAGGGTTAAAAAGAAAAAAAAACACAACAGCCAATAAAAACTGCCTGTGAGCTTTTTGTTTAAAAGAGTCTTCCTACATCCATTTTCAACTGAAAACATTCTTCATAGCTTTTCATTCAGCTCTTTCATGTTGCTGTTTTGAGGTGCCCTCTGACTCGTAGTGACCCTACATACAACAGAACAAAACACTGCCCCATCCTGCGCCATCCTCACAATTGTTGTTACGCTTGAGCGCATCTTTGCAGACACTGTGTCAATCTCTCTCGTTGAGGGTCTTCCTCTTTTTTGCTGACCCTCTACTTTACTAAGCATGATGTCCTTTCACTGATGAAAGATGAAATCATATTTATTCTTGTCTTCCAAAAACACTGCTTAATGTACTTAAAATTCCCTTCATGGTAGATGTGAAAAAAGAAGAAAAGGCAGCGGCAGCAGTTCTGAGCAGGTGGAGGGGTGAGCTGTGGCCACCTTGTGGCTAATTGCTGAAGGGAGCACTGACCGACACTGACAAGCAACCGGAGTGCTCCTCTGACTACAGAAGAGGCAAAGGTAGCGTGACCCACCCTTCAGCCCCTGGCAGCTGCAAACTTGCTTCTTCTTCCTATTTCTGAGTGCAGTAAATGGGCATTTATCAAGCAGAGCCATGCTCTCCATAATGGGAGACAGACAAGTAGCAAGGCTTCATAAAGTTCTTCTACAGCCATTACCTTTTAAAAGTTTCATAATGTAGGATGTTAGATGCCATCTCAAAGGGGCATTTAAAAGGAAATTACGTTTTCTTCTCATGACTGCTAAGGGCATAAATTCTGTTTGTCACTGGGTGCTACTTTTCTTTTTTCTAGAATAGCTGACCATGATCTGGAATAAGAATATATTGCATACAAATGTGCAATACAGTCATCCTAAAATGAATTCATTTGCTTCTGAGTGTCAGAGACAGAATCAGTGTGCCTTTGTGGAAAGGTCATTGGTTGGGGGAAATAGAGAATCTGGCTTCTACCAAATAATCCACTGCTAACTAGCTACGTGGAGCCCTGGTTGTGCAGTGGTTGAGTGTTTGGCTGCTAACCAAAAGGTCAGCAGTTCAAATCCACCAGCTGCTCTTTGGAAACCCTATGGGGTAGTTCTACTCTGTCCTATAGGGTCACTATCTATTAATATTTTGGAGTCCTTGGGGTGGTCGTCTATTAACCAAAAGGTCGGCAGTTCAAATCCACCAGTCGCTCCTTGGAAACCCTATGGGGCAGTTCTACTCTGTCCTATAGGGTCGCTATGAGTCAGAATCGACTCGACAGCAATGGATTTTGGTTACTAGCTATGTGAATTTAACTTGCTCACTCTCAGTCCTCTTTATCTGTAAAAGAAGGGATTATAAAATCAGTAGGTCTTCACATATTTTTGGCAATTAGAGTGGGGTCTTTCAAAATAACTATTATCCAGAACCTTAATATGCCAAAGTGATCAAAAGGCAGCTGCTCTGGCTAAGTCCAGACAGGCACACTGAACGATTAGAGAGCAATTTAATTCTCTACGTTACGTGCCTCTGCTCAAAATACAAGAGAAGGTCCTTTGAAGAGCAGTAGATAACTCACTCTTACAAAGTACTTGTGGCCCAGGCAGAATCCCTGATGATTTCCTCCAGCAGCCATCACCATTTGCCTTATGCTGGCCACTGCAGGACGTGGCAACTGGATACCAGGTTAAGGCCTGATCCATCTGTGTTGATCTCCACTCAGAACTGTGCCTATGAAGAGGTTTCCTCTGAACTCAGTGTTTTCCTTACTCAACTGCCAACCGCTGGCTTTATTAAATGGCTATTTCCCTGCCCGAATGATAAAATATGCTTGCATTTGCCCTTTAGCCCTGTGATGGTTAATGTTATGTGTCAACTTGGCTAGTCTGTGATTCGCAGTGGTTGTGGCATTGGGACAGTTGCTCTTCCTTAATGTAATATAATGTAAATAGCTCCCATTCTGTGATCTGACGTGATCAGCCTATTAGTTGAAAGGGGAGTTTTCTTGGGGGTGTGGCCTTCTTCCAGTATATAAATGGATGTTCTGACAAAGCTCTCTCTTCCCCTCCCCCCACCCTGCCTAAGGACCCTGCACTCTTCTCGTAATCCAACCTCTGGGGTTCTTGGGATGTAAGCCTGCAGTAGGACATAAGCCTGCAGAAGTCTCTAGCCTGCTGGAGGCAAGGTCAAGACAGCGCAGTAGTCAGATGGCTTCCTATGTCCTTCTTACAACAAAGACCTGAAAACACAAGTGAATTGATTGTATATGAATATCTAAGAGCCCTGAACAAGGAAAAGTTGAGGAATTGGACTGCGTGATGAGGGGAGAGAGTGATGGTTTGGAAGCAGTGAGGAGTTGCCTGACCTGAACTGGCAGGAGCTGCAGTCCTTCAGCCCGGATCAGCTTAGGGTGCACAGTGAGGCTGGCAAACAGCTGTGTGCGCTTGCTCACTTGGGAAGCACTTTCCACATCGAGAGAGATCTGGCAGCAGAGAGTCTATTTGGACACTCCGAATCAGTGAAAATCAGCACTCAAGTGGCTAAAGATAAGTACTTATGTGTGGTCTACAGCGGGGATTTAAAAAAAAACATTTGGGAAAAACCTCTCTCCCATCTACCTCTTCCCTCCCTGCTCCGCACCAGGTCCCAGCCTGCTACAGAGATCTGTGAGTCCCCTGGGCCGGAAGTAGATCCCATAAGGCACACTAACCCATTCTTCTGGCCTTGGAGAGGAAACAAATTAAAAAAACATGGAAAAAATAAACTACTGGCTCCCCTAAGCCAGTATCTCAGGGTTGGCAAAGCTCCTTTGCCTAGGGACAGGTATAAGGGGTGCGCAGACTTTGACTGCCTTCCACCACTGCATAGACTTGTGTGGGACCATCTCAACAGTGTACAACAGGGTAAATACCTGAAGTCTAACTTCAACTGTTTCAGCTGTGAAGTGGCAGGTTTGTGACATCTGACACTGCTCTGCCCTTTAAGCAGGCAACTTACCTGTCCACATCAGGGACTGGAGGACTGGTGGCTCCACCCACGCCACCTAGCCACCTGCTACAGGGGTCCAAGAATAAGTGGTGCCACCCAGTCCTTAGAGCCAACAGAGTAGGGTGCTCATAGTCTGGCTGCAAAACTCACCTACCTACTCGCTCTAGGGAAGAGGGACACCCTTTCCTTTCAGACATTCAGGGGCAGCCGTCAGCCCCCTGCCTTGCTCAGCACATGACCCCTTACTGCAGCCAGATACATGTGCCTACACCAATTACCCATGCCTCTCTAAGACTGTAGGTGAGAGCCTGCACCACACACCTGGTGACCAACTGCCTGGACACCTGAGCTAAATCCATACAGGAAAATTTAATGGACTCCTGGGAACACTTACTTAGTAACAGAACTAACTACCTGGTGACAGGATGTTAGAGCTTCAAAGGCACCGACAATCAAACTAGCACACACGAGCAGACTATTTGTGCACTAAAAACAAAACAAAACAAGAAGCTAGGACACAATAAACAAATATAAAATAAAATTATAATAACTTATTGAAGGCTCAGAGACAACGGTCAATGTCAAATCACATAAAAAGGCAGACTATGATGGCTTCAGCAAGCTCCCAAAACAAAGAATCAATAAATTCTCTGGAGGAAGAGAACTTCTTGGAATTACCAGAGGCAGAATACAAAAGATTAATATACACAACTCTTCAAGAAATTAGGAAGTAAATTCGTCGAAACGTAGAGGAAACCCAAGAACATACAGACAAAGCAGTAGCGGAACGTAAAAAGGTTATTCAAGAGCATAATGACAAATTTAATAGGCTGTAAGAATCCATAGAGAGACAACAATAAGAAATCCAGAAGATCAACAATAAAATTTCAGAATTAGACAATTCAATAGAAAGTCACAGGAGCAGAATTGAGGCAGAAGAACTCAGAATTAGTGGCACTGAAGATAAAGCACTTGACACCAACTTACTCGAGAAAAAACCATATAAAAGAATTTCAAAAAATGAAGAAACTCTAAGAGTTATGTGGGACTCTATCAAGAGAAATAACCTACGAGTGATTGAAGTACTAGAACAGGGAGGGATAACAGAAAATACAGAGAGAATCGTTGAAGATTTCTTGACAGAAAACTTCCCTGATATCATGAAAGATGAGAAGATATCTACCCAAGATACTCATCAAACCCCACGTAAGGTAGATCCCAAAACAAAGTCACCAAGCTATATTATAATCAAACCTGCCAAAACCAAAGATAAAGAGAGAATTTTAAGGGTGGCTAGGGATAAAAGAAAAGTCATCTACAAAGGAGAGTCAATAAGAATAAGCTCGAACTACTCAGCAGAAACCATGCAGGCAAGAAGGCAATGGGATGACATATATAAAGCCTTGAAGGAAAAAAATTGCCAGCCAAGAATTATATGTCCAGCAAAATTCTCTCTCAAATATGATGGCGAAATTAGGCATTTCTACATAAACAAAAGTTTAGGGAATTTGCAAAAACCAAACCAAAATGACAAGAAATAATAAAGGGAGTCCTCCAGTTAGAAAATCAATAACATCAGATAACAACGCAAGACTAGAGCATAGGACAGAACAACCAGATAGCAACTCAGATAGGGAAGTCACAAAAATACATCAAAGCTAAAACACAGAAAATAGGGAAACAGAGATAACAATATGTAAAAGATGAAAACATTAAAACAAAAAAGAGGGACTTAAAAAATGTAGACATAGATTTTTCATGTGGAGAGGAAGTCAAGGTGATATAAAGAAACAAAAGACTGGTATAAACTTAGAAAAATGGGGTAAATATTAAGGTAACCATAAATGAAACTAACAATCCTAGAAGTCAAAATAAAAAAAAAAAACTAGAAAAATATAAAGACTCAGCTAACACAAAATGAACAGCAATGAAAAAGATAAAAAGAAAATACATAAAGAAAAACGACTCAGCACAGAAGATTAAATGGAACAAAGAAACTGTGAACAATGTACAAAAAAAGACATCAAAATGGCAGCACTAAATTCATACCTATCAATAATTGCGCTGAATGCAACTGGGCTAAATGCATCAATAAAGAGACAGAGAGTGGCCAACTGGATAAAAAACCATGATCCATCTATATGCTGCCTACAAGAGACACACCTTAGACTTAAAGACACAAACAAACTAAAGCTCAAAGGATGGAAAAAAAAATATCAAGCAAACAATACTCAAAAAAGAGCAAGGGTGGCAATATTAATCTCTGACAAAATAGACTTTAAAGTAAAATCCACCACAAAGGATAAGGAAGGACATTATAAGGAGGACATAACTATAATAAATATTTACGCACCCAACGACAGGGCTCCAAATTACATAAAACAAACTCTAACAGCACTGAAAAGAGAGATAGACAGCTCCACAATAATAGTAGGAGACTTCAACACACCACTTTCGATGCAGGACAGAACATCCAGAAAGAAGCTCAATAAAGACACAGAAGATTTAAATGCCACGATCAACAAACTTGATCTCACAGACATATACAGAACACTCCACCAAACAGCAGCCAAGTATACTTTCTTTTCCAACACACATGGAACATTCTCCAGAGTAGACCACATATTAGGCCATAAAGCAAGCCTTATCAGAATCCAAAGCATCAAAATATTACAAAGCATCTTTTCTGACCATAAAGCCATAAAAGTAGAAATCAACAATATAAAAAGCAAGGGAAAAAAATCAAACACATGGAAACTGAACAACACCTCACTCAAAAACTACTGGGTTACAGAAGAAATTAAGTATGGAATAAAGAAATTCATAGAATCAAACAAGAATGAAAACACATCCTACCAGAACCTTTGGGATACAGCAAAAGCAGTGCTCAGAGGTCAGTTTATAGCAATAAATGCACACATCCAAAAAGAAGAAAGGGCCATAATCAAAACATTAACCCTACAACTGGAACAAGTAGAAAGAGAGCAGCAAAAGAAGCCCTCAGTACCCAGAAGAAAGGAAATAATAAGAATTAGAGAAGAATTAAATGAAATAGAGAATAGAAAAACAATTGAAAGAATTAACAAGACCAAAAGCTGGTTCTTTGAAAAGATCAACCAAATTGATAAACCACTGGCCAAACTGACAAAAGAAAAACAGGAGAGGAAGCAGATAACCCATATAAGAAATGAGACGGGTGATACCACAACAGACCCAAATGAAATTAAAAGAATCATAACAGAATACTATGAAAAATTCCACTCTAACAAATTTGAAAACTTAGAGGAAATGGACAAATTTCTAGAAACTCACTACCTACCTAAACTATCACAAACAGAGGTATAATAACTAAATAAACCCATAACAAAAGAAGAGATTGAAAAGGTAATTAAATAACTCCCAAAAAAAAAAGTCCTGGCCCGGATAGCTTCACTGGAGAATTCTACCAAACTTTCAGAGAAGAGTTAACACCACTACTGCTAAAGGTACTTCAGAGCATAGAAAAGGATGGAATACTCCCAAACTCATTCTGTGAAGCTAGCATAACCATGATGCCAGGTAAAGACACCACAGAAAAGAAAATTACAGACCAATATCCTTCATGAACATTGATGCAAAAATCCTCAACAAAATTCTAGCCAATAGAATTCAGCAACTTATCAAAAAAATAATTCACCATGATCAAGTGGGATTTATACCAGGTATGCAGGGATGGTTCAACATTAGAAAAACAATCAATGTAATCCATCACATAAATAAAACAAAAGACAAGAACCACATGATCTTATAAATCGATGCAGAAAAGGCATTTGACAAAGTCCAACACCCATTCATGATAAAAACTCTCAACAAAATAGGAAGAGAAGGGAAATTCCTCAATATAATTAAGGGCATTTGTACAAAGCCAACAGCCAACATCATCCTAAATGGAGAGGCTTTGAAAGAATTCCCCTTGAGAACGGGAAACAGACAAGGATGCCCTTTATCTCCACTCTTATTCAACATTGTGCTGGAGGTCCTAGCCAGAGCAATTAGGCTAGAAAAATAAATAAAGGACATCCAAATTGGTTGGGAAGAAGTCAAAGATGATATGATCTTATACACCGAAAACCCCCCAAAGAATCCACAAGAAAACTACTGGAACTAACAAGATTTCAGCAAAGTTTCAGGATACAAGATAAACATGCAAAAATCAGTGGATTCCTTTACACCGACAAAGAGAACCTCAAAGAGGAAATCACCAAATCAATACCATTAACAATACCCCAAAGAAGATAAAATAATTAGGAATAAATCTAACCAGAAATGTAAAAGATCTATACAATGAAAACTACAAGACACTACTGCAAGAAACCAAAAGAGATCTGCATAAGTGGAAAAACATACCTTGCTCATGGATAGGTAGGCTCAACATTGTGAAAATGTCAATTCTACCCAAAGCGATCTACAGATACAATGCAATCCCAATCCAAATTCCACCGGCATTTTTTAATGAGATTCAGAAACAAATCACCAACTTCATATGGAAAGGGAAGAGGCCCCGAATAAGTAAAGCATTACTCAAGAAGAAGAACAAAGTGGGAGGCCTCACACTACCTGATTTTAGAACCTATTATACCACCACGGTAGTCAAAACAGCCTGGTACTGGTACAACAACAGATACATAGACCGATGGAACAGAGTTGAGACTCTAGACATAAATTCATCCATCTGTGAGCAGTTGATATTTGATAAAGGCCCAAAGTCCATTAATTGGGGAAAAGACAGTCTCTTTAACAAATGGTGCTGGCATAACTGGATATCCATCTGCAAAAAACTGAAACAAGACCCATACCTCACACCATGCACAAAAACTAACTCAAAATGGATCACAGTAAAAATCAAACACTTATGCACATCCAAAGACTTCACCAAAAGTGTTAAAAGATAACCTACAGACTTAGAAAAAATTTTTGGCTATGACAAATCCAGTCAGCGTCTAATCTCTAAAATCTACAAGATAAACTGCAAAACCTCAACAACAAAAAGACAAATAACCCAATTAAAAAATGGGTAAAGGATATGAACAGGCACTTTGCCAAAGAGGATATTCAGGCGGCTAACAGACACATGAAGAAATGCTCATGATCATCAGTCACTAGAGAAATGCTGATCAAAATTACAATGAGATATCATCTCACCCCAACAAGGCTAGCATTAATCCAAAAAACACAAAATAATACATGTCAGAGAGGTTGTGGAGAGACTGGAACACTTATATACTGTTGGTGGGAATGTAAAATGGTACAGCCACTTTGGAAACCAATTTGGCGCTTCCTTTAAAAGCTAGAAATAGAAGTACCATACGATCCAGCTATCCCGCTCCTTGGAACATATCCTAGAGAAATAAGAGCTGTCACATGAACAGATATATGCACGCCCATGTTCACTGCAGCACTGTTCACAATAGCAAAAATATGGAAACAACCTAGGTGCCCATCAACGGACAAATGGATAAACAAATTATGGTATATCCACACGGTGGAATACTACACAATGATAAAGAACAATGTTGAAGCCGTGCAACATAACATAGAGGAAGCTGAAAGTCAGTATGCTGAATGAATTTAGTCAGTCACAGAAGGACAAATATTGTATAAGACCACCATTATAAGAACTCAAGAAAATGTTTAAACACAGAAGAAAACATTCTTTGATGGTTATGAGGGTGGGGAGGGAGGGGGCAGGTTATTTACTAACTAGATACTAGATAAGAATTATCTTAGGTGAAGAGAAGGACAGCGCACACTACAGGGGAAGTCAGTACAACTGGACTGAACCAAAGCTAAGAATTTTCCCAAACACAATCAAACACTTTGAGGCTCAGAGTAGCAGGGGCAGGGGTCTGGGGACCATGCTTTCAGGGGACATCTAGGTCAACTGGCATAACAAAGCTTGTTAAGAAAATGTTCTACATCCTACCTTGGTGAGTGGCATCTGGGGTGTTAAAAGCTTGCAAGCGGCTATCTAAGATGCATCTATTGGTCCCAACCACCTGGAGTAAAGGAGAATGAAGAACACCAAAGACACAAGGAAAGTATTAGCCCAAGAGACAGAAAGGGCCACCTAAACAAGTGACTTCATCAGCCTGAGACCAGAAGAACTGGATCGTGCCTGGGTACCACCAATGACTGCCCTGACAGGGAACACAAGAGAGAGTCCCTGATGGACCAGGAGAAAGGTGGGGTGCAGAACTCAAATTCTAGTAAAAAGACCAGACTTAATGGTCTGACTGAGACTGGAAGAACCCTGGAAAGCACGGCCCCCGGATTCTCTATCAGCCCAGAACTAAAACAATTTCTGAGGCCAACTCTTCAGACAAAGATTAGACTGGACTGTGGGATATAAAATGATACTCGTGAAGAGTGTGCTCCTTAGCTTAAGTAGATACATGAGACTAAATGGGCAGCTTCTGTCCAGAGGTGAGATGAGAGGGCAGAGAGGGTTAGGAGCTGGTTGAATGGACACGGGGAATCAGGGGTGGAAAGGAGGAGTGTGCTGTCACAGTATGGGGAGAGCAATTAGAGTCACATAACAGTGTATGCATAAATTTTTGTATGGGATAAAATATATTTAAAAAAAGAAGTCTCCAGCCTGCTGCCTGACCTTCAGATTTTGGGTTTGCCAGCCCCTGAAATCCCATGAGCAAGCAAAGACCTCCAGCCTGCTACTTGACCCACAAATTTGGGACTTGCCAGCCCCCATAATTGTATTAACCATTTTCTTGAAATAAATCTCTCTACATATATTTATATATACGTTTCACTGGTTTTGCTCCTCTAGAGAACCTAGACTAAGACAAGCTCCAAACCAGTTGCCATGGAGTTGATCCTGACTCATGGCAACTCCAATACCTAATTATTGAGTGATCTAAGGTGAGGTAAATTATATTATTTCGATGGACTGTGAGACCCCAACAAAACAAAACAAAACCTATTGCCGTTGAGTCAATTCTGACTTATTGCAACCCTATAGGACAGAGTAGAACTGCCTTATCATAGGGTTCCCAAGGAGCAGCTGGTGGATTCAAACTGCCAGCCTTTTTGGTTAGCAGTTGTACCTCTTAACCACTGCACCACTAGGGCTCTGTGAGACCCCAAAAGAGGACTTAATTTGTAAACAAAATCATGGAAATTAGTAAAATTCATTAATTTAGAAAGATCTGCCACTGAAATAAATTAAAAGTACTTTCTAAAAAATTACCATTAATTCATTTAATAATTAATTCAAACAATTTTTATTGCACATTGACTATAGTCCATGCACTGTGCTAGATGCCAAGGATAGCATGAAGAGATGTTATTCCTGTCTTCCAGTCACTGAGTCCCCCACCACCACTCATGTAAAGAAGTGAAACACAGCACGATAAGCATCACAATTGAGGTGATTAAGGTGCACTGGGGTTTCAAATGGGAGTCCCTAATTCAGGCTGGAAAGGTTGAGAGGAGTGCCTCCTGAGTTAGTTCTTCCCATTTCCTTCTTACTTGCATAGTTTCTGCCTAATAATCAGAGCTTAGTTTTATCATTTCCCCTTCATATGTGACTTTTCATTTTTCTCAAGCTGCTCTCAGGATTCTTTGTCTTTGGTTTTAGCAAGTGTGATTACGATATGTCTTGGTGATTTTCTTTTGGGGTCTATTGTATATGGAGTTTGTTGAGCTTCTTGGATGGTCAGCTTTTCATCTTTCATGATATTAGGGAAGTTTTCTGTCTATACATCTTCAATGATCCTCTCTGTGTTTTCCGTTTTCTCCCCATTCTGGAACTCTGATCATATGCAAATTTTTGCTTTTGATTGTATCCCACATCGTTCTCAGGGTTTCTTCATTTTTCTTCATTCTTTTCTCTGATTTTTCCTCAAACAATGTGGTATCCAAGGATTTGTCTTCAGTTTTGCTGATTCTGTCTTCTGTTGTTTCAAATTTGCTCCTAAAACCTTCTACTGCACGGTCCACTTCTGAAATTTTGTTGTTTATCTTTTGGATTTCTAATTGCTGTTTTTGTATGATTTCTAGTTGTTTGACATTTTGTTCCTGTATTATTTTTCTGAATTCTTCTACTGCTTTTTCTGTGTTTTCCCTCATTTAGTCTGTATTTTGCCTGATTTTGTCTATTTTTTCCTTATTTTTGTCTGTGTTTTCCTTCAACTCTTGGAGAGCCCTGAATATTAGAGTTTTGAATTCCCAATCAGGTAGTTCCAGTGCCTTTTCTTCTACTGGAAGGTCATCTGGTGTTTTAGTTTGGTCACTTTCTGGAGCCATCCTGTTCTATTTTTTTAAGTGTTTTGATATTGTCTGCTGTCTTCAGGACATTCAGGAGTTATTTTCTTCGTTTATTGATTGTAGATTTGTTTCATCCTGCTTTTTGTTTTATTTGGTTATGTCTGGGCAGAAGGGCTGGGTGTGCTTTGTTGCTTGCTAGTCTGTGGGCATGATACATCTTACCACCTTGACCAGGTGGGCTGGGCCAGTCTCTCAGCTATGGCACAGCGGGCAGGTCCATCAGGGGGGAAGGGGATGGGTCATTTTCGGCATGTACTGGGGCCAACAGGGCAGAGGTGGGGGCAGTGCAGGGAAGGGTCCAGTAGTCCATGCTGGTGCCACTTAGGGGGCGGTGCTCAATGCGTGGTGCAGATAGGCAGGAGGGAAAGGAGAGGATGTGACGTGTGGAACTAAGTGGGAGAGAGAAAGAAGAGAGAGAAACAGAAGCAAAAAAATGAAAAAAGTAAATAAAATGGTGATGCAGTAGGATTCAGCAGGTGAGGGTGGCAAAGACCTGGCGAGGCTGTGTGCCAGTGTGGCTCAGCCTATCGACAAGGGGAGTGGGTAGTGCACAGGGCTAGGTGGGCAGAAGAAAGGAAGGGAAAGAGAAAGAAACAACAAAAATAAATATGGTGCTGAGGGAGCTGGCCTGTGGAGGTGGTACAGCCCTAGGTAGGCTGTGTACCAGAGGCTCTCTAGCCAAGCAGTACAGCACAACCCGTCGAGAAGGATGGAGTGGAACATGGTGCTAGGTGGGTGGGAGAAAGGAAAGAAAAACAGGGAGAGAGAGAGAGAGAAGAAACAACAACAAAAGAAAAAACAAACAAAACAAAAAATAGCACTAAGGGAGCCTCCTGGTGGGGGTGGCATGGACCCAGGGAGGCTTGTGCTGGTGGCTTTCTAGCCAAGTGATGTGGCACTGTCCATCAAGAAGGGGTGGGGATGGCACATGGGGCTAGCTGGGCAGGAGAAAGGAAAGGAGGTAAAGGAGAGAGAGATAAGAAATCAAAAAGAAAAAAATGGCACTGAAGGAGCCTGCCAGTGGGGGCAGCATGGACCCAGGGAGGCCATGTGCTGGTGGCTCTCTAGTGGTGTGGCACAGCCTGTCAAGAAGGGGTGGGGATGGCACATGGGGCTAGTTGGGCAGGAGAAAGGAAAGGAAGGGAGAGAGAGAAGAACCAAAAAAAAAAAAAGCCAAAAAAACAATACCCAAAAAAATGGCACTGAAGGAGCCAGCCAGTGGGGGCAGAGCAGACCCAGGCAGCAGTGAGCTGGTGTCTCTCTGGCCGAGCGACCGTGGCCCATTGGAAAGCAGCAGAGGCCACATAAAGGGAAGAGGGGTGAGGGGTGAGAAAGCATGTATCCCTGGTCACTGGCTGCTCTGTCTCCTGCTGGAAGTTCTATGAAGTTGCCTTCCCATACTCCCTGTCTACTGTTCTTGGTGGCTGAGGTCCAAAATGGCAAATTTGTGCTGCATTAGTTACTAGGGGACCTCCACTCCATAGCTCTCCTCGTTCTCTGTTCTCTGTCAGTTTCTTATTCCATTTGTTGTTTCATCAATATCTTTATCCCTTCATTTGATGCTTAGGGTTCCAGGACTGATGTTTGTATCTGTTTTACTTAGTTTTTCGGGTCTTTGCTGTAGAGGGACAGCATGGTGCTTCTGTCTATAGTGCTATGTTGGCACCACTTCCTGAGTTAATTCTTAAAGGATAATGTGGCAAAGATTCTTTCTCTTTTTCTCATTGTGGCAGAAACCATTAGTGCTCCCCTTCTTCTGGGGAGCATGACCAGATTACATTTTTAAGTCTCCCTTGCAGCTTGCAGTTAGCTGTTACCGTATGACTGAGCTCTAACCAATAGAGTGTAAGCAAAAATGATGTGCCCCACTTAGAAACCTGGCCCATAAAAACCTCTCACACTCAGTTTTCGTATTCTTTCCCTACCTACCATCTGGCTGAATGGACAGGAATCCAAGGATACAGGAAGGAGAATCCACAAGATGGGAGAAAACAGGATCTTTGAATGCTTGGAACAGAGCCCTAATTGTTGAATGGGGTGGTGGGAAGATATTTACAATTCCAGTAATCAAGAAATACTAGCACTGGAAAATTTTGTTTGACACTCCTGACTTCATTCATGAGGCAACAGGAAGTCTTTGGATGGTTTTATACAAAGAAATATCGTGATCATATTTGTTTTTAAGAAAGTTCACTCTGGTAGCAATGTGGAGCACGGAAGGAGAGAAAGGGTAAGACTGGATTCAGAGAAAACAAAACAGAGATTATTACCATAGTAAAGGCCAGAAAAGATGTGTATCTGAACTAAATCATTAGCAATGGGGATATAGAACAGGGGAAAGACTCAAGTGACACGGTTAGAAGTAAAAACCCATTAGAACATAGTTGGGATGGGGCAGGAGAATCAGGAAGCATATACAACTTTTGGATTCCTGGATTTTGTGAGGTTTCATTCAGAAAAAAAAGAAACACTGACAATGAAGGTTTGGGGGACATGTTAGTGAGCATTTTAGAAACGTTGAGTATGATACCCAGGTAGAGATATCTAGGAGATAGCTGGGTATGTAGGTCTGGAACTCAGAAGAAAGACCTGAACTGGAGCTTGGATTTTAGAATCACTTGATTAACACGACTGAATCCTATTATCTGGCCCAAGGAGAATACGTAAAGTGAGAAGGTTTAAGAGAGGGTGCAGAAGGAGAACCTGAAAGGAAACTGAGAAGGAATGTTCTAAAGGCTAGGAGAAAAGCCAAGAGAGAGTGACAAACAACACAGAAGCCAGAGAAAGAGTTTAACAAGGTTCAAAGAATGTTCAACGAGGTTAAATGCAGTAAAATAAGGACTGAATATTATTGGTGACTGTATTAGTCAGGGTCAAATCAGGCGAAGAAAAGCCACTCAAGGTATGTCAAACAGAGGGAATATAATACAGGAAAGTGGTTACATGGGTGGTAGAAAAGCTGAGGAGCCATTTAGGGGATAATGAGCCAATCCATAGATTATCAACAGCAGGAAGCCACCATCATCCCTAGAGCTGTAGAACAATAGAGGAGTGATGTTACCTAAGCCCAGGTCTGGGGTCACCCATGCTGAAGTTGGAGCACCATGGGATTTTCCTACAGGAACTGAGACCACAGAGGGAGGGGCTATGTGAGGAAACTGGAATCAAAGAAGAAACATAGCCATAGATAATAGCTGAAGTAGAAGGAGATAAAGGGAGAAATACTGACATCTGCCCTCCTCCACCCTCTAATCTTCTAGCAGTACCTCCCATAGGCCAAACATAGCCAGAATACAGAGGGCAATGGGGTTAAGCAGGAGAAGGCAAAGAATGGATCTGAAAGGAAACAGACAAATGACCTAGTCTGACCTCATCAGGAAGAGTATGAATGAGTTGTTGGGCCTGGTTCCAAATTGCTTCCCTCTGGATGCCAAGATGGCGATCAGTAGCTATCAGGACAGTGAGTTTCCTCAGTCCCATCCAGTGGGAGATTATGTTTGTTCTAGTGGTCCCAGGAAAAGTGTTGAGAGTCACTCTAACTGGATTAGCCCAGGTCCTTACCTGCCCCTGAATCACTCACTTTGTGTGAGATTTAACCTAAGTCTCATGGCACACCCCCTTCAGCTGGATGGAACCATCTTCCTTAGAACCACATGAATCTCCAATGGAAATCACGGGCTTTGAGGGAATGAGAAGGGAAGAACAGATGATGAGAGGCAACCACAGTATCTTCTTCTATAGGAGATCTTTGTGTGGCCTTCAGTAACATCCACTGAAGATTTTGACATAGGTCTGAAAGAGAAGGAGGGATAGTGATATGGTGATGCATAAAAGTTCCTGGGAAACATATTCCCTTGTCCAGCTCCACTAAGACCAAGGCATCCCTCCAGGTGAGCCTCTGGCTTCCAAGTAACTGAGTGAGTAGGTTACACTGTTGAGGATAGATGTATACTACTCCCGCCAACTCTGGCATCTATTCTTTGAATCTTCTTGTAATATTTATTCTTTTAATGTTGATTAAAAGAATAAATGACAGAGAAGGAAAATTGGGAGGAAAGGTCCGGAGGTAGAGCTTCCAGCAAAGACTCAGAGAGGTCAGAGAACCAAGGCATGAGCAGTAAAACCCAAATTGGAATCCCAACTCCTTCACATAGCAGTGTGATCCTGGACAAGTCACTAACTCTCCCTAAGGCTCATTCTCTTATTTGTAAAATGTGAATAATGACAGTATCTCTTTAATTGGACTTCTATGAAGATTAAATTAGATAACATATGAAAACCTTGTTGCACAGAATGCTTAATAAATATTAACTATTATTAGAAAAAAAAATCCCTATTTTCATGGAGTTTACATTTTAGTACAAGGAGAGACAGGAAGATTAGACCTAAAGATGGATAAACTATTAGGATATTTGGAAAAAACTTCAGTGTGTTCATATCTTGAATTAGTCAGCATACTGTCCAAAGAGATCTATAGCATCATCACAATCCCTATCAAAATTCCAACATCCTTCTTTGCAGAAATAGGAAAGCCAATCCTCAAATTTATATGGAACTGCAAGTGGCCCCAAATAGCCAAAGCATCTCTAAAAAGAAGAACAAAGTAAGAGGATTCACTTCCTGATTTCAAAAACATTCTATAAAGCTACAGTAATCAAAACAGCCTAGTAGAGGTATAACAATTGACATATAGACCAATCGAATAGAATTAAGATTGCAGACATAAATGTATACATCCACAGCCAATTGATTTTTGACTAGGGTACTAAGTCCATCCAATGGGGAAACAATCTCTAAGAAATGGTGCTGGGACAACTGGATTTCCACTAGCAAAACAATGAATACAGACCCATACCTCACACCATATATGAAAAACTCAAAATGGATTGAGGACCTAAATGTAAGAACTAAAACCATAAAATTCCTAAAATATAAGGGTAATGTTCTTCACCTTCTTTTTAACAATGAATTCTTAGATACAACATCGAAAGCACGAGGAGCAAAACACAAAATAGACTATTGGACTTCATAAAAATTAAAAACTTATTCATCAAAGGACTCTATCAAAAAAGTAGAGACAATCTACAGATTAAAAGAAAATTTGGGAGAACTATATGTAAGGGCTGGAAACCCTGGTGGCGCAGTGGTTAAGAGCTACAGCTGCCAGCCAAAACTTTGGCAGTTCCAACCCACCAGGTAGGTGCTCCTTGGAAACTCTATGGGGCAGTTCTACTCTGTCCTATAGGGTGGCTGTGAGTTGGAATCGACTTGACAGCAACAGGTTTAGGTTGTATTTTGTTTTGTTTTTCTTTTTTTGTGTATATAAGGGCTTAATATCCAGACTATATAAAGAACTCCTACAATATAACAACAAAAAGACAAATGACCCAACTAAAAAATGGGCAAAGGAGTAGACATTTTTCCAAAAAAGATATACAAATGGTCAAAAACCACATGAAAATATGCTCAATGTCATTAGGGAAATGCAAATCAAAACCACAATGAAATATCATTTCATCCCCATTAAGATGGCAATGATTAAAAAACTGAAAACAACAGGTATTGGTGATGATGTGGAGAAACTGGAACCTTCATCCATTGCTGGTGAGATTGTAAAAAATTTCAGCCACTGTGGAAAACAGTTTGGAGGATCCTCAAAAAGGTAAACATAGAATTACCATATGACCCAGCAATAACACTCCTAGGTATATACCCAAAAGAACTAAAGCAGTAACTCAGACAGATACTTATACACAATGCTCATTGCAGCATTATTCACAATAGCCAAAAAGGTGGAAACAATCCAAGTGTCAGATGAATGTAAATAAAATGTGATATATCCATATGTTGTTGTTGTTAGGTGTCATCGAGTCAGTTCCGACTGATAGCGACCCTATGTACAACAGAACAAAACACTACCTGGTCCTACACCACCCTCACAATTGTTGCTATGGCATCCAAAATAAAACACCAGATGACTTTCCAGTAGAAGAAAAGGCACTAGAACTACCTGATAGGGAATTCAAGTCTCTAATATTCAGAGCTATCAAGAGTTGAAGCAAAAAGCAGACAAAAATGAGGAAAAAATAGACAAATTCATGGAAAATACAGACAAAAAATGGGACAATTCAGGAAAATAATACTGGAACAAAATGTCAAAATAAATTCACAACTAGAAATCATACAAAAACAACAATTAGAAATCCAAAAGATAAACAAGATTTCAGAAATAGATAGTGTCATAGAAGGGCTGAGGAGCAGGTTTGAAATTGTGGAAGACAGGATCAGCGAAATTGAACACAAACACTTGGATGCAACTCTGTTTGAGGAAAAATCAGAAAAAAAGAATGAAGGAAAATGAAGAAACCCTGAGAATGATGTGGGAAACAATCAAAAGCAAACTTTGTGAGTGATTGGAGTTCCAGAACAGTGGGAGAAAAAAAACAGAAAACACAGAGAGGATCACTGAAGAACTGCTGAAAAAAAACTTCCCCAATATCACAAAAGATGAAAAGCTGACCATCCAAGAAGCTAAATGAACCCCGTATAGGATAGACCCCAAAAGCAAATCACCAAGGCATATCATAACCACACTCGCTAAACCAAAGACAAACAAAGAATCCTGAGAGCAGCTCAAGAAAAACAAAAAGTCACATACAGAGGAGAAACAATAAGACTAAGCTCAGATTATTCAGCGGAAACCATGCAGGCAAGAAGGCAATGAGATGACATATAAAAACCTTGAAAGAAAAAAATTGTCAGCCAAGGATAATATATCCTGCAAAACTCTCGTTCAAATATAGATGGTGAAATTAGGACATTTCCAGATAAACAGAAATTAAGGGACTATGTAAAAAACCAAACCAAACTTACAAGAATTATCAAAGAAAGTCCTTCGATCTCAGAACAAACTTCAGACCACAGGCTGAATCTAGGACATGGGATCATACCATCCAGATACCAACCTAGGAAATGGACTCTCAAGGACTATCCAAAACCAAAAGAATTACAACAGAGAACCAGAGAGTTTAATCTGTAAAATGACAACAACAACATCAGAACAATAAAAGAGGGAATAAACGGCATAGGTATAGAACCTTCTAATGGAGAGGAAGGCAAGGAGATACCAAACAATAATAGACTGGTTCAAACCTAGGGCAATAAGGGTAAATTTCAAGTAACCACAAAGAAAGTTAACAAACCTACTCATCAAAATAAAGAAGAAAAACAAAGTCTCAGGAAAAACAAATCCTACAAAAACAAAAGAAATGAAAAAAAATCCACAAACTAAAGGAATTCAGCACAGGAGAGTAAGAGGAACAAAGAAACCGTCAGCACCACAAAAAAAGCACTACAAAGTGACAGCAGTAAACTCACACCTATCAATAATTACACTGAATGTAAATGGCCTAAATGCACCTATAAAGAGATGGAGAGTGACACAATGGATAAAAAACAGGATCCATCAATATGCTGTCTACAAGAAACATACCTTAGAAACAAAGATGTAAATTTATTAAAATCAAAGGGTGGAGAAAATATATATCAAGCAAACAGCTACCAAAAAAGAGCAGGAGTGGCAATACTAATCTCAGATAAAATAAACTTTAAAACAAAAAGAAAGAGAAGGACACTATATAATGATTAAGCGGATGATCCGTCATCATTAAGGGGACGATACATCATGAAGACAGAACCATAATAAACATCTATGCACCCAATGACAGGGCTCCAAAATACATTAAACAAACTCTAACAGCACTGAAAAGAGAAACCAACAGTTCCACAATAATACTAGGAGACTTCAACATACCACTCTCGGTGAAGGACAGAACATCTAGAAAGAAGCTCAACAAAGATAAAGAAAACCTAAAGGGCACAATCAGCCAACTTCACCTCTTAGACATATATAGAACACTCCACCCAACAGCTGCAAAGTACAAATTCTTTTCGAAAGCACATGGAACTTTCTCCAAAATAGACCACATCTTAGGCCACAGAGCAATCCTCAACAAGATCCAAAATGCTGAGATAATACAAAGTATCTTCTCTGACCACAACACCATCAAGATAGAAATTAACAACAAGAAGTGCAAAGAAAAAAATCAATTACCTGGAAACTGAATAACACCCTGCTTACAAACCACTGGGTAATAGAAATCTCCTGATTCAAAAAATCAAAATTAAAAAATTCCAAGAATGAAAACATATACCAAAACCTTTGGTACACAGCAAAGGCAGTCCTCAGGGGACAATTTATAGCAATATATGCACACATCAAAAAAGAAGAAAGGGACAAAATCAAAACATTAACCACAGAATTCGAACGAATAGAAATAGAACATCAAAAAAAAGCCCACAGCCCCTAGAAGAAAGGAAATGATAAAGATAAGACCAGTAATAAATGAAATAGAAAAACAATAGAAAGAATCAACAAAACCAAAAGTTGGTTCTTTGAAAGAGCAACAAAATCAACAAACCACTGGCCAGACTGACAAAAGAAAAACAGGAGAGGATACAAACAACCCAAATAAGAAATGAAATGGGGGACATTACAACAGACACAACTGAAAAAAAAAGGATCATAAAAGAGTACTATGAAAAACTATACTCTAACAAATTTGAAAACCTAGAGGAAATGGATAAATTTCTAGAAACACACTACCTACCCAAACAACCACAAAGTGATGTTGAAAATCTGAACAGACTCATAACAAGAGAAGAGACTGAAAAGGTAATTTAAAAACTTCCAACAAAAAAAAAGCCCTGGCCCAAATGGATTCACTGGAGAATTCTACCAAACATTCAGAGAAGAGCTTATACCAGTACTACTCAAACTATTTCAGAATGTAGAAAAGGAAGTGAAACTTCCGAATTCATTCTATGAAGCCAGCATAACCCTGATACCAAAACCAGGCGAAGATATCACAAAAAAAAAAAAGAAAATTACAGACCAATATCTCTCATGAATATAGATGCAAAAATTCTCAACAAAATTCTAGCCAATAGAATTCAGCATCATATCAAAAAAATAATACACCACGACCAAGTAGAATTCATACCAGGTATGCAAGGATAGTTCAACATCAGAAAATCAATCAAAGTAATCCACCACATAAATAAAAGGAAAGAAAAGAATCACATGATCATCTCAATTGACGCAGAAAAGGCAATCGACAAAGTCCAAGACCCATTCCTGACAAAAACTCTCAGTAAAATAGGTATAGAAGGGAAATTTCTCAACATAATAAAGGGTATCTATGCAAAACATATGGCCAACATCATTCTTAATGGAAAGACGCTGAAAACATTCCCCTTGAGAACAGGAACAAGACAAGGATGACCTTTATCACCACTCCTATTTAACGTTGTGCTGGAAGTCCTAGTTAGAGCAATAAGGCAAGAAAAAGAAACAAAGGGCACCCAAATTGGTAATGAAGAAGTTAAACTGTCCCTGTTTGTGGATGATCTGATACTGTACACAGAAAACTCTAAAGACTCCACAAGAAAACTACTGGAACTAATAGCAAGATTCAGCAGAGTAGCTGTATACAAGATAAACATATAAAAGTCCATTGGATTCCTATACACCAATAAAGAGAACAATGAAAAGGAAATCAGGAAAACAATACCATTTATAATAGCCCCTAAAAAAATTAAATACTTAGGAATAAATCTAACCAGGGATGTAAAAGACCTATACAAAGAAAACGACAAAACACTACTGCAAGAAACCCAAAGGAATCTACATAAATGGAAAAACATACCAGGCTCATGGATAGGTAGACTCAACATTGTGAAAATGACAATTCTACCCAATGCAATTTACAAATACAATGCAACTCCGATCCAAATACCAAAAACATTCTTTAAAGAGATGGAAGAACTAATCATTAACTTTATATGGAAAGGGAAGAGGCCTGGATAAGTAAAGCACTATTGAAGAAGAAGAATAAAGTAGGAGGACTTGCACCACCCGACCTCAGAACCTGCTATACAGCTGCAGTAGTCAAAACAGCCTGGTACTGGTACAACAACAGATATATGGACGAATGGAACAGAATTGAGAACCGAGATGTACATCCATCCACCTACGGTCACCTGATCTTCAACAAGGGCCCAAAGTCCACGAAATGGGGAAAAGACAGTCTTTTTAACAAATGGTGCTGGCAAAACTGGATGTCTATCTGCAAAAAAAAGAAACAGGACCCATACCTCACAGCATATACAAAAGCTAATTCAAAATGGATCAAAGACCTAAATATAAAGCCAGAAACTATAAAGTTCATAGAAGAAAAAATAGGATCAACACCAGAGGCCCTAATGCACGGCAGTAACAGGATACAAACCATAATCAACAACAAACAAACTACAGAAGGTAAGCTAAGTAACTGGGATCTTCTGAAAATTAAACACTTGTGCTCATCAAAAGACTTCACCAAAAGAGTAAAAAGAGAGCCTACAGACTGGGAAAAAAAATTGGACATTACAAGTCAGACAAAGGTCTAATCTCTAAAATCTACAAGGAAATCCAACACCTCTACAACAAAAAGACAAATAATCCAATTCAAAAATGGGCAAAGGAAATGAACAAACACTTCACCAAAGAAGACATTCAAGCGGCCAACAGACACATGAGGAAAGGCTCGCGATCACTAGCCATTAGAGAAATGCAAATTAAAACCACAGTGAGATACCATCTCACCCCGGCACTACTGGCACAAATCAAAAAATGTTGGTGAGACTGTGGGGATAGCGGAACTCTTATGCACTGTCGGTGGGAATGCAAAATGATACAACCATTTTGGAAAATGATATGGTGCTTCCTTAGAAAGCTAGAAATAGGAATACCATATGATCCAGCAATCCTACTCCTAGGAATATATCCTAGAGAAACAAGAGCCGTCACATGAATAGACATATGCACACCCATGTTCATTGCAGCATTGTTCACAACAGCAAAAAGATGGAAACAACCTAGGATGCCCATCAACAGATGAATGGATAAACAAACTATGGTACATATACACAATTGAGTATTATGCAATGATAAAGAACAATGATGAATCTGTGAAGTATCTCATAACATGGATGAAATTGGAGGACATTATGCTGAGTGAAATAAGTCAATCACAAAATGACAAATATTGTATGAGACCTCTACTGTAAGAACTCATGCAAAAGTTTACACACAAAAAGAAACTATCTTTGTTGGTTATGAGGGATGGGAGGAGTGGGAGGGGGAAATACTAAATAGACAACAGATAAGTGGTAACTTTGGTGAAGGGTAAGATAGTACACAATACTGGAGAAGCCAGCACAACTTGTCCAAGGGAAGGTCATGCAGGCTCCATAGACACATCCAAACTCCCTGAGGGACTGAATTGCTGGGCAGAGGGCTGTGGGGACCATGGTTTCAGGGAACATCTAGCTCAACTGGCATAGCACAGTTTATAAAGAAAATGTTCTACATTCCACCTTGGTGAGTAACGTCTGGGGTCTTAAAAGCCTGTAAGCAGCCATCTAAAATACTCCACTGGTCTCAGCCCTTTGGGAGCAAGAGAGAATGAAGAAAACAAGATACAAGGAAAAAATGAGTCCAAAGGACCAAGAGACCACAACTACCATGGCCTCCACCAGACTGAGTCCAGTACAACTAGACGGTACCCGGCTACCACCACTGACTGCTCTGACCAGGATCACAACAGAGGGTCTTGGACAGAGCTGGAGAAAAATGTAGAACAAAATTCTAACTCACAAAAAAAGACCAATTTACTGGCCTGACAGAGATTGGAGAAACCCTGAGAGTATGGCCCCTGAACACCTTTTTAGCTCAGTAGTGAAGTCATTCCCGAGGTTCACCATTCAGCCAGAGATTAGACAGCCCCATAAAACAAAACGACACTAATGAGGCACAACAGTCCAGGGACAAGGACTAGAAGGCAGGAGGGGACAGGAAAGCTGGTAATAGGGAAGCCAAGGTTCAGAAGGGACAGTGCTGACATGTCGTGGGGCCGTTAACCATTGTCATAAAACAATATGTGTACTAACTGTTTAATGAGAAACTATTTGTTCTGTCAACCTTCATCTAAAGTACAAGAAAAAAAAAAAAGAATAGCTTTGACGCTTCGAACACTAATGAGCAAAGACCAGATGAGTTGCAGAATGACATCAAGGACATTATACACAAAGTAAGTAAAAGGTCATTTAAAAGACAGTGAAGGAAGAAAAGATCCAAATGGATGTCAGAAGAGACTCTGAAATTTGCTCTTGAATGTAGAGTAGCTAAAGCAAATGGAAGACATGATGAAATGAAAGAGCTGAACAGAAGATTTCAAAAGGTGACTCAAGAAGACAAAGTAAAATATAACGAAATGTGCAAAGACCTGGAGTTAAAAAACCAAAAGGGAAGAACCCACTCAGCATTTCTCTAGCTGAAAGAACTGCAGAAAAAATTAAAGCCTCAAGTTACAATATTGAAGGATTCAACAGGCAAAATACTGAAGGATGCAGGAAGCATCAAAAGAAAATGGAAGGAATACAGAGTCACTGTGCCAAAAATAACTTGTTGACATTCAACCTTTTCAAGAGGCAGCATATGATCAAGAACTGATGATACTGAAGGAAGATGTCCAAGCTGCACTGAAGGCATTGGTTACAAAATACTTTTGCAGGAATTGACAGAACACCAATTGAGATGTTTCAACAAACAGATGCAATGCTGGAAACGCTCACTCATCTATGCCAAGAAATCTGGAATACAGCTACCTGGTCAACCGACTGGAAGCTATCCATATCCATATAATGGAACAGTATTCAGCCGTAAAGAGAAATGAAGTCCTGATACATGCTAAGACATGGATGAATCTTGAAAACACTATGCTGAATGAAAAAAGTCACACAAAAGGACAAATATTGTATGATCTCAATTATATGAAATATCTAGAATAAGCTAATGCATAGGGACCAAAGCATATTAGTGGTTACCAGGGCGGATGGGAGGGGGAAATGGGGAAGTATTGCTTAATGGGTACGGAGTTTAGGGTGTTTAGGCTGATGAGAAACATTTAAAAATGAAGGCTGGTGATGGTTACACAACATGATGAATGTAATTAATGACACTGAATTGGACATGTAAGAATGGCAAATGTTTTGATACATAAATTTAAAAAAAAATTAGTCAGCTGTATGCTAAATGCTGCAACAAATAATCCCAACATTTCACTGGCTTAACACAATAAACATTTATGTCTCCCTCTACAACAGTCCAATGCAGGTGTCCCTGGCCAGTTCTCCTCCAAGCAGTGACTCAGGGACACAGCCTTCTTCCATTTTATGGCTCTTTCTTCTTCTAGGTCCTCTCTCTTCCACTAGAAGATGAGGTACAAGAATACAGGATCAAGCTTGGAAGGGTTTTCCAAACCAGGCCTGGAAGTAGAATACATCACTTCCACCTACATTACATTGGCTGGAATCCAGTCATATGGCTACACTTGACTTCAAGGAAAATTGGAAAATGTATTTTCAGTAGGAAAAGGAAAATAGTTTGTTGAATAACTAGCCAGTCTCTGCCACAAACCTCTTGGCCTCAATTTTCTTATAGGAAGGGTGAGTTTAGTGGTAGTTTGCTCACAATGTACAAGCTGAGAGATTGGGTGTGGGCTCAAAGCCAGTGAAGAAGGGCTGGAATAACTATGAGAGAAGAGTAAACCACTAAGTCAAAGGATTAAAAAGAGGTATTAAAACCAATGTCACAAAAGATTATGTGTATTAATTAATTGTTTAATAAAAAACTAATTTGCTCTGTAAATCTTCATCTGAAGTACAATAAATAAAATTTAAAGAAGAAAGAATACAGAGAGAAAAAATAAAATAAAGACATATTAAGAGATTGACCAAGACTAGAAGTCCTGATTTTCTATCAACAACAATCAAATGTGTAATACCCTTGAGCCTCTAAATTATAAGTCTCCGAAACATTGCACCTAGTACCCAGCACAAAGCTTGACACATAGTAGGTGCTCAATGTTTCGTGAATGGATAGATGAGTGGATGAACGGATGGATGGACAAATGCAGAAAACCTTAACCAGTGGCCCACTGAGGTTGGCACTAATAAGACCCTCATCAGTCCCTAAGAAACTCTGCATCTTGAGGTCTTTAAGGATATGAAAAACAAGGCAGTACCATCCTGACCCTCTTAGGTCCTTATTGCTCCTAATACCTTGATTTAAAGGTCCCTGCTATGGTAACATTTCTGCTCACTTGCTGTGTCTGGAAATGGCTTCTTTTCCAAAGCTCCCTACGTGGATGCTCGTTCTAGACAAGCAGTGCCTTGACTTCTCAGCTATTATCAGATAGTCCCTAAATGCAATGAATTCTGAAGCCCCTCCTGCCTTAGTTTACTCACTTCTCTTGCTTTCCCAGGTTTTCCAAGTGGACCCTCAAAAGAAAGTATTCTTGGAGAATTCAGATCAGGACTGCTTTATAAACTCACAGTACTTTCAGCACATAACAACTCAATACAGTTAAAGAAGAGTTTTTGAAGGGAGGTAAATGGTTAACAGGAATCCAGTCTGTCTCTTGCACAAGTAGTCAACACTCTCCACCTCAAGTGCTGGGATCTCCATTTACCATTATTTAAGAAGTAGCCTCTAAAAACACAACATGACCTCACCTTATAGGTGGACTGTACAAAACAAAAGTGAAGATGTCAGGATTGGAGGAAAGATCTTTAGATGGGGAAAAGCATTTAAAATGGTGTTGCTACAATTTTTTGACAACATAATTTAGAGGCTGTTTCAGTCAAGAACATCTACACCTCAGTCCCTTTCCACTTCCTTTCCCCCAGGGTGTTGTCTTGGCTGTCAATTACTGGGAGAGAAGACTGTTCGTTAAAAGGCTTTTAAATGGCATTAGAAATGACTGGAATCTCACCTAAAAGCTCTTGAAAAAAAAAACCAGAAAAAATAATTCATCTTCTGTTTGTGTTCCAGAAATGCAAGGTTTGTCTGTTTGCCCACATGTGAGTTGGAAGTGAAGATACAGTTCAGTAGGTTAAGTGAGAAACTAGTAGCCAGCAGTGTTTCTGACTCATGAATGATGGTCCCCTCTGACATTTTGTGAAATAAGAATTCAGGGACTGTATGGGGATACCTTACTTTAGAGTCTTGGTATGTCACTGGAATTCACCAACCAATTGCACTAAGGAACATCCTGCTATTTAAAACAGTTGCTTTATAAAAGAAAAAATTCATTCATAAAACAAATTATCCAAGTAATCAGCTCTAAAAAAAAAAAAAAAAACTTGCTTTTTATTCCAAATTTCCAGCCATCAGGGTTAGTGGTGGTATTTGAAGTTAACTTCGCGCCATCACCATGAATGTGTTATTTACAGTTACTGATGCTTACACCTTCTAGGTTTTTCTTGTAATCAGTATCTTCAATAGGGCTGGCAGGGTTTTAAGTGGTATAGACTCTCTCAAGGATAATTGTTGGACTAACCCTTCCCTCTTGTCCGCCCAGCAAGCTCTTCATCTTACAAGACATTCAAAGGTTGCCTTCATGCCTCCTAACAGATCATCTCAGAAGTGTTGGGCATTTCCTCTTCTGTGCTTGAACATAGTTCTCATGAGTGTTTATTGCATGGTTATATTCACTCACTTGGTTGTTTGTCTTGCGCATTGGAGGGGAATGATTTTGTCTTCTTCTTCTTTGAATTCCCACAGCTAGACCTTAAATTCAACAGAGAGTTCCTTCGTACAAACTAAGCAAGGCTCATCTGATCTCCCCTCTAGGGTGAGTGAGTCCCTGTCTCCGGCCTGGTCTCAGAAGCAGCCACCCTGGCCCACAGATGCAGACTAGGAGCAGAGGGGAATTGGAGTGTGAAATAAATTGCATACCTGTAGTGATGGGAGAGAGATAAGATGTATTTCATTATCACCTTAAAAATTATGTTGATGACAGCTGTGCAGTATAAGGGACACCAGTCTATCACAGCTGCTAACCTGTGCAAAAGTTGCTCACAGAAATAACGTCTTATCATCCTTGGAACACAGATGTACTCCCCAAAGTGATCTTCAGAGCCATAGAGAACACAAAGGATATGATGCATTTATAACACGGACCGCTAGATATATATTCATCCATTAGTTCCTTTATTCATTCAACAAATATATACCGAGCAAGTACTATATACCAGGTTTATGATAAGTACTAAAGATACAGAAGAAAAAAAAGGGACCAAGTCTCTACATTCATGGTACTTATATTCACACAAGTGGTACCTATGTTGAAATTTATACCTGTCTTATATAACCAGTACATTTTAGGGCTGATGATGGTGGAGTTTAGCTGTTGAAGCAAACTTGTTATGGAAATCCTCTTCACATTACTAATCATTCTAATAACTTATTTTAAAATGTGATTTATTATTAATAGCTAAACAGTTCTGGCAATGTTTTGGTGTGTATATTTTCACCACAATTTTAAAAAGATTTCTTAAATAGTTAAACAATGTCAAGATTATGAAACCCAAACATTAGAGTAGAACTCCCACCCACCCTCACTACTGTTGAATCGATTCCAACTCATAGCAACCCTATAGGATACAGTAGAACTGCTGCATAGGGTTTCCAAGACTGTAAATCTTAATGGAAGCAGACTGCCACATTTTTCTCCCATGGAGCAGCTGGTGGGTTTGAACAGACAACCTTTTGGTTAGCAGCCAAGCGCTTTCATCACTGTGCCACCAGGGCTCCTTAAGTAGAATACAGTAGAGTTAAAAGATTCTTCCTCTGTGATAGTTAATGTTGTGTGTTAGCTGGGCTGTGATTCTCAGTGGTTTGGTAGTTATATAATGATGTAGTCATTCTCTATGATGTGATCTGATGTGGTCAGTCAATCAGTTATAAGGGCGTTTCCTCGAGGGGTGTAGCCTGCACCCAATATATATATACATAGACATTCTGGCAAAGCTTGCTTGCTTGCTCTGGATCCCGCATCTGGCTCATCATCATCTGACTTCCGGTACTTGAGACTTGAGCTAGAAGCCTGCTGCACTGCCTGCCAATCTTAGGATTCGTTAGCCTCAAAGCCAATGAGAAAGCAGCCTGCCATCTGACCTGCTGATCTTGGGATCCTCAGCCTCTTTCAGCTATGTGGAGTCAGAAGAAACCTCCAGCCTGTCGCCTGACCCACAGACTTGGGACTTGCCAGCCTCTACAACTGCATGAGCCATTTCCTTGAGATAAATCTCTCTATATATATACAAATATGTTTCCCTGGTTTTGCTTCTCTAGAGAACCCAGCCTAAGACATTCAGTACCCAGAGTGGTTCTAGAAAAACAAAATCGTAAGGATGAGTTTTCTAAATTGGTTCTCAAGTTTGACTAGTCCTAAAGGCATGATGACTCTGCCTCCAGTAGTAAAGAAAGCGCTGCTAATCCATGGTGTGAGGTGGCAACATTAACATACAAAATATCACCAACAATAGATCAAGTACTGGTGAGAAACGAGATGCTGGATGATCACATATTTGACACTTTTCTACATTTTTGTCAGAATGAGAAGTATAAGGAAGCTGGTTGGTTGGTCCTACTTTTGCTAGACAAAGTCGTGAAAGAAAGAGATGAGCTCAGGGCTTCAGAGTCACAGTTTAAATGCCGCATAAAAGACCTCAAAGTTGCTACTTGTGCCCTGAAAGCCTTATTTCTTGTAGTAACAGAGCTGGTATTGCTGAAAACTAAACACAGAGTCTTATTGTAAAAGTGGCTGAATTACAACACCAACTGAATTCCCAACCTCAAATGGTGTCTGAGGGCATTGATTGTAAAGAAATGGGATCCTGAAACTTGGGATGGGGACATATGGGCAGAAAATCAGGAAGCTGGGGACATTGAGCTCCTAAATTCTGTTGAATCGCTCCTGCCAACAGAACCAGCCCTCTTACTGCCATCTGAAGAACTTACTCCATCTTTGTCTGCTCAGCCGCCCTCCCCAGTAAAGCCATTATCCCCTCCACCCTCATCTGATGAGATTAAACTAGCTGTGTATGAAGAGCCTTTTGAGGTATCACCTGAAGCAGCATCTGAGTTGTTGCCTGGGGCATCATCTGGGATAGGCAGCCTTAGAAGACATTGGTGAACGTTCCCAGGACCCACCCCCACCACCCATTTTTGCTTCTAGACCTATAACTAGACTTAAGTACCAGCGAGCTCCAAAAGGTGCAATACAAAATGTGACCCAGGAGGAGATCACTACACTTCAAAAGAACTGCTTGACTTTTCCGATATGTACGAACAGAAACCTGGGGAACATGTGTGGGACTGACTATTAAGGGTGTAGGATAATGGTGCAAGGAACATAAAGATGGATTAGTCTGAGTGTATTGATATGGGGCCACAAAGCACAGATTCTTCATTCAACGTTTCAGCTTGAGAAGTTAGGAAAGGATCTAATAGTTTAGTTGGCTTGTTCACTGAATCATGGATTACACAGTGGCCTACACTAAATCAAGCTGAAGTATCAAACCTGCCTTGGTATACTGTAGAAGAAGGTATACTAAGGCTTAGGGAAATTGGCATGTTAGAATGAATTTATCAGGTTGGACCCACAGACCCACACATGGAATGCCCAGAGGACACATCTTTTACCACAATGGTAAAGAACAAACTTGTGAAGGAATCCCCAACATTATTGAAGACTTCTGTGATTGCTATTTTATGTAAATCATATTTGATGGTGGGAATTGCCCTAACTGAATTAAGACACTTAACTACACTGGACCCCATGGTGGTAGGGGCCAAGTGGCGGCACTCAATCAACAAAGACAAGGTGGACACTATTACCATAATGACAGTGGAGTCAAAGCAGTAATCAGAATACTCTGACTTGTATGGACTTATGGCATTGGCTACTTAGTCATGGTGTCCCTAGGAGTGAAACAGATGAGAAATCTACTAAATATTCACTTGATCTGTACAAGCAGAAGAATTCTAGGTCAAGTGAATGGCAGTCTAATTTGAATAATCAGAATAGACAGCCACAGCCCCTCAATCAATTCCCAGACTTGAGCCAGTTTACAGACCCACAACCCCTTGAATGAAGGGGAAGCCAGGTCCCCTTGAGGAAGGATCCCACTACACTGCCAAAAATTTACACTGTTAATCTTTCTCCCAGCCTTCCCCAAAGGGATCTACAGCCTTTTACAAGAGTGACTATTCACTGGGGGAAAGGAAATAATCAGACTTTTCAGGGATTACTGGATACTGGCTCTGAACTGACACTAATTCCAGGAGACCCAAAATGTCACTGTGGCTCACCAGTCAGAATGGGGACATCTGAATGTCAGGTTATTAATGGAGTCTTGGCTCATGTCTGTCTCACAGTAGGTCCAGTGGGTCCCCAAACCCATCCTGTAGTGATTTCCCCAGTTCCAGAATGTGTAATTGGAATAGATATACTCAGCAACTGGCAGAACCCCCACATTGGATCCCTGACAAATGGAGTAAGGACTATCATGGTAGGAAAAGCCAAGTGGAAGCCATTCGAACTGCCCCTACCTAGGAAAATAGTAAACCAAAAGCAATACCGCATTCCTGGAGAAACTGCAGAGATTACTGCCACCATCAGGACTTGAAGGATGCAGGGGTGGTGATTCCCACTACATCCCCACTCGACTTGCCTATTTGGCCTGTGCAAAAAACAGATGGATCCTGGAGAATTACAGTGGATTATCGTTAACTAGGTGGTGACTACAATTGCAGCTGCTCTTCCAGATGTGGTTTCATTGCTTGAGCAAATTAATACATCTCCTGGTACCTGGTATGCAGCTATTGATTTGGCCAATGCCTTTTTCTCAATTTCAGTTTCGAAGGAACACCAAAAGCAGTTTGTCTTCAGTTGGCAAGGCCACCAGTAATATGCACCTTCACTGTCCTACCGCTAGGGTATATCAGCTCTCCAGCCCTATGTCATATTTTAGTCCACAGGGACCTTGATTGCCTTTCCCTTCCACAAGATGCCACACTAGTCCATTACACTGATGACATTATGCTGATCGGATCTAGTAAGGAAGAAGTGTCAATGATTCTGGACTTATTGGTAGGACATTTGTGTGCCAGAGGGTGGGAAATTAATCCCATAAAAATTCAGGCACCTTCCACCTCAATGAAATTTCTAGGAATCCAGTGGTATGAGGCATGTTGAGATATTCCTTCTAAAGTGAAGGCTAAGTTATTACATCTGGCCCATCCTATAACTAAAAGGAGGCAAAAGGCCTGGTGGGACTCTTTGGATTTTGGAGGCAACATATCCCTCATTTGGGTGTGCTTTCCAACCTATTTATCAAGTGACTTGAAAAGCTGCTAGTTTTGAGTGGGACCCAGAACAAGAGAAGGCTCTGCAACATGTTCAAGCTGCTGTACAAGCCACTCTACCACTTGGGCCATATGATCCAGCTGATCCAATGGTGCTTGAAGTGTAAGTGGCAGACAGAGATGCTGTTTGGAGTCTTTGGCAGGCACCTATTGGTGTATCACAGCACAGATCCGTAGGATTTTGGAGCAAAGCCCTGCCATCCTCTACAGATAACTACTCTCTTTTTGAGAAACAACTTTTGGCTTGTTACTGGGCCTTAGTAGAAACTGAATGCTTAACCGTGAGCCACCAAGTCACCATGCAGCCTGAGTTGCCCATCATGCATGAACTGGGTGTTGTCTGACCCACACAGCCATAAAGTCAGACGTGCACAGCAGCACTCCATCATTAAATGGAAGTGGTATAGACAAGGTCTGGCCCAAGCAGGAACTGAAGGCACAAGTATGTTGCATGAGGAAGCTGCCCAAATGCCCATGGTCTCCACTCCTGTCACATTACCTGCCCTCTCTCAGTCTGCACCTATGGCCTCATGGGGAGTTTCTTATGATCAGCTAACTTAGGAAGAGAAAACTTGTGCCTGGTATACAGAAGGTTCTGCATGATATGCAAGCACCACTTGAAAGTGGACAGCAACAACACTACAACCCCTTTTCTGGGACCTTCCTGAAGGACAGTGGTGAAGGGAAATCCTTCCAATGGGCAGAACTTCAAGTTCTGGTTGTTTACTTTGCTTGGAAGGAGAAACGGCCAGATGTATGACTGTATACTGATTCATGGGCTGTGGCCAATGGTTTGGCTGGATGGTCAGGGACTTGGAAGCAAATTGATTGGAAAAGTGGAGACAAGAAGATGTGGGGAAGAGATATGTGGATAGACCTATCTGAATGGGCCAAAGAAGTGAAGATATTTCTCGTGTGAACACTCACCAAAGGGTGACTTCAGCAGAGGAGGATTTTAACAATCAAGTGGATAGAATGACGCATTCTGTAGAAACCAGTCATCCTCTTTCCCCAGCCACTCCCATCATTGCCCAATGGGCTCATGAACAAAGTGGCCATGGTGGCAGGGATGGAGGTTATGCATGGGCTCAGCGAAATGGACTTCCCACTCACCAAGGCCAACTGCCAGCAGCAGAGACCAACACTGAGTCCTCAATATGGCACCATTCCTCCAGGTGATCAGCCAGCAACCTGGTGGCAGGTCAATTACATTGGCCCACCTCCATCATGGAAATGGCAGTGTTTTGTTCTTACTAGGATTTGCCTTCCTTGCACGAAACGATTTCTGCCAAAACTACCATCTGTGGACTCACAGAATGCCTTATCCACCATCATGGTGTCCCATACAGCATTGTCTCAGATCAAGGGACTCGCTTCACAGCAAATGAAGTGCTGCAACGGGCCCATGCTCATGGAATTCACTGGTCTTACTATGTTCCCCATCATCCTGAAGCAGCTGGCTTGACAGAATGATTGAATGGCCTCCTAAAGACACAATTATGGTGCCATCTAGATGGCAATACTCTACAGGGTTGGGGCAATGTTCTCCAGGAGGCCGTATATGCTCTAAACCAGCATCCAATATATGGTGCATTTTCTCCTATAGCCAGGTTCATGGGCCCAGAAATCAAGGAGTGGAAACGGGAGTAGAACTACTCACTATTAACCCTAGTGACCCACTCGCAAAATTTTTGCTTCCTGTCCCTGCAACCCGGTGCTCTGCAGGTCTAGAGGTCTTAGTTCCAAAGGGAGGAATGCTCCCACCTGGAGAGACAACATGGATTCCATTGAACTGAAAGTTAAGAATACCCCTGGGCTACTTTGGGCTCCTCATGCCTCTGGATCAACAGGCAAAGAAGGGAGTTACTATACTGGCTGGTGTGACTGATCCTGAATACCAAGGGGAAGTTGGATTGGTGTTGCAGAATGGAGGTAAAGAAGAGTATATCTGGAATACAGGAGATCTCTTACGGTGTCTCTTAGTACTACCATGCTCTGTGATTAAAGTCAATGGAAAACTACAGCAACCCAATTCCAACATGACTGCTAATGGTCCAGATCCTTCAGGAATGAAGTTTCGGGTCATCCCATCAGGCAAAGAACCATGACCAGCTAAGGTGCTTGCTGAGGGTAAAGGGAATACAGAATGGGTGGTGAAAGAAGGTAGTTCTAAATACCAGTTACAAGTATGAGACCAGTTGCAGAAATGAGGGCTGTAATTGTTATGAGTATTTCTTCCTTGTATGTGTACATCAAATTTTTTTTTCTTCACTTATAAAATATATGATGTAAACAGGGCGAGTGTTTTTGGTTGTACATGTGTTAGTTATATCATGTTAGGCACAAGTATGACTTTGTAATTGTTTTTATTTAGAGATTGTATATGGTTTAAGGAGATGTGTACAGGTGCCAAGTTGACAAGCGGTAGACTGTGATGGTTGAGGTTGTGTGTTAACTTGGCTGAGCCATGATTCTCACTGGTTTGGCAGTTATGCAATGAGGTCGTCATCCTCCATGATATGATCTGATGTGATCAGCCAATCAGTTGTAAGGGGAGTTTCCTTGGGTGTGGCCTGCATCCAATATATATATGGATGTTCTGGCAAAGCTCACTCACTTGCTCTGGATCCTGCATCTGGCTCATCATCATCTGACCTCCAGTTCTTGGGACTTGAGCCAGCGGCCTGCCATACTGCCTGCCGATCTTGGGATTCGTCATCCCGCACAGTCTGTGAGCCAGTGGCTTGTCATATGACCTGCCAATCTTGGGTTCCTCAGCCCCTGCAGCTATGTGAGTCAGGAGAAGCTTCCAGCCTGATGCCTGACCCCACAGACTTGGGACCTGTCAGCCTCTACAACCACGTGAGCCATTTCCTTGAGATAAATCTCTCTCTCTCTAAATATATATATATATATATACATATATATATATATATACACACACATTTCACTGGTTTTGCTTCTCTAGAGAACCCAACATGAGACGTCCTTAGTCCCAGACACTTTACAAACATAATTCACTTCTCACAACAATACTATAAATTAATATTGAATACAAAATCCACTCAAAGAGATGAGGTTGCTTTCCTCAAGCCACATGCAACTAAGATTCAAACTCAAGTCCATCTGACACCAACGTCTTATGCTTTTTCCACTACACATTTTTTTTAAATAACATTGAAACCATCCATTTTAATGCTCCTTTTTATCAAGGAAACAGCAGGAAGTGCCTCTAACATATACCTATTTGCTTCAATCTCCTATTTAGTTACACTAGTTTTATGAACTATACCTTATAATCTCCTTCTAGCTCTACAATCAATGAGAATATTAAATGGATTGAGCATCTGCCCTCAGCATTATTATTCTATATAGGAAAATGATTACCAAATTTATGCCTATGAGTTCACCTTTCAACATTAATTTAATCAAGATAAGTAATTACCCTAGTGGGCAGTAATTAGGTAATTAGTAAAACTAGTTAAGACAAATAGCATATTAATATCACCAAATAAATGCTAGTATAATTTTTATAATTATTATGGCATATAGGTCTACCTGATTTTTTTTTCCATAAAAGACACATAATTTCTGGGCTATGTACTGCACAGTTTCAACTTGCAAGTGGGAATGCCTTTTGACATCCGTGACCCTGCAGAGTAAAAAGGAGATTGAGACAATTATCTCGGGTACTGAAGCAAAAGCCTGCTTGCACTAAAATTATCTGCCTAGTCTTTGCTTGATTTTCTCTAAATGGTTGTTCCATTTTTTAACAAAAAGAGCCACCTTGTAGCATTGTATCTAAATACATCCTTCTCTGCTTAGAAAATAGAAATATAGCATTCTAAGAATAATTTACTCCGGATAGACAAACAGCTATGCACATATGCAGAGCATTCTAAGTCTGTAAGATAATCAGAGGTTTGATATTTATCTCCCCCAAAAGAAAAGATTTATCTTTTTCAATACCACCTGGTGATTACTCAGCCCACCAAAAAAAAAAGAAAGAAAACTAAACTGTCGTGAATAAATGCACTCATGAAAAAAAGTAAAGATCTCTTGATATTGTGATACACATACCACTAATGGATGTTCGTATTTTCAGCGGTAGAAATTATTAAGCACCATAGCGTGTGATGGTTTTACTCAAAATGGTAACCAAGCTTAGGATAGTCTTATGTTAGATGTTGATCTGTACTCAGGATATGTAACAACTTGTGAGTAATATGCAGGAAAAATTTTAATTCCCCCTATGAATGAACTGACAACTGATCTATGTATGTTTATAAGGCCTATGAGCCAACTATGGCCAGCTAATGCCCAAAAATCTTAGAATGCTAGCAGCATGAAAAATAATTTGCAAATTCACTAATCGGGATCTGGTTTATGGTTCTCTTGTTTGAGCTAACCTCTTTGGACTCTATTAGATTTCATTACTGTTCATGAATATAGGATAATGGGCTTGACGACCAGGACTTTCTTTAATGGTAGAAACCCAGGCTCAGTTAATGTTTCTACATGCTGACATGTGTAATGAAGGCATATAAATGAAAACTGACTCATTAATTTTCTTGATGTTATTCCTGCTTATTAGCCAAAGTTTCATCTTTAGCCATAACTGTAAACATACATAAATTAAACATACCACAATTAAATTGAAACTGCTTTTCTTTCTTACAAACCCCAATACAGTTATGTCTGAGGATTCAAGTTGCAATTTTTCAAAAAGCAACTCATCTCTTCTCTGTACAATCCGGTCTCATTATTAACTTTCGCTTAAACCTCACTAATACACAAAGCAACTCCGAATTTTGCCTGGCTCTCCAAGCCCATGAAGTTCCATTTTTGCATGTTTTTTCTGTTTCAAGAGTGATCATTTCTGGGACTATAAGCTATTTGTTTGAATTTCCAGTCTGTACATTGTGAAGAAGGCTCGTGGGTATAAAACAAGAGGAGATAAATTGCAGATTGGAGCTAAATAGAAAATAAATGCAAAATTTTAGTGGAATCTAATTGTTTTCCACATATCATGGTAACACTTATTATCCTTCCTTCTAAATTTATGTCATCTGCGCATTTATCTTCCTATTTGTCTGTCATCTATCCGTCTTCCACCTGCCTGTTAGTGTCTATTTATTTGGCATGGCAAGTTGTGCTGTCTTTGTCTGCAGAGCAGAAAAGAAGGGGGAAAATGCGAAAAATCTTAGCGTAGCGTGAATAGCAACGAGGTGAGGCTGCTGCCTGATGTGCGGATGAATCCTGTAAATGAAGTGGCCCTTGAGTTAAATTAATTTAAAATCTGGCAAATATTACCCGGCATGTTTGTCAATGTGCTGTATAATTATTAATTTGTTCATTGAAGCAACTGTATAAATAAATAGAAAGCAGAATGTCATGATTAAGCAAGCATTGAAAATCCAGGGTCAAGGAGCCCGGCAATCCGGGGATCTCAATAGCTTTCCTGGGTCCTGCTTTTACGTCTCCTCATAAACTCACACGTCGATAACAGCAAATTAATTGGCCCACATTTAGATGCCAACAGGGCTTCTGTATTCTCAGTGCACATTTTTGTCTTCTCGGAGCGAGATGTTAGTAATGGGGGTTTTAATATTACCCCTAGGGGAGTACCACAAACTCTTAACAATTTCCTTCACTAGAGTATTTTCATTAGCGCTAAATGCCGTGCAATTTACATTTGAAATCAGGCGTAGGGGTGAACAGAACGTGACAAGACATGTTCTAGTAGTGCCTTTTTGTTTTGTTTTGAGGGGGGGTTCCAATGTTCTTTGTTTACTGCCTCGGGAATCTTAGAATAAAACCATGCAAGTCAAAAAAGGAAATGTTTCTTGAATTCTCTTTGCCCTTACTTTTAGGAGGTGACAATTCTGTTTAATTTATGAATACCCAAAGCACACATTTAAAACAGCCCTTTTTCACCAAGACAAAAAAAAAAAGAACAACTCAAAAAAATACTAACAATAATGCACCTAACACAGAATTAAGAGCAGATAGTCTAGTAAAGAACAAAGCACCCATAAGGGAAAGGATCAATTAACAAAAATGTTAGGCTTCTAAATTTATGTCTATGCAGCTCAGTTACCTAATTCTAACCTGAATGAATAAGAAATTTACTGATATTATTTTTATTGTAAATCTAGACTACAAGTGGAATTCATATTGAGGATGTGAGGGTAAGCTAAACTCTGACTAATGTCATTTTCATTCAACAAATATTTCAATACCTCTCCTGGAAAGAATAGCAATTAGCGTATGTTAAACTTGGGCTCTGTTTAGATTATTGTTTTGCACATTAACCACTTGTTAGGGTAAAATCTTACGTTTTGATTGGGTGTTTCAGTTCCTGAATGCCTTAGATGAACCTAAATTCTAACGAGGAAATCAAAGCCAGGTGACTAGTTGCAATACCTAGCACTTAATAAAAAGATCTACTTTGTGCCAAGGAAGGCTCTAGGTGCTATATACAAATTTACCCCATCTAACTTTCCCACTAAAAGGAGCCCTGGTGGCACAATGATTAAGCACTCAGCTGCTAACCAAAAGGTTGGTGGTTCTAGCCCACCCAGCCGCTCCATGGGAGAAAAGATCTAGTGATCTGCTCCTGTAAAGATTTACAGCCTAGAAAACCCTATGGGGCAGTTCTACTCTGTCATATAGGGTCTCTATGAGTTGGAATCGACTCCAAAGCACCCAATAACAACTTCCCCACTAGCCATAAGAGGATGGTTTTGTGACTTCCAGTTTACAGATGTTGAAACAGTAGCACACATATTTGTAGAAAATTCGAGAAAATTTTCATATTGCATCCACTCATGGCTCTCATCTAGGCTAGGTCTCAAGGGCCAGGGCATCCGAAAAGCAAATAAGAGCCCCAGTGACCATGATGGCAATTAGCTAGCATTTGATCTTTAGCTCTGATCCGTTCAGGGAGACCTTTGGATGAATGAAAAATGATGCTAGCCTCCAAATTTGACTGAGTGTGAAATTTCTGTTTCACATTTATAAGTGTGAGTTTGCCATGCTACTCCCTAGCCTGCTATTAGGCCAGCAGATTAATGAGGGTGCTTTGTTTATGACCTCATATTCCCAAAAATGTTCTCCAAAGAGGGCAAGGGCAAGCCAGAACAAGAGCGGGAGAGTTTTCTAGGCCGGTGGTTCTCACTTTACTACACATTAGGATCACCTTTTAAAATCACAAATCCCAGGCTATATCTCAGACCAACTAAATCAGAATCTCTGGGCTGGGATCCAGGCATAAATATTATTTACAGGTCTCAGGTGATTCCAGTGCGCAGCCAAGTTTGAGAACAAGTATCCTAGTCTATTGTCCTTTCTCTGTTAAGAGAGACAAAAAAAAAACTTATTTAAATCACTAAGCATAAATACTAACCAGTATTGTTGTTGTTGTTGGTTGCAGTAGATTCAATTCTGACTCATGGCGACCCCATGTGTACAGAGTAGAACTGCTCCGTAGGGTTTGCAAGGCTATAACCATCCAGAAGCAGATCTCCAAGTCTGTCTTCTGAGGTGCCTCTGGGTGGGTTCAAACCACCAACCTTTCAGCTAGTAGTCAAGTGCTTAACCGTTTGCTCTACCCAGAGACTCCTTTAACCACTATTATTGTTGTTGTGTGCCATTGAGCCAATATCGAATCATAGAGACCCTATATGACAGAGTAGAACTGCCCCATAGGGTTTCCTAGGCTGTAATCTTTACGAGAGCAGATCACCAGGTCTTTTCTCTGCAGAGATGCTGCTAGGTTCAAACCAATGACCTTTAGGTTAGCAGCCAAGGACCCAACCATTGCACCACCAGGATTCCTTTAACCAGCATTAGCACCAACTAATACAAAACAAACACATAGTTTACAGTAAGATTGAACTATTTACAAAACCCCCCACATACTTAGGTACTGTGGTATGAAAGAGTCAGTAAATTCCAGTCTGCTCTGCTATTCTATCATCTCTGTGAACTTCAATAAATTCCAAACCTGCTTAAGCCTCAGTTTCCTCTGTAAAAATCATAATTCTCCTACTTACCTCACAGATAAAACAATAACAAATTTTTACACTAATAATGTATGCCTTCTATGTTTGCTGACTGCTCCCTCCCCCCTGAAAGGTATTTTCAGAAGCACTGCTATGTCAATTTTTTTTACATGTTGCTGTCAAAAAAAACAGCATAGTGTGCTTATGAAAATAGATTGGGCGGGAATGGTTGGCAAACAAAAAGTAGACATCACACATTATCTGAGCAAAAATACGGTATGTCAAAAAGCTCTTCAAAATTTAAAGCTTTATTTATTTAAAATAAGTTACTTTATTTCTTCATACCTTTCAAGTGTGACCACAATCAAAACCAAACCCACTGCCGTCCAGTTGATTCCAACTCATCACAACCCTACAGGACAGAGTAGAACTGCCCTATAGGGTTTCCAAGGCTGTGAATCCTTTTTTTTTTTTTTTAATTTTTCCCATACAAAAATTTATACATACATTGTTATGTGATTCTAATTGCTCTCCCCATTCTGTGACAGCACACTCCTCCTTTCCACCCCTGATTCCCCATGTCCATTCAACCAGCTATTAACCCTCTCTGCCTTCCCATCTCACCTCCGGACAGAAGCTGCCCCTTTAGTCTCTTGTATCTACTTGAACTAAGAGGCACACTCCTCACGAGTATCACTTTATGTCCCACAGTCCAGTCCAATCCCTGTCTGAAGAGTTGGCCTAGGAAATTATTTTAGTTCTGGGCTGATAGAGAATCTGGGGGTTATGCTTTCTGGGGTTCCTCCAGTCTCAGTCAGACCATTAAGTCTGGTCTTCTTACTAGAATTTGAGTTCTGCACCCCACCTTTCTCCTGCTCCATCAGGAACTCTCTGTTGTGTTCCCTGTCAGGGCGGTCATTGGTGGTAGCCGGGCACCATCTAGTTCTTCTGGTCTCAGGCTGATGAAGTCTCTGGTTTATGTGGCCCTTTCTGTCTCTTGGGCGAATACTTACCTTGTGTCTTTGGTGTCCTTCGTTCTCCTTTACTCCAGGTGGTTGGGACCAATTGATGTATCTTAGATGGATGCTTTCAAGCTTTTAAGACCCCAAACGCCAGTCACCAAAGTAGGATGCAGAACGTTTTCTTAATAAGCTTTGTTATGCCAGTTGACCTAGATGTCCCCTGAAAGCATGGTCCCCAGACCGCTACCCCTGCTACTCTGTCCCTCAAAGTGTTTGATTGTGTCAGGAAACTTCTTAGCTTTGGTTTAGTTCAGTTGTGCTGACTTCCCCTGTAGTCTGTGCTGTCCTTCCCTTCACCTAAGATAATTCTTATCTACTATCTAGTTAGTAAATAACCCTCACCCTCCTTCCCCACCCTTGTAACCATCAAAGAATGTTTTCTTCTGTGTTTAATCCTTTTCTTAAGTTCTTATAATAGTGGTCTTATACAATATTTGTCCTGCTGTGACTGACTAAATTCACTCAGCATAATGTCCTCCAGCTTCTTCCACGTTATGTTTCACAGCTTCATCGTTGTTCTTTATCGTTGTGTGGATATACCATGATTTGTTTATCCATTCATCCATTGATTGGCACCTGGGTTGTTTCCATCTTTTTGCTATTGTGAACAGTGCAGCAATGAACATGGGTGTGCATATATCTATTCGTGTGATGGCTCTTACTTCTCTAGGATATATTCCAAGGAGCGGGATAGCTGGATCATATGGTATTTCTATTTCTAGCTTTTAAAGGAAGTGCCAAATCGATTTCCAAAGTGGTTGTACCATTTTACATTCCCACCAACAGTATATAAGTGTTCCAGTCTCTCCACAACCTCTCCAGCATTTATTATTTTGTGTTTTTTGGATTAATGCTAGCCTTGTTGGGGTGAGATGATATCTCATTGTAGTTTTGATCTGCATTTCTCTAATGGCTAATGATCGTGAGCATTCTTCATGTGTCTGTTAGCCGCCTGAATATCTTCTTTGGTGAAGTGCCTGTTCATATCCTTTGCCCATTTTTTAATTGAGTTATTTGTCTTTTTGTTGTTGAGGTTTTACAGTTTATCTTGTAGATTTTAGAGATTAGACACTGATCGGGTTTGTCGTAGCCAAAAATATTTTCCCAGTCTGTAGGTTGTCTTCTGACTCTTTCGGTGAAGTCTTTTGATGAGCATAAGTGTTTGATTTTTAGGAGTATCTATTTATCTAGTCTCTCTTCTGGTGCTTGTGTATTGTTACTTATGGTTCATATTGTGTTTATGCCATGTATTAGGGCTCTTAGTGTTGTCCCTATTTTTTCTTCCATGATCTTTATCGTTTTAGATTTTATAGTTAATTCTTTGATCCATTTTGAGTTAATTTTTGTGCATGGTGTGAGGTATGGGTCTTGTTTCAGTTTTTTGCAGAGGGATATCCAGTTATGCCAGGCACCATTTGTTAAAGAGAATGTCTTTTCCCCAATTAATGGACTTTGGGCCTTTGTCAAATATCAACTGCTCGTAGGTGGATGAATTTATGTCTGAATTCTCAATTCTGTTCCATTGGTCTATGTATCTGTTGTTGTGCCAGTACCAGTCTGTTTTGACTACCATGGCAGTATAATAGGTTCTAAAATTAGGTAGTGTGAGGCCTCCCACTTTGTTCTTCTTCTTGAGTAATGCTTTACTTATTCGGGGCCTCTTCCCTTTCCATATGAAGTTGGTGATTTGTTTCTCCATCTCATTAAAAAATACCGGTGGAATTTGGATCGGGATTGCATTGTATCTGTAGATCGCTTTGGGTAGAATTGACATTTTCACAATGTTGAGTCTACCTACCCATGAGCAAGGTATGTTTTTCCACTTATGCAGGTTCCAAGGCTGTAAATCTTTACAGAAGCAGACTGCCACAACTTTCTCCCACAAAGTGTGACCAGTCAGTGCTTAATCTAAACATAATTCCTTCCCCAGGCCTTACTCGATTTAACTCACCCTGAACCTTTTTTGGACTTTGCAAATCCAGGAACCAGGAGCCAGTTAGCATTAAAACTACATCCAGGATTATTTCCTCAGCTGTCAGCTTCTCTTTTCCACAGCTACTGATGGTTTATTGACTCTGCTTAAGCCGTTTGAGAACAAAATAACTTCATTTGGCCTACTGATCAACTAGCTCATCCTCATGGTCTTCCTTCTGCCTTTGCTCAGTCCTACAGTGTAATTTCACCAACTCGCTCAAAAAAAAAAAACCTTCAAATGTTATTTTTTTCTCAATCACAAAATGACATAGAGGGGAAATCATGGGCTTAAAAGTGATTTAAAACAAGCAAGCAAGCAAACAAACCCTAGATTCAAATCCCAGGTCCACCACCATTTAACAGTATAGACAATTTCCTCAATTTCTCAGCTTCCTCATCTGAGAGATGGGGATAAATATACCTACCTATCAAAACTGTCAGGAGTCAAAGAGATCACACAGTTCTTATGAAATTAGAGCTGTATTACTGCTAATTTTAAAAACAATGATAAGATCTACCCATTAGAACCTTCTCCAATGAGCCTTGCAACAGGTTTTCAGCTACCATCCAAAAGTTGCCAAAATGTAAACTTTAATTTATACTCAACCCAATAAAAACTGAAATAAAAATGAAGTCACTTCTTTACATTTCTCTCCATTTCCCTCTTCTCTTACCTTAACACAAGGTCAAATGTACTTAGGAAAGATAGATCCAAAAGACTCACAGTTTTTACAGCTTTTCACTGTTTTCAGACCCAGGAGTATGTTGAATGTTCTTCTGGAAATTTCCAGCTTTTCTGCTATTCTCTCTGTAGCTTGTTAGAACCTACCTGGCATTTTTGTCAGGGCTTGATGAGCAGTCCTCGGAATCAGCTGAGGACCAAAAATGACTGGCTTCCAACTCCAGAAGTTGTGATTTAATTTGTTTGGGCAACGGGCTCACAAAGGAAGAATCAGCATCACCTGTAAGAAATGCAAATTCTTTGAGTTTATTTAAGTCACAGTAGTCAAGCCCCTCCTCGTCCCTTGACTAATTCAATGGTTCACAGATGTGTTGCTGAGAGTGGTAAGAGGAACTTGTTAAAAAGGTAGATGGTCAGGCTGGCTCCACCCCTCTCACCCCCGCCCCCCAGAATCTGATTCTGTATGAGATAGGGCCCAAGACTCTACATTCTAACCAGTACCACATGTAGCTCTGACCTAAGGGTCAGAGCGCTTGGAAACTACTAAGTGAAGCGCTTCTTGATGATGGTACTCTACTGACAATCTCACAAAAGAGTTCCATTAGTGGGCCCATACGTTTGACTTCTAATGAGTCCAAATTGGAATTTACTGACCTTCACCACAAATGAGGATTTCAGGCCCTATTTAACCTCCACCTACAATCCTGTGGATATGCCTCTAACCCTCTGGAGGAATCAGCTACAATCCCCATAAAGGAAGGCAGACACATGGGGTGACTTGACTTAACAAGCCATTAACCCATTGACTTTCGACTTTGGCTGCACATTTGAATCACCTGGGAAGTTTTTAAAGTCCAGATGCCCAAACCACACCAAAACCACTGCTGTCTAGTTGATTGTGACTCATAGCAACCCATAGGGTTTCCAAGGCTGTAAATCTCTATGGAAGCAGACTATCACATCCTTCCCCCACATTGTCGCTGGTGGTTTCAAACTGCCAACTTTTCAGTTAGCAGTGGATCGCTTTAACCACTGTGCCACCAGGGCTCCTTCACCCCAGACCAGTGGGTCTCAAACTTTAACTCCATCAGAATCATCTGGGGAGCTTGTTTACAACACAGATCGCTGGGCTCCAACCTGAGTTTCTAATTCAGTAGATCTGTGGTAGGGCCCGAGAATTTACATTTCTAACAAGTTCCCAGGTGATGCTGATTCTCATTTTGAGAGCCCCTCACCCAAACAAATTAAATCACAACTTCTGGGGTCGGAAGCCAATCGTTAGTATTTTTTAAAGTTCCCCGAGGTAAGCCCACTATGTGGCCAAGGGTAAGAAACACCGATCTAGGCCCAGGTCACATGACACTTTCCTCAGGCTAATGATACAAAAAAAGGATGGGGGGGGGACAGGTAAATAGCTACCTTGGATGTAGCAGCAACATCCTGTTTCCAGGGTGAGAAACCATTTTAATCCCCCTGGAATCCAGATTTGTGGGTCCTTGGAGTTGGGGTGACCCACCCAAGCCATTTGCCCTTAGGTGTCCTTTTGAACCTTGAGCCTAAAAGGAACTGTTTTTCCTGGAGTCACCTTCAGATCAAACAATAGTAAGCAGCTTAGTGGAGACCGTTTTGCCTTAGGCATTGGGCTGTTTTGGAGAATTATCTACGTGCAGTCAGTTTTGAGAAGCAGGAACTTCAGGGTCTGACTGGAAGCTGTGTTTTAGGGTATCTGGCATGTCCTTAATTACTGTTTTTACAATTGACTGACCCTGAAACCCTGCACGTGCTCTGAGAAACTAACATGAAAGGAGTTTACAATGACCCTCAGGAGACTACACTGCCCAAGCCTGCCAACATAACCTGCTTTCAACTATCCCCTCTTTGGAGGCCTTCCTGATACCTTCAGGTTGATGCCACCTGATTCAAATCGTACCTACTCACAATGAATATCTTCTGTTACACTAATTTTTGGTGTTTGTCTGTACATTAGGTTTTTAACAAGTGGAAGTAGGGCCAATAGCACCAGTAATGGACTCTGCAGTGGTGTGCTCATAAACTGGCTCTCAAAAAAAAAAAAAAGCCCTGAGTTGTAATATTTGATTTCCGTGGTGTAAAAACTCCCACTGTCAGCTAGTAGGAATGTGTACTCTGTTAAAAATAAAAGCAAAGAGATTTATTGAAGGTCCAAGACAGTTCAAACCGGGGACACATCTGATCTCACAAAGTGAAACCAAATGATCCAAAATGGTGGCATCACAGAGGCATATTTATGAAGTAACATACAGCATTCTGGTTGGAAGTTTCAAGATTAGGTAAGCAGGAGGTAGGACAACTCAAAGTGGGGGCTTTGCAGTAATTGGTTGGAAACACGAATGTGGGCTATTTGGATTGGTTAATTTAAATACATGATAAGGGGGGTTTTACAGGGTGGTTACAAAGTAATTATCTTAAAACATTCCCTGAGGGCTGCTGAGGGGATTTCTGATAAGGGTCTTGGGTCAAGACCCTCCCTTAGGAACATTCTTTCCATTTCTTTAGTTTAACCACAGAGAAAAAACGTTTTCCTTTGTTATGTACTTAAGTCCCTCTAAGGATTTGACTGTCGCATGGGAAATCCTTTGTTATGTACTTAAGTCTGACTAAGGGTTTGACAGTTGCAGGGGAAATAAGCAAAAGCTAAGATGGAGTTGGGGCTCAGACCTGGGCCAATATTCTGATAGGAGTCAGGCATCTTAATTTTGGAACTCACACACCATCATGGCTCATTTCAAGCTTCCAACTGGACTAGACATCGCTGAATGTGGAAATGGGAAGCAAGACACCCAACCGGCCCCTCACAAGCAGATATAAGCTGATGCCAATAACCTCTGCCTCGCGGTACCAGCAGTGACCTCAGTGATGGTGGAAGCAGTGTCCTCACCAACCTGGTTCTGTGGGGTATTTTTGGCTGAGGTTCAAGTTAACTAGCAGCCCTTGTTCCAGTTTCTCAACCTGGTCACCCATCCTTCCCAGTAATTCTGAGAGTGAGGCAATAGTCTTTCTAATAAATTCATTTTCTACTTAGATCAGCCCAAGAATATTTCTGTTGCTTACAAACTAAGAACTCTGACCTTTTAAAGTTCAGACGTGGAGGTTAAGAATCTAAGACCTCGTCTAAACTCCTGGAGCATTGTGCTTTAAGATATTTGCATCTTAAGAGGGATGAAACTCTTAAACTAGTGCCTCTCAAAAGTTAATGAGAATCACCTTGGGGTATTGTTAAACGGCAGATTCTAATCAGGCAGGACTGGGTGGAGGCAGCAAATGTGCATTTCTTACAAGCTCCTTGGGAATGTTGAGGGTGGAAACTTGGGCAGAAGTCCTTCCTGGCATCCCTGATTTCAAGCCACTTAAGGGCCTGCTTGTCCTCCTTATTCTGGTCCGTGCCCCAGCTGACCCTGAATATTTATCATGGCTGACACAGGCTGGTCCCAGCTGCTGTGACAGTCTACCTCAGAATGCCTTAGATTCCAAGGCCAGTGTCACCTGACTGTCCCTGAATACCTCTTTTGGTACATAAGCCACATATTTAACTTATTCATCCATTCAACAAGTATTTGTTGTCTACCTCTTATGTATAATGCTCTCAGCTAGGCTTGGATAATTCTAGACTCTCCATCTGTGCTGTTTAAATAAGCTGAACTGGGAACGTTCCCAGCGACATTAAATGAGAACTGGATTTAGCACATGTAACAAGAAGTTAAAGGTCAAGGGGATCTGTGTGGGCAAGGAAAACTCCCAAGCAAGTCAGCAGTTCGGCTGTAGGAAAATAAGACTTGATAATCTGTCAACGTGAGCTGTCAGTCAAAGCCCATTATTACTATTATACCACCCATTTGACACTAAATCAATAGAACAAGTACTTTCTGATGTTAGATCAATGGTATGACTAAGTTTGGGGGTGACAGCTAAACAATTGCATCCATCTTAGGTATGTGAATGTTATTACCAGAAACATCAACTCAAAGTAAAATGATAAACCACTTCCTATACAGTGTTGTGAAAGAAATGTTCAGATCTCCAGAAATTCTTGGTGCCCCGACCTAGTAAGACAGAAAAGGTAAAATGTGTGTTTATTTCTAAGATTTATAAAGTACCCATTTCACACCTGAGCTTATGGGGAAGATACATTTCACAGAGCCATAAGCTAACAATTGAGCCCCCAGGGCTGATAAGAGATTCTTGTCATGCCATAGAATTTGAAGGAAAATAAAGAAATTCTTATGAACTATGAAAATAACTTTTTTATCCTTTCCAACTGTAGTAGTTTCCTCTCCCTGAACAGCTATGGAAGGATTCAGGAATGGATTTGAACCAGGATGGAGGGGAGTAGAACAAAGGGATCCAATATCAGTTTCCTTCTCCCCTCCTCACCAACACTCACTTGCTTATTCAACAGCAAATATTAATACATCCCATGTGCCAAGCACTGTGTTAAGGTCTGGGGATAGAAAGGTTAAAAAAAAATGTAGAAGGACAAAGTACTATGGGGCATGTAATGGAGATACAATATCAGTCTGGCAGAGGCTGGGGAAGTCTCCTTAAGGAAGTAGCATTTGAGCTAATACCTAAAGGGTAAGTGAGACATAACTAGGCCAAGAGTGCAGGAAGAGTATTACAGTCAGAGGCAAGAGCATGGGCACAGGCCCTGACGTTAGAGAAAACGTAGCATCTTGAATGAAATAACTCAAACCAGTTGCTATTGAGTCAATTCTGACTCATGGCAACCCCATATATGTCAGGGTAAAACTATGCTCCATAGGGTTTTTTGTTGTTGTTGTTGAGAAATATATGCAGCAAAACATACACCAATTCAACAGTTTTCGACATGAACAATTCAGTAACATTGATGACATTCTTCAAGTCGCGCAACCCTTCTCAACCTCCTTTTCTGAGTTGTTCCTCCCCCATTAACATAAACTCATTGCCCCTTAAGTTTCCTATCTAATCTTTCAAGTTGCTGTTATCAATTTGATCCCATATACATAGATCTTGAAAGAGCACAATGCTCAAGGCAGACATTCTTTACTAGTTAAGCAAAACTATTGTTTGGTTTTAAGAAGACTTCAGGGGATATTTTTGGTTTAAGGTTTAAAGATTACCTCAGGGCAATGGTTTCAGGGGTTATCCACCCTCCATGGCTCCATAAAGTCTGGAATCCATGAGAATCTGCCATTCTATTCTGCTTTCTGAAAGTGAAGAGGACTTGAAGCACTTACTGATGAAGATCAAAGACCACAGCCTTCAGTACAGATTACACCTCAACATAAAACAAAAATCCTCACAACTGGACCAATAAGCAACATCATGATAAATGGAGAAAAGACTGAAGCTGTCAAGAATTTCATTTTACTTGGATCCACAATCAACACCCATGAAAGCAGCAGTCAAGAAATCAAAAAACACTTTGCATTGGGCAAATCTGCTGCAAAAGACCTCTTTAAAGTGTTCGAAAGCAAAGATGTCACCTTGAAGACTAAGGTGCGCCTGACCCAAGCCATGGTGTTTTCAAATCGCCTCATATGCATCTGAAAGCTGGATGATGAATAAGGAAGACCAAAGAAGAATTGACACCTTCGAATTGTTGTGTTGGTGAAGAATACTGAATATACCATGGACTGCCAAAAGAATGAACAAATCTGTCTTGGAAGAAGTACAACCAGAATGCTCCTCAGAAGCGAGGATGGCGAGACTATGTCTCACATACTTTGGACATGTTATCAGGAGGGATCAGTTCCTGGAGAAGGACATCACGCTTGGTAAAGTAGAGGGTCAGTGAAAAAGAGGAAGATCCTCAATGAGATAGACTGACACAGTGGCTGCAACAATGGGCTCAAGCATAACAACGATTGTGAGGATGGTGCAGGACCGGGCAGTGTTTCATTCTGTTGTAGATAGGGTCGTTATGAGTTGGAACCGACTTGATGGCACCTAACAACAACAACAACCATGGCTCCAGAAAGTCTGGATTCCATGAGAATTTAACATTCTATTCTGCGTTTTCCCCCTTTGATCAGGATTCTTCTATGGAATCTTTGATCAAAATGTTCAGTAATGGCAGCCAGGCACCATTCAGTTCTTCTGGTCTCATGGCAAAGGAGGCAGTTGTTCATGGAGGTAGTTAGGCACACATTCCATATTCTCATCCTATTCCTGACTCTCCTTCTTTCTCTGTTGCTCCAGGAAAATAGAGACCAATTATTGTGCCTTGGATGGCCACTTGCAAGCCTTTAAGAGCCCAGGCATTACACAATGAACTAGGAGGTAGAACAGAAGCACTAAACATGCTACTAGGCTAATTAACTGGGATGTCCCATGAAACCATGACCCTAAACCTCCAAACCAAGGAACCAAATCCCATGAGGCATTTGGTTGTATATTAGCAGCCTTAGCAGCTCTTTTTTTTGGTCATTGTTGTAAGTATACCTGTCACACAACTTTTGCCAATTCATCTTTTTACAGGTATACAATTTTTTTTTTTAATTGTGCTTTAGGTGAAAGTTTTACTGAACAAATTAGTTTCTCATCAAACAATTAATACATGAATTGTTCTGTGACATTGGTTGCCAACCCCTCAATGTGTCAACACTCTCCCCTTCTCCACCCCAAGTTCCCTGTTTCCATTCATCCAGTTTTCCTGTCCCTTCCTGCCTTCTCCTCTTTGCTTTTGAGCTGGTGTGTCCATTTAGTCTTGTACACATGCTTGAACTACAAAGCACATTCCTCATGTGTGTTATTGTTTGCCCTATAGAACTGTCTAATCTTTGGCTAAAGGGTGAACTTTGGGAGTGACTTCAGTACTGAGTTAAAAGGGTGTCCGGAGGCCATACTCTTGGTGTTTCTCCAGTCTCTGTCAGACCAGTAACCCTGGTCTTTTTTTTGTGAATTTGAATTTTGTTCTACATTTTTCTCCTGCTCTGACCGGGACCCTCTATTGTGATCCCTGTCAGAGCAGTCAGTGGTAGTAGCTGGGTACCATCTAGTTGTTCTGGGCTCAGTCTGGCTGAGGTTATGGTAGTTGTGGCCCATTAGTCCTTTGGACTAATCTTTCCCTTGTGTCTTTGGTTTTCTTCATTCTCCTTTGCTCTAACCAGAATGGGACCAGTAGATGTATCTTAGATGGCCACTCACAGGCTTTTAAGACCCCAGATGCTACTCACCACAGTTGAGTGTAGAACATTTTCTTTATGAACTATGTTATGCCAATTCAGCTAGATGTCCACGGAGACCATGGTCCCCCATCCTCAGCCCAGTAATCTGGTCCCTCGGGAAGTTTGGATGTGTCTGTGAAGCTTCTATGACTTTGCTTTGGTCAAGTTGGTATACAACTTATTGACAGCAATTGCAATATTCGGCCATGCAATCCTATCCCTAATCAACGCAATTTTTCCATCACTATATGCCAAAACTCAGTGCTCCAAGAGCAATAACCCCTCTTCCTCTCTCCATCTTGCCCTAGTAACCGCTAATAAACTTTTGTCTCTATACATTTGCCTTTTCTTGTCTTTTTACGTAAGTGATCTCCTGCAGTATTTGTCCTTTTGTAATTGGCTTATTTCACTCAGCATAATGTCTTCAAGCTCCATCCATTCTGTAGCATATATCAAGACTTCTCCTACTGGCTGAGTAGTATTTCATTGTACTTCTGTACATTTTGTTTATTCATTCATCTGCTGATGGGCATTTAGGTTGTTTCTACCTTTTGGCTATTGTGAATAGTGCTGCAATGAACATTGCTGTACAAGTCTCTGTCTGAGTCTCTGCTTTCTTTTGGGTACGTACCTAGGGGTGGAATTGTTGGATCATATGGTAGTTCTATTTTTAGTTTTTTGAGGAACCACCACACTGCTTTCCACAGCGGCTGTACCATTTAGCATTCCCACCAGCAATGGATAAGGTTTCCATTTTCCCCACATCCTTGTCAACACTTGTTATTTTCTGTTTTTATCTTAACCATCCTACCACACAAAACGCGTTGCCATTGAGTCAATTCCGACTCATAGCGACCCTATAGGACAGAGCAGAACTTGGGTTCTAAGGGTTTCTAAGGAGCGCCTGTTGTGTTTGGTGGCCATTTGAATGTCCACTTTGAAGAAATGTCTATTCAAGTCCTTTTTCCCATTTTATGATTGGGTTGTCTTTTTGTTGTTAAGTTGTCAAAGTTTTACATGTATTTTGGTTATTAGACTCTTAACAGATATATGGTTTCTGAAAATATTCTCCCAGTCAGTAGCTTGTCTTTTCACATTTTTGGTAAAGTCTTTTGATGAACATAAGTTTTTAATTTTCATGAGGTGTTCCACAGGATTTTCAATGGCTGATTTTTCAGAAGTAGATCACCAGGCCTTTCTTCCAAGGTGCCTCTGGGTGGATTCAAACCCCCAACCTTTCAGTTAGCAGCTGTGTGTGTTAATTGCTTGCACTGCCCGAGGACTCCATCTTGAAATAAGACCCATAATATTGGAATATGATAAGCAAAGGGAAGAGTGGAACTCAGAGAGGCTGATGAGGTAGGCAGAGGCCAGATGGTGGAGGTCTGTGAAGCTATCTATCATGGATTTAATTGTGTCCTCCAAAAACAATGTGTGTATCAATTTGGCTGGGCCATGATTCCCAGTATTGTGTGATTGTATACCATTTTGTCATCTGATGTGATTTTCCTATGTGTTGTAAATCCTGCCTCTATGATGTTAATGAGGGGAGATGGGTGGCAGTTGTGTTGATGAGGCAGGACTCGACCTATGAGATTGGATTGTGTCTTCAGCCAGTTTCTTTTGGGATATAAAAGAGAGAAGCATGTGGACAGATGGGGGGACCTCATACCACCAAGAAAGCAGCACAGGAAGTAGAGCACGTCCTCTGGACCCAGGGTCCCTGCACCTGAGAAGCTCCTAGTCCAGGGGAAGGTTGATGAGAAGGATCTTTCTCCAGAGCCAATAGAAAGAGAAAGCCTTCCCCCTGGAGCTGGCACCTTGAATTTGGACTTCTAGCCTACTTTACTGTGAGGAAATAAATTTCTCTTTGTTAAAGCCATCCACTTGTGGTATTTCTGTTACAGCAGTACTAGATGACTAAGACAGAATGTGGTATCAGGAGTGGGCTGCTGCTCTAACAGATACCTAAAATGTGGAAGTGGTTTTGAAACTGTGAACAGATAGAGGACTGGCAGTGGCAGAGAACTGGCAGCAGCAGAACCAGGATACCAGTGCGAGACGGCACTGGAGCCGACCCACAGAGTGAGAGAGCTGAGTGCCTTTACACAGGAGGCTTCCTGGCAGAGTGGGGTGCCTCTGGGCACTTACTGGTAGAGCTAGGCTTGCTGACCCATAGAGTGAGAGAGCTGAGTGCCTTTTGGCCAAAGTTTACTGATGGAGTAGGATGCGCCCAGGCACTTATTGGTGGAGCTACAGAGCTTTGGAACAATTGCCCCAGCAGGAGAGATGCAGGCGAGAGGCCAAGGAACCAGGAAGCAGAAGCTGAAAAGGCAAGGAACACAGAAAGCCAAGCTGCCTTAGTCTCAAAAGGTATGGCCACGAACTTGGGGTTTGAAAGGGTGAAGCCACAGCCTCTGATGTTTCTAAGGGTGGAGTCACCACTTAGATGGACTAGGAGAATGGTGCCCCTAAAGCCGAGGGAGCAGAGTTGCTGTCCCAGTGGGCCTGGAAGGCAGAGCTGAAGCCCAGGGCTGAAAGGCCTCCACTCTGAATCCAAAGAGCGTGGCCAATACCTAGAGTCTGGACGGCAGGGCCATTGTGTAAATTGTCTCAGAGAATAGACGATTATTTTCAAAGCCTTGAAGGCTAATGTAATGTCTTCTCCTGATTGCTTGGTGCCTATTATCCCTTCTTTCCCTCCAGTTTCTCCCATCTGTAATGGAAATGTCTAGCTTGTGCCTGTTCTGCCATTGTACCTTTGGAAGCAGATAACTTGTATTCTAGAATTCACAGATAAAGAGGAATTTTTGGATTTTGGACTCGGAGTTAAGACATTTGCTATGATATGATGGGGTGAATGTTTTGCATGTTGCAAGGATGTGATTTTTGGGTGGCCAAAGGGTGGAATGTCATGGATTGAATTGTGTCCCCCCAAAATATGTGTATCAATTTGGCTGGGCCATGATTCCCAGTATTGTGTGACTGTCTACCATTCTGTCATCTGATGTGATTTCCCTATGTGTTATAAATCCTGCCTCTATGATGTTAATGGGGGGGGATGGGTGGCAGTTGCGTTGATGTGGCAGGACTCAACCTATGAGACTGGATTGTGTCTTCAGCCAGTTTCTTTTGGGATATAAAAGAGAAAAGCAAGCGGAGAGATGGGGTAGGGGGAACCTCATACCACCAAGAAAGCAGCACTGGGAGCAGAGTGCATCCTTTGGACCCAGGGTCCCCGTGCCTGAGAAGCTCCTAGTCCAGGGAAAGATTGATGAGAAGGACCTTCCTCCAGAGCCGACAGACAGAGAAAGCCTTCCCCCTGGAGCTGGCACTTTGAATGTGGACTTCTAGCCTACTTTACTGTGAGGAAATAAATTTCTCTTTGTTAAAGCCATCCACGCGTGGTATTTCTATTATAGCAGCACTAGATGACTAAGACACCATCCATATGTACTCACCTGCTGAGGGACAAGATTCTAAGAGACAGAGAGAGAAAAGGCCTTGCTAAGAGCCAATAAGTGCCACCCAGACCATGCCCAGGAGAAGGCGCCCCCCTTCACCCTGTGACAGCCCCAAGCACACTTTGAGGGATGAAGTGCCAATAAGAATCTGCTTCTACATCCACTCCTATTCTCAGATGCTTTCCTACAACCACCGTGCACCCCGAGCCTGATGCTCTGAATGAGCATCCCACCTCAAATCACCATGGAGCTCAGATGGTAGAGAGTCACCAATCCCAATGATATTAGTGCTTTAATGTGGATGATCACCTTAATGTAAATGTGACAATGAGTAAAGTTTATGCAGAGAGGAAAGAAAGGAATAGTTTGATATATATCTCAATCTGATCATTCTCTATTCATGGAATAGTCTATTATTTAGCCATGTATGTGTGTGTGTGTTTCAAATGTACTTATAAACCTCAAACCCATTCCAATCGAGTCAATTCCGACTCATAGCGACCCTATAGGACAGAGTAGAACTGCTCCATAGGGTTTCCAAGGCTGTAATCTTTACGGAAGCAGACTGCCACATCTTCATCCTGCAGAGCTGCTGGTGGGTTCGATCTGCCGACATTTAGGTTAGCAACGGAGCGCTTAACCACTGTGCCACCAGGGCTCCTGTATACATATATGCATGTGAGTGTGTGAGTGTGTGTATATATACACATATACACACACACATACGTGTATGTAAACAATTATGAATGTATGTGTATATATGTGCGTGCGTGTGTTCAGTCACATCTGTATCTATAAATTTTTAAATGGTTCCCAATTACTGAGCACATACATGGTTACAGACACTGAATAATTTCACTCAGTTTTCACAACAATCCTAAGATGTGGATCCCTCTATTATACCTACTTCTCAGATAAGGAAACTAAAGCTTAGAAAGGTTCAGTTACTTGCTCACGATCACACAGTTAGTAAGTAAATCTTATCTTGCTGTCCACTTCTCTCAAAAGCTCTCCTTTTCCTTAGTAGCCCCACCTACTTCCCAGCCCATCAAAATTTTACTTCAACGTAGCCATTAATTACATGTCTGATCTGTTAGACTCCCTTAAGGAAAAACAGTTATATGTATCTTTAGTATGCATCCTAAATGTCACGATCGCTTTGTCTGCAGCCAAGGTCAGTATTTCATGGCTGTGTATTGATGTTCACAAGGTGAGTGGTGGTCTGACCTTTGAGAAAATACCTTTACACAGGTCTTGGTGAGCCCCAGACTTTAACAGGCCTGTACTCCTCCCATATGGTCATTAAGCCAATCCAGAACCAAAGGACGCATCATAAACCAGGCCCAGCCTGCATGAGGCAGTCACAAAACATTCTGCAAAGCAGAGGCTGGGATTCCAAACCAATTGAAAGGGTAGTAATAATAGACAGGAAATGTTCTGATTTGGAGTTGGGGAGAGGGTTAGTCAGAGTGAATGCTCCAGCCACACAATCATAGCAGCTAAAAGACGGGTACTAAAGAGCTTGTCTCCCTTTATTTATATGCCTTTACATCTAGACTTACCAAGAAACAGTTTCACTTACCTTTTAAACAGTCAGAGTGCCACTTTAGCATTAAGCAGAGATGCCAGGGAAAAATGAGCATTATTTAAAATGCAAACAGAGTGGAAAGGATGACTGCCAAGAAAATAGCTCATCCCAGATGCCTCCTCTGAGCTACTGCTGTCTGCTGCTACAGAATACCCACAGGACACAAAGTTCACTTGGCCTGTGGTTCTCACACTTGGGCATGCATCAGAATCACCTGGAGGACTCGTTAAAGCACAGATTGCTGGGCCCCCACCTCCAGAGTGTCTGATCTAGTAGGTCTAGTAGGCTGGGCCTTGAGAACTTGTCCCTCTAACAAGCTCCCAGGGGATGCTGATGCTGATGCCAATGATCCTGGGGCCACACTTTGAGAACTGCTGGTGCAGGCACTGTTAAGTCCAGCTGTGTTAGTATCCTAGGGCCGCCGTAACAATGCACCACAAATTGGGTGGCTTAAAACAACAGAAATTTACCGTCAAGGCATCAGCAGGGCCATGCTCTCGCTGAAGGCTCTAGAGGAAGATCTTCCTCTCTTCCTAGCTTCTGGTGGTCCCTAGCAATCTTTGGAGTTCCCTAACTTGTAGATGCATCACTTCAATCTCTGTCTTCATCTTCACATGGCTATCTTCCCTCTGTGTCTGTATCTCTGTGTCTCTTTTCTTTTTATAAGGAGGCCACTCAGATGGGATTAGGGCCCACCCTACTCCAGTATGACCTCACGTTAACTTAACTGATAACATCTTCAAAGACTCTTTCCAAACAAGGTCACCTTCACAGGTACTGGGGGTTAGGGCTTCCACATTTCTTCTTAAGGGATACATTCAATCCATGACACCACCCCGTTAGCATTGCTAACAGTTAAGATGACTGGAAGGATCCTTTGACATGAAGAGAGATGTCCAGGTCATAACTGAGGCTGCAGATCCCATCAGATCAAAGGTAAGTGGCTTCCTCCCAGACACCCAACATCTTCCTGTACCCTTGTGTTCAATCCCTCTGGAAGGGGTAAAGAAACCCTTTGGATTAGACAAATATGGGTGATTACATCAGACAACCGGGGGAAAGTGGCCACACTGAATTATAGTGACAGCACAGATGTCACGTAGAAATCCCTAGAGTGGTCAATATGATTTTTCTAAGCAGAGCATAGAAACCCCAGCGAGATAGAGGTTTGGCCTCTCTTTTCTCCAGTGAAAAAGAATATTGCTATCATGCCTAGGAGACATCAGACAGTGAACTACCTTCCCTCTCTACCTCTTTCAAATAAAGCTTGACACAACAAACCTGTTTGTACCTGAATGCCAAGGACAGATTTGGTCCCTAGCAAACCAAAAATCAGCAGAACTCAGGAAAACTGGGCTTTTCCTGCCACCCTGTTTCACCAGCATCCCCTGTGTCAAATCATGTTCCTATCTTGTTTTTCCCTGTGGTCTCTGGATTAGCTAGCCCTGGGGTTAAATCAGTGGCAAAGATGCCAGGCTCTGAATAGTATATCTTACAACAGCATCGCCCCCCTGGAGAATTGCAAAGGGAAAGGCCTTTGCAACTGGAATTTTGGAGGGATACAGAGACCCATCCATTGCCCTGGAGATCTAGGATAAGGGTGACACCCCTTGGGTTGAGCTGAGCCCTGTTAATCCGCCCTACAATGAGTATCTATCCTGTCAGGATTTGTGATTGAGAGCTGCTTAAACAGGTGAGAAAATTTCAGGAAGCTAATATGTCCCATCTAATCAAGGTTAAGTGTTCCCTCTTTGCCCAAGCCCTCTTATTTGCATGAGTACCACATGGTAATGGGTAAATAATTTTTTCAAGGTTGTTTGAGATGCGGGCCCTTCAATAACTTATCTAGTGCACAGTTGAATCTAAAGGAGAGGTTACCCAGCAAGCCTCAAGATACGTGCCCTCATCAGAACCATTGCCTGCTCTACCTCATCCTTCAGAAACCCGAGACTACAAAATTGGCTATCAGCAGGTTATAAACCTAAGGATTATTCCTTCATGCACACCCAGAAACTTACTTTTTCAGTATCTTTAAGTCCTATAGCAACGAGCTTTAGTGACTAAACATGCCCCTCTGTTCATTCTTTTATAATGACATTTTAATTTTTTTCTCTTTGATTTTGTGGCTTTTCTCTCTTTGCTCCAGGAATACTGTTTATTTACAAAACACTTGCCTTGCCTCTTCTACTCGCACTCAGAAACGAAATTTGAGTAAAATGTTTTGCATGTGATCCCAGAAGGGCAAAACCTGCTGCCCTTGAGTCAATTCCAACTCTTAGCAACCCCGTGTGTTACAGAGTAGAACTGAGCTCCATAGGGTTTTGTTGGCTGCATTCTTTACAGAAGCAGACTGACAGGTGTCATGGATTGAATTGTGTTCCCCCCCTCCCAAAATATCTGTCAACTTGGCTAGGTCATGATTCCCAGTATTGTATGATTGTCTACCATTTTTCATCTGATGTGATCTCCTCATGTGTTGTAAATCCTATCACTATGATGTAATGAGATGGATTAGTGGCAGTGATATTGATGAGATCTACAAGATTAGATAGGGTCTTAAGCCAATCTCTTTTGAGATATGAAAGAAGCGAGCAGAGAGACACGGGGACCTCATACCACCAAGAAAGCAGTGCCGGGAGCAGAGCACGTCCTTTGGACCTGAGGTTCCTGTGCTGTGATGCTCCCAGACCAAGGGAAGACTGATGCATCACAAGGACCTTCCTCCAGAGCCGACAGAGAGAGAAGGTCTTCCCCTGGAGCCAGCGCCCTGAATTCGGACTTCTAGCCTACTGGACTGTCAGAGAATAAACTTCTTTTTGTTAAAGCCAACCACTTGTAGTATTTCTGTTATAGCAGAACTAGATAACTAAGACACCAGGCCTTTCTTCTGCAGCACCACTGGGTGGATTCAAACCATCGACTTATTATTAGTACAAAAAAAACCCGTTGCCATCAAGACGATTCCACCTCATAGCAACCCTATAGGACAGGGTAGACTGCCCCATGGAGTTTCCAAGGAGTAGCTGGTGGATTCGAACTGATAATCTTTTGGTTAGCAGCTGTAGCTCTTAACCACTGCACCACTAGGGCTCCTTTTGATAAGTAGTCAAGGGTAAATGTTTGTGCCATCCCAGGACAGCCCGCTAAAGCAGTGCCTCTCAAAGTGTGGTCTCCAACCTGCAGCATCAGCATCACCTGGGTACTTGTTAGAGACACAAATTTGTGGGCAGCACCCCAGACCTGCTGAATCAGAAACTGAGAATGGGACCCAGCAATCTGCGTGTTAAGAAGTCCTCCAGGTGATTCTGATGCAGCCTATAGTGTGAGAATCATTGCCCTAAAGGATATAGGAATAAGGGGTAATGAGAAACCCAGTTCAGGGTAAGGGGTTCATTTGACCTATGAACATTATTTTCTTTAAGCCTTTATATTATTGTGCCAAGTGAAAAATACAGATACTACGTATCTGTTGTTACTTTCTCATTATGATGATGTGCTCGAGCCAGTTCCCACCAGCTTGAATTTTATAAGCCAGTTGTTAAACCATTGGTAGCTTGAAATCAGCCATGGGAGGAGTATTTACACCACAGAAATCAGCAAATGCTACAAATCAGAGCTTTTATTCAGAGAGCCGGTTTACTAGCATACCACTGTCTGATTTTATCTTTAAGAAAAATTTGAAGTGGGCTTTAGTTTTTCAGTGTAAAAAAGGAGTGTGCTCAGCTAAGTCTAAGAAAACGGTCAATATTTTCTTGTGTATCATGATTCATTTTGCCAGCCATTCTGATGCTGATAAATCTTAACTGACAAAAGGAAATTGATACTGTGATTCTTCTTTTAAAATACTGTCCTTTCCTATCTCAAGAAAATTTACTTTCTTCCTCCATAACTTTTACAAACTCACCATTCCAATTAGTAATATGAGTGTGTGAACAACTTAGAATAAACAGCCACATATACATCTATACGGTTTTGAGCACAATTCCATCTTGGGTCATCAAACCTTTTTCCCCGCTTCCATGTAGGACTGCAGCAAACCTGGTCAAATCAGTATTTGCCACGTTTTCAAGAGCTTCAGAGAACAACATTTTGCCATCTCTTGAAATAGTGTCCTTCCTCTGGGGAAGCATTTAGCTACACGATGGTTATTGCTGTACTGTTGGAAATAGGAAAAACTGGAAATAACCTGTCGTTGTTGTTAGTTGCCCTTAAGTCGGCTCTGACTCACGGTGACCCTATATATAACAGAATGAAACATTGCCTGGTCCTGCACCATCTTCATGATCTTTGATATGTTTGAGTCCATTCCTGTTGCTATTGTGTCATTCCATCTAATGGAGCATTCCCTTGTTCTCACTGACCCTCTACTTTACCAACCATGACGTCCTTTTCTAGGGATTGGTCTTTCCTGATGACGTGTCCAGTAAGAAAGCTGAAGTCTCATCATCCTCAGTGCTAAGGAGCGTTGTCCCCAAATAGAGGAATGGTTAATCACCTGGGGTAACGTGCACAGGGGCAGGACACCTTGCTGCCACTCGAGTGATAGTGTATAATATTAATGACATGAAAAGATTGTCGCAATATTTTGTTAGAAGTAAGGAAATTACAAAACAGCATATACAGGGTAATCTCATTTTTGTTTTTTTTTTTAAATGCATATATATTCCTCATGTGTGCACAAAATGCTTATTCAGCACCTATTATGTACCAGGCATTGTGTTAGGCTCTGAAAACACAGTGGTGAAAAGACAAATATAATTCCTACCCTTGTGGAGCTTACAGCCTAGCCAGGAAGATAGACATTAGATACATAGACAAGCCTTTAGTTAACCACAATCATGAGAAATGCTGCAAAAAACAAGCTATTGTACCTTCCATCTAAGGAAACCCTAGCTCCAGATATTCTGCTCATCCTCTCCATTTTAGCTTTGTGAAGGCCCTCCAGGTGATAAGGTTTCAGGACATAGTCTTGTTCGTGTGTGTTTTCACATTTTTCCTAGGAATATACCTTTATAATAAGCTCAACAAAACGGAAATGTTAGAATTCCTGTAGCACTGTTTCTCAGGAAGCATGCCGTCCCACCAAGGATAACCTTGCATTGACGGGAAATCCTCACCCCTCATCTCCTTTTGGCTAAGATAATAATGTGAATTGTCTTAACCTTTCCTTATAGGTTTTGTTTTCCAAGCCTTAAATCATCTTCATTGTCCTTGGATGAACTGCCTCCAAGTTTTATGTGATTAATGCATGCTCATTAGATGCCGAACAAACTCGTGGATGGATGCACTCTGGTAACTTGAAAGGCTTTGGTTTTTTGGTTTTGTTAAAGAAGGTCTGCGGCCAGTGCACAATATATGTTATCTGCATCTATGATAAACATACCTCTTTAAGTGGGGTTCTCCATAAAAGCAGTCAATCTTCTCATTTCTTTCTAATTAAGATCTTCTACCCAACTTCAAAGGCCTGGATTACATCCACAAACCCTAAATAATGTGTTTCATTTCTTTAAAAATAGCATTTCCCTGAAGCAGCATCACACAGTCATTTCAGTGTGGTTTTTTTTTTTTTCCCCTGTCCAAGCCTGTCAGCAGATCTGCTACTCCTCTGGCCATCAGATACAACACATCAGGTCCAAGCAATTCTACCAGCACAGCATTTTTATTTTATCTCTGGAAGGCAAGGGAAGACACTGCTTTAAAAATTCCAATTGACCTGGATAATTTTTTTCAGTATCTAATATTTCATTGGTACTTAACATGTATGTAATAGTTCTCTAGTACAACTCAGCAAAAAGATGAAGTTTCTATGTTCCAAAGACTGACACCTAAATGAAACGATAGTACAAACAAGTGGGTTTAAATATGAAGACTTAGTGGCCTTGTTAATACAGTTTAGAAGGTCTGGGTCACTAGGAAAATATACGCCAATGCCTAACAACTCCATACAACCCTAGCAGAGCATTAAGACTAAGCCCTGCTCAGCTGTGGGAAATTTCCATGGACTAGGTGACTTTTATGTGACATTTTTATTACTGTTGCAAATAGCACACAGGGCCTAGCCAAACATGCACCAAATATGTGGTCTCCATAATTATCAACCACTTAGCTGAAGCACTTTCAGAACCACCACAGCTAAATTTAAGCCTGACTCCTTTACTGCCACTAAGAACTTGGATAGTTAGAATGATATGTACACATTTTTTTCTTTAAGTTTTTGTCCCAAGCTGAGTCTACACTAACAATCATAGCGGACAAAGACAAACCTGTGGAGCTAAATAAGTCAAAACGGCAATTTCCACACCTCTTGGTACATGATCTGAAATTCTGTTCACTTTTTCCACTACCACTGTTCTGTTGTTAGGTGCCATTGAGTCAACACCGACCCATAGCAACCCCATGTGTTACAGAGTACAACTGCCCAGTATGGCTTCCTAGGCTGAAATCTTTATAGAAGGAGATCTCCAGGTCTTTCTCCTGTGGAGCCGATGGGTGGATTGGAACCACCAACCTTCTAGTTAGCAGCTGGGAGCTTAACCATTGCGCCACCAGGGCTCCTTCCACTCCCATTAAAGCACTTGAATTTTGCCCCAGAAAGTGGAATTGCATACTAAAATGTTTGTTTTACAAAAGGATTTAAATTCCAGTTTCTAACAGCGTGAGCCAAAGTTAAATTATTCAGTTCTGATTCCAAGTCAATTTCATCAGCATCTTCAGTGACAGTTAAATTTATTTAAGATATAGTGCCTGTCCTCTAGACGCTAATAGACAAAGAGTCTCTCATGGAATTGTGAATTTCTGGAATCTAACCAGAGATTGGCCTGAATTATTTTCTTTTTTTATTATCTTCAGATAAGAACACGCTAGTGTAGATTCTCTAGAAGGGATAAGGGAAGTGAGAACTTCTTCCTACACAGGAATGCCATATTAGGCTGCACAGGCTGTGTACTGCAGAATTCCAGGGCTGCCATTCACATAGCCTGGAGTTGGAAAGTATGGCAGCCTGTGTCCAGTGGTCTCCACTAAGCAGAGATTCAGGAGAGCCTGTGCTATAAAGGCTGTGGCTTGGTTGTGGATACTGAGATAGAGTTCCTTAAAGTCCCTATGCCTAGAGTTACCTTTGGTCCCAAAGTCTAAAGAGCTGAACACACAGGCTAGCATTAAAAGGCACCAACTGCAAAAGTTCAAAAGATAAAGGGGCAGAGAGCTATGCAGATTATGTCCAAGCTCAAGTTGAAGGGCTGACCACATCTTTTACATTCATAGTATTTCTCCCCAGAGTGAGCAGTAAATACTTGTTGGATGGATGGACAACTACTTAAACAATTTCATAAGTATAGCCTGGTTCCATCTTATAAATTGCCATTCCTCTAGTGTTCTGTATTAGCATTTATAGAAATATGTAACTGATAATAGATAACAGAAGTATGGTCTTCACCTTCAAGGGTTCTTCTTCTATGCTTAAGGTGTTTTCCAAATTATCACCTAAATATTTGCTAGGGGGAAACAGTAGCTCCATTTATTGAGAACTTGGCCAGTATATTAATTTGCCTATTTATTGACTCCAACGAATTCTATGAATCTTCATTCAGATGTTCCTTGTCCTGTTTGATATTACGTTTCAGAGGTTCTAACCCATGCATAGTATGACTAAGAAAGGATCTGAACTTCCAACAGGCTCATTTTCACTTGAAGCCTGTTTTTAAAGAAGTTCCATTATCTTCGGCATTGCTATCATTGGGTGCCTCTAGTCTGTCTCTGACACCCTAGAGGAAGTGCTGGCTACCCTGATTTCTTTGGACAGAAAAGTTGGCTAAGGGAGAGGGGCTGTGTTTCCCTCTCACTTCCTTCCTTGTCTTCATCATGTATGTGTTACTTCCACAAATATAAATTCAGTCCTTCAAGCAACTGGTGACATTTGTCCGGGAACTGGTCCGTTTCGCTGCTCAGTTTTAGGTCATTATTTAATTTGGCTTCAGCCATTTGTGCTAACACACACACAAACACACACACACACACACACACACACACAGAAGGATCCTGTGGGCATTTATTTTCACAATGAGTTGAGCTGATCTATTCCAGGTGTTACATTTACCTTGGCACTGGTCAATAACAGACAACCTTGCAACATGCACACACTCTCCTATAAACCTAGAACAGGGCCACATGGTCTCACTCTTACCAGATTGTGAACTTGGAGAGAATAAAGTTTGAACTTGGCCATAATCTCTTATAGGGAAACAACATTTCACAGAGGAGAGCCAATCTTACATGTAGACAGACTAGACACTCCTCCATCCTCCATAACTGGAGACATGTTGGAAACCCATCTTTCCCATATGTAACTTTCACACTTCACCCAAAATATCCAGCTACAGTAATCATTCATTTATTTATTCATGCATTCATCTATTATACAACCATTCATGGGGAACATTCTTTCCAAAGTACTGAGAAAACAAATATGAGTATGACAAACTCTGACTTAGACGAGTCATTAGCTAAGCTAGGTAATGAAGTATAAGGGACCTTTCAATAGCTAATTATTCTATGGTAAGTGCAATGAAAGACATGTACATGGGGAATTATGGGAGCATAAAGGAGGTATAACTAACTCAGGCTGAGGGGAGGGGTGGTTCAGGGAGTTTCCTCTTGGAGGAAGGAAGCCATTAACTGATCTGAAGGAATGAGTTAGGCAAAGAAATGGGAAAGGTATTCTAGTCAGAAACCACAGCACAAGCAAAGCACAGGAAGCAGGAAACAACATGATGTGAGCAAGAACACTAACCAGGACAGTGCTGGTGCAAGGCAGGAAATGGCAAGAGATGAGGCAGAGAAAGGAGATGAATTAGGGAGGCCTAGAAAGCTGTGCTGTAGAGTTTGGACTTTATTCTGTACACAAAGGAGAACAATAAATCAATTTGCATTTTAGATAGATTTTTCTGGCAGGTATTGGAGGGAGAGACAGCACTGAAGGCAGAGGGTGTTGTAGAATCGAGGTGAAGGATGATTAAGACCCGAACTAAGACAATGGGAGCATGGAAGGGGACAATGAATGGAGACAGTTTTGAATCTCCTTAATCCCTTCCTTAAAAACTAGTATAGAGTAACTAGGGTAGCAAAACCAAAATCCCACAGACAACATTACAACATCAGCAATAAAACTATTTGTCAAGTTATCCCCACAAGCCCCTAAATATAAGCAAGTGGGGACAAAACTTCAACAGCTGCATAATCCATGTGAATTTAGGATCTGGGGGCGGATGCAGAGAGAAGGCAACTGGGCTTCTGATATCCCTGAGAACAGGGAACCCCAAAATCAGCAAGTACTCACAGTGGGCCATCCTGGAAATGGCTGCCAAAATTGGGAGGGATTCTGCTTAATTTGATTTGTGTGTGAGGGCCTTCATCAGAGAGACCTTGACGCAGTAAGATACGGCAGGGCTGGCACAGTCTGGCCCCAATGCAATTCAAAACTTGCAAACCAAACCTCCCTCCCAAGTCAAAGCCCCACGGTGAGGATAAAATACTGAGAGTAAAATCCAAATTGAGCAAGACTGGGACAATATGGACACGTTTGACGATGAGGTCAAATCAAAGCAGAGAAGAGCAGAAGAGGCAGATTCCAGAAAGTGTGAAGTCATATTCTTTACCACTTTGAAAAAGCATACAAGAGGAATCTGTAAATTTTTGTAAAGTCAGAAAAGGTATCTGGTCCACCTCTCCCTTCTAATACTATGGGAAAACTCATTCACAATGAACTCTCTACAGAGGTATTGTGACCAAAAAAAAAGAGACTAAGGAATAGGACGGCATTCCCACAAAGTAGGCAGACCAGAAAGTCATGCTTGCAAAGCCAATTAGAAACTGTAAACCTGATATTTCAAAAGCTAAAAGTTTTCAGAAAAAAATACAAGCTATAGAAGAACAGTATAAATCAGAATTACAAAATGATGACGAAACTAGAATAAATACAAGAGTAAATCAATACAGCAAATAAAGCCTTATGAGGAGTAGTCAGAAAAAAAAAAGAAAAATTTCAAAATCAAAAAGAATTGAATAAAAAGTTTTTTAAAAAGGATTCAAGATAAAGTAATAGATATAGAACATAGACAAAAAGAAATAGCGTGTGTAAACTATGTGTCAAAATAGGAATTCCCAAAGAAGAAAACTAAAGCAGTGAAACAGAACAAATACTCTAATTCAAGAAAATTTTCCAGAACCATAAGACTACTTGAAACCATATATTGAAAGGGCAGATTTCATACATGGGAAAATAGGACATAATCTAGAAAAAAACTTAATGAATTAATCAATCCATCCATCCATCCTTCGAGCATTCAGGCAAAAAGATAAAGTCACATATAAAGAAAAGAAAATCAGATTGTTATCAGGCTTCTTGACGGCACCAATTATGCCAGAAGACCCTAGATTAACATATTTAAGATACTCAAGAGGAAAAAATGTGAACCACAAATTTTATATGCAGTCAAACTGACCTTCAAGTATAAAAACCACAAACTGTTATGAACATGCCGGAATTCATGGACTATTGTTCCTATGAGCCCTTCCCAGGGAATCCACTAGAAAACAAACTTTAGACAACCAAAAGACTGGAGAGAGATAAACATAAGGACTAGTGATGACCATTAAATATATAATTACCTATAATACTAAGAATAAATGACAGTTACAAGGGAGTTGGTACAGTACAGGGTTTCTTGACCTGGGCACTACTGACATTTTGGACTATATAATTCATTTTTGTAGGGGGTTGTTCTGTGCATTGTAGGGTATTTAGTAGCATCCCTGGCTTCCACCCACTAAATGCCAGAAGCAGCACCCCTGCCCAGTTGTGACAACCAAAAACAATGTCTATAGAAATTGTCAAATGTTCCCGGGGTGGGGGGCAGCAAAAATCGTTCCTGGTTGAGAAACACTTGTATAATAGGTAATGACTATATCTTCTGACAATGTAGCTATAGTACAACTATCCAAAATAGGGGGATAATGCATGGTGTATATGGAAAGCAGAATAAGCTTACCGATTGTTACATAGTTTTTAACTGAAAGTAAAGATATATTACTTCAAATAAGATGAAGGAGGACAAGGAGGGGGAGGTAGAAGAAGCAGTTACTCGTTAAATTCAATATTGCTCACAGTAGAGAACCAATAGACACTAGTCAAAAGGAGGAGAAAAGGATATTATCTAAAGCTATTAGTATAAAAATAAACCCATTGCCATCGAGTCAATTCCAGCTCATAGCGACCCTATAGGACAGAGTAGAACTGCCCCATAGGATTTCCAAGGCTGTAAATTTTTACAGACAAAGACAGCCACATCTTTCTCCCATGGAGTGGCTGGTGGGTTCCACTACCAACCTTTTGATTAGCAGCTGAGCACTTCACCACTTGTGCCACCAAGGCTTCTTAGCATAAAAATAGCCATTAGTAAATCAAATCTTCCTAAATACCAAAAGATACACCAAATAGACAGATGGAGAGACCCAATAATATAAATCACATAGTGATATCCACATACACACATACGTGTGCAGATATGTGTGTATGTGTGTGTGCGTATAAAACAATGAGAGAACTGAAGCCAAATATAAGATCAATAAATGTAAATAAGCTTCACTTATCCATTGGAAAATAAAAGATTTTCAGATTGGCTAACAAAGCAAACTTCAATACTATGCCGTAAACAAGCAACACACCTAAAATAAAGAGATTCAGAAAGGTTAAAGATAAAAGAATAGACAAAGATATACCAGACAAACAAAAAGTTTTTAAAAGTAGGGTCACAATCCTGATATCTGACTAGGTGAATTTCATACCAAAAAGCATTAAAAGAGACAAAGAAGGATACTTTATAAAGATAAAGGCTGCAATGCAGAATGAAGATATGAGCTATTAATAGTATGCACCCAATAACACAGCAACAACTTTCAGAAGGCAGAAACTACAATTGATGCAGGGGGTAAAAAGACAGAAACATACTAATAATGAGAGACATTATCACATTTTTGTCAACCCAAGACAGAACAAAGGAACAAGTTAATAAGGATATGGGCAGCCTAAACAATATAATCAACAAGGTAACAATATAGATTATACTATGTATTATATATATTTATATTTAACACTTTATTCTTATAATATACAATAAATTTTCTTTTCAAGAGCACATTTGAATATTTATAAAAATTGAGTATATTTAGGCCTTAAAAAATCAATAAAGGAAAAGACAAATAAATTTGATAACATAAAAAAAATTTAAAAACTTTTCTATGGGAGGCAGAGCCAGCATGGTGTATCGACAGAAGCACCATGCCGTCCCTCCATAGCAAAGACCCAAAAACCTAAGTAAAACAGAGACAAACGCCAATGCTGGAACCCTAAGCAACAAATGAAGAGATAATGAACTCAACCAAGCACCGAATGGAATGAGAAACTGACAGAGAACAGAGAGCAAGGAGAGATACAGAGTGGAGGTCCCCTATCAGCTAAGGCAGCACAGATTTCCCGTCTCGGACTCCGGTCAGAGATTGATGGACAGGGAGTACGAGAAAGCAGCTTTGCAGAGCTTCAAGCAGGAGATAGAGCATTGGCTGGACCTGCCCTGCTACACCATAGATGTGCAACTGGCCCTGCCCATTGGACAAGGTGGTGAGAAGTATCATGCCCACAGACAAGCAAACAACAAAGAACACACAGCCTGCCTGCTCAGACATAACCAAACAAAACAAAAAGCAGGATGAAACAAACAAATCTACAATCAGTAAACAAAGAAAATAACTACTGAATGTCCCGCAGACAGCAGACAATATCAAAACATATTTAAAAAAACAAGACAGGATGGTTCCAGTAGGCATTCAAAATAAAATAGCAGATGACTTTCCAGTAGAAAAAAAGGCACTGGAACTACCTGATAGGGAGCTCAAATCTCTAATATTCAGAGCTATCCAAGAGTTGAAGCAAAAAGCAGACAAAAATGAGGGAAAAATAGACAAATTCCTGGAAAAGGCAGACAAAATCATGAAAAAGACAGACAAAACAATGGAAGAATTCGAGAAAATAATACAGGAACAAAATGTTAAAATAAATCCACAACTATAAATCATACAAAAATAGCAGTTAGAAATCCAAAAGATAAACAAGATTTCAGAAATGGACAGTGTCATAGAAGGTCTGAGGAGCAGGTCTGAAATGATGGAAGACAGGATCAGCAAAACTGAAGACAAATACTTGGATACCACTTTGTTTGAGGAAAAATCAGAAAAAAGAATGAAGAAGAATGAAGAAACCCTGAGAACAATGTGGGATAAAAATAAAAGCAAAACTTTGCAAGTGATCAGAGTTCCAGAACAGGGGGAGAAAACAGAAAACACAGAGAGGATCATTGAAGAACTGCTGACGGAAAACTTCCCTAATATCATGAAAGATGAAAAACTGACCATCCAAGAAGCTCAACGAACCCCATATAGGATAGACCCCAAAAGAAAATCAACAAGACATATCATAATCACACTCACTAAAGCCAAAGACAAACAAGGAATCCTGAGAGCAGCTTGAGAAAAATGAAAAGTTGCATACAAAGGCGAAACAATAAGACAAAACTCAGATTACTTGGCAGAAACCATGCAGGCAAGAAGGCAATGGAATGACATATATAAAACCTTGAAAGAAAAAAATTGCCAACCAAGAATAATCTATCCTGCAAAACTCCATTCAAATATGATGGTGAAATTAGGACATTTCCAGATAAACAGAAATTAAGGGACGATGTAAAAACCTAACCAAACTTGCAAGAATTATTAAAGGGAGTTCTTCGATCTGAGGACAAACAACTTCAGCTCACAGGCAGAATCTAGGACACAGGATCATACCAGCCAGATACCAATCTAGGAAATGAACTCTCAAGGACTATCCAAAACCAAAAGAAATACAACAGGGAATCAGAGCAGTTAATCAGTAAATGACAACACCATCAAAACAATAAAAAAGGGAATAAACAGCATAGGTATAGAACCTTCTAATGAAGAGGAAGGCAAGGCGATACCAAGTAATAAAAGACTGGTTCAAACTTAGGAAGGTAATACTAAATTTCAAGGTAACCACAAAGAAAGTTAACAAACATATTCATCAAAATAAAGAAGAAAAACATAAAGTCTCAGTAAATACAAAATCTATAAAAATAAAAGAAATGAAAAAAATCCACAAAAAAAGGAATTCAGCACAGGAGAGTAAAGAAGAACAAAGAAAACGTCAGCACCACAAAAAAAAAGGCACTACAAAATGACAGCAATAAACTCACACTTATCAATAATTACACTGAACATAAATGGCCAAAATGCTCCCATAAAGAGACAGAGAGTGACAGAATGGATTAAAAAGTAGGATCCATCAATATGCTGTTTACAAGAGACACACCTAGAAACAAAGACATAAATTTATTAAAAATCAAAGGATGGAAAAAATATATCAAGAAAACAGCTACCAAAAAAAGCAGGAATGGCACTACTAATCTCAGATAAAATAGACTTTAAAACAAAATCCACCCATAAAAGACAAAGAAGGGCATTATATAATGATTAAAGAGATGATCCATCATGAAGACATAACCATAATAAATATCAATGCACCTAACAATAGGGCTCCAAAATACATTAAACAAACTCTAACAGCACTGGAAAGAGAAATTGACAGTTCCACAATAATAGTAGGAGACTTCAACACATCACTCTCAGTAAAGGACAGAACATCTAGAAAGAAACTCAACAAAGATACAGAAAATCTAAAGGCCACCATCAGCCAACTTGACCTTATACACATATATAGAACACTCCACCCAACAGCTGCAAAGTACACATTCTTTTCCAAAGCACATGGAACATTCTCCAGAATAGCCTACATCTTAGGCCGCTAAGCAACCCTAAACAAAATCCAAAGCATAGATATAATACAAAGTATCTTCTCTGATCACATCATCAAAGTAGAAATCAACAGGAAGAGCAAGCAAAAAAAAAAAATCAATTACATGGAAACTGAATAACACCCTGCTTTAAAACCACTGGGTAATAGAAGAAATCAGAGATGGAATCAAAAAAATTCCTAGAATCAAACGAGCATGAAAACACATCATATCAAAACCTTTGGGACACAGCAAAGGCAGTGCTCAGAGGTCAATCTATAGCAATAGACACACGCATCAAAAAAGAAGAAAGGGACAAAATCAAAACATTGGCTATACAACTCGAACAAATAGAGAACAGCAAAAGAAGCTCACAGCAACCAGAAGAAAGGAAATAGTAAAGATTAGAGCCAAAATAAATGAAATAGAGAATAGAAAACCAATAGAAAGAATCAACAAAACCAAAAGTTGGCTTTTTGAAAGGATCAACAAAATCGAAAAACCACTGGCCAAATTGACAAAAGAAAAACAGGAGAGGATGAAAATAACCCAAATAAGAAATGAAGTGGGGGATATTACAACAGACCCAACTGAAATAAAAAGTATCATAACAGAGTACTATGAAAAACTATATTCCAACAAATTTGAAAACCTAGAGGAAATGGACAAATTTCTAGAAACACATTACCTCCCAAACTAATGCAAACTGATGCTGAAAATCTGAACAGACCCATAAAAAGAGAAGAGATTGAAAAGGTCATTGAAAAAATTCCCAACAAAAAAAAAGCCCTGGCCCAGATGACTTCACTGAAGAATTCTACCAAACATTCAGAGAAGAGCTTACACCAGTACTACACAAAATATTTCAGCACATAAAAAAGGAAGGGATACTTCCAAATTCATTCTATGAAGGCAGCATAACCCTGATACCAAAACCAGGCAAAGATACCACAAAAAAAGAAAATTACAGACCAATATCTCTCATGAATATAGATGCAAAAATTCTCAACAAAATTCTAGCCAATAGAGTTCAGCATCATATCAAAAAAATAATACATCACGACCAAGTGGGATTCATACGAGGTATGCAAGGACAGTTCAACATTAGAAAATCAATCAACTTAATGTACCACATAAATAAAAGAATCACACGATCATCTCAATTGATGCAGAAAAGGCATTCGACAAAGTCCAACACCCATTCCTGATAAAAACTCTCAATAAAATAGGCATAGAAGGGAAATTCCTCAACATAATAGAGCGCATCTATACAAAACCAACAGCCAACATCATTCTTAATGGAGAGAGGCTGAAGACATTTCCCTTGAGAACAGGAACAAGATAAGGATGCTCTTTATCACCACTCCTATTTAACACTGTGCTGGAAGCCCTAGCCAGAGCAATAAGGCAAGAAAAAGAAATAAAGGGCATCCAAATTGGTAATGAAAAAGTAAAACTGTCCCTATTCATGGATGATATGATACTATACATAGAAAACCCAAAAGACTCCACAAGAAAACTACTGGAACTAATAGAAAGATTCAGCAGCATAGCAGGATACAAGATCAGCATACAAAAATCCGTTGGATTCCTATACACCAATAATGAGAATGATGAAAAGGAAATCAGGAAAACAATACCATTTATAATAGCCCCTAAAAAAATAAAATACTTAGGAATAAATCTAACCAGGGATGTAAAAGACCTATGCAAAGAAAACTACAAAACACTACTGCAAGAACCCAAAGGGATCTACATAAATGGAAGAACATACCATGCTCACGGATAGGTAGACTCAACATTGTGAAAATGACAATTCTACCCAAAGCAATTTACAAACACAATGCAATCCCGATCCAAATACCAACAACATTCTTTAAAGAGATGGAAAAACTAATCATTAACTTTATATGGAAAGGGAAGAGGCCCTGGATAAGTAAAGCACTATTGAAGAAGAAGAATAAAGTAGGAGGACTCGCACTACCTGACGTCAGAACCTACTATGCAACTACGGTAGTCAAAACAGCCTGGCACTGGTACAATGACAGATATATTGACCAATGGAACAGAATTGAAAACCCAGATGTAAATCTATCCACCTACAGTCAACCGATCTTCGACAAGGGCCCAAAGTCCATCAAATAGGGAAAAGACAGTCTTTTTAACAAATGGTGCTGGCAAAACTGGATGTCCATGCACAAAAAAATGAAACAGGACCCATACCTCACACTATACACAAGAACTAATTCCAATCAGATCCAAGGCCTAAATATAAAGCCAAAAACTGTAAGGATCATAGAAGAAAAAATAGAATCAATACTAAAGGCCCTAATACATGGCAATAACAGGATACAAACCATAACTAACAACACACAAACTCCAGAAGATAAGCTAGATAACTGAGATCTTCTAAAAATTAAACAGTTATGCTCATAAAAAGACTTCACCGAAAGAGTAAAAAGAGAACCTACAGAGTGGGAAAAAATTTTTGGCTATGACAAATCCAACAAAGGTCTAATCTCTAAAATCTACATGAAAATCCAACACCTCTACAACAAAAAGACAAATAATCCAATTTAAAAATGGGCAAAGGAAAAGGAAATGAACAGACACTTCACCAAAGAAGACATTCCAGTGGCTAACAGACATGTCAGAAAATGCTCACGATCACTAGCCACTAGAGAAAGGCAAATCAATACCACAATGAGATACCATCTCACCCTGACATTAATGGCGCGAATCAAAAAAAAAGAAAACAACAAATGTTGGAGAGCCTGTAGGGAGATTGGCACTCTTATGCACTGCTGGTGAGAATGCAAAATAGTACAACCATTTTGGAAAACAATATGGCACTTCCTTAGAAGGTTAGAAATAGAAATACCATAAGATCCAGCAATTCCACTTCTAGGAATTATCCTAGAGAAATAAGAGCCATCACACAAATAGACATATACACACCCATGTTCATTGCAGCAGTGCTCACAATAGCAAAAATATGGAAACAACCTAGATGCCCATCAACAGATGAATGGATAAACAAACTATGGTACATTCACACAATGGAGTACTACGCAACGATAAAGAATGATGAATCTGCGAAGCATCTCACAACATGGATGAATCTGGAGGGCGTTAAGCTGAATGAAATAAGTCACTCACAAAAGGACAAATATTGTATGAGATCACTACTATAAAAACTCATGAAAAGGTTTACACACAACAAGAAACAATCTTTAATCGTTACAAGGGAGGGAAAAGGTGGGGATGGAAAAACACTAAATAGACAATAGATAAGTGGTAACTTTGGTGAAGGGTAAGACAGCACACAATACTGGGGAAACCAGCAAAACTTGTACAAGGAAAGGTCGTGGAAGCTCCATAGACACATCCAAACTCCCTGAGGGACCAAATTGCTGGGCTGAGGTCTGTGGGGACCATGGTCTTGGGGAACATCTAGCTCAATTGACATAACATAGTTTATAAAGAAAATGTTCTACATTCTACTTTGGTGAGCAGTGTCTGGGGTTTTAAAGGCTTGTGAGTGGCCATCTAAGATACTCCACTGGTCTCACCCCATCATGAGCAAGGGAGAATGAAGAAAACTAAGGACACAAGGGCAAGATCAGTCCAAAGGACTAATGGACCACAACTACCACAGCTTCTACCAGACTGAGTCCAGTATAACTACCACCACTGACTGCTCTGACAGGGATCGCAATAGAGGGTCCTGGACAGAGCTGGAGAAAAATGTAGAACAAAATTATAACTCACAAAAAAAGACCAGACTTACTGGCCTGACAGACTGGAGAAACCCTGAGAGTATGGCCCCTGGACACCCTTTTAGCTCAGTAAGGAAGTCACTCCTGAGGTTCCCCCTTCAGCCAAAGATTAGACAGGCCCATAAAACGAAACGAGACTAAAGGGGCACACCATCCCGGGGGCAAGGACTAGAAGGCAGGAGGGGACAGGAAAGCTGGTAGTAGGGAACCCAAGGGGGAGAAGGGAGAGTGTTGACATGTCGTAGGTTGGTAACCAGTGTCACAAAACAATACTGTGTACTAACTGTTTAATGAGAAGCTAGTTTGTTCTGTAAACCTTCATCTAAAATACAATAATAATAATAATAACTTTTCTATGGCCAAAAAAAACCATAAGCAAAATAAAAAGACAAATGACAAATGGAGAAAAATTATTTGTAACTCATCTCATAGGCAAAGGATTGATATCTCATATATAAAGAGCTCCTAAAAACAGAAAAAAGAAAAGGCCAACAGCCCTCTTTAAAAATGGCAGGGCAACAGATGAATAGACAGTTCACAGAAAATGAATGTAAATGGTTCCTAACCATGAAAAGATGTTCAATCTCATTCATGATAGAGAAATGCAAATTAAAACCATACACTTCTCACCTACAGACTGGCAAATATCCAAAGTTTTACAACATAGTCTGTTGGCCAAGCTGTGGGGAAACAGACACTTTCATAACATTCCTGGTAGGAATGCAAAATTATACAGACCCTGTGGAAGGAGAATCTAGCTATAGCAAGTGAAATTATGTATGCATTTAATCTTTGACTCAGTAGGTCTGCTTCTATCCTGAGATACATTGGCAAAAATACAAAAGGCCTATAAACAAGACTATTCATTAGAGCACTGCTTGTGATAGCAGAAGTCTAGAACCAACACATATATCTACTAATTAGAGATTGGAAACATAAACCATGGTACCTCCACACAATGGAGTACCAGGCAGCTGTAAAAAATATTCTAAATGTGGAGTGATCTCCAGAATAGAAAAGAGCTAGGTGGAGTAAAGTGTATTTAGCATGCTGTGCTACCATTTATCTATGAAAAGTGGAGATATGAATATACACATACACACATATACATATATATACTAACGTATTTGGTTACATAAAAAATGGTATAATAAACCATAAAATTAAAAACTAATAGACCTATCAGGATAGGAAGGACATGGGGAGAGTGCACAGGGATAGAAGCTAGCCTTCTTCAAATATACTCTGTTTTGTAGATTTGACTTAGGAACCATGTAAATACTTAACACACTTATAAAACAAAATGAAATTAAAAAATCAATCCCTAAAAATCAAACACAATTTTTTTTTAAAAATTAAGCTGTGTTTCCATTTGGAGGCATAACCACACAGAGAAGAATTCTTCCAACTGACTTGAAAACACAATCATTTGTACATCCCTAGTGAGATATGACAGACACATGGGGACGGCACCTAACAACAACAACAACAAGTGAGATATACTCAAAGTGCAAAAAGAACTACAAAAAACTTTTTTAAACTATTTCTTTTGCCACATTTTAAGACTGTTGTTGTTGTTAGTAGCCGTCAAGTCAGTTCCAACTTATGGCGACCCCATGTGTGCAGAGTAGAACTGTTCCATAGGATTTTCAAGGCTGTGACCTTTCAGAAGCAGATCACCAAGCCTAACTTTTAAGGCACTTCTGGACGGGTTCCAAATGTCAACACTTTGGCTAGTAGTTCAGCACTTAACCATCTGCACCACCAAAGGACTCCTTAAAAATCTTATATTATTTTTGGTAATTATATTACTGGTGATAATGTTGACATTATTTGGGGTAAGTTATTGTGTGTTTATTGTGGAATACAGCAAATGAGTGTCATTAGTGTTAGTAACCAAGATTTCCAGGGTGGTTGAAAGGATATACAGGTGTAAACTCAATGATGTTCAGAAATAAATCCATACATCTATGGTCAACTGATTCTCAGCAAGGGAACCAATTCTATTCAATGGGGAAAGACTAATCTCAAGAAATGATGCTGGGACAATTGGGTCTCCACATGCAAAAGAATGAAGTTGGAGCAATACTTCACACTATAAACGAAAATTAACTCAAAATGGATTGATGACATACATATAAAAACTAAAACTATAAAACTCTTAGAAGAAAACTTATGGGTAAAACTTGAGACCTAGTTTTTGACAATGGTTTCTTAGATATAACACCAAAAGTACAAGCAACAAAAGACAAAATAGATAAATTGGACTTCATCAAAATTCAAAACTTTTGTTCATCAAATGACTTTATCAATAAAGTGAAGAGACAACCACAGAATGTGAGAAAATATTTGTTAACCATATGTCTGATAAGGGTTTAAATCCAGAATATATAAAGAGCTCCTACAACTCAACAACAAAAAGACAAAGAACCCAATCAAAAAAATGAGCAAAGAACTTGAACAGCTATTTCTCGAAAGAAGATATACAAATGGTCAATAAGCATATGAAAAAATGTTCAATGTTATTAGTCACTAGGGAAATGCAAATCAAAACCACAATGAGATACCGCTTCACCCTCACAAGGATGATTATTAATGAAAAATACAAGTGTTGGTGAGGATGTGGAGAAACTGGAATGCTCATCCATTGCCGTTGGGATGTAAAATGGAACAATCACTGTGGAAAGTAGTTTGGAGGTTTCTCAAAAAGTTAAACATAGGATTACCATATGACCCAGCAATTCCACTCCTAGGTACATACCCAAAAGAACTGAAAGCAGGGACTCAAATAGATCCTTGAACACCAATGTTTATTGCAGCATTATTCACAATAGTTAAAAAGTAGAAACAACCCAAGTGTCCATAAACAGATGAATGGATAAACAACATGTGGTACATATGTACAATGGACTATTACTCAGCCATAAAGAGGAACAAAGTCTTGATACATGCTACAACATGGATGAACCTTGAAAACATTATGCTGAACGAAATAAGTCAGACACAAAAGGACAAATATTGTATGATCTCACTTATATTAAATATCTAGACTAAGCACATACATAGAGACCAAAATTTATTAACTATTACCAGGGGCTGGGAGGGGCTGGAAAATTGGGAGTTATTACTTAAGGGGCACTGCGTTTCTGTTTATGGTGATGAAAAACATTTGAAAATGGATAGTGGTGGTGGTTGCACAACATGATAAATGTAATTAACATCACTGAATTGTACACTTAAAAATAGTTAAAATGGCAAATGTTTTTTATATATATTTTACCACAATAATTTTTTTAAACTTGAAAAAGCTAAGGATATGCTGGTAAAAGTGTAGCTTTTCCACAGTACATTGAAAGGTCTTCTCAGTTCTCGTTTTTGAGTACCTACTTGGTGTCCCATCCTCTTCAGGTTCTCCATTTATAAATAGGAAATGAACCTCTATCACTTCATAACCAACTGATAAAGAAGAATAATCTGTGTCAAGCGTGATCTTTTCACCCATATATAAACACTGAAGTAAATAAAGTAGGCTTCACTCTACTTCAACTAATAGCCAAGCTCTTGAAAATACTGGACTCTAGTTTCTACCAACCTGGCCTAGGGCACCTCAGAGCTTCTAGAATTATAGACATTCCTTTCCCTAACATTACTCTTGAGAACCCTGTCAAAGGAAGTTACACGAGATATCTACGTGCTCCCCAATGTGTGCTGACAAAAGTTTCTCTTCAGAGGCAGGGCCAAGATGGCAGAGTAGTCAGACACTTCCTGTGGTCCCTCGTACAACAAAGACGGGAAAAAATAAGTGAATCAATTATATATGACAATCTAGGAGCCCTGAACATCAAAGGCAAAGCTGAGGAATCAGGCTGAACAGCAGGAGGAGGGAGGGACAGTTCAGAAGCAGTGAGGTGTTGCCAGACCTGACCTGGTGGGAACTGGTACCCTGCAGCCAGAGCACGCAGTGAGGCAAGCAGTGGTACTTGGAACGCGTTTTCTACATTGGGAGAGACCGAGCAGCGGAGAGCCTACTCAAGCCTCCAGGACCAGTGAAAAGCGGTGCTCAATCAGCAAAAGATAAGTACATGTGTCTAAACTACCACGCGGATCAAAAAACATCCCCTTTGGGAAAAACCCTCTCCCATTTACCTGCCCCCTACCCGCTCTGCACTGGGCCTCAGACTGGCTTCAGCCATTGTTGAGTCCCCTAGGCCAGAAGTAAGGACCTGTCACATGCCCTGAGCCATTCTCTTGGCCTTGGAGAGGGGACAAATTAGCAAACAGGAATAAATAATCTGCCAGCTCCCCTAAGCCGGGAACTTAGGGTAGGTGCAGCTCCTTTGCCCAGGCATAGGCATAAGAGGTCCATGGACTTTGAATGACTTTCACCCCTACATAGACTTGTGTGGGCCCATTTCAACAGCAAAGGCCCTCATTAGCACAGTACAACAAGGTATATACCTGAAGCCTAACTTCAACTGTCAGCTATATGGTGGAGTGGTAGATTCGTGACATTTGACACCACTCTGATTATTAAGTAGGGTCCTCACCTACCCACATCAGGGGCCTGAGGACTGGTGGCTCCACACATGCCACCAAGCCACACTCAACAGGGGTCCAAGAATAAGCAATGCATCCTAGTCTTTACAACCAACAGCACTGGGTGCCCATAGTCTGGCTGCAAAACCCACCACAACATGCTCTAGGGAACAAGGACACACTTTCCTCCCAGACACTCACGGGCAGCCGCCAGCCCCCTGCTTTGCTCATCATGTGACCACCTACTGCAGCCAGATACCTGTGCCTACACCCATCGCCCCTGCCCATCTGGGACTGTAGGTGAGAGCCTGCACCTCACATTTGGTGACTGACTACCTGGACACCTGAGTTAAATCCATACAAGAAGGGACTCCTGGGCTCACATAGCTAGTAACAGATCTAACCACCTGATGACAGGACGCTAGAGCTTTGAAGCCGCCAATAATCAAACTAGCTCACACTAGCAGCCTATTTGGGCATTTTAAAACAAAACAAGAAGCTAGACACAGTAAGCAAACATAAAATAAATAAATATAATAACCTACTGATGGCTCAGTCAATATCAAATCACATAAAGAGGCAGATCATGATGGCTTCAGCAAGCTCCCAAAACAAAGAATCAAGAAATTTTCCAGAGGAACAGAACTTCTTGGAATTACCAAAGGTAGAATACAAAAGATTAATATACATAACACTTTAAGAGATCAGGAAGGAGATCAGACAAAACACAGAACAATCTAAGGAACATACAGACAAAGTAACAGAAGAACTTAGGAAGATTAGAGAAGAGCATAATGACAAATTTAACAGGCTGCAAGAATCCACAGAGAGACAGCAAACAGAAATCCAAAGGATTAACAATAAAATTTCAGAATTAGACAACTCAATAGAAAGTCAAAGGAGCAGAACTGAGGCAATAGAAGTCAGAATTAGTGAGACTGAAGATAAAGCACTTGACACCAACTCATTTGAGGAAAAATCAGATAAAATAAATTTAAAAATGAAGAAACCCTAAGAATTACATGGGACTCTATCAAGAGGAATAACCTACGAGTGATTCGAGTAACAGAACAGGGGTGAATAACAGAAAATACAGAGAGAATTGTTGAAGATTTGTTGGCAGAAAACTTCCCTGATATCATGAAAGATGAGAAGATATCTATCCAAGAAGCTCATCGAACCCCACACAAGTAAATCCCAAAAGAAAGCCACCAAGACATGTTATAATCAAACTTGTCAAAACGAAGGAAAAAGGGAAAATTTTAAGAGCAGCTAGGGATAAATGAAAAGTCATCTACAAAGGAGAATCAATAAGAATAAGCTTGAACTCAGAAGCAGAAACTATGCAGGCAAGAAGGCAATGGGATGACATGTATAAAGCCTAGAAGGAAAAAAATTGCCAGCCAAGAATTCTATATCCAGAAAAACAGTCTCTCAAATATGATGGTGAAATTAAGACATTTTCAGATAAACAGAAGTTGATGGAATTTGCAAAAACCAAGCCAAAATTACAAGAAATACTAAAGGGAGTTCTCTGGTTAGAAAATCCATAACATCACATAACAACTCAAGACTACTACACGGGACAGAGCAACCAGATATCAACCCAGATAGGAAAGTCACAAAAACAAATCAAAGCTAAAACGCTGAAAATAGGGAAACGGAGATGTCAATATATAAAAGACGACAACATTAAAACAAAAAAGAGGGACTAAAAAATACAGTAATAGATCTTTCATATGGAGAAGAAGACAAGGAGATATACAGAAATAAAAGAAAAGTTTAAACTTAGAAAAATAAGGGTAAATATTAAGGTAACCACAAAGGAAGCTAATAATCCTACACACCAAAATAAAAAACAAGAAAAACGTAAAGCCTCAGCAAATACAAAATCAACAATGAAAAAGATGAAAAGAAAATACATAAAAAAGACTCTGCACAGAAAATTAAGTGGAACAAAGAAACTGTGAACAACACACAAAAAAAGACATCAAAATGACAGCACTAAACTCATACCTATCAATGATTACTCTGAACGTAAACGGACTAAATGCACCAATAAAGAGACAGAGAGTGGCAGATTGGATAAAAAAAAACATGATCCATCTATATGCTGCCTACAAGAGACACAGACACACCTTAGACGTAAAGACACAAACTAAAACTCAAAGGATGAAAAAACATATCAAGCAAACAACACTCAAAAAAGAGCAGGTGTGGCAATATTAATCTCTGACAAAATAGACTTTAAAGTAAAATCCACCACAAAAGATAAGGAAGGACACTATATACTGATTAAAGGGTCAATACACCAGGATGACATACCTATAATAAATATTTATGCACCAAATGACAGGGCTCCAAAATACATAAAACAAACTCTAACAGCACTGAAAAGAGAGATAGACAGCTCCACAATAATAGTAGGAGACTTCAACACACCACTTTCGGTGCAGGACAGAACATCCAGAAAGAAGCTCAATAAAGACACAGAAGATTTAAATGCCACAATCAACAAACTTGATCTCACAGACATATACAGAACACTCCACCCAACAGCAGCCAAGTATACTTTCTTTTCCAACACACATGGAACATTCTCCAGAATAGACCACATATTAGGCCATAAAGCAAGCCTTAACAGAATCCAAAGCACTGAAATATTACGAAGCATCTTTTCTGACCATAAAGCCATTAAAGTAGAAATCAACAACAGAAAAAGCAAGGAAAAGAAATCAAACAGATGGAAACTGAACAACACTTTGCTCAAAAACTACTGGGTTATAGAAGAAATTAAGGATGGACTAAAGAAATTCATAGAATCAAACAAGAATGAAAACACATCCTACCAGAACCTTTGGGACACAGCAAAAGCAGTGCTCAGAGGTCAGTTTATAGCAATAAATGCACACATCCAAAAAGAAGAAAGGGCCAAAATCAAAACATTAACCCTACAACTGGAACAAGTAGAAAGAAAGCAGCAAAAGAAGCCCTCAGGCGCCAGAAGAAAGGAAATAATAAGAATTAGAGCAGAATTAAATGAAATAGAGAATAGAAAAACAACTGAAAGGTTAACCAGACCAAAAGCTGGTTCTTTGAAAAGATCAACAAAATTGATAAACCACTGGCCAAACTGACAAAAGAAAAACAGGAGAGGAAGCAAAAAACCTGAATAAGAAATGAGATGGGCAATATCACGACAGACCCCACTGAAATTAAAAGTACCATAACAGAATACTATGGAAAATTGTCCTCTAAAAAATTTGAAAACCTAGAAGAAATGGACAAATTTATAGAAATACACTACCTACCTAAACAAACATGAACAGAGGTATAACAACTAAATAAACCTATAACAAAAGAAGAGATTGAAAAGGTAATTTAAAAACTCCCAACAGAAAAAAAGCCCTGGCCCAAACAGTTTCACTGGAGAATTCTACCAGACTTTTGGAGAAGAGTTAACACCACTACTACTAAAGGTATTTCAGAGCATAGAAAAGCATGGAATATTCCCAAACACATTCTATGAAGCCTGCATAACCCTGATACCAAAACCACGTAAAGACACCACAAAAAAAGAAAATTACAGACCAATATCCCTCATGAACATAGATGCAAAAATCTTCAGCAAAATTCTAGCCAATAGAATTCAACAACATATCAAAAAAAAATTCACCATGACTGAGCGGGATTCATACCAGGTATGCAGGGAGAGTTCAACATTAGAAAAACAATTGATGTAATCCATCATATAAATAAAACAAAAGACAAGAACCACATGCTCTTATCAATTGATGCAGAAAAGGCATTTGACAAAGTCCAACACCAATTTATGATAAAAATTCTCAGCAAAATAGGAATAGAAGGGAAATTCCTCAACATAATAAAGGGCATTTATACAAAGTCAAAACCCAACATCATCCTAAATGGAGAGAGTCTGAAGGCATTCCCCTTGAGAACAGGAACCAGACATTGATACCCTTTATCACCACTCTTATTCAGCGTTGTGCTGGAGGTCCCAGCCAGAGCAATTAGGCTAGAAAAAGAAATAAAAGGCAACCAAATGGAAAGGAAGAAGTAAAGGTTATCTCAATTTGCAGATGATATGATCTTATACACAGAAAACCCCCAAAGAATCCACAAGAAAACTACGGGAACTAATAGAAGATTTCAGCAAAGTATCAAGATAGAAGATAAACATACAAAAATCAGTTAGATTCCTCTACACCAACAAAGAGAAGATCCAAGAGGAAATCACCAAATCAATACCATTTACAATAGCCCCCAAGAAGATAAAATACTTAGGAATGAATCTAACCAGAGACATAAAAGAAGTAAGTATACAAAGAAAACTACAAGACACTACTGCAATAAACCAAAAGAGACCTGCATAAGTGGAAAAACATACCTTGCTCATGGATAGGTAGACTCAAAATCGTGAAAATGTCAACTCTACCCAAAGCGATCTACAGATACAATGCAATCCCAATCCAAATTCCAACAGCATTTTTTAATAAGATGGAGAAACAAATCACCACCTTCATTTGGAAAAGGAAGAGGCCCTGGATAAGTAAAGCATTACTGAAGAAGAAGAACAAAGTGGGAGGCCTCATACTACCTGATTTTAGAACCTATTATACCACCACAGTAGTCAAAACATCCTGGTACTGGGACAACAACAGATACATAGACCAATGGAACATAATTGAGAATCCATATGTAAATTCATCTACCTATGAGCAGCTGATATTTGACAAAGGCCCAAAGTCCATTAAATGGGGAAAAGACAGTCCCTTTAACAAAAGGTGCTGGCATAACTGGATATCCATCTGCAAAAAACTGAAACAAGATCCATACCTCACACCATACACAAAAACTTACTCAAAATGGATCAAAGACTTAAATATAAAATCAAAAATGATAAAGATCATGGAAGAAAAAATAGGGACAATGCTAGGAGCCCTAATACATGGCATAAACAATACAAACCATAAGTAACAATGCACAAACACCAGCAGAGAAACTAGATATCTGGGAGCTCCTAAAAATCAAACACTTATGCTCATCAAAGACCTCACCAAAACAGTAAAAAGACAACCTACAGACTGGAAAAACTTTTTGGCTACGACAAATCCGATTGGCATCTAATCTCTAAAATCTACAAGATACTGCAAAACCTCAACAACAAAAAGACAAATAACCCGATTAAAAAATAGGCAAAGGATATGAACAGGTACTTGACAGAAAAAGACATTCAGATACATTCAGTCGGCTAACAGGTACAGAATCATTAGCCATTAGGGAAATGCAAATCAAATCTACAATGAGATTCCATCTCACCCCCAACAAGGCTAGCATTAATCAAAAAAACACAAAATAATAAATGTCGGAGAGGTTGTGGAGAGACTGGAACAGTTCTACACTGCTGGTGGGAACGTAAAATGGTTCAACCACTTTGGAAATCAATTTGGCGTTTCCTAAAAAGCTAGAAATAGAAGTACTATATGATCCAGCAATCCAACTCCTTGGACTATATCCTAGAGAAATAAGAGGCGTCCCATGAATAGATATATGCACACCCATGTTCATTGCAGCACTGTTCATGATAGCAAAAAAATGGAAACAACCTAGGTGCCCATCAACGAATGAATGGATAAACAAATTATGGTATATTCACACAACGGAATACTACACAATGATAAAGAACAACGATGAATCCGTGAAGCATCTCATAACATGGAGGAATCTGGAAGGCATTATGCTAAGTGAAATTAGTCAGTCACAAAATGACAAATATTCTATGAGACCACTATCATAAGAACTCAAGAAAAGGTTTAAACACAGAAGAAAACATTCTTTGATGGTTATGACAGTGGGGAGGGAGGGAGACGGGTATTCACTAACTAGATAGTAGGCAAGAATTGTCTTAGGTGAAGGGAAGGACAACACACGCTACAGGGGAAGTCAGCACAACTAGACTAAACCAAAAGCTAAGAAGTTTCCTGAATACAACCAAACACTTCAAAATACAGAATAGCCGGGGTGGGGTTCTGGAAACCACGGTTTCAGAGGACATCTAGGTCAACTGGCACAATAAAGTTTATTAAGAAAATGTTCTGCATCCCACTTTGGTGAGTGGGTGTCTGGGGTCTTAAAAGCTAGCAAGCAGCCAGCTAAGATGCATCAATTTGTTCCAACCCACCTGGAACAAAGTAGAATGAAGAACACCAAAGACACAAGAAAAGTATTAGCCCAAGAGACAGAAAGGGCCACATAAACCAGAGACTGCATCAGCCTGAGACCAGAAGAACTAGACAGTGCCCAGCTACCACCAATGACTGCCCTGACAAGGAACAAAACAGAGAGTCCCTGATGAAGCAGGAGAAAAGTGGGGTGCAGAATGCAAATTCTAGTAGAAAGACCAGACTTAGTGGTATGACTGAGACTGAAGGGACCCCAGAAGACATGGCCCCCAGACTCTCTGTTAGCCCAAAACTAAAACCATTCCTGAAGCCAACTCTTCAGACAAAGATTAGACTGGACTGTATGACACAAAATGATACTCGTGAAGAGTGTGCTTCTTAGCTCAAGTAGATACACGAGTCTAAACGGGCAGCTCCTGTCCGGAGGCGAGATGAGAAAGCAGAAAGGGACAGCAGCTGGTTGAATGGACAGGAGAAATCCAGGGTGGAAAGGAGGAGTGTGCTCTCACATTATGGGGAGTGCATCTAGGGTCACATAGCAGTGTGTGTATAAAGTTTTGTATGAGAAACTAACTTGAACTGTAAACTTTCATTTAAAACACAATTTTAAAAAATTACGTTTCTCTTTATTTTGAACTCCTTCATCTCCTTTTTCCTTAAAGCATAATTTGAACGACAAAACTATGGCTCATGAATCTAGTAAAGGCTTGACAAGCCTTTAAAATGTCACAGTCCTGCAGGCTTCCTAACAAGACAAAATAGATGAGCTGACAACCACACCAATTACCCATGACAAATCTGCCTGCCACCCAGGACTAAAGTTTAAAGCCTTTGGGATCTTTTGCTTCCCATTTGATCTGATCCAGGAACTGTTCTTGTGTCATAACATCACTTCTGTGAAAATAGAACATGGAAACAGGATTGAGAATTGCCACCTGAGCTGCTCAAAAGCATTGGTGACTTTGTAGTTTTGCCACGAAGACAGTTCAAACCAGCTTGTAAATACCAACTTCCTCTGAATGGAACTTGCATCTCATTCTCTTCCACTTATATCATCACTCTCATTCCCTTTCTACTCCCACTACTTCATGAGCTGTCAAAATCTACTCCAAAGGTAGTATGAGTGTAGTGGGGAGATGCAGTGTGCAAAAGGCCAATGGCAATGCCAAGAAATCTAAAGGAGAAAAGGGCAGTCAGGAGGCGGGGCCAAGACGGTGGAGTCATCAGACACTGCCGGTGGACCCTCTTACAACAAAGACCAAAAAAAACAAGTGATTCAATTATATATGGCAATCTGCGAGCCCTGAACATCCAAGGCAGAGTTGAGGAGCTGGACTGAGTGGCAGGCAGAGGGAGACACGGTTTGGAAGCAGTGAGGAGTTGCCAGACATGAGCTGGTGAGACCCTGAGCCCTTCAAGCCTGATCGGCTCCTGGCCGAGCGGTAAGGCAGGCAAGCAGCCATGCTCAGGAGGCGTGTTTTGTGCACCGAGAGAGACCCAGCACCAAAGACTCTACACAGCCACCCAGAACCAGTGAGAAGCAGCCCTCCACGAAGGATAAGTACTTGCATACGGCTTACTACGCGGATCAAAAACATCCCCCTTAGGGAAAAACCTCTCTCCCATTTACCTCCCTGCTCCCTGCTCTGCACTGGGTCATGGACCGGCTTCAGCAATTCCTGAGTCCCCTGGGCCGGAAGTAGGATCCTTCACATGCCCAGAGCCATTCTCTCTGTCTTGGAGAGTGAACAAATTAATGAACAGGGGAAAAAATAAACTGCCGGCTCCCCTAAGCCAGGAACACAGGGTAGGCACAGCTCCTTTGCCTAGGCACAGGCATAAGAGATCCATGTACTTTGAGTGTCTTTCCCTCTGCATAAACTTGTGTGGGCCCATCTCAACAGTGCAGGCCCTCATTACCACCGTATAGCAGGGTATATACGGGAACTCTAACTTCAACTGTTTCAGCTGTGAAGTAGCAGGTTCTTGACATTTGACACTGCTCTACCCATTAAGCAGGGTCTTCACCTACCCACATCAGGAGCCTGAGGACTGGTGGCTCCACCCACGCCACCTAGCCACTTGCAAGAGGGGCCCATGAATAAGAGGTGCCCCCAGTCCTTACAGCTAACAGCATTAGGTGCTCATAGTCCAGCTGCAAAACCCACCCACCTACACGCTCTAGGGAACAGGGACACGCCTTCATCCTGGACACTCGGGGGTGGCTGTCAGCCCCCTGCCTTGCTCAGAGTGTGTCCCACTGCTGCAGCCAGATGCCTGTGCCTACACCAATCACCCATGCCTATCTAGGACTGTAAGTGAGAGCCTACACCACACACTTGGTGGCTATCTACCTGGGCACCTGAGCTGAATCCATACAGAAGGAGGGGGCGGACTCCTGAGCTCCCATACCTAGTAACAGATATAACCACCTGGTGACAGGACATTAGAGCTTCAAAGCTGCCAATAATCAAACTAGCTCATACAAGAAGCCTATTTGGGCATATCAAAACAAAACAAGAAGCTAGGACACAGTAAGCAAACATAAAATAACAAATATAATAACTTATTGATGGCTCAGAGACAACAGTCAATATCAAATCACATAAAGAGGCAAACCAAGATGGCTTCAGCAAGCTCCCAAAATAAAGAATCTAGAAATTTTCCAGAGGAGGAAAATTTCTTGGAATTACCAGAGGCAGAATACAGAAGATTAATATACAGAACTCTTCAACAAATTAGGAAGGAAATTAATCAAAAAGCAGAACATGCAATAGAGGAAACTGAAAAGAATAGAGAAGAGCATAATGACAAATTTAACAGGCTGCAAGAATCCATAGAGAGACAGCAATCAGAAATCCAGAAGATTATCAATAAAATTTCAGAATTAGACAACTCAATAGAAAGTCATAGGAGCAGAATAGAGGCAATGGAAGTCAGAATTAGTGAGATTGAAGATAAAGCACTTGACACCAACTTATATGAGGAAAAATCAGATAAAAGGATTTAAAAAAATGAAGAAACCCTAAGAATTATGTGGGACTCTCTCAAGAGGAATAACCTACGAGTGATTGGAATACTAGAATGAGGGGGGATAACAGAAAATACAGAGGGAATTGTTGAAGATTTGTTGGCAGAAAACTTCCCTGATATAGTGAAAGATGATAAGATATCTATCCAAGATGCTCATCGAACCCCACATAAGGTAGATCCCAAAAGAAAGTCACCAAGACATATTATAATCAAACTTGCCAAAACCAAAGATAAAGAGAGAATTTTAAGAGTGGCTAGGGATAAACAAAAAGTCATCTACAAAGGAGAGTCAATAAGAACAAGCTTGGACTACTCAGCAGAAACCATGCAGGCAAGAAGGCAATGGGTTGACATATATAAAGCCTTGAAGGAAAAAGACTGCCAGCCAAGAATTATATATCCAGCAAAACTGTCTCTGAAATATGATGACGAAATTAGGGCATTCCAGATAAACAGAAGTTTAGAGAATTTGCAAAAACCAAACCAAAATTACAAGAAATAATAAAGGGAGTCCTCCAGTTAGAAAATCAGTAACATCAAATAACAACCCAAGACTAGAATACAGGACAGAGCAACCAGATAGCAAGTCAGATAGGGAAGTCACAGAAATAAATCAAAGCTAAAACGCTGAAAATAGGGGAACAGATGTCAATGTGTAAAAGATGACAACGTTAAAACAAAAAAGAGGGCCTCTAAAATGTAGACATAGATTTTTCTTATGGAGTGGAACTCAAGGCAATATAAAGAAATAAAAGATTGCTTTAAACTTAGTAAAATAGGGGTAAATATTAAGGTAACCACAAAGGAAACTAACAATCCTACAAGTCAAAATAAAAAAACAAGAAAAATATAGACTCAGCAAACACAAAATCAACAACAACGAAAAAGATGACAAGAAAATACATAAAGAAAAACTACTCAGCACAGAAAATCAAGTGGAACAAAGAAACTGTGAACAACACACAAAAAAAGACATCAAAATGACAGCACTAAACTCACACCTATCAATAATTACGTCTGAATGTAAATGGACTAAATGCACCAATAAAGAGACAGACAGTGGTAGAATGGATTAAAAAACACGATCCGTCTGTATGCTGCCTACAACAGACACACCTTAGACTTAAAGACACAAACAAACTAAAACTCAAAGGATGGAAAAAAATATATGAAGCAACACTCAAAAAAGAGCAGGAGTGGCAATATTAATCTCTGACAAAATAGACTTTAAAGTAAAATCCACCACAAGGATAAGGAAGGACACTATATACTGATTAAAGGGTCAATACACCAGGATGACATACCTATAATAAATATTTATGCACCAAATGACAGGGCTCCAAAATACATAAAACAAACTCTAACAGCACTGAAAAGAGAGATAGACAGCTCCACAATAATAGTAGGAGACTTCAACACACCACTTTCGGTGCAGGACAGAACATCCAGAAAGAAGCTCAATAAAGACACAGAAGATTTAAATGCCACAATCAACAAACTTGATCTCACAGACATATACAGAACACTCCACCCAACAGCAGCCAAGTATACTTTCTTTTCCAACACACATGGAACATTCTCCAGAATAGACCACATATTAGGCCATAAAGCAAGCCTTAACAGAATCCAAAGCACTGAAATATTACGAAGCATCTTTTCTGACCATAAAGCCATTAAAGTAGAAATCAACAACAGAAAAAGCAAGGAAAAGAAATCAAACAGATGGAAACTGAACAACACTTTGCTCAAAAACTACTGGGTTATAGAAGAAATTAAGGATGGACTAAAGAAATTCATAGAATCAAACAAGAATGAAAACACATCCTACCAGAACCTTTGGGACACAGCAAAAGCAGTGCTCAGAGGTCAGTTTATAGCAATAAATGCACACATCCAAAAAGAAGAAAGGGCCAAAATCAAAACATTAACCCTACAACTGGAACAAGTAGAAAGAAAGCAGCAAAAGAAGCCCTCAGGTGCCAGAAGAAAGGAAATAATAAGAATTAGAGCAGAATTAAATGAAATAGAGAATAGAAAAACAACTGAAAGAGTTAACAAGATAAGCTGGTTCTTTAAAAAGATCAACAAAATTGATAAACCACTGGCCAAACTGACAAAAGAAAAACAGGAGAGGAAGCAGATAACCCATGTAAGAAATTAGATGGGTGATATCACAACAGACCCAAATGAAATTAAAAGAATCATAACAGAATTCTATGAAAAACTGTACTCTAACAAATTTGAAAACCTAGAGGAAATGGACAAATTTCTAGAAACTCACTACCTACCTAAACTACCACAAACAGAGGTAGAACAACTAAATAAACCCATAACAAAAGAAGAAATTGAAAAGGCAATTAAAAAACTGCCAACAAAAAAAAAAGCCCTGGCCTGGATGGCTTCACTGGAGAGTTCTACCAAACTTTCAGAGAACAGTTAACACCACTACTACTAAAGGTATTTCAGAGCATAGAAAAGGATGGAATAACTCCCAAATTCGTTTTATGAAGCCAGCAAAACACTAATACCAAAACCAGGTAAAGACACCGCAAAAAAGAAAATTACAGACCAATATCCCTCATGAACATTGATGCAAAAATCCTCAACAAAATTCTAGCAAATAGAATTCAGCAACATATCAAAAAAATAACTCATCATGCTTAAGTGGGATTTATAGCAGGTATGCAAGGATGGTTCAACATTAGATAAACAATCAATGTAATCCATCACGTAAATAAAACAAAAGACAAGAACCACATGATCTTATCAATCAATGCAGAAAAGGCATTTGACAAAGTCCAACACCCGTTCATGATAAAAACTCTCAACAAAATAGGAAGAGAAGGGAAATTCCTCAATATAATTAAGGGCATTTATACAAAGCCAACAGCCAAGATCATCCTTAATGGAGAGACTTTGAAAGCATTCCCCTTGAGAACGGGAACCAGACAAAGATGCCCTTTATCTCCACTCTTATTCAATATTGTGCTGGAGGTTCTAGCCATAGCAATTAGGCTAGAAAAAGAAATAAAAGGTATCCAAATTTGCTAGGGAAGAAGTCAAAGTATCTCTATTTTCAGATAATATGATCTTATACACAGAAAACCCCAAAGAATCCACAAGAAAACTATTTGAACTAACAGAAGATTTCAGCAAATTTTCAGGATACAAGACAAACATACAAAAATCAGTTGGATTCCTTCACACCAACAAAGAGAACCTCAAAGAGGAAATCACTAAATCAATACCATTAACAACAGCCCCCAAGAAGATAAAAATACTTAGGAATAAATCTAACCAGAGACGTAAAAGATCTATACAATGAAAACTATGAGACACCACTGCAAGAAACTAAAAGAGACCTGCATAAGTGGAAAAACATACCTTGCTCATGGGTAGGTAGACTCAACATTGTGAAAATGTCAGTTCTACCCAAAGTGATTTACAAATACAATGCAATCCCAATCCAAATTCCAAAAGCATTTTTTAATGAGATGGAGAAAGAAATCACCGACTTCATATGGAAAGGGAAGAGGCCCCAAGTAAGTAAAACATTAATCAAGAAGAACAAAGTGGGAGGCCTCACACTACCTGATTTTAGAACCTATTTTACCGCCAACATAGTCAAAACAGCCTGGTACTGGTACAACAACAGACACATAGACCAATGGAACATAATTGAGAATCCAGAGATAAATTCATCCACCTATGAGCAGCTGATATTTGACAAAGGCCCAAAGTCCGTTAGTTGGGGAAAAGACAGTCTCTTTAACAAATGGTGCTGGCATAACTGGATAGCCATCTGCAAAAAACTGAAACAAGACCCATACCTCACACCATGCACAAAAACTAACTCAAAATGGATCAAAGACCTAGGCATAAAATCAAAAACGATAAAGATCATGGAAGAAAAATAGGGACAACATTAGGAGCCCTAATACATGGCATAAACACAATACGAACCCTAAGTAACAATGCACAAGCACCAGAAGACAGACCAGATAACCAGGAGCTCCTAAAAATCAAACACTTAGGCTCATCAAAAGACTTCACCAAAAGTGTAAAAAGACAGCCTACAGACTGGGAAAAACTTTTTGGCTATGACAAATCCCATCAGCGTCTCATCTCTAAAGTCTACAAGATACTGCAAAACCTCAACTATAAAAAGACAACCCAATTAAAAAATGGGCAACGGATATGAACAGGCACTTCACCAAACAGGATATTCAGGCGGCTAACAGACGCATGAAGAAATGCTCACGATCATTAGCCATTAGAGAAACGCAGATCAAAACTACAATGAGATATCATCTCACCCCAACAAGGCTAGCATTAATCCAAAAAACACAAAACAATAAATGCTGGAGAGGGTGTGGAGCGACTGGAACACTTATACACTGTTGGTGGGAATGTAAAATATTACAACCACTTTGGAAATCGATTTGGAGCTTCCCTAAAAAGCTAGAAATAGAAGTACCATACGATCCAGCTATCCCACTCCTTGGAATATATCCTAGAGAAATAAGAGCCATCACACGAATAGATATACGCACACTCATGTTCATTGCAACACTGTTCACAATAGCAAAATGATGGAAACAACTTAGGTGCCCATCAACGGAGGAATGGATAAACAAATTACAGTATATTCACACAATGGAATACTATGCAATGATAAAGAACAACGATGAAGCTGTGAAACATCTTATAACATGGAGGAAGCTGGAGGGCATTATGGTGAGTGAATTTAGTCAGTCACAGAAGGAGAAATACTGTATAAGACCACTATTATAAGAACTCAAGAAAAGGTTTAAACACAGAAGAAAACATTCTTTGATGGTTACGACGGTGGGGAGGGAGGTGGAGGGTTATTTACTAACTAGATAGTAGATAAGAATTATCTTATGTGAAGGGAAGGACAGCACTCACTACAGGGGAAGTCAGCACAACTGGACTAAACCATAGCTATGAAGTTTTCTGAATACAATCAAACACTTTCAGGGACAGAGTAGCAGGGGTAGGGGTCTGGGGACCATGCTTTCAGGAAGCATCTAGGTCAATTGGCATAACAAAGCTTATTAAGAAAACGTTCTGCATCCTACTTTGGTGAGTGGTGTCTGGGGTCTTAAAAGCTTGCAAGCAGCCATCTAAGATGCATCAGTTGGTCCCAACCATCTGGAGTAAAGGAGAATGAGAACACCAAAGACACAAGGAAAGTAGTAGCCCAAGAGACAGAAGGGGCCACATAAACCAGAGACCTCATCAGCCTGAGACCAGAAGAACTAGATCGTGCCTCGCTACCACCAATGACCGCCCTGACAGGGAACACAACAGAGTGTCCTGGATGGAGCAGGAGAAAGGTGGGATGCAGAACTCAAATTCTGGTAAGAAGACCAGACTTAATGGTCTGACTGAGACTGGAGGTACCCCAGAACACATGGCCCCTGGATTCTCTATCAGCCCAGAACTAAAACAATTTCCTAGGCCAACTCTTCAGACAGGGATTGGACTGGTCTGTGGGACATAAAGTGATACTCGTGAGGAGTGTGCCCCCTAGCTCAAGTAGAGACAAGAGACTAAATGGGCAGCTTCTGTCCGGAGGCAGGATGGGAAGGTAGAGAGTGTTAGGAGCTGGTTGAATGGACATGGGGAATCAGGGGTGGAAAGGAGGAATGTGCTGTCACAGTATGGGGAGAGCAATTAGAGTCACATAACAGTGTATGTATAAATTTTTGTATGGGAAAAAAACAAGAAAAGGGCAGTCAACTAACAGTGGACTTTAAAAGTAGACTTTTGGAAGTATCAATGTGTATGTCTGCAACCTGGAACCTAACAGGCATAATCAGTTCAATCCAATTCCTCAAGCATTTATTGAGTATGTACTATGACTCGCCCGCTAGGTGGCGCTGTGGGTAGAGGGGTAGGTGGTACCCAAGTCTGTGCTGAGGATTCAACCATAAATAAAGGTGTGAACTCATATCTCAGTGCAGTGATGTCAAATGAATGGAAAATAATCATACTGTATAATAAGCACAAAGGCGGTACACCTAAAGAAGACTTGGGGGTTCCGGAAGGGCTGCCAAAAGGAAAATGAAGAGAAAAAAAAATATTAACCACTGCCCTCCAAATGTTCCCAGTCTACAACTGGGAAAATTTCAATATGGTCTGTATATTAAATAATACTGTTTTATGAATGTTAAATTTCCTGATGTGATTGTTATATTGTGGTTATGCAAGAGAAATGTCTTTGTTCTTAGGAGCAAAAGGCTGATGTATTTAAAAATATCAGGATGTCTACACTATCCCTCAAATAAAAAAAACCTGTTGCCATCGAGTCAGTATAAAACAATGTATATGAGTGTGTGTGTGTGTGTGTGTGTGTGTGTGTGTGTGTGTGTGTGTGTGGAGAGAGAGAGAGAGAGAGAGAGACATAAAGAAAAATAAAGTTCCCAATCTAATCCTAAATGTGAAATCTAAAACTATACTTTGCCCAGCTATGTTGCTATCTGGTTGAAAGGAAGTGATTTTACATTCTATTTCACAAAAAAGAAATGATGAGCTTATTTCCAAAGACATCGAAGAGAGAAGACTTCACAACCAAACTAAAGGAGAGTCACTTCCCAGCTGTGGACTCTACAAGAAAAATTCCCCAAAGACCAATCTGCAGATGAAAAGCAATTCTCTGGGCAGAGAGTGGGCAGCATCATGATCATCTAGGTGGGCTATACCTTTGGCCTCATCCACATCTTGCCTCATCTCTTTTAGCAACCAGACATCAAGACTGTAATCAGACAGAGTGGCCCAGCACAAAGCTCTACCATAATCACAAAAAGGGGAAGCAATTTCCCAGCCACTCCAGCTCATTTTTCAGACCTCACTGGAAACTCCATAGTTCTACTGCAGCACAATTAACAGCTGTGATACCAGACATTTCTATAAACTGGGGAGAAGTCCCACAACTTAGTGCTAGCCATTCTGCTTAGTAATAAAAATTATAATTTTAACTGCTTCATTAAGATATAATTCACATGCCATACAATTCACTGATTTAAAGTGCATAATTCAATGTTTTTAATATAGTCACAGGATTGTGTAACCATCATCACAACTTTAGAACATTTTTGTCCTCCCAAAACGAAACCCTGTACCCATTAGCAGTAACTCCTTATTCCCCGCCCAATCCCCACCAATCCTAGGCAGCCACTAATCTATTTTCTGTCTCTATAGATTTGCTTATTCTGGATATTTCATATAAATGGAATCATACAATATGCGGTCATTTGTGACTGGCTTTTTTCACTTAGCATAATATCTTCAAGGTTCATCCATGTGGTAGCATATATCAGTACCTTATTTCTTTTTTATTCATCCATTGTATGAATGTACCACATTTTCTTTATCTATTCATCAGCTGATGGACATTTAGGTTGTTTTCACCTTTTGGCTGTTATGAATAATGCTGCTATGAACCTTCACGTACACGTTTTTGTGTGAATGTATGTTTTCATTTCTCTTGGGTATATACGTAGGAGTGATATTTCTGGATCATATGGTAACCCTATGTTTAACCTTTTGAGACACTGCCAAACTGTTCATAAGAGGCTGTACCATTTAACATTCCCATAGCAATGGATGAGGGTTCCAATATTTTGACATCTTTGCCCACACTTGTTAATTTCTGGTTTTGTTTTTGTTTCTGTTTTTTATAGCCACTCTAGTGGACTTGAAGCACTTACTGATGAAGATCAAAAACCACAGCCTTCAGTATGGATTACACCTCAATATAAAGAAAACAAAATCCTCACAACTGGACCAGTAAGCAACATCATGACAAATGGAGAAAAGATGGAAGTTGTCAAGGATTTCATTTTACTTGGATCTACAATCAATACCCATGGAAGCAACAGTCAAGAAATCTAACAACATGTCACATTGAACAAACCTGCTGCAAAAGACCTCTTTAAAGTGTTCAAAAGCAAAGATGTCACCTTGAAGACTAAGGTGCGTCTGACCCATGCCATGATGTTTTCAATCGCCTCATATGCACGCGAAAGCTGGATGATGAATAAGGAAGAGCAAAGAAAAACTGGTGCCTTTGAACTGTGCTGCTGGTGAAGAATATTGAATATATCATGGACCGCCAAAAGAACGAACAAGTCTGTCTTGGAAGAAGTACATCCGGAATGCTCCTTAGAAGCAAGGATGGCGAAACTCGTCTCACATGCTTTGGACATGTTATCAGGAGGGATCAGTTCCTGGAAAAGGACATCATGTTTGGTAAAGTAGAGGGTCAGCGAAAAAGAGGAAGACCTTCAACGAGATGGATTGACACAGTGGCTGCAACAATGAGCTCAAGAATAGCAATGACTGTGAGGATGATGCAGGACTGGGCAGTGTTTCCGTCTGTTGTATATAGGGTTGCTATGAGTTGGAACTGACTTCATGGCACCTAACAACAACAGTGGGTGTGAAGTGCTAATCTCATTGTAGTTTTGATTTGCATTTCCCTAACAACTAAATGGGAGCCCTATTTTGGTTAAGAGCTCGGCTGCTAACCAAAAGGTCAGCACTTCGAATTCACCAGCTACTCCTTGGAAACCCTATGGGGCAATTCTATTCTGTCCTATAGGACCACTATGAGTCAAAATCAACTCGATGGCAATGGTTTGGTTTTGGTCTTTTTTTAATGACTAATGACGTTGAGCATCTTCTCATGTATTTACTGGCCATTTGTATACCTTCTTTGGAAAAATATTTATTCAAATCCTTCACATATTTTTTAATTGGGTCATTTGTCTTTTTATTATTGAGTTGCAAGATTTCTTTATATATTCTGGATACAAGTCCCTTTTCAGGTATATAATAATTACAATTGAAGATAATATTTATTGAGCGCCTACCATGTGTCTAGGAGTCCCTGGGTGGCACAAATGGTTAAGTGTTCAACTGCTAACCTAAAGGCTGGTGGTTCAAGGCCACCCAGAGATTCCTCGGAAGAAAGACCTGGTGATCTACTTGCAGAAGATCAGACATTGAAAACTCTATGGAGCACAGTTCTACTCTGATACACATGGGGTTGCCATGCGTTGGAATCGACTCAACAGCAACTGGTTTGGTTTTTTTGTTTGTTTGTTTGTTTGTTTACCATATGTCAGGCACTGTGCTATGTGCTTTACAGTTATTATCTCATTAAATCCTCACAACAAACCTATAAATTTAGCTACTTTAATTATCATTCCTATTTATAGATGAGAAAATTAGGCACGGACACCCAAACATACACTACTAGTCTGTGGTAAAACCAGAATTTGATTCCATGCAGTTCAATGCCAGAACCCACATCTTACTCACTGCCATGGAAATTTAAGCAGGCGGTCTCCCCTTATGTATCAAGAAGAATCTGGCCAGTAAAGTCTGTTCTCTACTTACCTCACTGGATGTTATGAGAGTACGGTAGACCAAGGTCCCTGAAGTAAAAGGATTTCATTAGAGACACAGAGCAAAATTCCCCAACATATGTTCTGCATCACTTTAGCCCTGGAAGTTACTCCTCAAACAATGTATTTGTACACAAATAGCCTGGGAAATAGTGCATCCTCCACCCCTCTCTGGAAGACTCATAAAGCATCTTGGTGCATTAAGGTGTATGAGAATTCCTGCAGTAAAGAAACATTAAATTTTTGAGTAATCATCTATTTGCAAAATCTATATACCCACGAAATCCCAAACTCTTTGAATGCATTTTAGAAAACACCACGTGAAATAAATGTAGGGTCCACAGGAGGAGGCTACACAATCACTCTGTGTTTCTAAACTATGTAATCTCCTATGCTATTTTATGCCCTAGAGGTTCAGGGATTGAACATAGCCACAGTCAAACCAAGACCTTGACCTGCTTTCCATGTTTCTCAGCCCTGTTTTAAATGCATAAGACCAACATATCTTAAAAGGTGAAAAACAAAGTCTGTCATTGCTCAGGTAGCTATTGTCCACATTTCTATCTAAATTTTACATCTCTGGCCCGTTGGTGCAGAACAAACCTCTTTGCACTGTTAGTTATTTTTATTGTAAATACCCAGTTTTCCATTTCCTTCCCTGCCATTGCTTTCCTGAGGATGGGAACCATTTATGTCATTCAAAATTTGTTCACTTATCCATCTCAGATATTGTGTCAGAGTGGCAGGCCGTGTTCCCTAACTCATAAGTGGATTACATCTGGAAGCCGAGGGCCAAGAAACGCACATATGAGCTGCGTGGTGAACTGGACATTAAACAAAACCAAGTATCTATATTCTTTAATTTTTAAAAGATGTGAAAGAAAAATGTAAAGGCATGCCACCTCTAAGGAGAATCCTTCTATAATAGTATCTATCACAGTGTTAATCACTCGAGAAGACTGTCATTTCTTGATTTAGTTGTTTTAGAGATGTCAATTTAGGAATAATTCTGAATTTGATGCGTTGGTAGTGACTGATAGTACAGCTTCTTAGATTTAGAACTACTTAAGCTCCTTATCAGTTAGCTCTTGCTGTGTAACAAACTGTGCCAAACTCAGTGGCTTAAAACAACAATCACTTATTCTTACCCATCTCTGAGTCAGCTGGGATGGCTCTGCTGATCAAGTGTGGCTTAGCTGGGCTTGTCTGTTGGTTGGATCTAGGTCTGTTCAACATGTCTATCTTTCTCCTAGGATAGGTAGGTTAACTGGGGCACGTTATTCTCATGGCGATGGTCGAAGTGCAAGAAGACACGCAATCACATGAACATATTTCAAGTCTCTGCTTGCATCATTTCTGCTAATATCCCATTGGTCAAAGCAAGTCCATGGCCAAGCTCAAAGTGAATGTGTGGAGAAGTGCATTCCATCCACCATGAAACCAAAGAAAGTCACGTAGCCAAGCCCAACATCAGTGGGGTGGGCAAGTATACTCTGGCCCCGGAGGTGTAGATGAGAACATGAGTATTTTTGAACAATAATCCAATCTTCCCAAGGCGCCAGTCTTGGTTTTGCCACTTATCTGTTAAGCTACCTTGGGTAAATGTCTTAATCACTCTGGTCCTCACGTTCATCTTCTGTAAAATGGGGATAAAACAGTGCATACATTATAGGATTGTTGTGAGGCATGAATACAATGTTGTTGCTGTCGTTGTTAGGTGCCTTCGAGTCGGTTCCGACTCATAGCGACCCTATGTACAACAGAATGAAACAATGCCCGGTCCTGTGCCATCCTCACGATCGCTGTAAAACATTAGCAATCGTTATTTATCACCACCATTAGCAGCTGAAAGAATGGTCTAAATATTAAAGAGATTTTATTTTTCCTTAGAAAATGAAACAAGGGTGTCCTAATTATCAGATGCAAATATTAAAGCATTTTCACAGTGGCTAAAGGAGATATCCCAATCTCCTTTTCGACATGGAAAATGTCTACATTAACACAAGGGAAAATCAGAGAGAGAAAACTAAGGTCACTTTGGAAGCTCTGACCCAGTGCTAACCTTATGACAGCTATCTAGAAAAAGCAAACAAGAAAAAAATAATATGCCTTAGTAAGCTGGATATTTTTATAAAAATCTTATCTATATTTTTTAACTAAATTGTGGAAAGCTGAATTATCCAGATAATAGCTTCAGTCCTCCACATCATTCTGTATAATTTGCAGGAAAAAAACGGTGGGGGACGGGAGCTACGTTTTCACCATAGCAAACAAGTATTATAAGGAAAAACATCTTAAGACTATTAAATAAGCCTTTATATAGGAGTTTTGGTAAAAGCAGGAGAGCTAGCAACAAAGCATCCTACATACACAACAACTGGCTTAAAATCCATTAATTCACATTAAATAGAAAGAAACCTATTCAGGTCTGTTTTTTTCAGAAGTAGTTGTAAAAGTAATTCAACCCAAATACAGGAACTTTTTCTAAGAAATTGACTTAAAATTGACTCACCTTCCGGAGTATACATTCTACCCATTTGGTTCCTACCCAAACAGCTTGAATTCTGAATCCTGCTTCCTCCTCAGGACTTTTACAGACCCTACTCTCATTCCCACTGGTTCAACACTTCCCTACAGCCCTGAATTGTGAGAAACCTCTTTCTAGGTACTGTAAGCATGGTTCATTCCTCAGCACAAATGGAATCAAGTCAAGAGCTTATGTCTCTTCAAATAATCCTAAGGATTTAACCCAGTGCCTTGGGTATAGAAGGTATTCCATAAATATTTGACTAATTGAACCAGTTGTCTACATAATAGCCTTCAGTTCACAGCAGATGTACAACCAATGTCCACAAAACTTTTATGAATTACTAGAAGAATCATGGCATATGTCTGAATAGGTGAAAGCTGTCCGTATCTTCTCTACCTACTAAGATTTGTGCTTCTAGTACACATTCTTATATTTACCTGTAGGGTCATGTAGAGGTTAAACCTTTAGGCTAGTCCAACTCAGCTACAAATACACAAATGCATCAATAAATAACCCCTGTTGTTATTAAGGAGCCCTGGTGGCACAGTGGTTAAAGCGATCGACTGCTAACCAAAAGGTCAGCGGTTAGAAACCACCAGTGGCTCCGCGGGAGAAAGATGTGGCAGTCTGCTTCCAAAGAGATTCACAGCCTTGGAAACCCTATGGGGTCACTATGAGCTGGAATCGACTTGACAGCAGTGGGTTTGGTTTTTTGGCTTCCGTTGTTATTATAGGTGCTGTCGAGTCAGTTTTGACTCATAGTGACCCCATGTGACCAAGTAAAACTTCCCCATAAGGTTTTCTAGACTGTAATCTTTATGGGAGCAGATTGCCAGGTCTTTCTGCCACAGAACAGCTGGGTGGGTTCCAGCGGCCGACCTTTCAGTTAACAGCCCAACACTTGGCCACTACACCACCGGGGCTCCTTAAATAACCCCTACAGAAAAACAATTACGAATCTAATTCTACTCAGAAGCCCAAGCCAAAAACATGAAAGGCATCCTTGAGTCCAACCATACCCCCCTACACACACACACACACACACATCCTTAATCGCCAAAGTCTGTTAATTCTTTCCCCTGAATCTTTCTTGATTTCTCAACATCTCTCTATCTCTATTGCCACTATCCACTATCGCCTCTCTCTTAGACTATTGCAACTGCTGTGCCTATCTCTTCTTCCTGAGTGCTTACCATGTTCCAGTCCACTCTCTATAATGCTAATCTAATTGTGGTGGATTGACAATAAATGATCACAATATTTTGTAGTTTCTCCCATTAGTTGATAGAGTCTATTTCGCCATCCCTTGAATCTGAGCTTGGCCATGTGACTTGCTTCCGCCAGTGGGATATTAGAAAGCAGGACACAAACAGAGGTTTGAAAAGTGCTTGTACACTGGTGCTTGCCCTCTTTTGATGCTGGGAACCCTTCAGCCATTATAAGACTTAGCCTTACTGCAAGATGAGAGACCATGTAGAAAGAGATCCCAGCCATCCCACCTAAGGTCCCTGATAAGTGAGGCTGTCCTAGACCATCCAGCCCCAGCCGAGCGGGCCTAGACCAAAAGGACAGCCCACCCTACCTACAGAGTCATGATAAGTAATAAAAGGCTATTTGTCTTAAACCACCAGGTTTGGGGGTAGTTTGTTATGCAGTAAAGCTAACTGATACGCTAGTCATTTTTGTCCCCTGCTTAAAATCCTAGAATAGATTCCCTTAAGGTAAAGTGCAAATACTTTAACTTACACTAAAATGTGGCCCTTCATAATTTAGCACCAGCTAAACTCTACTATTCTCACACTATTTCCTTTCTTCCCGTCCCAACTTTTGCCACATAATAAAAAAATTTTAAACCTTTAAATCCCACCTAGTAATAAATTAGTTTCATTTATGTCCCTGGCTAAACCCTTATTATTCACTGAGTCCTTCCTGCATCCTAGTAAATAGCCATTTCTTGTTGGTTTTAATTTATTAAACACACACCACTCAATTTTCTGTGCCCTGTAGGAGGTTCTTTCACTGTATTATAATACGTTGCTGCTGTTCATTCATATTTTAATGATACCATGAATACAATGGTGCATATTCTGACTCCCGTTCTTAGAGAAACGGCCTCTGTTGGATTCTCACTGCCATTCATTTTTCTATTTATTGTTGGACTTTGCTATTATGATAATTCCAGGTACATCAAAATAATATCATCGTGGGCCAGTTGCTTTGTTAAAAAATGAGCCACCTTGTCAATTAGTTTCCTCTTATATTCAACAGCAGAGCTACTGCCGGATTAATGTTTTAATTGAACCCCACATGTGTTTGTAGCTCCCAGTAGAAAGTCGCTCATCCTCCAAACACTGAACTCATTACTGTTCTCTAGCTGCTGTAGGCTAATCCACTATCACTTGGTTAAAAATATTCATATTCCTTCAGGCTAGCACACATTCCTTTAGGCTAGTACATATAGCTATGTATATATACAATAAAGTCATCATTCCCATTGATTTGATAGTTACCTGGTTAGCCTGAAAAATGTATACTATCGAAATAGAAAATTCTGGCCTCATATTCCAGCCTGGAGCTATGGCATATGGACCCAAACCACGTACTCGTTCAACTTGCAAACCCCAATTCCCACGAAGCTCAGCAGAAAGAAGTAGAGAACCCCCCCTTTAAATTCCAGGCACATGGGCAAGTATTAATTTACATGGTTGAAAAGGCACCCTAGAAATTTCTTCTATTTCTCTATTCCACTGCCCACACACACAAAGCCACTTTTAGTGAGACTGTAACATTTTCACAGTGATACTGTTGGCAGACTGTGGCTACAAAGGGACAAAGCAAAATGCGAGCCAAGAAAGTGGTCACTTCGACAAGCTCTTTTGACTGTGTTTCCCTGTCATCCACCCACTGGGATCACTATCGTAATTCCTAGGGACCCTCCTACGTTGACCAGCTAAGGCAGCGCACTAAACCCACTGTGCTGAAAAGGAGACAGGTTCTTTAAAAATAGCCTTTTGAGGTTTATAGCTAAGTTACAATTATGCTGTGCAACACATTTATATGAACAGTCTTGCTACACTCCTTTATTAGACTAAAATTCATTCAGAGCCAACAAATATTTATCCAATGCCTGCTAAGTGGCAGTCATTCCATATTTTCAAAGAATTGAATGAAACTCACACCATGATTTGCATTTACCCCAGTTAATGTGTTTCCTGCTCCACATAATTCACCGGGAAGTCTTCCCATATCCATCGTCCTTTTTCAGGCCGCACACCCAGTCACCAAGTCTTGGCAATACCACCTTCTAAATATTACTTAACTCTGCTCCTTGCTCTCCATCTCTAACCCACCACTCTAAACCGGGCCTGGGCTTACCACAACCTCCTAGCAGATCTTCATGCCTTTATCTCTTCCCCTTAAATGCAGAATGACATCTAAAAAGCAAACATGACCATGTTACTCCCCAACTTAAAATCCCTCAAAGGCTCCCTATTCTATGAATCCCTAGCTCCTAAAATGGCTAAAGCCCCCCTCATCACTACCCTCAACGTTTCCCTTCTCCATCTGAGGCTGTGAATCGTGAACCTATAGGGTTCTGAGGAGTGAACAGCACGGGCTAAGAAGTGCACAAAGTCCTGGACTACGCCACATTCCCTCTCCCACCAAATCTCTCCTGCTCTTCTCTCTCCCAGCTCCTCGCGATATTAGGGGCAGCCAGAGAATAATTTGGCTCTTTTGGGCCTCCATGTTTAGAGGTGGGCAAACGGTAAGGGAATTGGCTAAATCACTGGCTTCACTTCAGTCTTTGCTTCACTTGTGCTAAAAATCAGTGGTCAGAAATTGGCTCATGAAATACTGCACATGCTCAGAGCAGTTTCTGTTTTCCACACAGTTCTAGAAAGCCAACAACAAGCTTCCCAATTTGGGGCCAGGTACTAGCACTGAAAAGACTCTACCCTAGAGTAGTGGATGTAAGTGACCTGAGCCTGCCCCTTGAGGGTTGAAGATTACCCAAAGGCCCAGAAGGGCGCACAGTAAGACCAGAGCCTTTCTGGTGACATTTCTCAGTTCACCATGCCCCGTCAGTCTGAGCACTGTATACTAGGACATCATGGAAATACCCACGTATTATTGTTAAGTGACATTTATCTTTTAAATACTATGAAAAACATGTGCTTCTTTTAAAAAATTTACAAAATATAGATAGGCAGAAAGAAGACATAAAAATTGCTTACAATGTCATTATTAAGGTATGAGTTTCATGTACATTTTTTAAACTTTCCATCGAAGGATAATATAGACGCAGAAAAGTTTACATAACAGCACCATTTACATTTTGATAGATATCTTTATGGTCTTTTTTTTCTATTTGTAGATATGTATTCTTTACCAAAACAAGATTATATTTCAAATACATCTTTATTTTTCATTTGTTATTTACAATGTGTTATGAACAATGACTACTTTTTCAGGTCATTAAATATTCTTCTACAATATCATTTTAATAACAGCATAATATTCCATTGTTCAATTTAGCCAATAGCCTAACCTAAATGTAGACATTTACATTGTTTTCATTTTTCTTTATTATAAACAACACTGCAATAAACTTCCTTTGAGACCTAAATCTTTGCATATTTCCATATTTCTTAGACACTCAAATGTTATAATCCTTCTTGAAAATACAGCAAATCAGTTCATTTTTCTTAAGCATCATTTTCTCTGTGGTTAATATTAAAATAACTGGTCAGCCAACAGCATTTGGGAAAATTAATTAGGTAATTAAGTTGCTCAGAAAAAGGCTGTGCTCTTATCTTTAAATATATACCAACTGGTCACAATGAGGACTAGATGAGAGAAAAGTATAAATCAAATCAAGTGTCTTTCATATTTCAACAGCTATAAGAAGATGCTTAATTGAGAGTTTTGACTGAGACACTAGAACATCAGATACCAAAGTGAGTTAGATAGAAGACAGCGTACCATGAAGAAATTTCATAGTAGGGGAATGAGAACCAATTAGATATTTCATCCACATCGAGGATATAAAAGAGTGTGAAAATATGAGGGAACTTGTATGGAGGATGGAGTCCCTGGGTGGCACAAGTGGTTAAGTGCTCAGTTACTAACTGAAGATGGCAATTCAAACCCATTCAGAGGTGCCAAGGAAGAAAAGCCTGGCAATCTATGCTTCCAAAAGGTCACAGCCATGAAAACTCTATGGAGCAGTTCTACTCTGCACAAGTGGGGTCACCATGAGTCGGAATTGACTCTACAGCAACTGGGTTTTGGTTTTGGTGAGGAGAACAGGAGGACAGTTTTTGCTTTTTTGGAGAAGGCTAAAATCTGAGTCTCACCGTGGTGCCCTCCAAGGGGATGGAATGGGGTGGGAGCCCCACTTCCTGTCCCCAAGCCAGGGGATATAGGCTCCACAGGTATCACCTGGAGAGCTTAATATGTGTTCACTGCAGGTAGTGCACAATGAACTGGTGGCTGGCTTACACATTAGAAAGCTAGACTAGCTGGAGACATCAGACTGAACGGCTGCACCTAGGAGGTAAGTAAGTATACTCCCTTCCAGTGACAGGTCAAATGTGTATAAATCTCAGGGGCCAGATGTGGACTCTGCCCAAGATGTGGCCTCTGCAGCCTCTTAGTCCTGGAGGCCCTGCACCCTTGCGAGGTGTATCACCAGGGCAGAGACTGAGGGGCAATGGGGACAGCTGACTGAAGGAGGGAGACTGCCCAAATCAAGGGAGACCCAGCAGTGGGTCTCTATAGAACCACAAAAATGCTCTGAGAGAAAGAATGATTCTTAAAGATCTGATCAGAGAGCACAAAGCCACTCCAAAACAAGGCCAGCAAAGACAGACTTTCTTGTTCCTCTTTGCCCTCCTCTCTTCCCATTCTCCAATTCCACAAGGGTCAGAAACTGTGGGCAGAAACCTGGGGAAAGATAAGCAGGGGAAAAAAAGAGAAACTTAACTTTAAATCAAGTTTGGAGTATCTGGGACTTGCCAGATTTAACTGAATTGAGACTGGGTTTGCAAATTAAAGTCATCTTATCACTTTAGAAGGGGTTCCTGGGTGGTGCAAACGATTTGCACTTAACTACTTGGCAGTTCAAACCCATCCAGCAGCGCCACGAAAGAAAGGCCTGGTGATCTGCTTCCATAAAGATTACAGCCAAGAAAACCCTATGGAGCAGTTCTACACAGCTGTAACACATGGGGTCGCCATGAGTCGGAATCGACTCCTTAGCCACAGGTTTCATTTTTGGTTATTGCCTTAGAGCTTGTTTTTTCCTATGAGTGGCCAGGAAATCTTCAGGTTTGACCAAATTTTTATCCAGTGGCTGGAGAACTTTCTCCACGAAACAAAATGTAAAGGGACAGTGGGAGACAAAAAAGTAATGATGCTTTCTGATTTCATTCCAAGAGTCTTGTCTGATGTACCAGTTTCATAGCTAACATTTTTAGAAGTTACATAAGGCCAAGAATTTGGCTAAACTTTTAATGTATAATTTAACTAAGTCCTTACAACTCCATGGGTAGGTACTATAATAATTATCTCCATTTTATAATTAAAGAAACTAAGATTCAGAGGCATGAAATAATTTATCTGAGATCACAAAGCTAGTAAGTCCAGAACTAGGTCAAACCCAGGCCTGTTTGACCTGAAGTTCATGCCTTGTACCATTACCATGGTGAGGTATTGGTAAACATTCGGTATAGAAAGGACAACTCTCAAATGACAAGCATTGGATTATCTTATAATCGCTGACCTGATTATATTGCATATACTAGATAAATTACCAAAATAAAATCTTTAAAATCAAAATGGCAAGCAAAACACTCAGTTTTTTTGATTCCTCAGGGCTTAGAGCAGCTAAAAGGTTTCAGCAATGCTATACTGCACACAAATTGTAGATTAAACACATCTGTGGAGTGGGCCCATGCAATCACCATAATATTTTACTGTAGAATAACAGCATAGATCCTGATCCCTAGCTCTTGGTAAACATGAGTAGCTGGAATCCATTGTTGTAAGGGCTTGACACCCCCCCCCACCCCCGCCACGGTCTCAGCCTGAAAGTGAGTTTTCCACAGCCTAACATCAATAGAAACTTCTTTGCTGTGATTTCATTCTTATGAATTGGGATCAACAGAATGAGCATACAGTGACCACAGTTATTAGGGAATGCTTTCATCAACTAAAGTCGACTGGAGGAAGGACAGGGTTATCCAAACAGCTCAGCTGTATGTCTCTGCTAACTGTGACTTAATCCCAGTTCTTACAAGCACCTGTGTTATTTGTCATGGGTCTTAGTCCTGCCAACTACACCAAACAATGCCAACCTCTGTGGAGGGGATATGCGGAGAGAGTTAAATGATGCATGTCAACGTCTAGAGGGATTAGACTGCTGTAGGTTCATTTTCACAAACATCCTGGGATACCTTTGGAATATGCCTTTCTAGAAATGAAATTCTACAGCATCATCTACCACCTCCACTCCCCATGGCAGGTTTAACTCATCTCAGGGGACAGGGCTGTATTTTCTCCTCTGCCTTCTCTGCAATGGATACTTATTTCTTCCTTTTTTTGGGAAAAAAAAAATTGTATAGTGTTTTACGCCTGAGACACTCTTAACAAATCGTTAGTTGTACAAATTCTCTTGGTTTCCTTTCACTGAGATGTCAAAATGTAAATTATCTTTCCTCCTAGTCTCAAGGCAACAGGACACTTGAGCACAAGATCGTCTGTTCTTCCCTTCACTGGTCTCCTCAGCCCAGCCCTCCTCTTCTTACACCGTGGTTCTATTCATCCTCTCTCCATTGCCTTCCTCCAGAGCTGAGGGCAATGGCCAAATTCCCTTATCTTTCACGTAACCTAGAATTAAAAGCATGTCTAAATTAAAAGCATTTCCTGGGGCTACAGAAAGATTTTTCTGACTTCCATAGCAGAACAAAGGTGAGATGAAAAGACAGGCCACAGAAAAGGAAGCCAGAGGTCTGCAAGTTCAGCCAAGGAATCAGAATCTGCAGATTTCTAGTATGTCCCCAAGAATTCCCAAATCCTTCACGTTTCTCTGAGAACTGCTATGCAGAGCTTTGAGTGACAAGCATTATGCACAAGCCACGATTTAAATTCCGCTTGCCTCATTCTTTGCATAGACAGCATCGGGCTGATCGAATGCAACTGAAAACATAATTTAGATGGGAAAATACAACATATTTTTCCCCGGAAGAAGGGGGAAAAAGGATAGGGACATGGCTTGATCCAGCCAGCAGAGGGCGCAGCTTACACATAGAAGTATAAATGAGCCTTCATGGGAAACTAAGAGGTCCTGAGATTTTTGTCACAAATTTCTCATTATCAGAAACCATATCCAGGCTCCCTGCTCCCTTGGACGAAACTCCGAAAGAGTCACTCAGTTCTCTCCTCCAGTCTAAATAAGACTATTTTCTACTGCCCCCAGGTCCAGCCACTCAAACTGCCATTTTTCTGCCCCTGGCTCTGACATGGGAAAGAGGAGAATGAAGATAAACTCCTTCAAATACAGCTTCCCAGAAAGAGTGACCTGTATTCCCAAGCAGCCTTCATTTGTTTAAGACACTTGCACCTAGAGTTTCTTGATCAAAGCTAATGCGCTGTAAATTTCTTCATTTAACAGACTTAGTCTGTTCAACTCTTGACACTGGGAATTGGGATTTCCCAGAACTATTAGCACTGCACAGTAGGCGCTCCACGCCGGCCAAGAACCAGGGATTAACAGGTATTTGTCTCAGCTAATTTCACTCTCTATACTGGGTCTATAGAGACTGGGGCTTCTTGGCTGAGAGTGTGCCACCCTGCTAATTGGCTACGAATGTAACTACACCAGCATGCCAATGGAGTGTGGGGTACTCCACCGCCCTAAGAGGCTTGAGGCAAACAGATCCTTATACGGGGCATTTGAGAGATCTGAGGGTTGCTGGGCGGCATTGTAATCATAAATGATTCATTTGCCAACTTTTCCTTCCCGTTGGCTATCAAACCCTGTAGATCATGTGGCGGTCATTTGTAAAAATGCTACTCAATGACAACTGCATCTATGAAATTCTGTAGTAACAAAGAATTTCCATACAGTGCCCTGACTATTCAGGGGACCGTTGCAGAATCAGAGGCCTTACTTATGGGTAGCTCCATAAAAGACACACCAAAGCATTCTGTCCATCCAGGTATTCACAAATGATACAAATCATTTCTGGAAAGAAGATTGTAAATAAAGAGGAGGGAAAATTGTAAGTCTCTTTTCACTTGCCCTATTCTTCCACTCTTTGCTGATAATCAGACCCTCTTAATGATGTATCCTACCTCTGAAGCTTCTGATATATGAATCAAAGACTCAAATATTAAATAATACAATATGTATTAGTTATCTATAGCTGCATAACAAATTATCCCAAATTTAGTGGCTGAAAACCACAAACATTTATTATCTCATAGTTTCTGTGGATCGGGAATCCAGCCAGAAGCAGTTTAGCTGGATAGTTGTGACTCAGTCTCTCATGAGGTTGCAATCAAAGTGTCAGCTAGGGTGGCAGTTATCACAAGGCTTAGCTGGGGAAGGATCCACTTCTGAGCTCGCTCACATTGCTGTCGGCAGGCCTTAGAAGATCCACTTCCAAGTTCATTAACACGGGCTTCCCCACAAGGCTGCCTCACAACATGGCGGGTGGCTTCCCACAGAACAAGCAGTCCAAGAGAGAGTACTGAGATGGAAGTCACAGTCTTTTTATAACCTAATATCAGAATTGGCATCCCATCATTTCTGCCATAATGTATTCGTTATAATCAACAAGTCCAGCCCACATTCCAGGGGAGGGAATTACACAAGGGCGTGATACCAGGAGGCAGAGATCCATGGGGGACACCTTAGAGGTTGCTGGCACACTATAGACCAGCCGATTTATTGAATAAAGACATCTATGGTTATACTATTACTGTCGTATATAATACAAGCAGTGCACGTTACATTATTGGCATTTGTAAAGAGACAAAACTGGATTTCAAATTATGGGTGCCTTTTGAAAGCTGACACACAATTTTGGCGGTCCGCTGCTTCATAATCCTGTTCACATATGCACTCTTTAGCTTTCTCCCCTTTCCTACTCCTCTGAGTAACTATGTTCATATGGGTACATACCACTTCCAGTGCCACAAATGTTGCCAGTGGGATGTGTGATTCACCATTCCAAGCTTGTTGTCTGGGCTGTCTGCCACATCTGCCACCCAACAGTAAACCTCTTATTACAAATCCCATCTTTCTATCAGAGGGTTACAGCCTTGATTGATTAATTGACCCCCTCTCCACACTGTCATAATGACAATAATAACGATAATATATTTCCAAGTGCGTTTGCTTTACCATGATGAACTATAGTGGTTTCATTATCATTTAACCACTGCATATACCTTGGGATATAGTATCGTCTGTCTCACTTTTCTACATCTATAATACTTGAAAAGCAAACTTCTTCAAAGATCAACAATGGGAGAATAAACTAAGTAAATGGTAGAATGAAACTTTTCTATGTCAGGTTTATTCTATCTTGTATATTTTTTTCAACAGGTGAGCTTCTTGACCCATTTGGTTCCTGAATTTTCTTCATCGTACACACTGAAATGATATTAAGTCCCTTAAGGTGTGTTTAATAATTCCATTGTATCAAACTAATGTAGGTGTCCCATGTGTCATATAGAACATTTGACAGCATTCATCAAATTTTTAACTTTTAATTTGTCACTGAAGCATAATGCTAACATGATGGAATATTGAAACACTAAATTGTTACTTAAAATAAAGGACTGCTGTTTGGGATAATGAGATGGTATATGTAAAAGTACCCGGTACAGTAAGCAGAGAGCTCAAAGTCATCTTCCAAATAAATGCAAGTTGAAATTAAATTCTGCCCAGAAAATTAAATCCAAACAAAAAGAAACTAAAGAGAAACCCAAAAAAGAGGGTGAAATTGACCCTCCATGGCTCCAGAACTGGAAATAATAAACAGGCTATACTGACATGCAGTCCTGGGGCCTCCCCATCCCATTAACATATAAATCATTAGCACTATGCAAATCAGTAACACAATCAAGATTCCCAGAGCAATTTCTATTCCCACCTCTGCAGAGAGATCTAGTCTAGTTAGTTGTACAGATCGAGCTTCCGGAAAATTTGATTAATTAGGGGGAAAATGATAGTCACAAGAGAAAACTTGCAGTTAATCCAAGTTCAGTTAGTCAAGGTTACAGAGAGGATAATCATATAGGCTACTTAACCTTGTGTAGTGAGAATTGTACTTCACAATCACCAATGTACCTCTGACTGCAGCCAAGCAACTTATAAAACTAGGTCATTGGGTAAGGCAGGCATAACAAGGAGTTTGAATGTCTTTAATATTCCTAGCTAAAAGTAACCCCACAAAGCAGTCCTGCTTGGGGTATAGGTGAGATGGGGGGCAGTCACATCATCCTCTCCTATAAATACCGACACCTTATTCGCTCCCAATTCAAAACCAGGGTGCCTCAAATGGTGAAACGATATTCAGAAGAGAAAATTCCTGTTTGAATTTGCTACTATCATCCAAGATATCCATTTTGAAAAAAATAGTTATCAAATGTAAACTAAAATAAAAAAAGAAATATTTTCACCAATCAAATGTGAGGGTTTTTTCTCTTTTTTTAATTTTTAATTTTGAAATAATTACTGATTTACGGGAAGTTGTAAAGGTAGTACAGAAGACCAGAAACCAAACCCTTTGCCGTTGAGTCGATTCCGACTCATAGTAACCCTATAGAATAGAGTAGAACTGCCCCACAGGGTTTCCAAGGAGCACCTGGTGGATTCAACTGCTGACCTTTTGGTTAACAATCATAGCTCTTAACCACTAAGCCACCAGGGTTTCCAAAGGTAATACAGAGAGGCCCCATATATCCTTCCACCCAGTTTCTCCCAATGGTTACTTCTTGTATAACTATAGTACAATATTAAAACCAGGAAACTGATATTGGTTCAATGTGTGTTTATATTTCTATGCCATTTTATCATATGTGTAAATTAATCTAACTAACTGCAATCAAGATGCAGAACTATTTCATCGCCACAGAGAGCTCCATCATGCTACCCCTTTAGAGCAACACCCATCCACCCCACCTCCCTAATTCTTGGCAACCACTGATTTGTTTTCCAGCTCTATAAGTTCGTCATTCAAGAATGTTATATAATGCATCCACCTATGGTCAGCTGATCTTTGACAAAGGAACAAAGCCCATTAAATGGGGAAAAGACAGTCATTTTAACAAACAGTGCTGGCAAAACTGGATGTCCCTCTGTAAAAAAATGAAACAGGACCCACACCTCACACCTTACACAGAAACTAACTCAAAATGGATCAAAGACCTAAAAATAAAACCTACAACAATAAAGATCATGGAAGAAAAATAGGGACAATGCTAGGGGCCCTAATACATGGCATAAATAGAATACAAACCATAACAATGCAGAAACACCAGAAGATAAACCAGATAACTGCGAGCTCCTAAAAATTAAACATTTATGCTCATCAAAAGACTTCATCAAAAGAGTAAAAAGAGAACCTACAGAACGGGAAAAAATGTGGGGGCATGACATATCCAACAAGGGTCTAATCTCTAAAATCTGCAGACTACTTCAACACCTCAGCAACAAAAAAACAAATAATACAACTAAAAAATGGGCCAAGGATATGAACAGACACTTCACCAAAGAAGACATTCAGGCGGTTAACAGACACATGAGGAAATGCTCACCATCATTAGCCATTAGAGAAATGCAAATAAGAACTACAACAAGATACCATCTCACCCCAACATTACTGGCATGAATTTCTAAAAAAAAAAGAAAATAACAAATGTTGGAGAGGTTGTGAGGAGATTAGAACTCTTATGCACTGCTGGTAGGAGTGTAAAATGGTACGACCACTATGGAAAACAATATGGTGCCTCCTTAAAAAGCTAGAAATAGAAATACCATATGATCCAGCAATCCCTCTTCTAGGAATATATCCTAAAGAAATAAGAGCCGTCACACAAATAGACATATGCATACTCATGTTCACTGCAGCATTGTTCACAATAGCAAAAAGATGGAAACAACCTAAGTGTCCATCAACAGATGAATGGATAAATAAATTATGCTACATACATACAATGGAATACTATGCAGTGATAAAGAACAATGATGAATCCACAAAGCATCTCACAATGTAAATGGATCTGGAGGGCATTATGCTGAGTGAAATAAGTCAATCACAAACAGATAAATGTTGTATGAGTCCACTATTACAAAAAAGCAAGAAAAGGTTTACACATAGAAAAAACTAATCTTTGATGGTTACGAGGGAGGGGAGGGATAGGGAGGGGAAAAATCACTAACTAGATAGTAGACAAGTGGTAACTTTGGTGAAGGGAAAGACAACACACAATATAGAGGAAGTCAGTACAACTTGACCAAGGCAAAGTCATAGAAGCTTCCTAGACACATCCAAATACCTTGAGGGATCCAGTTACTGGGGCTGAGGGACTAGTTTTGAGGGACATCTAGGTCAATTGGCATAACACAGTTCATAAAGAAAACGTTCTACATCCTACTCTGGTGAGTAGCGTCTGCGGTCTGAAAAGCTTGCGAGCGGCCATCTAAAATACATCTATTGGTCCTATCCCATCCGGAGCAAAGGAGAATGAAGACAACCAAAGATGCAAGGAAAGTATTAGTCTAAAGGACTAATAGACCACATGAACCACAGCCGCCACCAGCCTGAGCATAGAAGAACTAGATGGTGCCTGGCTACCACCACTGATGTTGTGACAGGGATCACAATAGAGAGTCCCGGCCAGAGCAGGAAAAAAATATAGAACAAAATTAAAGTACACACAAAAAAGACCAGACTTACTGATCTGACAGAGACAGGAGGAACCCCCGAGACTATGGCCCCCGGACACCCTGCTAACGCAGAAATGAAGCCACTCCCAAAGTCTACCCTTCAGCCAAATATTAGACAGTCCTATAAAACAAACACTAACACATGTGAGGATCGTGCTTCTTAGTTCAATCAAATATGCAAGACCAAATGGGCAACACCTCCCAAAAACAAAGACAAGAATGCAGGAAAGGACAGGAAAACTGGAGGAATGGACATGGGGAACCAGGAGTTTAAAGGGAAGGCAGGAGAGTGCTGACACATTGTGGGTATTGCAACCGATGCCACAAAACAATTTGTGTATAAATTTTTGAATGAGAAACTACTTTGTGCTGTAAACTTTCACCTAAAGCACAATAATTTTTTTTTTAAATGTTATATAAATAGAATCATACAGTATGTGACCTTTGGAGATTGGCTTTTTTCAGTCAGCATAATGCCCTTGAGGTCCGTGAAAGTTGTTGCATGTATAAATAAAATATTACTGGTTGCTCTAGGTATTACATTATGCGTACATAACTAATCAGTCTATTCGTATTGAAATTTTACCAGTTCAAATGAAGTGTGGAAATGTTACCTCCCTTTAAGTCCCTTTACCTTCCACTGTTTATAATTGTCTTAAATATTTCCTCTACATATGTTGAGAACCACATCAGAAAATGTTATACTTTTTGCTTCAAATGTCACACATAATTTAGAAAACTCAGGAGGAAAAGGAAAATGTACGTACCCATATTTTTGTTCTTTCCTTTGTTCTTTCTTCCTTCATAATGTTCCAAGATTCCTTCATTTCCTTTCTGTTTCAAGAACTTCCTTTTGTCGATGTTTAAGGGTAGGTCTGCTAGCTACAAATTCTTTTCATTTTCCTTAGTCTGAGAATGTCTTTATTTATCTTTCATTCCTGAAGAATAGTTTCGCAGAATATAGAATTTACAACTGACAGTTCTTTTCTTTCAGCACCTGAACAGTGTTGTGCCATTTCCTTCTGGCCTCCATGATTTCTGATGAGAAATCTGCTGCCATCTGAATTGTTTTTTCCCCTATAGTCATTTCTCTCTTGACTGCTTTCAAGATATTTTCTTGGTCTTTACTTTTCTGAAGTTTGATTAAGATGCGTTTTGGTAAGGATTTATCTGCATTTATCGTGCTTGAGGTTCTCTCAGCTTCTTAAATCTGTAGATCTATGTCTTTTGCCAAATTTGGGTAATTTTTAGTCATTTTTTCTTTGAATTCTTTTTCAGCCCCTCTTCTCTCCTTCTGGGATTCCAGTCACACTATGATAAAGCTTTCATTTTAGTCCCACATTTCTCTGAGGCTCTGTTATGTTCTGTTTTTTGGTTTTTTTTTTTTTTTTTTTTTTTTAGTCTGTTTTCTCTCTGTTGTTCAGATTGGGTAATTTCTACTGTTCTATCTATAAGTTCACTGATTCTGTCCTCTGTCCTCTCCATTCTGCTGCTGAGTCTATTTATTGAGTTTTTTATTTCAGTTATTTTATTTTCAATTCTAAAACTTCCATTTGCTTCCTCTTTATATCTTCTCTAATATATATTTCCTCTTAACTGATTTGTGGAGCCCTGGTGGCACAGTGGTTCAGAGCTCAGCTGCTAACCAAAAGCTCAGCAGTGTGAATTCTTGGAAACCTTATGGGGCAGTTCTACTCTGTCCTATAGGGTCGTTATGAGTTGCAATTGACTTGATGGCAATGGGTTTGGTTATTTGGTTTGGCTTAACTGATTTGCTGAAACCAAACTTAACAATCCCAACTGCTTGGGTCTCAAACAAGAGACTTTTTAGTTTTAACCACAACAACAACAACAACAAAAAAAAAAGAATGGCACAACAGAAAATATAGTATCATAATTTTAGCTCAAGATAGAAGCAACCAAGAATGAGAAAACAGAAACTGGTAGTCTTCTGGCAAGGAAACACATGGATCTATAGACCCTGGTCATGAAGAAGCCATGGGATGTCTTTGTTTTTGTAAGCGAAGGCTTCTATGTAATTATTCACTGGTCAGTCCAAGCACCAGATGCCTCTCCAGTTGCCCAAAAGAGAAGTGGCTAGCAGAAGGACTTCAAGCATCTGGAGAAGTCTGGGTTTTCACTGCCAGTGCTGCAATTTCTGTTGATAATATAAGCAGACACTGAAGGAGACAGTGTGATTGAAATTAATGTATCGCCTGAGAAACAGGGAGAAAATAACTTCACTTGCCTTACTTTATGCTTAGACACTTTCCCATCATTTCTTACTAACCACATAAAAAGAACTGGGGAATTTCCCTACTATTTCTGTTCTCCAAGACACTTTTTATAAGATAGAGGTTACGTGTTCCTCTAAATTTTGGTAGACCTCATTTGTAAAAACATCCAGGTCTAGTGTTTGTGTTTTGTTTGGTATAGAGTAGGTTATTGGTTGGGGGGGGGGGTGGAGGGTTATGGGCAAATTGCTGGCTATTGAGTAAATTTCTTTAATGAGTATTGGTTTATTCATGTTTGGTATTTCCTTAAGAGTCAATTTTAGTAATGTGTACTTTTTATAAAATTGTCCATTTTGCTTAAGTTTTTAAATGCAATACCCCCATGAATATATCTTTAATATATAAAGAGCTTCTAAAAATACAGAAGAAAAAGTCCTACACTTTTTTACACTAAAGAAAAATGAGCTAGAGATGCGAACAGATGGTTCATAGACAAAGAAATGCAAATGCCCCTTAATCATATGAAAAGATGATCAAACCTCACTCATAATAAAAGAAATGCAAATGAAAACTAAACTGAGATCTCATTTCTTCCCATCAAATTGGCAAAAATTTCTGCTGGTGAGCCTGTAAATAATAGGCTCTCTCATATGTTGTTAGCAGGAATGCAAAATGGTATAACCCATATAGAGGAGAATTCGGCAATATCTAGAAAAATTACTTATGCATTTACTCTCAGACCCAGCAATACCACTTCTAGGAATCTACACCTAAGACCAAAAAAACCAAGAAGCTGGACTATATGAAGAAGAATGCAGCACTGGGATTGGAAGAAGACTCATTAACAACCTGCGTTATGCAGATGACACGACTTTGCTTGCTTGAAAGTGAAGAGGACTTTAAGCACTTACTGATAAAGATCAAAGACCACAGCCTTCAGTATGGATTACACATCAACATAAAGAAAACAAAAATCCTCACAACTGGACCAATAAGCAACGTCATGATAAATGGAGAAAAGATTGAAGTTGTCAAGGATTTCATTTTACTTAGATCCACAATCAACGCCCATGGAAGTGGCAGTCAAGAAATCAAATGACACATTGCATTGGGCAAATTTGCTGGAAAGATCTCTTTAAAGTGTTGAAAAGCAAAGATGTCACCTTGAAGACTAAGGTGTGCCTGACCCAAGCCATAGTGTTTTCATTCGCCTCATATGCATGCGAAAGATGGACAGTGAATGAGGAAGACAGAAGAAGAATTGACGCCTTTGCGTTGTGATGCTGGCGAAGAATACTGAATATAACATGGACTGCCAAAAGAACGAACAAGTACAAGTACGAAGTACAAGTACAAAAAAGCACAGCCAAGGTGCTCCTTAGAAGCAAGGATGGTGAGACTTTGTCTCACATACTTTGGACATGTTATCAGGAGGGACCAGTCCCTGGAGAAGGACATCATGCTTGGTGAAGTGGAGGGTCAGCAAAAAAGAGGAAGACCCTCAAGGAGATAGACTGACACAGTGACTGCAACAATGGGCTCAAGCATAGCAATGATCATGAGGATGGCACAGGACCTGGCAGTGTTTCGTTCTGTTGTACATAGGGTCACTATGAGACAGAACCAACTTGATGGCACCTAACAACAACAACAGGATGGCTGAGATTCAAAAAAAAAAAAAAGGAAAATAACAAGTATTGGAGGGGATGTGGACAAATTGGAACCCTCATCCACTGCTGGTGGGAATGCAAAATGGTACAGCCATTGTGGAAAACAGTCTGGCAGTTCCTCAAAAAACTAGAGGTAGGGCTGTGATATGACCCAGCAATTCCACTCCTAGGTATAAACCCTAGGGATCTAATAGAAGTGACACTAACAGACATGTGCACACCTACGTTCGTCACAGCACTATTCACAATAGCAAAAAGATAGAAATAACCTAAGTGCCCATCTACTGATGAATGGATAAGTAAAATGTGGTACATACATATGATGGAATCCTACTCAGTGATAAACAAAAATGAGTTCCCAAAACATCTTAGAACAAGGATGAACCTGGAGGACATTATGTTGAGTGAAATAAGTCAATCACAAAAAAACAAAGATAGTATATTCTCACTTTTATGAAATGACATAAACAGGCAAATATACAGAAACTAACATTCCCATTAGAAGCTTGACTATATGAAGAAGAACGTGGCATCAGGATTGGAGGCAGATTCATTAGCAACCTGCGTTATGCAGATGACACAACTTTGCTTGCTGAAAGTGAAGAGGACTTGAAGCACTTACTGATGAAGATCAAAGACCACATCCTTCAGTATGGATTACACATCAATATAAAAAAAACAAAAATCCTCACAACTGGACCAATAAGCAACATCATGATAAATGGAGAAAAGATTGAAGTTGTCAAGGATTTCATTTTACTTGGATCCACAATCAGCACTCACGGAAGCAGCAGTCAAGAAATCAAACAACGCATTGCATTTGGCAACTTGGCTGCAAAAGACCTCTTTAAAGTATTCAAAAGCAAAGATGTCACTTTAAGGACTAAGGTGCGCCTGATCCAAGCCATGATGTTTTCAATCGCCTCATATACATGCGAACGCTGGACAATGAATAAGGAAGACAGAAGAAGAATTGACGCCTTTGAATCGTGGTATTGAAGAAAAATACTGAATTTACCATCGACTGCCAAAAGTATGAACAAATCCGTCTTGGAAAAAGTACAACCAGAATGCTCCTTAGAAGCAAGGATGGCGAGACTATGTCTATCATATTTGGGACATGTTACCAGGAGGGACCATTTCCTGGAGAAGGACATCACACTTGGTAAAGCAGAGGGTCAGTAAAAAAAGAAAGACCCTCAACGAGATATTGACACAGTGGCTGCAACAATGGGCTCAAGAATAACAACAATTGTAAGGATGGTGCAGGATGGGGCAGTGTTTCATTCTGTTGTGCATGGGGTTGCTATGAGTCTGAACCAACTCGACAGCACCTAACAACACAAACCATTTACTTTTAAGGTAATTATTGATAGAGTAGGGTTTAAGTCTGCCATTTTGTTATTTGTTTTCTGTTTCCTCTCTCTCATTCCTCTGTTTTTCTTTTCTTGCCTTCTTGTGTGTTACTGGAACATTTTTAAGGATTCTATCTTGATTTATTTAGTGTCCTTTTGTGTATCTTTTTGTATAGTTTTCTTAGTGGTTGCTCTAATATTATTGAACATATGGTATTATTTAGAACATTCCTTCATCCTTTGTGTGTCTCATAAATTGGTAGGTGTACATAGTATACATAGTTTGATTAGATTCAGATATGAAGTTTTTTCAACAGGACTACATCATAGAGGGTTAATAATGTCTGAGTGTTTCTCTTTTTGTGATGTTAGTAGCCATTGATAATCATTGCTTAGATCTATTCTTGTTAGGGATTGTAAAATATTTCTAATCCTCTCATTCCTGTAAATTGTAAATTAGTAGTTGCACCTTTTTTGATCAGCTTCAGATGTGAATTTTTTAAACAGGACTACTTTATGCAGGCAATCTTCTAATACTTTCATTCCTTCATAAATTTCCAACAGTACAAAGAACTCCTATATACTTCTTATACAGATGCATGCATTTTTAAAAATAATATTTGACTGTGTTTTTGGTGAAGGTTTACACAGCAATTTAGGTTCCCATTCAACAATTTCTACACAAATTGTTCACTGACATTGGTTACAGTCTTCATAATGTGTGAACATTCTCAATATTTCCGTTCTGGTTGTTCCATTTCCATTAATCTAGCTTCCCTGTCCCCTTATATTCCCATCTTTGTTTTAAAGTAATTGTTGACCATTTGGTCTCATATAGATGATTTTTTAAAGGAGCACAGTACTCACAGATGATATTCTTTATTTTGTAAGCCAATCTGTTATTTAGCTAAAAGATGACCTCAGGGGATAGTCTTGGTTCAAGGCTTAAAGAGTATCTCAGGACAATAGTCTAGGGAATTCCTCTAGTTTCAACTGGTCCAGTAAGTCTGGGTTTTGTTTTTGTTTTTGTTTTTTTTAGGAATTTGAGGTTCTGTTGCACACTTTTGTTCCATTTTATCAGTGTCCATCTATTGAGACCCTGATTAGAACGGTCAATAGTAGTAGCCGGGCACCATCTTATTCTTCTAGTCTCAGGGTAGATGAGGCCATGGTTCCTGTAGACTATTAGTCCTGTAGACTACTTTCTTCTTTGAGTCTTTGGTTTCCTTCTTGTGAGGATTTTTGTTTTCTTTATGTTGAGGTATAATCCATACTGAAGGCTGTAGTCTTTGGTCTTCATCAGTAAGTGCTTCAAGTCCTCTTCACTTTCAGCAAGCAAGGTTGTGTCAACTGCATATCGAAGGTTATTAACGAGTCATCCTCCAATCCTGATGCCACATTCTTCTTCATATAGTGCAGCTTCTCAGCTTATTTGCTCAGCATACAGATGGAATAAGTATGGTAAAAGGATACAACCTGATGCACACCTTTCCTGATTTTAAACCGTGCAGTATCCCCTTGTTTTGTTCCAATGGCTGCCTCTTGATCTATGTACAGGTTCCTCATGAGCACAATTAAGTGTTCTGGAATTGCCATTCTTCACAATGTTATCCATCATTTGTCATGATCCACACAGCTGAATGCCTTTGCATAGTCAATAAAACAGAGGTAAACACCTTTCTGGTATTCTCTGCTTTCAGCCAAGATCCATCTGACATCAGCAATGATATCCCTCATTCCATGTTCTCTTCTGAATCCAGCTTGAACTTCTGGCAGTTCCCTGTCGATGTCTTGCTGCAACCATTTTTTAATGATTTTCAGCAAAATTCTACTTACTTTGATAACTTATATTAATTATATTCTTTAATAATTTCTGCATTCTTTTGGATCATCTTTCTTTGGAATGGGCACAAATATGGATCTCTCCCAGTTGGATGGCCATGTAGCTGTCTTCCAAATCCTTGACATAGACAAGTGAGCACTTCCAGTGCTGCATCCATTTGTTGAAACATCTCAATTGGTATTCCGTCAACTCCTGGAGCCTCATTTTTGGCCAATGCCTTCAGTGCAGCTTGGACTTCTTCCTTCAATACCATCGGTTCTTGATCATATGCTACCTCCTGAAATGGTTGAACATCAACATACAGTGACTCTGTGTATTCTTTCCATCTTCTTTTGAAGCTTCCTGACTTATTCAATATCTTACCCATAGGATCCTTCAATATTGCATCTCGAGGCTTTAATTTTTTCTTCGGTTCTTTCAGCTTGAGAAATGCCGAGCGTGTTCTTTCTTGGTTTTCTATCTCCAGGTCTTGGCACATATCATTATAATACTTCACTTTGTCTTTTCAAGCTGCCCTTTGAAATCTTCTGTTCAGCTCTTTTACTTCATCATTTCTTCCATTCACTTTAGAAACTCGACATTCAAGAGCAAGTTTCAGAGTCTCTTCAGATATCCGTTTTGGTCTTTTCTTTCTTTCCCATCTTTTTAATGTACTTTTGCTTTCTTCGTGTATGATGTCCTTTTACAACTCATTTGGTCTTTGTTCATTAGTATTCAAGGTGTCAAATCTATCCTTGAAATGGTCTCCAAATTCAAGTGGGATATACTCATGGTCGTATTTTGGTTCTTGTGGACTTGTTTTAAATTTCTTCATCTTCGACTTGAACTTGCATGTGAGCAATTGATGGTCTGTTCCGCAGTCGGTCCTTGACCTTGTTCTGACTGATGCTTTCATCAGTTTACATGCACCAATTAAAAGGCAGAGATGGGCAGAGTAAAAACACTCATCCCAACTATATACTATTTACAAGAAACTCACCTCAAATTCAAAAATATAAGGAGGCTGAATGTGAAATGATGGAAAAAGATACACCTTGCAAGTATTAATTTTTAAAAAGCAGGAGTGGTTATATTAATAGCAGATAAAGTAGGCTTCAGAACAAAGAAAATAACTAGTGACAAAGTGGAATATTACATAATGATAACAGACTCATGCAAAAACATACAACATAGAAAAATATGTGGGATACAGCTAACGCAGTGCTGAGAGGGAAATTTTTAGCACTAAATGCTTACAATAGAAAGGAAGAAAGATCTCAAATCAATAATCTAAGTTCCTATTTCAAGAAACTATTAAAATAAGAGCAAAATGAACCCTAAGCAAGCAGAGGGAAAGTAATAAGAAAGATGAGATGAGAAACTGATAAAACTGCAAACAGAAAAAAATCAATGAAACAAAGCTGCTTTTGAAAAATTCGATGAACGTGCTAAACCTCTAGCATGACTGACAAAAATTAAAACAGAGAACACACAGATCACTAATGTCAGGAATGAAACGGGGTATCACTGAAGATCCTAAAGCCATTAAAAAGATAATAATAAAATACTATGAACAACTTAAGGGTCCCTGGGTGGGGCAAATTGTTATGCACTCGACTCCATATCCCAGACCTACACTTTTCCATGGAAAAGTGAAGAAAATGCCAAAATGTTCTTAAGTAAGAGCTCATCTTTACACGAAAAAGTTTAAGGGAGAGAAAAGTTCATACTATTCCAGACTGACGGGAGCAGATCTTATATTTTCAACTTTCCCCAAAAATGGCTTTAATTAAAGCACTTAAATACTTCTATTTCCCAAACTGAATTTTCTTCTGCAGCTAAGGCATTCCTGGTTTAATTTTTCCCTTTTATTTCTACTTTTGTTTGTCTTAATCTTATCGAACATTTCAAGAGAGACTCGAATACCAAAGACACTCAAATTGTTGCCCAACAAAGCAGTATACTGCCTCCCACATGTACATGCACATGGACATACACACAAGCTCTCTCAATCTAAATATATAAAATCTCGTACAGTAGAGACCCATCAAACGCATACTCACCTAGGAACAGAGGCCACAGTCTCAAACCCTGGCTTTGGAGAGCATTCCTTCCAAGTAGCACAGCTGATTATCGCTAAAAATACCCAAGGCTCCAATACATGTCATATATACATAGATACATATATAATAAATATCACCTTATAAAATCAAGGACAAAAGGAGAGAAATGTCCCTCCCCTACGGTGCTCACATATCTCAGACGCAGGACACTGTTGGTTTCTCTTTTCAATCAAGGGTGTCCTTGATTATTTTAACTGGGCTCATTTGGATTAAAGTGTAGCAGAGAAGGCTCCTGGGCTGAACATTCAGTTCAGGATATTCCCTGCACTCCACTAGAAATGCATGTTCCTGTTCACAGAAATACTTAAGCCTTCACACAGCCTGCATCTCAGCTTGCAGTATGCATATAGACTAGCCATGGGATAAACAGCCTTCACAGCACTCCAGAAGTGCCTACATATCTTGTGGCTCCTCACCCCTAGAAAGTATTTTTTTCTTCCTGTTTCACAGAGAAAATAGGAGTTAATGGGGGTGAAATTCATCAATGCCTCCATTCCTCCTCCAAACATATTGATAACCACATCCATCCTTACAACTCTACCCTACCTGCCCCCTCTCCTTAAGAAGGTGAACCTTCTACCCATATTGGTATATTCCTTCAGTTATGCCTCCCTGTCTTGAATTTTAGATTTCTGCCTCTTTACTGGCTCCTTCTTTTCTGGTTACAAGCATGTTCAAATCTCTTCACTGGTTCCCAGGAACCCTGAGGGCCTCTGAGACCCTTTCACGGGGTTCATGAGGCCTTCCCTTTACCAACTACACACAGGTTTTTCTTATTTACTTCAACCAAGAAAACATTGCAGCAGGTTAGATGTAGAAGCAGATATGAGAATCCAGCTGTGTTCTACTAAGCCAGCCTTTAAAGAGATTTGCAAAAATGACAAATAATGCCACTCTTTTCACTAAATTTTTTGTTTTAAAAATATCACTATTTTCATAAAAGTATGCTATTTATGTTAAGAAGTAATAGGTTTATTAGTCTTCTTTTAAAATTAATAAATATTTTTATTTTTTGTGCTAATTTCTAACATGGTGTCATGGATTGAATTATGTCCCCCCAAAAATGTGTGTATCAATTTGGCTGGGCCATGATTCCTGGTATTGTATGGTTTTCCTATGTGTTGTAAATCCTGCCTCTATGATGTTAATGAGGGAGGATGGGTGGCAGTTGTGTTAGTAAGGCAGGACTCAATCTACAAGATTGTGTCCTGAGGCAATTTCTTGAGACATAAAAGACAGAAGTGAGCAGAGAGACAGGGGGACCTCATACCACCAAGAAAGCAGTGCCAGGAACAGAGCGTGTCTTTTGGACCCCGGGGTCCCTGTGCAGAGAAGCTCCTAGTCCGTGGGAACATTGATAAGAAGGCTGGCAGAGAAAAAAAGCCTTCCCCTGGAGCTGACGCCCTGAATTTGGACTTTTAGCCTACTTTACTGTGAAAAAATAACTTTCTCTTTGTTAAAGCCATCCACTTGTGGTATTTCTGTTATAGCAGCACTAGATGACTAAGACACATGGCAATATTTCTAAATTTTCTACTATGGGAAATATTGATAGATATAATCAACATAAACAAAAGCTCTTTGGGATCCTCAATAATTTTTAAGAATAGAAAGGGGTCCCAAGAGCAAAAGGTTTGAGAACTGCTGCTATAAATAAATTCTGTTCTCAATTCTGCTATTCACTCAGCTATTGCTTTCTCTTTCCTTGTCTTTGCTTCCAGCAGAGATTCAACCTCTCTCTGTTCCTGTTTCTTCAGCTCCAATTATCTCCTCAATCCATTGGAATCCAGCTTCTTCTTCCCATCACTCAGTTGACACTGCTCTCACCACCAAGGTCTGTAGAGACTTTCTTTTGTAAGAATTTTTATTGGGTTCTTTTATGATTACAAAAAGGATGCATAGTCATTGTAGGACATTTAGAAAATACATGTAAGCAAAAACAAACAGAAAAGAGCAATAAAAATCACCCCTAATCCCACCACCCAGAGATAACCACTGTTAGGAATCTGTCCCTTCAGTTTTCAATGCACTGTATAACAAAGATTGTATTAAAGACTGTATACTGTTTGGTTGTATGTTTTACATATTGTTCTGAAACCATATTTTTAACTTACTTGGTCACTGGTGACTTCCTAAGTGCTAAATCCTAAGGTTTCTTACCAATCTTTAGTCTCCTTGGCCTCCCTACATCATTAGCATTGCCAACCATTAAGTCCTTTTAGACTCTCTTCCCCTAACTTCCATGGCAGCATTCTCTCTTGGTTTCCTTCCCTCTGATCTTGCTGTCCACTCCTTCCCTGTCCCCTTCACTCTCACTACATGACCGCATTTGTTTCTAAAGCTTCAACTGCCCCCACCCCACATGTAGATGAATCTCAAATCTCTGTTTCTATTCCCTTCTGAGTTCTAGACCCAAATTTCCAACATTCTACTGGTCAACTCCACCTCTACATTTTACATTCTTTAAACCCAACATATCAAAACTAATTTCTTCATATCTCTTTCCCAATCTGCTTCTTATTCTAGAATTCCATATCTCAGTAGATGGCCCCACTTTGCCTTAACCAGAAACCTGAAACTCAAGGCCCACTCTACCCTTTCCTTCAACCACACTAAACAATTTGTTTTCAAATATATTATTTCCCAGTTGTCTCTAGAGTCTCTCACCTCCTCACTCATACCACTGCTACTGCTCTCATCAGCACTCACCTCCTAAATACCCCCTGTCCTCCAGTCCCCTCTTCCTCAAACCCAGGCAGAATAGGGAGTCAACTTTCTGAAATACAAACCTGATTATACCTCATCCTTCTATGGTTTCCCACTGCTTAGAAGGTCCTTTCACTGTCTAGCTTCAACTTACCTCTCTAAGCTCTTCTGCCCCAAGTCCCACACATGTACACATTCTGCATTCCAACCACACCAAGCTACTCATAGTTCCCACCAAATACTCCGTACCCTTCAACGCGCTCTGTCTTTGTGCATGCTGCTCCCACTGCCTTCTCCCCCTTCACCCAACAAACTCCTCATCTTTTAAGATCCAACTCAAATGCCACCACTCTTGGGAAGTCTTCCATGAATCCTCCAAGATGAGTTAGCTGCTCCTTCATCTCTCCTCATGGGGCTTGGCATCTTTGTCATAGCTCTTAACACACCATATTGGAATGATCCATCTACATGTCTATGATTATGTCAACTGCTGAGATTTTGTGCAAATCATCCTCATACCTCTATCCTCACCTGCATACAGACTCAATAGACTGTTGTTGGATTGATAACTAAATATATATTAAACAAAATTTACTTTGTAGTCTTCCTACTTGGTACATCATTCTGTAAAGAAGCTACATGAATCAAGAAGCTATACTTGCCAAGTATAAGTACTCATTCACTTGGGTTCACAGAGGTAACATCTGTAGTGCAGAGAGTCAATCCTCCATCAAACTAGCCCAGTTAAACATACCACAAGCAACCCAGATAGTAAGACTTTGCGTCTAGACCCCTCCTTCCATGAAATACAATGGAAATTGAGTCATTTAGACCACAAAACTGATAGCACAGTCCAATGGGGGGAAAAATTGGCTTTTATGTGTTTTGTGACCTTAGGCAAGTTACTGAATCTTTCTGTGCCTCAGTTTCCTCATATGCAAAATGAAGATAAATCAGAATTTACAAGATTTCTTGAAATTTAGAGACAATATATATAAAGAATAGAGCACGGTTCTTATTAATATAATAATTTCTTGGTTATTTAAGGGAATTGGTCATTTGAAGATGTCATATTAGGTAGTATATGCAATTGGTCTGCTTTAATAAAGGTCATTCATTTCTGACTTCTTTATCAAAGAATAAATTCAATATGGGATTGAAACAAAGAGAACAACGACAACAAAAAAAGAATATGTTAGCAACCAGAACGTTGTCCTAAGACCAAGACTTGACGGTCAGGTAGGCTTCAACCTTTGCTAAGTCATAAATCTCATCTTTTCCACAAAAAATACCTGATAGCTTACCCCACTCTTAAATCAAAACCATATTACCCAAGGACCAGAAAAATCCAAACATTATTCTTGGTCATTTAGGAAGGTTGCATAAATCTGTCGGTCTAATGAGTGTTGCCCACAGCTGTGCTCTGAGAAATGATCCCCAAACCTTTGGGTTAGTTTAGAATTTCTGGAATCCTCTGAAGTCTATTTCAGGTTTACACCCAGACCAGAAAATTATACAGAGCCCATCCACGGGTCTCAACTGGCTGTGCAACAGCCTTCTAAGTCAGTTTAGCTAATTTCCTCACCACCCATGGCCGCCTATGGGTAATTAAGAGGTTAACATAACAAAAGCGGAGAGTGCACACTTGTGGTGAGAACCTGTACAGAGGGTGACCTTTGAGCTTTCCACCTGTTGCTGCCCATTCTGGCCACACAACAGTTTTCTTTGTGCATCACAAAAAAGTGTTACGGGGCCTCAGCAAAGGTGGCCAGCTGTCCTGAAATCCTAAAATTTCCCAACAGCAAGGGCATGTAAAATTGCGGTGTGAGTCTGTGATTAAATATAAACTAACACAAACTATGCCGGCATATAAGTTAAAGACCCCTCAGAAATCATTTAGAAAATGAGATTTCAGAAGTGGGACTGTATTAGATTTGTCTATTGAAATTTTCCTCTGTTATTTTCATAGTGACAATAGGATTTTTACACACACACACACCTCCCACTCTTTTAAAATGAACAATTGTATTTGACCAAAAGATGCCATTGATTAAAAAAAAAAAGAGTGTGGGGTCAATAAATACATTAGTAACTTTAGATAAAACTCAGGTTGACTGGGACAGGGGTTAGGGAAACAAAAATACGCAAGTGGTTCCTGAAATAGCCTCTCCAAAGATCACCTATAGAGGAAAGAATGTGTTTTTGTTTTTCCACTTCTGGATCCAAACACTAATATGAACATATCTGGATAATTTATGCAGATGATAGTATGTAATAGCAGCAAATTCAGACACCTGCTGACTTTCTTCCATGTGGAAGGAAGAATATAAAGGTCAACCAGATGATTTTCTATTAGGCAGTAGAATTAGACAAATGCAGTTCAAATCCCAGTGCTACCATTTACTAGCTGTGTGATCCTGGCAAGTTATTTAACCTTTCTGTGCCTCAGTTTTCTCATAAAAATGGGGATGGTAAAAGAACTTATTTCATGGCTTTGTTATGACGATCATATGAATCAATACACAAAATGCACTTAGAACTGAGCCAGACACAGAGAAAACTATTGTTGCTTTTATTGCCATTTTATTATTTAAGCTTTATAATAGTGTGTAGATTGTGAAGTAACTAGCATACACTTTAACTTATGTGACAGAGGTTGGAATTTACTACCAGTTCACCAAGCTCTCACTTGACGAAAGTAAAAAAGGAGTGACATTAATAAATTAGCAAAGAAGTTGCCAACCCTAAGTCCTCAACCCAGGTCACATGTATTCCTTAAAGTCCTCTGAGAAAAAAATTATCCACATGTTGTTAGTTGTCATCAAGTCGATCCCAACTCATAGCAACCCTATGTGTGCAGAGTAGAACTGCTCCCTAGGGTTTTCAAGGCTGTGACCTTTCAGAAGCAGATGGCCAGGCCTGTCTTCCGAGGCGCCTTTGGGTTGGCTTGAATCACCGACTTTTCGACTAGTAGTCGAGTGCTTAAGCATTTGTGCCACCCAGGGACTGTGTAGATTAAAGATGACTGAAATATGGCTGCAAATTCTCTGCTACCTCTCACATGGTGACAAAACCAAAAACCAAACCCGTTGCCGGCAAGTCGATTCCGACTCTTAGTGACCCTATAGAACAGAGTAGAACTGCCCCATAGGGTTTCCAAGGAGCGGCTGGTGGATTCGAACTGCCAACCTTTTGGTTAGCAGCCGAGCTCTTAACCACTGCACCACCAGGGTTTCCACATGGTGAGGAAGTTTATATATTCTCTCCCCTTGAATCAGTCCAAGTTCTGTGACTGCTTTGACCAACAGAATACAATGGAAGTGATGTGCCAATTTCCCGGCCCAGGCATTAAAAATTTGGCAGCTTCCACTTCCTGTTTCTTGGAACACTTCCTCTTGGGATGCTGTCTCTAGGAATCCAGGTACCATGCCGTGAGAAGCTCAAGTCTCATAGAGAGACCATGTGTAGGCACTTCAGACGATAGCCCTAGCTTAGCTCCCAAGCTGACAGCATCAACTGCCTGCCATCCTAGCCCAGGTGCCCAGGTGCCCCACATGTAAGCAACACTACTGGATCAGAGATGAGCCGCCCAGTAGAGACTTTCCTGAACTACGGATGCACAAAATTGTGAGCAAGTAAAATGGTTGTTTCAAGCTGAGTTTGGGGTAATTTGTTACTCGGCAATAGATAATCCGCACAACATAACTATAATCATCCTTACTCTGGCATCAAATTGGATAAACAGAGGCATAATTTGAACTCTGCCTTGAGTTATTTTCCATTTTTTTCCGGACCACATTTGACCTGGGGTAAGTGTTCTACAAAAGTAAGACTCTATTATAAGACCCAACATCAAAACAAAAAACGTTTCTATCACAAAAAATCATTATCAGTGCCTCAGAGATTGTTCAGAAGAAAACTGTTTTGAGGGGTGGTGGTAGAAGGGCCAAGAGGAGGAACGGTATGTGTGTAAAGGACCCAGCTAAGATGGCTGTGGAGCCAGTGAGCAGTTATCCTGCTAAAGTTGGAAAGGGTATGAAACCACATAGGGGAACAAGGAAGAAATATGAAACAAGGTGGCTGTGAAAACCAATATGTTATCAGTGGATCAATCAAGGTGATGACATCATCTCATGGCCATGAATTTATTGTAAAAAAGAGAATATGTATGACAACAGCAACTGGAAAGATTAGGGAGGAAGTTTAGGTGGCAGTGATTTTATGGTAATAGAGGAGGAACAATTCAGGAAAGGAGGATGAGAATGTTGCGCAAGTTGAAGAAGGTAATCAGTGTCACTGAATTGTACATGTAGAAACTGCTGAATTGGTGTGTATATTCTCAACAACATCACCAAAAAGAAAAATAAATTTAAACAATTTTTTTTAAAGAACAGGTTTTAAAACAAAGAAAAATAAATCTACGTTGTATATTCCAGGTTGACTGACTCAAAATGAAACAAATAAGGGCGATTTTAGAGATAGCCCTTTATTCGTGTGATCAAAACCTATGCATTATTTTACTATGTATTAGTCGGTTTTCTGCTGAAATAATGCTGCATAACAAGCAACACCAGATTTCAGTGGCTTTCAACAATAAAGGTTTCTCTTGTTCACAGTTCAGAGGTTCAGCTGGGGTTGGATAAGTGTTCCTAAGGTAATTTCCAGCTTCAGCCTTTTGTGAGTCCATGCAGCATATTGCCTGCACAACAGGCAAGACTGGTGCTACCTTCCAATAGTAGATAGAGGATATAGTGCCAAATTGTTGGGCACACCAGAGACTGAGAATTGGTGGGCCTTCAATTGAGAAGAGGAGACACAGAGAAAGGGAAAACTCGGTATTCCCTGACACCCCATCCTCTCCAACAGTCCTCTAGGGCATCCTAGTGAACTAGATGGAAATCCAGCTGGCAGGGTCTGGGAAATCCTACAAGCCCATTAGAGTCATTTTATGCTGAAAATTATATTCTTGTGATTCCCTTTTTCTTTCATTGATATGGATCCAACTTAACAAAGAGCATCGTTTCTCATTCTCTTGGAGAGGAGAGACCACTCTGAAGAGATCACCCCTGAGCTGAGACCGTATGCTGAGAAGAGGGTAGCCATGGAAAAAGCATCCCCGACAAACGAATAGGTTCTAAGATGAGACTGAGCTTGGAATCTTAGGGGGACCAAAAATAAAGGCAAAGTAATAGGGTGCGGTGAACAAGGGAGATAGTTCTTGAAGATAAGCTCAGAGAGGTAGGCTGGGCCACAGTGAGGGGTCTAGAGTTTACTGTAATTGCAACAGAATTTTATAGAAGGGTTTAAAGCAGGGGAATTGTGTAATCTGATATGCTCTCTTTTTCTAAAATTTTATTGTGGTAAAAGATATATACAACAAAACATTTGACATTTTAACCATTTTTACATGTATAATTTAGTGACATTAATTATATTCACCATGTTGTACAACCGTCACCACTATCTGTTTCCAAAGTTTATCATCATCCCAAACAGAAACCCAGTACTCCTCCTTCAGCAGTAATCCCCATCCCCCACTCTTAGTACCTGGTAACCACTATAAACTTTTGTCTCTATGCATTTGCCCAGTCTAGATATTTCACATAAATGGAATCATACAATATTTGTTCTTTTGTGACTGACTTATTTGACTCAGCATAATGTTTTCAAAGTTCATCCACGTCGGAATACGTATCAGGTCTTCATTTCCCTTTATGGCTGAATAATATTCTGTTTATGTATGTACCACATTTTCTGTATCCATTCATTTGTTGATGGACACTTGGCTTGTCTGATATGCTCTTTTAAAAAATCATTCTGAGTGCTAGGTAGAACACGAACTGTAGGGAGAAAAAAGGAAGCAGGCAGACAAGTAGAAACCACCTCTGTTGCTTCCCTCTCTTTTCTCCCTCTTCATTATAATAATCAGGTATCATTTTACAAAGGCCTTTCTGTTCACCCATATCCAGACATTTCAATGAAAATTTTTAGAGGTTAAAGTGCCAAAGTCTTAATAAGTTTGAAAGCAGTCACCTACTTCTGCCTACAAATGACCAACACAAAAACAGTTTCAAATTCCTAAGACTCCAGAGGAAGAAAGTCCACAGCTGCCTTCAGGAACCCACTCCAGGGTCTGATAGTCTTTGCTGTGAGGAAACAAGTTCAATGCATCTTAACTAAATCTCTCTGATTGCACTTTAAGTCCATGTCCTCTTATTCTAGTCTCATTGAGTTGAAGCACAGCTGGTTTCCGTCCTATGCAAAATAAGCCTCTCTATACTTGGAGATTTCTGTTAAGTCCTCTTCTTCAGGCTAAACGGTTTCAATTAATTTAAGCTTTTCTTTATAACAAGCTCTCTAAATGCTCCGTACTCCCATTGAAATTGTCCAGAACTAGATACAGTCATTTCTGAAGAATAAGAGGAACAAAAGTACGTAAGATTGGGGTAAAGGAAACGTAATTACAAAGAATTCTGGAGAATCAGCTCGAACTTCAAATTTTTACAGTTTCATCAACACCATAACAGTTATTTTTTTTTTTGAAGCTACCACCTTTTTAAGTTAATTAACAAATAGACAGTAGTTCTTAATTTTAGATGATCACAGATAATTGCACCAGATGAGTTGTGGGATGACATCAGGGGCGTCACACATGAAGAAAGCAAAAGGTCATTAAAAAGGAAAGAAAGAAAAGACCAAAACGGATGTCAGAAGAGACTCTAAAACTTGCTCTTGAATGTCAAGTACCTAAAGCGAATGGAAGAAATGACGAAGTAAAAGAGCTGAACAGAAGATTTCAAAGGGCAGCTTGAGAAGACAAAGTAAAGTATTACAATGACATGTGCAAAGACCTGGAGTTAGAAAACTAAAAAAGAACACACACAGCATTTCTCAAGCTGAAAGAACTGAAGAAAAAATTAAAGCCTCGAGATGCAGTACTGAAGGATTCTATGGGGAAAATGTTGAATGACTCATGAAGCATCAAAAGAAGATGGAAAGAATACACCGTCACTGTACTAAAAAGAATTGGTTGATGTTCAACCATTTCAGGAGGTAGCATACGATCAAGAACTGATGGTACTGAAGGAAGAAGTCCAAGCTGCACTGAAGGCATTGGCCAAAAATAAGGCTCCAGGAATTGACGGAATACCAATTGAGATGTTTCAACAAATGGATGCAGCACTGGAAGTGCTCACTGGTCTATGCCAAGAAATTTGGAAGACAGCTACCTGGCCAACCAACTGGAAGAGATCCATATTTGTGCCCATTCCAAAGAAAGGTGATCCAACAGAATGCAGAAATTATTGAACAATATTATTAATATCACACAAAAGTAGAATTTTGCTGAAGATGATTCAAAAATTGTTGCAGCAGTACATCAACAGGGACCTGCCAGAAATTCAGGCCAGAGTCAGAAGATGTGGAACAAGGGATATAATTGCTGTTGCCATATTCATCGCACAGAGAATGTGTACTCTCATACTGACGAGTCTTTAAAGGCAAACAGTTGCAATAGTGCTGAAATTTAGATTTGGTACTGCTAACTTATGAAAAAAAATCTTCAAGCTCCATATTAATTGATTTACTGAACTTCTTAACAGTCTGTTTCTCTTCCATTTTCTGCATTGAACCATGTGTATATGTTCAAAAGTGCTCACACTTTTTGGTTTCAGGACCCCTTACACTCTTAAAAATTATTGAGGACCCCAAAGAGCTTTTGCATATATGGGTTGTAGCTATTGATATTTATCATATTAGAAATTAATACTGGCAACTCTGAAAATGTTTATTAATTCATTTAGAAATATTAATATGCCCATTACATGTTACTATAAATAACATGTTTTTGTTTTTAAAAAGTAGTTGCACTTGCCAAAACAACAAAATAGTGAGAAGAGTGGCATTGTTTTACATTTTTGAAAATCTCTTTAGTGTCTGGTTGAATAGAAGACAGCTAATGTCTCATATCAGTTTCTGTCTTCAATCTGTTGCAATCTGACATGTCATGCAGCCTCTGGAAAATTCCACTGTAGGCTCATAGAGAAAGAGTAATAAAGGCATGTAATTTCTTAATATTATTATGAAAATAGTTCTTATCTTTTGGAGCCCTGAAAAGGTCTTGTGAACCCCCAGGGTCCCGGGATAACACTTTGAGAACCACTATTAGTAAAGGTGGTAGAGACTGAAATTATTTCTGGAAGGCTGAAATTAATAAGGACAAAGCCTGTGTTGCTGTTACTGCTGTTGCTGTTAGCTGCTGTTGAATCGGCCCCAACTCATGGCGATCCCATGTGTCATAGAGTAAAACTGCTCCATAGGGCTTTTGTAATCTTTATGGAAGCAGATCGTCAGGCCTTTCATTCATGGCACCTCCGGGTGGGTTCCAACTGCCAACCTCTGGGTTAGCAGCTGATTGCAAACTGCTTGCACTACCTGAGCTCCTACGACAAAGCCTATAGATTCTGGGAATCATGTGGGTCACATGGAAAGTAAACTATACCTCCCTGTGAAATACCTTATGCTTTAAAGCATGCTAATCATATCAGATCCAGAGGCAACAAAGCTTAACAAGAAGGCAGCAGGCTCACCAAGAGGGTTACTGGAGCGTTATCTTCATTTGATCTTCCAAGTTAATTTGCACTAGATTAAAAAGTGTCCTTGTGGTATACAACCTAACTTCCAGATTCCCTTCAGCTTATCATAGTCTTGTTGTTTTTCTCCCCTTCTTTGTTTCTAGAAGCCCAAACACGAATGGCCACAAGGTATTACACATAGCAAGGAAGACTCCGTTTGAGGCAGATTCTTTAAACAGATTTTATTCAGGCACAGGGAAATTCACATACAGTCAGCCCTTCCTATGTACACCCACAGATTCAACCAACCACTGATGGAAAATATTTGGGGGAAAAAGAAAAGTTTCAAAAAGCATAACTTGAATTTGCCACGCACCAAGCACTACGCTGAACCCACACAAATGAAGCGATGTGTAGGCACACCCTGCTGTAGCCTCCTGCCATTTCACAGCTCCTCAGTCTCTCTCCAGCGCTCGGTGTTTGAGCATTGTTTGCCTCTCATCTAGTTCCTTTGCTATGGTGTTGTGTGCACCCTTTGTTTCTGTGAAAAAATGGCTCCTAGAAAGCAATTAAGTGGTCAAAGCAATCCCTTGAAGGCTAAGTGTGAGGGGTTGAGGAGAGTGGGAAGAAGGAATTTCAGGCCAGTAAGGGATGGCTGGCTAGCTCTGTAAAGCGCTACAGCCTCCAGAACTTCAAGGTCATGGGCGAACTGACATCAGGCAGCATCTGAGTTCCCAGAAGAGCTCCAGAAACTCAGAGAAGAGAAAGGCTACCTTCCGGAGCAAGTCTTCAGTTGTGATGAAACAACTATTTACATAGCATTTACATTTTATTAGGTATTATAAGTAATCTAGAGATGATTTGAAGTATACGGGAAGATGTGTGCAGGTTATAGGCAAATACTATGCCATCTTATATAAGGCACTTGAGCATCTTTGGAGTTTGGTATCCACAGGAGTCCTGGAACCATTCCCCCTTCAGATACCGAGGGATGACTGTAACTTGATTTTTTCTGGCCCTGAAACCAAAACCTGTCTTCTCAGAGAAGGCTACAAATATTAAGCAAAATATCTAACTGTATCACAAACCAAACCAAATAATCCAAACCCGTTGCCGTGGAGTCGATTCTGACTCATAGCAACCCTAAGGTAGAATTGCCCAATAGGGTTTCCAAGGAGCGGCTGGTGTATTTGAACTGCTGACCTTTCGGTCAGCAGCCGTAGCTCTTAAGCACTGCATCACCAGGGCTCCAACTATATCATAGTGTAGAGCAAAACATGGCATTCTTCTATAGCCTAAGATATGAATAATTATTTCAAGACTTAATGTTTAATTGAGGATTTGTTTGATAAAATTGGAAAGTATATATGTGAGTTCTTATTTTACCCTTTTCTATCCTTCATCCCTTCATCCTAATCTATTAGGGGAAATGTATGTGTTAGAAGTAGGCAGTATATTAATTTCTAGAAAGATAAGAAAAAAAGGTCATTAATCCCACTTCTACTTATAAAAGAAGGTAGCTATTTGACTCTTAGGAAATATTTTATTTATCCATTGCTGATTGTACACACAAAAAAAGTGTCAAACAAATAATAGCTTAATTGGCCCAATCTAAGGACTAAATGTCTGTGAGCAAAGCCATATTCTTGTTGGGGGATGGCAGAACAATTTTCACAAAATGAAATTGGAATATATGCTTAGATATGTATCTTTCACCCTTTGTAACTGGAAAGAGAAAACCGGTTGGCTCTATCTTATAGCAGAACATGTGTTGTAACGAAACATGATTTAGAAATACAAAAGCAACAAATGACTTCTTTTTTTTTTTAAATAAAAGGAGCCCTAGGGCTTCGCCTTTAGATAAGATATCACTGGGGACATTTATTTTTTAATTCAGTAAAATACTCAAATAGCAAGTCTCAAGGTATTGTATATCTACCCAGTTGGTAAAATAAGTCAGTTAATTTGGCAGGTAAGTATTAAGTAATCATGCTGTCAGAATCGGGTGAGCATCTAAGGGAGAAAGACAAAGACTGAACAAAAGAGGAAAAATAAAATAAGTAGCAGATTATCAAATAAATAAATAAAAATGAGAAGTTCTCAATGCTCTATTGTCTTCCCCATAAACCAGCTCAACCCTGCAGATTTTTTCTCTCTTGCTCAGGAGTCAGGAAAGCAATGTGGGTGTGAGGCAGCTATGAAAGACTGCTCACAAACTATGGTGTTGCGGTATGTTATCGAAGGGTTTCAGGAAAAAAAGGCCTGGGCCCTTTAAGAATTAAAAGCTCTGGCAAGCATGGAGTTGCAGAATGGCAAAGAAGCCTGGTTCTCCATACATAGGATTTTCTCCTGAAGGAAGGAGCTGAATTAGAAGCCTAGCTGCCTGAATGGAAACCATTTATGCAGATTGTATTCAGGGCCAGGGAAATTCATTTAACTTGATCTTTTCCCACTTCTTAGAACAAAAAAATGTACGTGTAATTGCATTGAAATCTCCCTCACTCTCAGAGGCAAAGACTGGGCCTTATTCATCTGTGAATCACCAGTGCTTAGCATGGGGCCCAGCACATAGTAGGCCCTCAATATATGTTTGTAGAATCAAAAGGCAAAATAATGTCCCTAGACCCCATGCACTTTCAATTGTTACCATTCCTTTGTTATGCCAGAAACAGTGATTTCAGGCCTTTTCTGAGACTAAAGCTAATTTCCTTTTCATAATAAAGACTGAAGAGTCAGAATAGTATTGTAGAATTACGTGGTAGAACTGGAAGGGATAGTTGAGATTAATGTAGGATGAGGTTAATGGATTTGCCTAAAGTGGCCTAAGTAGATAATGGTAGAGCTAAGAGTAACCCAGACCTCCTACCTCCCCGTGTCGCCATCACTAGAGCTGGAGTAATGAACCTGGATCCAAGGATGGGATTTAAGAAGTCCAAAACTCCTTCCAAAAATTTGTGTATATCTGTAGAAAAGAGGGTCCAAACTTGTCATTTGTTTTCAAAGAAATATGTGACCTCCTCCAAAATTTTAAGAACCACAAACTCAAAGGGAGAGTCACTGGGATGTGATAACCCATTGCCATCAAGTTGAATCCGACCAAAATGGTGTGGAGACAGCGTCTGACCTCCTCTAACTTCCCAGGGGGAAAGGAGAATAAAGATCAACAGCCCAAGGCTGACTCCTGTGAGGTGGAGGTCAGACATGCCTCCTTTCTCGGCCATCTTTACCAACTCTGACACCAACCGACCCTCCCATGGCACTCTCTGCTTCTCTGCTGGGTTCGATAATTCATTGCAATGGCCACACAGAACTTACTGACAATACTCATGATTATGGGGTTTATTAGGAAAGTAACAGGTTACAATTCAGGTTCAGGAATGCTCAGGATACAGTTCTTCCATCAGGACAGACTTCTCAGCGGTGCCCGCAGGCACACCTCTCTCTGGCCCCTAAGCCTCTGCCCTGCTCAGGCAAGTGTTACAAAGCTCTTTATTTCTGCCAGTAAGTGCCCAAAGGCACCCCACTCTGCCAGTAGGCCTCGGCCCGAAGCCACTCAGCTCTAGCTCCATGGGTCAGCAAACCTAGCTCCACCAAGTGCCTGGAGGCACCTTATTCTGCCAGCAAGCCTCCTGCCCAAAGGCACTCAGCCTTCTTGCTCCGTGGGCCAGGAATCCCACTGAGCCATCTCCTTATCTCCTGCCGGTCTCTCCTGCCACCGCTTCTTGTTGTCTTCAGAGTTACAGCTCTCGCTCTCTCTCCAGGAGCTTCTCAGTGCAGGGATCCTGGGTCCAAAGGATGTGCTCCACTCTTGACCCTTCTTCCTTGGTGATGAGATCCTCTCTTTCCTACCTCTGGGATGGCTCATTTCAAGCCCAATGGGATGGCAAAATTGACCAGTCCCCTTGGTGGGCCACAATTACCCTATTTGCACAGTCCCACCCAATCACTTGGGTGGGGGTTACGAGACCATGGCAAGAAGACCACACAAAAGCCATCCATCGCACCACAGGAGCCATTTAATGCCATTTCTCCTATGTTGTAAGAAACTGAGATAAGAATTTTGATGAAAAGTTCCTCTGAGAACTTCAGCAGACAGAAGCAAGAAACTACAAAGAGGCTTGTGAAAGCTGACGCCTTCTAGTGTGAGAGAGTGCTAAAGGGTCTCCTCCATGCAAAATAAGAAATTCAAAGTTAGACTAAAAGGTGACTGGTAACAGTCAGTACACAGTGTGACAATGGCACCACACTGTACCAGGTATTTGAATTCCTTTAAACTTTGCTAAAAACTATTTAACCTTAAGTACATATTTACTAATTAGAAAATATTTATCTTGGTACTGATGCAGCTAACACGCGATAAAAAGAGGATCATGGATGACTTCTTCAAGCAGGCATTCTCAGGAGAAGAGTTTGGTAGAAGCCCTCTTGCCCAATGCAATACGGATATATGGTTGGCTGCTTAACAAAATGAATCAGGTAAAGCTGGGAGTTATAAAAATGATGTAATCATATGTTAACTATTTGATTTAACTTAAAACATATAAATGTACACTTATTTGATAATATTTTGATGATGGTTCAAGGCTTTTGAGGATGGGTCTGTCAACTCATAGTCTTTCTTGCATAAACCACACCCATAATGGGTCATGTATGATTTCCAGTTTCTGTTTCTTTAGGGTGAATTGAAACCTTAAAGATACTTATGAAGCAATCTGAGTGGAGAACCCTTCTAGAAATGTAATGAATTTTCCCATCTTTTACAGTTGCCTCCCTACACCTAACTTGTCAATAACTATTTTAAACAACTCATATTTATTGATTCTTTGATATATTTAACCTAATTTTCATAGAAACAATATTTCATCCACTAGTTTGATATTAATTAAATTACATACTTTACACTAATATGTACAACAGGCATAAACAGGTTTGGGAACAAACACAACTGTCTCTGTTAAGCACATAGTTCAACTGGCAGGAGAAGTGTTCAGGTACAATGGAGAGTAGCCTACTAGCTGCAAGCGTAGTATTCAGCATCTGTGAGCATCAGGAAGTATGGTTTATAGGCAGGGGCAGATTATCCAATAAGCAAGGTAAGCCACACCAAAGTGAAACCCATGTGAAATTGCTCACTACAGATTAGTAAGTAAGCACAAGTAAGCCTTCGCTTACCTTGCTTACTGAGTCATCTGCCCCTGTTAGAGACTGTAAATTTGAAAAGAGGCTTTGATCCTGTAGGAAGGTTCTGTGGGGTTGGAAGAGAGACAGATGCCAACCATACCTAGGAGAATCTTTGATGTGGTGAAAAAATGTGAAATTGTTCACTCCAGATTAGTAAATTAACACAAGTAAGCCCATGCTTACCTTGCTTATTGGATAATCTGCCCCTGATTATAGATGAATTGGAGAACATCAGTTTCTCTAACAACATAATTAAGTGTAGGTCAATTAAGAGAACGTCTGTTGTTCATTGTCAGTCACATGGTGTTGGTCTCAGGTGTGGTATCTCAAAACACATGATTTTATCGCTTGAGAGGCTGGTTGACACTCATCAAAATTAAAGAAACTGAGTTATAAATCAGAATGTGAATGTGTTCTCTTATGGTGTGTTGAACACTGTTGCCCAAGGCTACATGGTCCATCGCATACCTTCTCTCTGGCCTCCAGTTAACCTGATGTTCTAAAACCTGCAGCATACAGAGATACGGTGGGGACAAACACCAAGTATCTCAACAACTCTTTTGAGATAAAGGGATGATTGGGGAGGACTTATAGCCTTATGATGAAAAGCACAGGCTTTGGAGTCCTAGGACCTGAGTTCTACCCCAGATCTGAAACTCACCAGCTCAAATATGTCACTCTAACTCTCTGAGTCTAGGTTTCCACATCCTTGAAACAGAAATTATGATACCAACATCTACTTCACAGCATTATTTTGCAGGTTAAATGAAACAAAAGAATGTAAAACACCCAGCACAGTCCCTGGCACATACTAAATGCTCACTTTATGGTAGTTATTTTTATTATTAGTAAGAATGCAGACTGAATCCCAGCAAAAAGTTAATGTGATTCCACCTTTTCCCTCATCCCAAACAATGGTCCCAAATCTGGCTTCATGGATCTTTAAGGATTTTTAATGACTGACACATAGTATTTTTCCCTCAGGCTCTGAGAGTGCACAACACACACACACACATACTCATGTTGGTGCCATTCTGGAGAGCAATTCAGCAGGATTTAATCAAAGTGTTCATGTACCATATGATCCAAAAAGGGGCCCTGGTAACGCAACGGTTAAACACTCTGCTGCTAACTGAAAGCTTGGCAGTTTGAACCCACTTAGCCACTCCGCAGGAGAAAGATCTGGCCATCAGCTTCCATAAAGATTACAGCCTAGAAAACCCTATGGGGTAGTTCTCCTCTGTCACACGGGGTCGCTGTGAGTCAGAATCGACCCGACGGCACACAACAATAACAACATGATGCAGCAATTCTACTCCTCGGAATATATCCCAGACAAGTTTACACATAATCAAAAAGGGGACATTCATGAGGAGTGTTATTTGCGATAAAGGAAGTTGGAACAATCTAAGTGTCCATCACTGGGGGATGACAGATAAGTCAAATGTGATAGATGTACACTCTAGCATATCATGCAGCAGACAGAAGCAGATGGACACACAGCAACATGGATAGATATTAAGGACATGGTCTTGAATGAAAAAAAAACTAAGAAACAGAATGAGTTCTTCAGAAAAACCATTTATGTAAATTTTTAAAACATAACCACAAAATAACCTTCCATATTCTGCAAGGATACAGACTAATTTGAATATACATATCAAACACATTAGAATCCTTACCAGTGGGGGGAAGGGAAATAGAGTAAGGACAGTAAAGACAGTAAGGGAAGAAAGGAAGGAGAAAAGAAAGGAATCAGGTCAGGGAAGGAAGGAGAGAGGGAGGGGAAAGTCTTGCATGTTTTAATGTAATAAATAAACAGATCGTTGCCAATAACGTTTGGATTGATACAATAAACTTAGGGGCCATTTCAAAACTAAATGTTTGGGAACTACACGAGTATGTTCCATCTTCAAATAACTGGAGTACTCTGTAATTGATGTTGCTCATTTTACTAAATGTCCTTTTCTCTTTCCTTGTAAACACTCCAACTTGGAAAACTGGAAAGAGAGTCTAGAAAGTGAAGAGGGACTGGAGGGGCTTACTGATTTTCATATTAACCTATTAAGCTTTACTGAGCTGAAATCAAACAGTAAGAGAATATATACTGTGATGCATACTTTAATACAAAACAGGCCAATTACTAATATTTGAATGTCCATTATTTATTCATCATGGACATACAAAAAATTCAGTAAAATACTCAAATAGCAAGTGTCAAGGTATTGTATATTCACCCAGTTGGTAAAATAAGTCAGTTAATTTGGCAGGTAAGTATTAAGTAATCACGCTGTCAAACTCGGGTGAGTATCTAAGAGAGAAAGACAAAGACTGAAAAAAGGAGGGGGGGAAATTATAGAAAAGAGATAAGAAGGGGGCCAAAAATAGGCATAAGGAGAAAATAAATACAGTGTGATAGGTTCAACAGTGGGATGGATGTCTCAACTCCATCGCAGACAGATTATCCTAGAAATAAGGATAGAATGCTTCAAAGTGACGCCAATGGAGTCGAGTTTTTTTGTCCATCAGATAGAGGCTGTTAATAGAGGTGAATTATGATTTAAGTGGTCTTCCAATGTCAGTTTTTCCCATCTTCTATCTTATACTTTTCTTACATGTTTATAGTTGCCCTACAACTTGTCGGGCAGCATACATAACACACTCACATATAGACACTAACCTGCGTTCTTATCTTCTGACTGCCTAGGCCAGGGTTGGCAAACTTTTTCTGTCAAGGGCCATATTGTAATGTTTTCAGTTTGCAGGCCAGTAATGACACCATGAGTCATCAGAAGTTCCTTCTCTGTTTGACTATTAATTCTCAACTCATATCTTCTCTTATTACCATGTTCTGTCCTTTGTCTTTGTTAGAGGGAGATCATTTTAGTCAAGGATGACAAACGGATTTGGATTATAGCACATATTCTCTCTTCTGGCCGCCAATGTCAACTATCTCTCTGTCCTCAGCCTGCTGGTTCTTCATTTCCCAGATTTTCATTCCCATCACTTGACTTACAGGTGCCATGTTCCTAGAGTCAGTCTTTGATTTTTTTTTTTTTAAGACCTAGTCCTCTAGGAAAGAAAGGGGCAGAGAAGTACTTTCTAAGAGGGCTCAATATGGCCTCAACTTCCCTCTTTCTCTTGCCCCCTACAGCCAATCTATCAGCAAATCCTGTTGGCTCCACATTCCACATATATCCAGAATCAAATATCTCACCTCTCTGCTGCAAACTACCATTGTCTCTTGCCTGGACTACTGTAATAAACTCCCAACAGGTCCCTGCTTCAGCCCTTGCCTCACTACGCCTACATAGACACTTTATGCCCTATATATTTCTCATTTTTTAACTTTTCATATTGAAATAGTTTTAGACTTACAGTAATGTTTCAAAAAGAGTACAGAGAGTTGTCATATACCCTTCACTCAGATTCCCATAATGTTAGTATCTTGCATAACCATAGCTCAGAAATACGAAAGAAATAGAAAAGTAAGAGATATACATTGGTGTAATACTATTAACTAAAGTACAGACTTTATTTGGATTTCTCTAGTTTTTCCACTAATGTCCTTTTTTGATCCAGTATATAATCCCGAATACCATGTTGCATTTAGTCTCTGCCAATCTGTGACAGTTTCTCAGCCTTTCCTCGATTTTCATGTCCTTGACACTTTTGAAGAGTTCTGGTTATGTATTTTGTAGGATGGCCCTCAGTTTGGGTTTGTCTGATAGTTTTTCATGATCAGACCAAGCTTAAGCATTTTTGGCAGGAATACCACAGAAGTGATGTGTGCTGCCCAGTGCGTCATATCAGGGGTAAATGATGTCAACATATCTTATTATTGGTAATGTTTACTTTGACCACTTGGTTAAAGTAATGTCTGCTAGGTTTCTCCACTCTAAAGTTACCATTTTTTCCCTTTGTAATCAATAAATATCTTATGGGGAGATACTCTGAGACCATGCAAATATCCCATTTCTCATCATGCTCTGTCCGCTAACTTTAGCATCCACCGATGATCCTTGCCTGTAACAATTATTACTGTGAGGTTTGCTCAATGTTGACTGTCTATCTCCTTCATTCTTTCTACATTTATTCATTGAAATTTCACTAAAAGGAAAAGCTGTCTTTTCTCATCTATCTATTTATTTATGTCACTATGGATTCATGGATATTTATTTTATCTTATGGATTACAATCCATTGCTATCATTATTTATTTTATTACTCCACATGTCCCAGATCTGGCCACTTAGAGCTCTTTCAAGTTGGATCTTGTATCCTTTCAATATGCCCCTATCATTTTAGGAGCACTTTGCATAACCACAAGAGATTTCAGGCTCATCTTATATTTTCTTGCCCCAGCCCTGGAATCAACCACATCTCCAAGGAATGCTAATTGTTTTCACTGGAGAATGATACATAGAAACCAATGTCTGGTTGCTAGATGTGTTCGCTGCTGCTCGGGTGTCACTGGTTCTAGACCCTCTCAATGAACAGAGCTAGGTCCGTGGGATAGGGCAAAATTTGTGTAGAAAACACAAAGAATTCCCATATAGTTCCTCACCCTACACACGGTTTTCCCCGTTACTAACATCTTGCATTAGTGTGGTACATTTGTTACAACTGATTATCCAATATCGATACATTACCATTAACTAAAGTCTATAATTTACATTAGAGTTCACTCTTTGTGTTATACAGTTCTATGGGTTTTGACAAATGCTTAATGTCATGTGCCCACCATTATGGTATCATACAGAATAATTTCACTGCCCTAAATATGTCCTATACTCCACCTATTCATCTTTCTTTCCCTCCCTCTGAACCCCTGGCAATCACTGATCTTCATATTGTCTCTATAAATTGACCTTTTCCAGAATGTCATATAGTTGGAATCATACGACACGCAGCCTTTTCAGACTGGCTCCTTTCACTTAACAGTATGCATTTAAGGTTCCTTCATGTCTTTTTGTGGCTTGGTAGCTCAACAGTAATAATAACAATATCAGTAATAATGATGATAATAACATTAACAATAATAATTAATTGTTATTGAGCATCTACTCTGCGCCAGGCATTTTGTTCTAAATGCTTAACTAGTACAGTGTTTAGAGATGATGGGGGCTGGTGAGGCGCTGTGGAGAAGGGCACCAACACTTATGCAAAAATATAAGTGATCTGGGTGCCTCAAGAGAAAGCAGCGGCCTTTAAAGCATCATTTGACTTACACTTCTTCCTAAGCACCCTCTAGATGTTGTGAGATGTTTGTGTATACTTTCCATTCGTTGGATCTGTAACATAACAATAATGTCAATATATCAATAGCAGCAACGGTAATCACTGCCACTTCTTGAACACTCACTTACTCAAATGCCTGGGAAATGGCCTCATTTTATTCTCACAACAACCCTGAGAGAGTGGTACAAAGCTCCCCATCCTACAAATGAAGAAACCCAGGCTCAGCAAGGTCCGGGGACTAGTAAATAATATCTCATTAGTGTTGGAGCCCAGCTGTCTACACTGTGTCCCTTCACTAACCCATGTCTTTCTATCCATCAAATAGCCTAAAATGAACATTATTAAATAGAAAGATCTAAAGTAGGGACTCTTAATCTGAAGCCATAACTTCAGGGGTTCTATGAGCTCCCTGAAATTAAATGTCTGAAGCCCGTATATACATGCATTTGTGAGGGGAGAGTGTCTATCACTTTCATTGGTCTTAAAGGAGTCTCTGGTTTCAAATATAGAAGGCCCTCGGTGACGCAAAGGGAACCCTGGTGGTGCAATGATTTAACACTCAGCTGCTAACCGAATGGTCGGCAGTTCAAACCCACCAGCAGTTCCATGGAAGAAAAGACCTGGCAATCTGCTCCCCGAAGGATTATAGCTTTCGAAACCCTATGGGGCAGTTCTACTCTGTCCTATAGAGTAGCTATGAGTCAGAATCAACTCGATGGCACACAACAACAGTAACAACAGGTTGGACGAATGGTTTGCGCTCAACTACTAACCTAAAGGTTGACAGTTTGAACCCACTCAGAGGTACCATGGAAGAAAGGTCTAGCAATGTGCTTCCAAACAGATTACAGCCAAGAAAACGACTGAGACCACTGAAACCTCTGAAAATGGAGCAGCTCTACTCTGTAACACAAGGGGTTGCCATGAGCTGGAATCAACTTGACAGCAACAGGTTTGGTTTTTTTTTTTTTTTCAAATAAGACTAAAATCTTAATTAAAAGGAAGGCCACTAGCAATACAACACAAGGCAGGAAACACCTCAATATGTATAATGATGCTGTTCATCCGCACCTGCCTCTAACATGCGCTGCATCCAAGAAAGAGCCCATTTCTTTATCCACATCATATCCTCACACAAAGCACAGTTGGTTTTCTGACAGTAGAGTTAAACCTGCTTTGCAGCAGTTACAGGACAAGCTGTGCAGCGCTTTGCCCACCAGAACAGTCAGGATGAACCCAGACAGTCTTGGTACACAGCAGCTTGCAGGCCGCCCTATTTAGAAATAGAAGTGGGAATGGATGACTGCTGTACCTTCTAGGCCTATTTTTTTACACACAGGGATTGGATTCTGATTCTGGTCCAAATAAAAATTAGGTCATTTATTCTGTTTCTGAAAACCTGGCAGAAATACCTTTCTTCAAATGCATTCATTAGGCAAACTGAATATTTTCCAAATAGGAATTAGAGGGAGATTTCCAAGTCTCATGCAAGTCCATGGCTTGATCTTGCTTTTCAATTTCATTGCAGAATGATCTGCTGGTCACCCAAAGGCATTGTTTTCTCCTACCCACACTAACTGGAAGTCGTTTGCTCATCATATTGGAAGAGGAACTCAAGTAACCATCTCAATGGAAAAGCAAAATGCTAGACTTTTTCCTGATTTAAAAAAAAAAAAAGCTTGTCATGTCTTTATTTGAGCACAATCAGGGAGGAAAGGGCCAAATCTCCTCAACAAATACCAGCGAAGTTCTTCTCTCTCTCCTGCCAGGTAAAGTGCCAGTGTAAGCTGAGAGATACAGTTGTTGTTAGTTGCTGACTAGTTGCCAGTTCAAACCCACTCAGTGGCACCAAGAAGGAAAGGCCTGGCGATCTGCTTCTGTAAAGATTACAGTCATTAAAAACCCTATGGAGCTCAATTCTGCTCTGTAACACTTGGGGTTGCCATGAGTCAGAACTGACTCAAAGGCAATGGGTTTGGTTTTTTTGGTTACGGTAGTTTGGATTATTGTTCCCAACTCTTCACGTCCTCCCTGTAATAAGATTATAAATCCACGGTCTTTGTCATTTGACTTCACAATAGAGTTTGCAAAGTAAACATCTCCACCCAGTTGACTTTGGGCCCGGCATTATGACTTGTTTTGACCAACAGAATGTAGGCAGAAGTGATAGTGTGTCTCTTATGAGCAGAAGTTTTAAGAAACATGGCAAGCTTCCACCAGTAACTCTTGCGCTTCTGCCATTCGCCATGAGAAAAGCACGCCTCAGATAACTGCCTCTAACATTCCTTAGCTTGGGTCCCATGGACATGGAGCAGACCTGAATCAGACCCAAAGTCTGGATCCAAGCCCAGGTGCATCTGGCAAAGCCAAGCCAACCAGCAGACCCATGAACAACAGATAAAGGAGTACTTTTGTTCACTGAGAAAATACTAGGGTTGTTTGTTACCACAGCTAAAGCTGACTAATACACCTTCCAAATCCAATACATTAATAGGTTATTCTGTATTTTACAAACCATAAGACTTCATAAAGATATAGAACACTTGTCCATTTCTTCTCCTAACATACAAACAACCAAAAAGAGGTGCTGTCTTCAAAATACCCAAGGCTATAGAGTCCCTGAGTGGTGCAAACAGTTAATGTGCTCAGCTGCTAACCAAAAGGTTGGAGGTTCAAGTCCACCCAGAGGTGCCTCGGAAGAAAGGCCTGGTGATCTACTTCCAAGAAATCAGCCATTGAAAACCATATGGAGCACAGTTCTACTCTGACACACATGGGGTCGCCATGAGTTGGAATCAACTCCTCAGCCACTGGTATGTCAGTTTATTTGAAAATAGCATTCTAATTCATCCCCTGGTATAACTGCAGAAGCAGTATCTCTGGCAGTCATTTCAGAGTTGTTAGCCTGAATTTTTCTCCTTTAAACCTATACATAAAGGAAAGCTGACAACAGTTGTAGTTCTTGAAGGCTTTTGACATGCTCAATTGTTTGGAGTGGTTTTGAGTCCCCAACACTGAGGCTTATCAGTCTTTTATTTACCTCCCACTATAAATAAGAAATATTTATAGCTGTTGAAGTCAGTCTTGAAATAAGTATCCAGTGTAAGGATACTGTATGTTACCAGTGGATCAAAGAAAGACAAATAAATGAATAAAAAATAAGAAAACACTGAGGCCTCAAATAATACAGATGATTTGGTGACACTAAAATGCCAGGTACTGACATTGATTTTTCAGGGCCTTTTTAAGTCCATCCATTCCTCATAATATTAACCTGTTGTCACATTTCTCCATCTCTGAATTTTCCCCCTTTTTTTCCATTTTTTGTTTCTCTGATTCTTTTATACAAGATTGAATAATGTTGAGCTGCTTTCACCCTAAGAAACTGTGAATTGCTGGGTTCTGTTTAGTTCCTGGTATAATTGGAAACAATTGAATTTGAATAGCAATTTGGTTTTCACATCTTTTATTTATTAACATTCTTCAAAATATAGAAAGTAAAAGGGTAAAAACAGTTTTACATAACAGAGAATGTCAAGAACAGAAAAAAAATGAGGACAAAGAAAAAATAGAAACTGAATAAAAATGTGAGTTTAGTTCTGACCAGAGTTCCAGTTTTTACATCTGTTTGAGACTAATGTATATTTCCCCATCTGAAGCAGTGTTAATCCATAAATATTATTGTTATAGGGTTTATTCTGAGCCCTGGTGGCGCAATGGTTAAGTCTTCGGCTGCTAACCAAAAGGTCGGCAGTTCGAATCCACCAGTCGCTCCTTGGAAACCCTAGAGGACAGTTCTACTCTGTCCCATAGGCTCGCTATCAGTCGGAATCGACTCAACAGCAACGGCTTCAGGGTTTATTCACTTAATAAATAGACCCAATGACTATATAAGAAATGTTCAGAAAAAGATAAGGTGTTTTCTTTGGTCTCCACCTAAAATGGAAGGACAGCAAGGGAGTAGATACTGTGACTCACTGAAGTCCATATATAAATGGTTGGGCATCAGATATGTGAACCTAATATTGGCTCTGTTCCTGGCTCTGGACTAGACTCCTTACATAAGTTAGCTTATTTAATTGTCACAGCCTTCTAAGACACCAAAACTTCAAGTTACTGCTGGTAAGAATCAGAGTTAGAATTGAAATCTGTATCTGTCTGACTCCAAAGGCAAGTTCTTTCTAAAAAAGAGCCTACACAGGTGTTTCTGAACCTTTTATGCCCCAAGGAGCTTAGAAAAATACAGATGCCTGAGCATCATCCTGGATCTACTGAATCAGAATTTTGGTTGATGGTAGAAGGAAAAGAAAATGTTTTTCTTAAAGCTCCAAAAATTATTCTGATATGTCTGTCAAAGGATAATTAAAAAAAGAAAAGGCAAAATCATGATTCCCATGCAAATATAAAATGAACACGTATCAAAGACTATTTAACTCGCTAATTAATGAGGGAACCAGTAAGGTGTTATAACCAGTTCAAAGGGAAACCCAAAGAGCAGATACATACACAGTTCGTCAGAAATGCTGAAATGAATCTGCTTGACAGATGCAAAACTGGCTTCTTTCACAGGAGGGAAGGGAAATCAAGTACACCTCCACCAAACGAAAGTCATTTGCATGTCTATGGGCAAGAATCATTTGCAATCCTTTCAGTTATCTACAACTTAGAGTTGTAAAATAGCTCAAAGACAATGAAAGGCCTAAAAACCAAACTAAACCTGTTGCCCTCCAGTAGATTCTGACTCATGGTGACCCCGTGGGTTTCAGAGTACAGCTGAGCTCCACAGGGTTTTCGTGGCTGTGACCTTTCAGAAGCACATCACTAGCCCTTTCCTTTGAGGTGTCTCTGGGTGAGTTCTATCTGCCCAGCGTTTAACCATTTGTGCCACCCGAGGACTACTAATGAAAGACATAGATAACCCAAAAGGATGTCCTAGACAAGACACCTAGTAATCTTTTTTACCCGTTTCAAATTTATTCACACTTCTTCCTGACATGCTTCAAAGGTTGAGAACCACTGACCCGATCAAGAGGTCTCCCTTGTATCCCTGAATCCTTGCACATATGCAGCTGTTATATGGAGTGCATTTTGCTGAGTCTCTGGTGTAGCTATTATTTAAGACTTTCTTGAGTTTCAGTTTGCCTGTATGTAAATAGTTCAAATAGCATCAACTCACTTTTCTTACTTTTTTTTTTTTAATATTTCACTGGCATACTGACATTACAGCCAACATTTCTAATTATTTGTTGAGTGAATCTGTATATGAGTAAGTTATCCACCAGTAAGGGATCAGATAAATCATAACACATTCATACAGTGGATTATTATGCAACTCTGTGGCAGAGATTACAAGTTACTTCCCAATATACATACACGCCATCATCCTTTGGTAAGAGAACTTTAGAGTTTTTAGCTGGGCACATGGCCACCCAGCTAAAGCCTACATTTCCAGGCCTCCCTTTCATAATGATGTGGTCATGGTTCTGCCAGTGGGATGTGAATAGAGTCACTGTATGGAATGTGCAGATCATACTACTTAAAGAAGAGCATGTGCCCTCACTTTCCTTTTCTCTCTTTACCACTGGCTGGAATGTTGATGTGGTAGGACATGAAAAAAATATGGGCAGCAGGATCCGGAGCAGCTATCCTACAAGATGGAAGCTTTATTTGAGGATCTCAGAGCAACAATCTAGAAAGAACTGAGTCTCTAATGCCATCAGCCCTGGATCACTTATATCCCCACTACTGAGAGAGAAAGGAGCCCTGGTGGTACATCAAGTGCTCAGCTCAGTGGTGTCAATAGGGTTGGTGTCACCCAGTGCAGTAACTCATGGTGTCACCTCGGGGTGGCCCCACTCTACCCCCCATGGCTCCCCACAGCTCCTCCTCTCTCCCACTGGCCAAGGCAGAGACCCTCCTCTCTGCCAAATGGTGGGTGCCCGGCCCAGCGACCCACACCCTGACTGGTGGGTGACGGGGGATGGTGACAACCCTAGTGATGCCACTGCCTTGGCGGCCCCTCCCCAAGTAACACCAACCCACTCACCACCACCACCGCCACCATGGGCCCTGGGGTAATTTTTGTGTCATTCCTTCTGACAGTGTCGGGGATGCAATCCACACCCCCTACACCCACCTTGTGACAGCACTCGTTCAGCTGCTAACCAAAAGGTTGGCAGTTTGAACCCACCCAACGGCTCTGCAGGAGAAAAGACCTGGTGATCTGCTCCCATAAAGATTACAGCCTAGGAAACCCTACGGGGAAGTTCTACTCTGTCCTACAGGGTCACTATGAGTCAAAAATTGACCTGATAGCACCTAACAACAACAACAACAACAACTGAGAGAGAAGTAAACTTCTAGCTCATAGAAGCCACTGTTATTTTGTCCTTTGCTGTAGCAGCCAAACTGGTATCCTAACTTATACAAGCTGTTAAGAATGAGCTCTACTGACTTCAAAAGCTTTCAAGGTGTATTGTAAAGTGAAAAAAGCAAGTTGCAGAATTATTATTATCATAATATGTATCATAATTTTTAACCAGCATGACCCTAACTAGTAATATAGGTGTAACTATTATCATGTCTTTATTATTTTTCTAATTAGTTATCCAAGCCCACGAATGCTTGAGCCCAATACCTCCCCCTTGAGGCACCTCCCTCCCTTTGAACTGTCTAAGAAACCAGAGGATTATGCAGTCTGTTTCAGTCATCTCTATCAATCAGGGTCCAGCAAGGAAAACAAGACCTACACTGACAAATTCCATACAGAGAATTTAATTCCAGGACTTAGTCACTGAAGTATTTTGAAGAGCTGAAAGGGGAAAGTGAGTCTACCCAGAGACTAAAAACCACAGAAAGCCTTTACCACTAGTCGGGCTGAAGAGATAAAGGGGTTTGACAGTGTTACTGGAGTCTAGGAACCAGGTCTAACGGGCAGACATGCCAGTGATGACGCCCAAAACAGAGAGAGACAGAAATACCTTGGCTTCTCCCTTCTTCTTTTCCTCTAGCCTCCCACCAATGTCTCCTATTGGCCAAACCTAACCAGACCCCAATGGGTGGAGGAGCTAGGGAACCCAGGTTTGCAGAGGCCAGCTCTCATGTGATACAGAGCACAGCAGGGGAGGATGAGGAATGGATCTGAGAACAAACAGGCAAATGACTGGCACAGCACCCAAGCAAGAAGCAGCCTCAAGTCAGATCAGCCCACCATCACCTGCTGCTTTTCACTGCCACTCAGCATTAGTGTTGAAGACTGGTCCTACACGGTGTGAGGGTCCATGCTGGACATGCCTTCATGGCATGCTGCTGATGCAGATTCCTGCCATCTTTCATGGCTCTTGGAGGACGTGCAGCCCCTTCCCCAAGCACAGTCAAGGGAGCCCTTCTTTGGCTCCCGAGCTCTAGCTCTCTGAGCTCAGATTTTGGGACCCCCTGCACAGTCACCTCCCAAGGTCTCAGATCCTCAGAAGCCCTGCATCAGGAATTGTTCTCACATCTGCCACTTCATGGAAACGGAAACATCATCCTCCTTTCCTGACCAGGAACCCCTTATGAGTCAGGCAGTTTTTCATTTTAATCTAAACAACAAGATCTGATTAAACCTTCTTTTTTTTTTTAAATGTGGCCATTTGCTCACCCTTTTAAGGAACATTTGTAATGACTCTAGATGTTCTACCACCTTCCTCCACTAAGGAAGATCACCTAAGTGATTCCAAAGAAAACTTACCTTCTAAGAGAATTCCTTCAGTGATATCAAAGGGATTTTCTAACATCTCTCTTGCAAGAGAGATTGGATGTGACTCAAGTAAGTTTAGGGAGTGGGAAAAGGATAGTATTTTCAATAAAAAGTGCTGAGTCAATTGCATAGCCATGTGGGGAAAAAATATCTTGAACCTTGTCCCACACCAAACACAAAAACCAACACCAGAAGATAAACTAGATACCTGGGAGTTCCTAAGATGTAAACACTTATGCTCATCAAAAGTCTCCACCAAAAGAGTAAAAAGAGAATCTACAGACTGGGGAAAAAATTTTGGCTACAATATATCCAACCAGAGTCTAATCTCTAAAATCTATGGACTACTTCAACACCTCAACAATGAAAAGACAATCCAGTTAAAAAATGGGCAAAGGATACTAACAGACACTTCACCAAAGAAGACATTCAGTCAGATAACAGACACATGAGAAAATGCTTGCAATCATTAGCCATTAGAGAAACGCAAGTCAAAACTATGATGAGATACCATCTCACCCCAACATTACTGGCGCTAATCAAAAAAAAAGAAAATACCAAATGTTGGAGAGGTTGTGGGGAGACTGGAACTCTTAGGCACTGCTGGTGGGAATATAACATGGTACAACCACTATGGAAAACAATATGGCACCTCCTTAAAAAGCTAGAAATAGAAATACTATATGAAAACCAAACCAAACCCGTTGCCATCAATTCCGACTCATAGTGACTCTATAAGACAGAGTAGAACTGCCCCATAGGGTTTCCAAGGAGCAGATGGTGGATTCGAACTGCCAACCCTTTTGGTTAGCAGCCAAGCTCTTAACCACTGTGCCACCAGGGCTCCCACATGATCCAGCAATCCCACTACTAGGAATAAATCCTACAGAAATAAGAGATGTCACAAGAATAGACATATGCCCAGTCATGTTCGTTGCAGCATTGTTCACAATAGCAAAAAGATGGAAACAACCTAAGTGCCCATCAACAGATGAATGGATAAACAAATTATGCTACAAATACACGACGGAATATTATACAATATAAAGAATAATGATGAATCCACAAAACATCTCACAACATGGATGAATCTGGAGGGCAAATATTATATGAGACCACTATTACAAAAAACCATGAAAAGGTTTACACACAGAAAAAAACAATCTTTGATGATTATGAGGGAAGAGAGGAGGGGAGAGGGGAAATCAGTAACTAGATAGTAGACAAGTGGTAACTTTGGTGAAGGGAAAGACAACACACAATATAGGGGAAGGCAGCACAACTTGACCAAGGCAAAGTTATAGAAGCTCCCTAGACACATCCAAATACCTTGAAAGACCAAGTTACTGGGGCTGAGGGCTGGGGACCATAGTCTCGGGGGGCATCTGGGTCAATTGACATAACATAGTTCATAAAGAAAATGTTCTACATCCTACTTTGGTAAGTAGCATCTGGGGTCTTAAAAGCTTGTGAGCAGCCATCTAAGATACATCTATTGGTCTCATCCTGTCTGGAGCAAAGGAAAGTAAAGAAAACCAAAGACACAAGGAAAATATTAGTCCAAAATGGACCACAACTACATAGCCTCCACCAGACTGAGTCCAGCACAACTAGATGGTGCCCGGCTACCACCACTGACAGCTCTGGCAGGGATCACAATAGAGGGCCCCGGACAGAGCAGGAGAAAAATGCAGAACAAAATTCAAATTCATACACACACAAAAAAGACCAGACTTACTGGTCTGACAGAGACTGGAAGAACCCCCGGGACTATGGCTCCCGAACACCCTGCAAACTCAGAACTGAAGCCACTCCCAAAGTTCACCTTTTAGTCAAAGATTAGACACACCAATAAAACCAACAATAACACGTGAGGAATGTGCTTCTTAGTTCATTCAAGGATATGAGACCAAATGGGCAACACCTGCCAGAAAGCAAAGATGAGAACGCAGGAAGGGACAGGAAAACTGGATGAATGGACATGGGGAATCAGGGTAGAAAGGGAAAGGGGGAGAGTGCTGACATAATGCGGGGATTGCAACCAATATCACGATTTGTGTTTAAACTTTTGAATGAGAAACTAATTTGCACTGTAAACTTTCCCTAAAGCACAATAAAATTTTAAAAAAGAAGAAGAAAGAAAGAAATTCTGTCCCCCTAATAAGTGGGCTTCTGCTTAAGTGGCTAAGAGCTGAGTGCTCAATTTGATAAGCCCCAAGTGGGTTCGGTTTAACTTTACTTTTAAATAATATCTTAATTTCTTTTTCCAGCCCTCCTTCTACCACTGTGGAAGAAACAATATGTCAATTTTCAGCAACTTCCTCCTTCAGGGAGGGATAGTGAGTGTGTAGTAGGGGGTTTACACAGTACTAAGGCATTGGAGGGGTCCTGGTGGTGCAGTGGTTAAGAGCTCGGCTGCTAACCAAACGATCAGCAGTTCAAATCCACCAGCTGCTCCTTGGAAACCCTATGGGGCAGTTAGTTCTACTCTGTCCTATAGGGTCGCATGAGTCAGAATCGACTTGACGGCAACGGGTTTGGATTTTTTGGAAGGGAGCCCTGGTGGTGCAGTGGTTAAGTGTTTGGCTGCTGTCATGGATTGAATGGTGTCCCCTAAAAATATCTGTCAACTTGGCTAGGTCATGATTCCCAGTTTTGTGTGATTGTCTACCATTTTATCATCTGATGTGATTTCCTTATGTGTTGCAAATTCTATCACTATAATGTAATAAGATGGATTAGTGGCAGTTATATTGATGAGATCTATAAGATTAGATAGTGTCTTAAGCCAATCTCTTTTATAAGAGAGAAGGGAGCAGAGAGACAGGGGACCTCATACCACCAAGAAAGCAGTGCCGGGAGCAGAGTGGGTCCTTTGGACCTGGGGTCCCTGCACAGAGAAAAGCTCTTAGTCTGGGGGAAGATTGATGAGAAGGCTGACAGAGAGAGAAAGCCTTCCCCTGGAGATGATGCCCCGAATTTGGGCTTTTAGCCTACTTTACTGTGAGGAAATTAATTTCTTGGTATTTCTGTTATAGCAGCACTAGATGCCTAAAACAGCTGCTAACCAAAAGGTCAGTGGTTCAAGCCCACCAGCTGCTCAAAGGGAGAAAGATGTGGCAGTCTGCTTCTGTAAAGACAGGGTAGTTCTACCCTGCCCTATAAGGTCGCTATGAGTCAGAATCTACTCAGTGGCAACAAGTTTGTTTTTTTTTTATTGTTTTGGTTTTTTTTTTTTAAGACATTGAAAAGGAGCCCTGGTGTCGCAGTGGTTAAGCGCTCAGCTGCTAACCAAAAGGTCGGAGGTTGGAACCCACCAGCTGCTCCACAGGAGAAAGATGTGGTGATCCGCTCCCGTAAAGATTACAGCCTTGGAAACCCTATGGGGTGGTTCTACTCTGTCCTATAGGGTTGCTATAAGTCAGAATCAACTCTTCAGCTCACAACAACAAAGGCATTGGAGGGGAGGTCTTGAGCTATCAACCCATGCAGGTTCGTATGCACCTCAGGTGAAGTGGTTCTCACAATTACCTCCTGGCCACACTTGAGAACATGGGAATCATGGTGCAGCTTCTGGGCTACACTTGGTCACAAATACCTCCAAGAAGCCATCTGCGGCTCCCATATAGCCACTTCTCTCTGGGCTTTTATGCCTCCCCTGAGCTTTGGTTCAGAAAGCAAGACACAGAGTCCCTTTCCCAGGGATGCACAAATCTCTATTCTTTCATCACTCCTTTTCCATCTCTCCTCTTCTTACCACCCATCTAGTCTTTCAGTCTTTTAGCTCGTGGGTCGAGGGTGAGGAGGTCCTGAATTCTTGTATGTTTGCTTCTCCCATGCACTTTATCTATGCCTGGAATTCTCTCTGGCCCCTAAGTGTTGCTAGGCTCTTAGAAACTTAAGCCAAAGAGACTAGAAGAATTTTATTCTGCTTTCTACTCCACACTCCTCCCTTGAGGCAGTGAGCTTGAGGCAACTCTCTACTGGAGAGTGGGGGGTGTGGGGACACCTACAAAAAAGAACATAGTCTAATAGAGTAAAGCAAATCACATATCCAGAATATATACAGAACTTTCAAAACTCAACAATAGGTGGAAACAACCCAAGAGCCCATCAACAGATAAATGCATAAACAAAATGTGGTATATCCATACAATGCAATATTACTTGGCCATAAACTGTTAGACAGTATCCACATATGCCTACCCTGTGACCTAACAATTTCACTCCTAGGTATATACCCAACAGAAATACACACATATACGGACCAAAAAAAAAAAATGTACTAGAATGTTCATGCTGAGTGAAATAAATCAGATACACCAGGACAAATATTGTATAATCCCACTCAGATGAACTATCTAGTACAGGCAAATGCACAGAGACAAGAGTTAGAGTGGTTACCTCTTTGCTACTATTGAATTAACAGTATACCAGCCACTTTTATGCCTCTGGACCTCAGAGGTAAGACATTGTTCTGGTTCTAATGCATTTAGTGGCAAAGTGGGTCCCTTTTGAGATGCATAAAGCTCAGCAGACAGGAGATGGAGCTTCACTGTTGTGTAGGTTGAACATTCTATTAGGTGATGTTTCCTAGATGTGTTAGTTTTGTAAGCTTTTGCCTTTTTCCCCCTTATTTCTGTGAGATAAGGCTTGCAAGCATAATTACCGCTTTCCTGTGTGATAGTTAGGGAGCCCTGATGGGTTTGCTTTGGTTTTTCTGTGTCATATTTGGAAAACCAGAGGTTCCCCATGTAACCTAATGGAAAGATGCTTGCAACCAATTATCTATATAGCTCTCATTTGTATACTGTCATACCACAGATCAGTGGCACCACAGTGCCACATACCTCACTGGTGGCTTGTATTACCAGATCATATTTCTCAAAATCCATACTACCAACCAAAAATTTAAACTCAGTAAGCATGCACTCCAATACTGAAAACACATGTCATCCAAAAAAAAAAAAAAATTAAGGAGAAAAAAATGTAGTAGCGAAAGAGTTACCAGGGTAAGGGAGGAGAGGGGAACGGGGAGCTATTGCTGAAGGGGTACTGAGCTTCTGTTTGGCATGATGAAAAATTTTTGGAAATGGATAGTGGTGATAGTTGCACAACATGGTGAATATAATTAATGTCACTGAATTGCACACTTAAAAATGGTTAAAACGACAAGATGTATATTTGTATGTATATATATGTATATATATCCACAATTTGAAAAAAAAAAAAAAGCTCAACAATAGCAACCAATTATAAATGGGTAAAAAACATGGATATTTCATCAAAGAGGATGAATAAGCACATGAAAAGATGCTCAACATGGTTAGCCACTAGGGAAATGAAAATTAATACCACTTCACACCTATCAGAATAGCTAAAATTAAAAAGACTGACCATACCAAGTACTGGTGAGGATGTGGCACAACTGAACCTCTCATATACTGCTGACGGGAATGTATAAACACTTCGGAAAACAGTTTGGCAGTTTCTTAAAACGTGAACATACACTTATCATATAATTCAACCATTTCATTCCTAAAAGAAATAAAACTACGTGTCCATACAAAGGCTTGTACATGAATATCTAGCCACTGTATTTGTAAGAGTCAAAACCTGGAAACAACCCTAATGTCCAGCAACAGATGACTGGACAAACTATGGTATATCCATACAATGGATTACTCAGCAATAAAAATGAATGAAATATTGATACCCGCTACAACATGGTTGAATCTCAGAGTATGCTTAGTGAAATAAGGCAGACAAAAAAGAATATATACTGTATGATTCCATTTATATAACATTCTTGGAAATGAAAACTAATGTATCATGACAAAAAGTAGATCAATGGTTGCCTGAATATGGTGAGTAGGGCAGGAGGGAAGAAGGGATAACAAAGGGGCATGAGGAAACTTTTGGGAATGATGGTTATGTTCATTATCTTGATTGGAGTGGTGGTTTCACAGGTGTATACATGTGTCAAAACTTATCAAATTGTACACTTTAAATATATGCAATTTTTTAATGTCAATTATACCCTAATAAAGCTGTGGAGAAAAAAAAAGAACTCACATCCAGAATATATGATGAACTCCACCTAATCAATAGAAAAATGGGCAAGACTTGAACAGGCAATTCACAGTACTAACCTGTGGTATTAGAAGGCAGGATAGTGGCTACCCTGGAAGGAGACAGGGTGACTGAGAAGGGGAGTGAGAAAGGTTTGTAGGGTGCTGGTAATATTTGATTTTCAGTCCAGGATCTGGCTACACAGGTGTGTTCAATTTGTAATATGTATACTTTTCTGGGTGTATATTACACTTCAATAAAGTTGTTGTTTTGTTTTGTTTTAACTGAACAAGGGTACAACTAGAAACTAAAGCCTGATCATTTTCTTCCCTGGGATTTGGTGGTAGATGCACTTACGAACCATGTTGTTGCTGTTGTTAGGTGCCATTGAGTCAGTTCTGACTCACAGTGACCCTATGCACAACAGAACAAAACACTGCCCGGTCCTGCGCCATGCCCACAATCGTTGTTATGCTTGAGCCCATTGTTGCAGCCACTGTGACAATCCATCTCTTTGAGGGTCTTCCTCTTTTCCCTGACCCTCTACTTTACAAAGCATGATGTCCTTCTCCAGGGACTGATCCCTCCTGACAACATGTCCAAAGTAAGTAAGACGTAGTCTCGCCATCCTTGCTTCTGAGGAGCATTCTGGTTGTACTTCTTCCAAGACAGATTTGTTCATTCTTTTGGCAGTCCATGGTATATTCAGTATTCTTTGCCAACACAATTCAAAGGCATCAATTCTTCTTTGGTCTTCCTGATTCACTGTCCAGCTTCCACATGCATATGATGTGATTGAAAATACCATGGCTTGGGTCAGGCGCACCTTAGCCTTCAAGGTGACATCTTTGCTTTTGAACACTTTAAAGAGGTCTTTTGCAGCAGATTTGCCCAATGCAATGCATCTTTTGATGTCTTGACTGCTGATTCCATGGGTGTTGATTGTGGAGCCAAATAAAATGAAATCCTTGACAACTTCAGTCTTTTCTCCATTTATCATGATGCTGCTTATTGGTCCAGGTGTGAGGGTTTTTGTTTCCTTTATGTTGAGGTGCAATCCATACTGAAGGCTGTGGTCTTTGATCTTTATCAGTAAGTGCTTCAAGTCTTCTTCACTTTCAGCAAGCAAGGCTGTGTCATCTGCATAAAGCAGGTTATTAATGAGTCTTCCTCCCATCCTGATGCCAAGTTCTTCTTCATATAGTCCAGCTTCTTGGATTATTTGCTCAGTGTATAGATGGAATAAGTATGGTGAAAGGATACAAGTCTGACGCACACCTTTCCTGATTTAAAACCATGCAGTGTCCCCTTGTTCTGTTTGAACGACTGCTTCTTGATCTATGTACAGGTTCCTCATGAGCACAATTAAGTGTTCTGGAATTCCCATTCTTCTCAATATTATCCATAATTTGTTATGATCCACATAGTCAAATGCCTTTGCATAGTCAATAAAACACAGGCAAACATCTTTCTGGCATTCTCTGCTTTCAGCCAGGATCCATCCGACATCAGCAATGTCCTCTTCTGAATCTGCCCTGAATTTCTAGCCATTTCCTATATACTGATTTTCAAACAGTTCTGATATACTGCTACAGCCACTTTTGAATGATCTTCAGCAAAATTTTACTCACGTGTGGTATTAATGATATTGTTCGATAATTTCTGCATTCGGTTGGATCACCTTTCTTGGGAATAGGCGTAAATATGGATCTCTTCCAGTTGGTTGATCAGGCTGCTGTCCTCCAAATTTCTTGGCATAGAGGAGTGAGCACTTCCAGTGTTGCACCCATTTGTTGAAACATCTCAATCGGTATTCTGTCAATTCCTGAAGCCTTGTTTTTCACCAATGCCTTCAGTGCAGCTTGGACTTCTTCCTTCAGTACCATCGGTTCCTGATCATATGCTACCTCTTAAAATGGTTGAACATCGACCAGTTCTATGAACTATACAGTGGTCAAAAACAAGAAGGAGAATTTTAAAAACCAGCAATTTTAGTAATCCATGAATTAGAAAATCCTTCCAGTGACACAGTTCCCTCCTGTGTACAAACTGATGGAAACAATGGTGTGTATTATCCAAGGCACATATGGTCTTTGCCATCTCTTACCAGGTTTGGAAATGCTAAAGTGACTCTTTCCTCCTGGGCACTAGGTCTGCAATCCTGGTTACTCTTCTTGGCCGTTAAAAGATCAGGCTCTCAAGTTGAAGTACAAAGGTTCAAGTCCCAGCTCAGCCACATCCTAGCTATCCAACCTTGGGCAGGTTATTTAACTCAGTCTTCCTCAGATTCTTCCCCTATGTTGTTGTCAGCTGCTGTTGAGTTGGTTCCCGGGTCTGGACCATTTTGATCCATAAGGGTTTCACTGGCTGATTTTCAGAAGCAGATCACCAGTCCTTTCTTCCTAGTCTGTCTTAGTCTGAAAGCTCTGCTGAAACCTATTCAGCATCATAGCAACACATAAGCTTCCACTTGCAGATGGGTGGCGGCTGTGCACGAGGTACACTGGCCAGGAACTGAACCTGGGTCTCCCACATGGAAGGCAAGAATTCTACCACTGAACCACCATTGATCCCCTTCCCCTATAAAGAGAATAATGTACCTACCACCTTGGAAGTGCTCAGTAAAGTTCATTATTATAATATCTTCTATGGTAATGGCTTAATATATAAGACATGAATAACTGAGAGAAGAAGAAATGACACCTAATTCTGCCCAAATTGCTTTTTCCATAAAAATAAAAAATAAATGGCTGAAGTGTTCATGGGGGAAGTGTATGGATGTTTGCAACTTACTTTAAAATGCATGAAAAAATAAGCTGAATTAATGGATGGATACCATACCATAGCTGTTGCCGTCAAGTCAATTCCAACTCATAGCGACCCTACGGGACAGAGAAGAACTGCCCCATAGGGTTTCCAAACAGTGGCTGGCACATTTGAACTGCTGACCAAAAGCTGAGCTCTTAACCACTGCGCCACCAGGGCTCCGGTGAATGGATACCAGGATCAACAGATGGATAGGTATGTAATAAAACAAACATACCAAAAAGTTCATCGTAGAATGTTGGGTATGTGGGTGTTCGTAGCACAATTTTTCAATTTTTCTGTATATAAGTGTTGGAAAAACATGAAAAAAATCTAAAAAAGTAAACGGCATAAATATTTACATTATCTATTATTACTAAGTATAAGCACAGACCCTATACTGTACAACCTCAAGTTAAATATAAACACGCAATTATGGATTTGTTCTTCGCCTTCTAGACTTAAGTATTGAACTTCGATTTTCTTTTCTAATTTCAAGAAAATCTTTACTTTCACCCTAAATTCTTCTATCTAGTGAGCTGTTCCATTGAATGTTTCTTTCTCATTCTATTTATAAGCAGATTTTGTGTTCAAAGCTTTCCTCCTACACCAAGTGATAAGAATGTGGAGCTCACCCCGGCTCGTTTTACCCCCCAAAAAATAAGCGGAGTGTGGGGACTTTTCCTTTCTAATAGCCCAGTGGACATGATCCAATTATCCCAGATACCTAAATTATTTATATTTTATCCACCCCTTAAATTAGGCAAGTTCTAAGGCAATTTACTTTCAAAAGTACATTAATTTCCCCGAAGAGAAATGTAGTTTTCTTTGTTCAAAATTATACTCATTTTCTGTTATCTTTTTTTTTGTAAAGAGCTTCTTGTTTGGCCTATATTGTCTGGACCAACAAAAGGAGAGAAATCTCTGGCAGGAACAGTTGGTTTGCCTCCCCCACAGCCATTCCCTACCTTTGTCCTAGCTTTCCAGGTCGTAAGACTATCTATAGGCCAAACATTAAAATGGAGGCATGATGGAACCCAACCGGGCTTTACTTGACTTCTCATTTATCCTAGTTAGAATAAAGTGATTGAAAGATGAAAGTACATACAGATTTATACCAGTGGTAGATGCTGAGGCAGTTACAAAACCCATCTACAAATTCTTTACTGTCCTCCCATCCAGAGGTAGAATCTTAAAAAAGAGGCTAGAAAGGGAGTCTCTGGTTTTCCCAACATCCATAATAAGAACTTTTCAAGGAATAAAAGGTTGGGAATGGCTTTTCAGTAACTAACTAGCAGAGTTCACCACAAACATCTTTATCATAAAAATAAAATTAAATGACTATTTTATTGGTGGACGGATAAGAAAGAACATAGATTTATTTGCTAATTGCCTACCAGAGGGCTAGTAATTTGTCAACACCTGAAAGCAATCTCTAGTCACTGAAATAAAACTATTTCAGCACAAATAATCTAATCAACTTTTTTTTTGTTTGTTTTGTTTTTTTTTTTTTTTTTAATATATTTTATTGTACTTCAGGTGAAAGCTTACAGAGCAAATAGTTTCTCATGAAATAGTAGTACACATGTTGTTCTATGACATTGGTTAACAACCCCACAACGTATTAAGCCTCTAAATTCTCAACTTTTTTTTTTTTGATGAAAATTACAGATGGCCAAAGATACACCGTTTCAAAAATTTCTACATTCACAGTTCAGTGACATTGACTACGCTCTTCCAACTGTGCTGTTATTCTCACTTAAGCTGAAGGCTTACAGAACAAAATAGTTTTTCATTTAACAGTTACTACACATGTTGCCCTATGACAATGGTTAACAATCTCACAGCACATCAAGAATATCCTTACTCCACCTTGTGTTCCCTATCACCAGGGGGCTTCCTTGTCCCCTTCTGTCTTCTGGACCTTGTCAGTGGACTATTGTACCTCTTTAGTCTCATTTGTTTTTATTTTATTTTATTTTATTTTATTTAAACACCATTTCAAAACTTTTTACTTACACATTTAAGTGATATTGACTATGCTCTTCCAATTGTGCTGCCATTCTTGCCCAAGATGAAGGCTTACAGGACAAAACAGCCTCCCATTTAATAGTTACTACAAATGTTGCCCTATAGCAGTGGTCAACAATCTCACAATACATCGACAGTGTCCTTATTCAACTTGTGTTCCTTATCATCAGTTTCCTACTCTCCCTCTGCCTTCTGGCCCTTGTCACCGGACTCCTGTACCTCGTTAGTCCCATTTAGTTTTACTGGGCTGTCCATTCCCAGGCTTAACATCGAACCTCGAAGGTAACTTCACCTCTGAGCTGAAAGGGTGTCTGGGGGCCACAGTCTCGAGGTTTCTCTAGTATTCTTTAGGCCAGTAAATCTGGTCTTCTTTTTTTTTTTTGGGGGGGGGGGGGAGTTAAAATTATGCTGTACATCCTACTCCAGCTCTGCCCAGAACCCTCTGTTGTGATCCTGGTCAGAGGAGTCATTGGTGGTAGCCGGGCACCATCCAGCTGTACTGGGCTCAGTCCCGTGGAGTCCTTGGTAGCTGTGGACCATTAGTCCTTCGGACTAATCTTTTCCTTGTATCCTGTTCTCTTCGTTCTCCCTTGTTCCCGAAGGGATGAGATCAGTGGAGTATCTTAGATGGCCGCTCATAGGCTTTTAAGACCCCAGACACTACTCACCAAGGTAGAATGTAGAGCATTATCTTTATAAGTAGTGTCATGCCAATTGAGCTAGATGTTCCCCGAGATCATGGTCCCCAGAGCCCTCCGTCCAACAACTCAGTCCCTCAGGGGGTTTGGATGTGTCTATAGGGCCTCCATGACCTTTCCTTGTGCAGGTTGTGTTAGTTTCCCCTGTACTATGTACTATCTCACCTCTCACCCAAGTTACCACTTACCTATTACCTATTTAGTATTTCCCCCCCTCTCCCATCCCTGGTAACCAACAAGGATTGTTACATTTTGCATGTGAATTTTTTCATGGGTTTTTACAATAGAGGTCTCATACAATATTTGTCCTTTTGTGATTGACTTATTTCACTCAGCATGATGTCCTCCAGTTTCATCCATGTTATGAGATGGTTCACCGATTCATTGTTGTTCTTTCTCGTTGCATAGTACTCCATTGTGTGTATGTACCATAGTTTGTATATTCATTCATCTGTTGATGGACATCGAGGTTGTTTCCATCATTTTGCTATTGTGAATAATGCTGCCATGAACATAGGTGTGCATATGTCTATTCGAGTGATGACTCTTATTTCTCTAGGATATATTCCTAGGAGTGGGATTGCTGGATCGAATGGTACGTCTATTTCTAGCTTTCTGAGGAAACGCCATATCATATTCCAAAATGGTTGTATCATTTTGCATTCCCACCAGCAGTGTATAAGAGTTCCCGTCTCCCCGCAGCCCCTCCAACATTTGTTATTTCCAGTGTTTTTGATTTGTGCCAGTAATGCCGGGGTGAGATGGTATCTCATTGTGGTTTTAATTTGCATTTCTCTAATGGCTAGTGATCGCGAGCATTTCTTCATGTGTCTGTTGGCCATTTGAATGTCTTCCTTGGTGAAGTGTCTGTTCATTTCCTTTGCCCATTTTTTAATAGGATTGGTTGTCTTTTTGTTGTAGAGGTGTTGGATTTTCTTGTAGATTATGGAGATTAGACCTTTGTCTGACTTGTACTGTCCAAAAATTTTTTCCCAGTCTGTAGGTTCTCTTTTAACTCTTTTGGTGAAATCTTTTGAAGAGCATAGATGTTTGATTTTTAGAAGATCCCAATTATCTAGTTTATCTGTTGGGTTTTTTGTGTTGATGTTTATGGTTTCTATCCTGTTAATGCCATGTATTAAGGCCTGAAGTGTTGGTCCTATTTTTTCTTCTATGAATTTTATAGTTTGAGGCTTTATATTCAGGTCTTTGATCCATTTTGAAGTAGTTTTTGTATATGGTGTGAGGTATGGGTCCTGTTTCATTTTTCTACAAATGGATATCCAGTTTTGCCAGCACCATTTGTTAAAAAGACTGTCTTTTCCCCATTTGATGTATTTTGGGCCCTTGTCAAAAATCAGGTGACCGTAGGTGGATGGATTTACATCTGAGTTCTCAATTCTGTTCCATTGGTCAATGTCTCTGTTGTTGTACCAGTACCAGGCTGTTTTGAGTACTGTAGCTGTATAGTAGGTTCTCAAGTCAGGTAGTGTGAGTCCTCAAACTTTATTCTTCTTCTTCAGTAGTGCTTTACTTATTCGGGGTTTCTTTCCTTTCCATATAAAGTTAATAATTAGTTTTTCCATCTCTTTGAAGAATGTTGTTGGTATTTGTATCGGGATTGCATTGTATTTGTAGATTGCTTTAGGTAGAATTGCCATTTTCACAATGTTGAGTCTGCCTATCCATGAGCATGGTATGTTTTTCCATTTATGTAGATCCCTTTGGATTTCATGCAGCAGTGTTTTGTAGTTTTCTTTGTATAGGTCTTTTATATTCCTGGTCAGATATATTCCTAAGTATTTTATCTTTTTAGGGGCTATTGAAAATGGTATTGATTTCCTGATCTCCTTTTCATCGTTCTCTTTACTGGTGTATAGGAATCCAACTGATTTTTGAATGTTTATCTTGTATCCTGCTACTCTGCTGAATCTTTCTATTAGTTCCAGTAAATTTCTCGTGGAGTCTTTAGGGTTTTCTATGTATAGTATCATATCATCTGCAAACAGGGAGAGTTTAACTTCTTCATTACCAATTTGGATGCCCTTTATTTCTTTCTCTTGCCTTACTGCTCTAGCTAGAACTTCCAGCACAATGTTAAATAGGAGTGGTGATAAATGGCATCCTTGTCTTGTTCCTGTTTTCAAGGGGAATGTTTTCAGCCTTTCTCCATTAAGAATGATGTTGGCTGTTGGTTTTGCATAGATGCCCTTTATTATGTTGAGAAATTTCCCTTCTATACCTATTTTATTGAGAGCTTTTATCAGGAATAGGTGTTGGACTTTGTCAAATGCCTTTTCTGCATCAATTGAGATGATCATGTGATTTTTTTCTTTCCTTTTATTTATGTGGTGGATTACGTTGATGGATTTTCTAATGTTAAACCATCCTTGCATACCTGGTATGAATCCTACTTGGTCGTGGTGTATTATTTTTTTGATATGATACTGAATTCTATTGGCTAGAATTTTGTTCAGAATTTTTGCATCTATATTCATGAGAGATATTGGTCTGTAATTTTCTTTTTTTGTGATGTCTTTGCCTGGTTTTGGTATCAGCGTTATGCTGGCTTGATAGAATGAATTTGGAAGTGTTGCTTCCTCTTCTATGCTCTGAAATAACTTGAGTAGAACTGGTATGAGCTCTTCTGTAAATGTTTTGTAGAATTCTCCAGTGAAGCCATCTGGGCCAGGGCTTTTTTTGGTTGGGAGTTTTTTTATTACCTTTTCAATCTCTTCTCTTGTTATGGGTCTGTTCAGATTTTCAATATCACTTTGTTGTAGTTTGGGTAGGCCGTATGTTTCTAGAAATTTATCCATTTCCTCTAGGTTTTCAAATTTGTTGGAATATAGTTTTTCATAATATTCTGTTATAATCCTTTTTATTTCAGTTAGGTCTGTTGTAATGTCCCCCATTTCATTTCTTATTTGGGTTATTTGTGCCCTCTGCTGTTTTTCTTTTGTCAGTCTGGCCAGTGGTTTGTCGATTTTGTTGATTCTTTCAATGAACCAACTTTTGGTTTTGTTGATTCTTTCTATTGTTTTTCTGTTCTCTATTTCATTTATTTCTGCTCTGATCTTTACTATTTCCTTTCTTCCGGTGGTTGTAGGCTTTTTTTGTTGTTCTCTTTCTATTTGTTTGAGTTCTGTAGTTAATGTTTTGATTTTGTCCCTTTCTTCTTTTTTGATATGTGCATCTATTGCTATAAATTGTCCTCTGAGGACTGCCTTTGCTGTGTCCCAAAGGTTTTGGTATGATGTGTTTTCATTTTCATTTGATTCTAGGAATTTTTTGATTCCATCTCTGATTTCTTCTATTACCCATTGATGTGTAAGCAGATTATTATTCAGTTTCCATGTGTTTGATTTTTTTCCCTTGCTCTTTCTAGTGTTAATTTCTACCTTGATGGCATTGTGGTCAGAGAAGATACTGTGAATTATCTCAGCATTTTGGATCTTGTTGAGGATTGCTCTGTGGCCTAAGATGTGGTCTATTCTGGAGAACGTTCCATGTGCATTGGAAAAGAATGTGTACTTTGCAGCGGTTGGATGGATTGTTCTATATATGTCTATGAGGTCCAGTTGGCTGATTGTGTCCTTTAGGTCTTCTGTATCTTTGCTGAGTTTCTTTTTAGTTGTTCTGTCCTTTACTGAGAGTGGTGTGTTGAAGTCTCCTACTATTATTGTGGAACTGTCAATTTCTCTTTTCAGTGCTGTTAGAGTTTTTTTATGTATTTTGGAGCTCTGTCATTGGGTGCATAGATATTTATTATGGTTATGTCTTCATGATGGATCATCCCCTTAATCATTATATAGTGTCCTTCTTTGTCTTTTATGGTAGATTTTGTTTTAAAGTCTATTTTATCTGAGATTAGAATTGCTACTCCTGCTCGTTTTTGATAGTTGTTAGCTTGATATATTTTTTTCCAACCTTTGATTTTTAATAAATTCACATCTTTGTTTCTAAGGTGTGTCTCTTGTAGACAGCAAATTGATGGATCCTGTTTTCTTATCCATTCTGCCACTCTCCGTCTCTTTATGGGTGCATTGAGTTCATTTACGTTCAGTGTAATTATTGATAGATGTGAGTTTGTTGCTGTCATTTTGTAGTGCTTTTTTTTGTGATGCTGAAGTTTTCTTTGTTCTTCCTACTCTCTTGTGCTGAGTTACTTTTGTTTGTGGATTTTGTGTTCATTTCTTTTGTTTTTGTAGGTTTTGTTTTTGTTGAGACTTTACGTTTTTCGTCTTTATTTTTATGAGTTGGTGTGTTAACTTTTTTTGTGGTTACCATGAATTTTACCCTTATCTTTATAATTTTGAAGCAGTCTACCATTACTTGGTATCGCCTTGCCTTCCTCTCCTTTAGAAGGTTCTATACCTATGCCGTTTGTTCCCTCTTTCATTGTTTTGATGTTGTTGTCATCCTTTGATTGATTTCTCTGAGTCCCTGTTGTATATCTTTTGTTTTTGGAAAGTCCTCTGTAGTTCAGTTCATAGAATGGTATCTGGTTCATGTGAACCTGCGTCCTAGGTGCTAGGTCCTGCCTGATGGCTGAAGCTGTTTGTCCTCAGATCGAAGAACTCCCTTTAATAATTCTTGTAAGTTTGGTTTGACTTTTGCATATTCCTTTAGTTTCTGTTTATCTGGAAATGACCTAATTTCACCATCAAATCTGAATGAGAGTTTTGCAGGATATATTATTCTTGGCTGACAATTTTTTTCTTTCAAGATTTTATATATGTCATCCCATTGCCTTCTTGCCTGCATGGTTTCTGCTGAATAATCTGAGCTTAGTCTTATTGTTTCTCCTCTGTATGTGACTTCTTGTTTTTCACGAGCTGCTCTCAGGATTCTTTGTTTGTCTTTAGTTTTAGTGAGTGTGAATATGATATGTCTTGGTGATTTTCTTTTGGGGTCTCTTCTATATGGGGTTCGTTGAGCTTCTTGGATGGCCAGCTTTTCATCTTTCATGATATTGGGAAAGTTTTCTGTCAGCAGTTCATCAATGATCCTCTCTGTGTTTTCTGTTTTCTCCCCCTGTTCTGGTATGCCAATCACTCGTAAGTTTTTGCTTTTAATTGTGTCCCACATAACTCTCAGGGTCTCTTCATTTTTCTTTGTTCTTTTTTCTGAGTTTTCCTGAAACAGAGTTGTATCCAAGTGTTTGTCTTCAGTTCCACTGATCCTGTCTTCCATGGTTTCAAATCTACTTCTCAGCCCTTCTATGACACCGTCCATTTCTGAAATCTTGTTGTTTATCTTTTGGATTTCTAATTGTTGTTTTTGTATAATTTCGAGTTGTGAATTTATTTTGGCATTTTGTTCCTGCATCATCTTCCTGAATTCTTCCAATTTTTTGTCTGTATTTTCCATAAATTTGTCTATTTTTTCCTCATGTTTGTCAGCTTTTTGCCTCAGTTCTTGGAAAATTCCGAGTATTAGTGATTTGAGTTCCGTATCAGGTACTTCTAGTGCATTTTCTTCCACAGGAGAGTTATCTGGTGTTTTAATTTGGACGCCTATTGGAGCCATCTTGTCTTGTTTTTGTAAATGTTTTGATATTGTTTGCTGTTTTCAGGGCATTCAGTAGATATTTCTCTCATTTATTGATAGTAGTTTTTTGTTTTTTTGTTTTTTTTTTTTTTTGTTTCGTTCTTGTGGTACAGCTGGGCAGATCTAGCTGAGGAGGAGCCACTGGGACGGGTTGCTTGTGGCACTCACCGCAGCCACCAGGACGGTCGGTAGTCAGTGTTGGGTAGGTTCCAATAGGGCGTGCCTGCACCGCTTGGTGGTGTGATGTCTAGTGCACGGTGCAGGTAGGTAGGGTGCAGCGGGAAGATGGTTATGTGTGAAGCTAAGCTGGATATGGGAGAGAGGAGAGAGGAGGAGGAGCAAAAAGCATACAAACATAAAAGAATGCTAGGGGAGCTTGTCGTTGGAATGTACAGATGAGAGACTATGGGATGGAGGAAACCAGAAGGGGGAAGAGAAAGAAAAGGAAAGAATGACCAAATAAAAATCAGAGAAGTTAAAGAACTGCAAAGTTTCCAGGGATCCCACCAATGCAGCTATGAGGTCTGGGGGAGTCGGTCTCAATTTTCACAGCTCAGCCTGGCCAGAAGGTACAGAGGCATACATCGCCTGGTATTCAGGGATCAGAAAGAGAAGGAAGAGATAGGGAGACGAGAAATTAAGCAATGAAGAAAGACAAAAGGGAAAAAGAGGTAAAAGATGACAAAACTAATCAAAAAAGGAAGAAAAATAAAATTGAAAAAAAAAAAACAAAAACCAAAAGGGCAACACCAGCAGTCAGTGCCTACAAATGGGACCCAGAGAGCCCCCACTCAGGGGCGCGAATTCCAAGAAGCCAGTAGTCTCGGGGTTAAGAGACCGTGGCCACGGGAAGCAGAGGGGCCAACGAACAAAGGCCCCGGGATCCCACCCGCGCGGGAACCCAGACCTAGAAACAGCCACACGCCCGAACGCAGCCCTACAGCCCCGCAGGAGAGAGCAGAGATGGCACTCGGAACCAGGTACCCAGGCAAAAGGAGGGGGAGGCGGGAGAAAAAGGTTCGCTAGCTGCCAGCAAACGGCTCCCAGAAAGCCGCCAGCCCGGGCGCGTGGAATCCAAGCACCGGCGCCCCCCAGCTCAGGGACTCCGGCCACGGAAAGCAGAGGGGCAAACGAACAAAGGCCCCAGGATTCCACCCACGCGGGAGCCCAGACCTAGAAACAGCCACACGCCCGCACGCAGCCCTACAGCCCCGCAGGAGAGAGCAGAGACGGCACTCGGAACCAGGCACCCAGGCAAAAGGAGGGGGAAGCGGCAGAAAAAGGTTCGCTAGCTGCCAGCAAATGGCTCCCAGAAAGCTGCCAGCCCGGGCGCGCAGAATCCAAGCACCGGCACCCTCCAGCCCAGGGACCCTGGCCACGGAAAGCAGGGGATCCCCAGCTGAGGCGGAGAGGGGTGGGTGGTGGGAGAGCGCGCACCGCAGTTTACCGGTCGTTCTGTCTCCGACCAGATGCTCTGCAAGGCTGCTCTCCCGTTTGCTGGTCTCCGATAGGAATCCAAGATGGTGGATCCGCGCTGCGTTAGCTGGTAAGGAATCTCTGCCTGAGTCTCTCCTCGCTCTCCGTTCTCTTTTAGTATTCTCACTCCGTTTGGTGTTTGGCTGAGTTCTTTATCTCTTCATTTGGTGTTCTAGGGTTTCAGGATTGTTGATTCTCTGTTAGGCTTAGTTTTTCGGATCTTTGCTGTGGAGGGACGGCGTGGTGTTTCTGCCTAGAGCGCCATCTTGCCCCCTCTCTCTAATCAACTTTTTAAAAATATAACTTTATTGTGTTTTCTGTGAAGGTTTACACCGTGGCTTAGGTTTCCATTCAACGATTTCTACACAAGTTTGTTCAGTGACATTGGATACATTCTTCACAACGCATGAACATTCTCATTACTTCCGTTCTGGTTGTTCTGTTTCCATTAATTTAGTTTCCTTGCCCCCTTACAATCTCATCTTTTTTTAAAGTAATTGTTGACTGTTTGGTCTCATATAGGTGATTTTTTTAAAGGACCATAGTACTCATGGGTCATATTCATTATTTTGCAAGTCAATTTGTTATTTAGCTACAAAGTGACCTCAGGAATAAGTTTTGGTTCAAGATTTGAAGAGTATCTCAGGGCAAGTCGTGGGGAATCCTCCAGTCTCAACCAACCCAGTAGGTCTGGTTTTCTTGTTTGTTTAGTTTTTAGAAATTTGAGGTTCCAGTCCACATTTTTCTCCCATTCTATCAGGGTCCATCTCTTTGTGGCTCTGATTTGACATAATCAACTTTTACTTTTTTTTTCTTTACATAATTCTTGACTTTTAATTGTGACACTTTGACATCAGATTCCTTCCCATATCTGTCTGTAATTCTCTTTATTTTAATTGAAGTATAACATACATAAAGTACATAATGTGCTCTAATCTCAAGTGTGCAGCTCGATACATTTTGACATATATACAGGCCTAGGTCACCACCACCAGATCAAGATCTAGATATTTCCAGTCCCAAGAAGGTTCCCTCATGCACCCAGTCAATACCCACCCTCAAAGATAATCACTGTTCTGACTTCTCCTACCATCTATTAGTTAGGCATGCCCTTGAACTTCTTATCAGTGAATGAAAAAGTATGTAGTCTTCTATGTCTGGCCTCTTTCATAATGTCTGTGAGAATCAGTAGAGTTTGCTTATTTGTTTCCTTTCTTTGTTGTTTTTGGCTAAGTAGTATCTTATTATATGTGTACGTTATAGATTATTTAGTCATTCTTCTATTGATGGACATTTAAGTTGTTTCCAGTTTGGAGCTATTATGAATAAGGCTGCTGTAAACATTCTTGTAATGCATGTCTTTTGTAGACATGTACACTCTTTTTCTCTTGGGTATATACCTAGAAGTGGAATTTCTGGGTCATAGGGTAGGCATATGTTCAGGTTTAATAAATGCTGTCGAACCACTTTGCAAGGTGGCCGTATGCCCCTATTTGTTTGCAGTTTCCAAGGGAAGGCATTAATTTGCCTACGCTACCCCTTCTCACCAATCCAGTGCCTTTAAAGAGAAATGTAACAACACGTGCTCTTTATTCTGTTTGCCTCCACATTGTCCTTCAGCCTTTCTCCATTGCTCTAACTACTAAGGCCAGCTTAAAGGAAGCTACACTAAGTGAGTATTTATGGCTGTCTCATGACCTAATAAAGCAGGTAAAGGTAAATGATTTTTTGAAGTCAGTTTTAATTCCGTCTCATTTCATGAACTTGAGTAACTCTTTTTCCCCTTTCAGTTCATGCCTTTGTGGCTGAAAGAAGTGAATGCAACTGAACGATGAGCACGTTGTGAAAATAAATGAGTAAAGTTCTTTAGGCTTCCCGGGGACAGGAAGGAGGATGGGAGGAAACTGTTACAGAAATGTAATCATTATTGTAATCGGCCTGCAGTGCTATGAATAAGTCATAATTATCTCACAATCTGAGTTAATGCTGTGATGCTTTCTCTTGTCCTGTCAACATGTGCATGTACAGATCAAGACCCGCAGAGCTGCCCTAAAGCTGAACGTCCCAAGCCCCCACTGTACATGTGTGTTGACCTCATGCTCCAGGAAAATGTTCCAAACCCTCAGGACTATGGGGGCATTTTCACCCACAATGGCTTCCCCTTTCCCTACCCAAATAGCTACTTCTTTGCATGGAAACCCCCATGGCATGCAAATAATAATGACCTATGTATAGTATATTGGATGGGGACCTACTTCTGACGTGTGTGCAGGTATGTTCATTTGCCAGTTGTGCCATAAAGTCGATCCTGACTCACAGCAACCCCGTGTGTGTCAGAGTAGAACTATGCTCCATAGGGTTTTCAATGGCTAATTTTTCAGAAGTAGGTCACCAGGCCTTTCTTATGAGGTACCTCTGGGTAAACTCAAACCACCAACCTTTTGGTTAGCAGCTGAGTGCATTAACTGTTTGCACCACCCAGGGACTTCATTCTTCATTTAAATGTACACAAATCCAACAAAGCTAGCATATTCTCATGCATATGGATGTTGCCAACCTCATCCTCATTCCATTCCTGTGAGTTTTCATAGAATATTCCCCTCACAGGAAAAAAAAAAAAAAAAAAGAAGAGAAAACTGGAGAGATAATATAATGAGAATGAAATTTAGAAAACTTGAATGTTCACGAAACGGTCCGTTTTAAGTGCGCTAAATTGAAGGCCAGCATTGTATTCTGGGCCAGCTATTTTGTTGTTCCCAGGCTGTTTCTAAATCACATCAAGAGGCAATGCTAAACCAAGGACGTGCATGGTGATTTCTGACAGATTAAGTGGTCCCTGGGATCAAAGCTCAAGCTGTCCTCAGATGCTCTGTCTCTTAGACATCAAGATGCTGTCTGACATATGGTCCTTATTGGGCCCCAGGCCAATTAAATGAGAACTTCTGGAGCTAGGGCCCAGGCCTTGGTAGGTTTTCCAAGTTGACCAGGTGATTCTAATGTGCAGCCAGACCTGAGAGCCACTGCAGTCCGACCTGCCTTGCACCTTGGGCAATAAGAGGAAGGTGGCATCATCTGAACTGCAATCACCACTCTCAAAATATTACCAATGTGATCAGCTTGATTCTTAAAGCCACTGGTCCAGAACAAGGTGGAGTGAAATGATTCCTTTCACTGAAGCAAAACATAAAACAAGTTGACTACTAACACATTTCACCAACGTTTATGCTTCATCCAAGGAGCCCTGGAGGTGCAATGGTTTAAGCGCTCGGCTGCTAACCAAAAGGCTGGTGCTTTGAACACATCAAGTGCTGCCATGGAAGAAAGACCTGGCAATCTGCTTCCATGAAGATTACAGCCAAGAAAACCTTATGGGGCAGTTCTACTCTGTCACATAGGGTCACTATGAGTCACAATCAACTCAAGGGCACCTAACAACAACAACAATGCTTCATTCAAAGAAAGGAAGGGAGGAAACAAAAGAAGGAAAAGCGGGAGGAGAATGACAGAGGCAGGCAGGGCAGCCAATCAGGCTGCTGGTAGCAGATAAAACAGAAGTCCTCAGAGCTCAGCCCAATATTCCCCACTTTCTTAAGGTACCAAAGTTTCCACATAGGTACCTGGAAGGGTGCTGATTTAGGCTACTTAACCAGAGCATGGACCCAGATCCATCTGAGAACATGTGTCCTCAGAGACTAGCATAACCCCCCACAAAGGAGTCTATTTGTGTGTGTTGATGTGCTTTTTTAATAAAGGAGTGAAAACCACCCAGGATCCAGAGGCTGCAAATGGCTCTTGATAAACTCCTCATGTCTCATTGTTAGGATTTCAGTTCTCATAACTTAAGCCACCCACACTGGGCTCTGTTTGTTGCCCTAGCACAGTGGCCTCTGCAGTACACACATAAAAATATGGCCTCACAGACTGAATCCTGATGGACTAATCAGCTCATAAAAATGCTAGCAAATCATTGCAGGTTAGGGAGCAAATTCCAGTCGGCAAGCCTGACTCTCAAGGTCTCCACTTAATAACTTCCACTAAATACAATTTAGACAAACTCGTACTTAGAGTGTTCACAACAGGGCCATCAGTGCCACAACTGAAAAAGAAAAAGCCCAACCATTCCCAACTTATTGAAGTTAAAGTTAAAAAAGAAAAAAGCTATCTTTTTTTTCTTTTCTTTTTTTTTTTTTTTGTCCTCCTGAGCTTCCCTTTTTTTCTCTCCCACTTTGAACACATAGATATTTTCCAATTTGGGGCACTTGATCATAGCAGAGCAAAGACATGTCCACTTTTCAAAAAAAAAAATCAGTCCTGGAAAGATAGAAATAGACAACCAAAAGCTTGATTCTAACATTATCCTTGGGATCCAGACCATAGGACCACCTTCTAGACGAAACTAATTTTATCTGCTCACTTACTGTCCAAGACAGAATTTCATACACAATTCTATTTTAATATTCAGGGCACTAAAGAAATGCCAATTTATTTCCCAAAACAAAGATAAGAGCACCCAGGGGCTGTACTTTCTAAACAAAATCATATTTAATAAATCCTCCCAGCATACCATTTGTATCAGCCAAAAGAATTGTTTCTATCCCACTGAGATGTACATTAGGTATAGCAGCAAATGGGAAGTTACAGTACAGCTTTATCATTAGCTAGGTTTATGCCCAGCATGCTTATATGGAGCTCCCCTACATAGGGTGGAGAGCATGCCTGAGGCTCAAGGTCCAAAAAGGGCCTTTCTCAGCCCCAAGTCCAAAGGTGAGACAAGAGAAAAAAAGAGATGGCCTGGTTTCCGATGCTACGTGCAAGTGGGCCAAGCTCTGGCCCATGTAAGGAGCAGATGGAAGAGTGCAAATGGCTGGGTCTGCAGCTCGAGCTTTGTGGCGGAAGAGCAAGAAAAGCCACATCCCTGTGTCTGACCTCCCAATACATCCAAGCCCAAAAACTGGGATGTGTGAAACACCTTGGCCAACCTCGAGGATCTAGACAAGTCAAGTATTGGCTTATAGTAGGGTTTCTATGCACCAAATAGTGTTGTCAGTAAAAAAAGAAAATGTTGAGCGTGTCAATGAGCATGCTGGTGGCAGGAAACTTATCATGTCAAACTGGCAGCGACGACAGGGTTCACTTCCTAAATTTCCCACTTACCAGCTCTGTGGCTTTATCGTGTTTTTTCTCTGTGCCCTGACTCCATAATCTGTAAAATAAGGCTGATAACAGCACCTACCTCATCTGGGTTAAATGAGTTAAAACATATAAAGTACAGAACAGTGCTTGGCACAGGATAAATAGTCTCTCTTCCCTATTATTATTTACAACTTTTTCAGATGATTTGAAATTGTTACCGTTAAAGCTGGAAATGGGTTACAGATTAAAAACAGGAGATTTTAAACCAAAAAAAAAAAAATGGGGATGGGGATGATGAGACTGATCAAGCTCAAGATGCAACAACAAAAATAATCATATTGTAATTAAATGAATCTTCCTCTAGTGATTGACAGTGTATAAAATGAAAATAATGTACCTAAAATGCTCTCACAATGTCATTTAAAGACAGAATAAAATGGTGGCTGAATTTGTCATAGGCACTAAGCTTTTATCATGTTAAACCAGTGCACAAGCCATCAGCATAGTTGAAGCACTGAAATTTTTCAAAATAGTTCTATGGTCCTTGCCAAATTATAACATCATTTTGAAACAACACACAGTGAGCATAAAAATAAGGCTCTTAGATCTTTCAGCATAAATTAAACAACTTAATGTTATTGAAAAAACTATGCAAACAAAATTTAAATCTGATTATATAAGTACACATAGGATCTTCCAAAGCAAGATGCCACAATGCACATAGAGAAAAGCTTATTAGAAAGAGATAAAAAAAAATACCATGCAAAAAAAGAAAGAAGTAGACAATGCAATAGAAAAACAGGCAAAAGACTTGATCAGACACTTCACAAAAGAGGATATCCAAACAGATATAATAAATATAGAACTGCTCTGACCGGGATCACAACAGAGGATCCCAGACAGAGTGGGAGAAAAATACAGAACAAAATTCAAACTCACAAAAAAAGACCAGACTTACTGGCCTGACAGAGACTAGAGAAATCCTGAGAGTATGGCCCCCAGACATCCTTTTAGCTCAGTAATGAAGTCACTCCCAAGGTTCACCGTTCAGCCAAAGATTAGACAGCCCCATAAAACAAAACGAGACTAATGGGGCACAACAGCCCAAGGACAAGGACTAGAAGGCAGGAGGGGACAGGAAAGCTGGTAATAGGGAACCCAAGGTTGAGAAGAGACAGTGTTGACATGTCGTAGGGTTGTTAACCATTGTCATAAAACAGTATGTGTACTGTTTAATGAGAAATTATTTGTTCTGTAAACCTTCATCTAAAATACAATTTTTAAAAAAAGAAAATATATATATAACAATCAACGATTTAATAAATAAATAAATAAATATAGAAAAGGAGGTTCCACTTAGCCATCAGGGAAATGCAAATTAAAACTACAATGCCATTATCGCTACAAATCCACAGAACAGCTAAAATGAAAAAGCAAACAATACCAAGTACTGACAAGGATGTGGAGCAACTAGAACTGTCCGACATTGCTGGAGGGGAGGGGGTATAAACTGGTTCAACCACTTTGGAAGACTGTTTGCCAGTATCTATCAAAGTTGAACATAATTATGCATTCCCTATGAGGCAGCAATTTCATGCCTAGTTGCATAGCCAATTGAAACCCATACATAGGTTTGCTGAAAGACATTGTAGCAGCAATATTCATAATAGCCAAAACTAGGAAACAATGAAATGCCCATCAGCAGTAGAATGGATAAGAACATTATGGTATATTCACACAATGGAATATTACACAGTCAGATGAATGAATGAACTGTAACTACATAAAACAACCTGGATGCATCTCACAAACAAAACACTGAGAGAAAGGAAGTAGTTGCAGAAGAGCATGTACTGTATGATTCCATTCACATAAAGTTCAAAAACAGGCCAAACTAATCTATGGCGTTAGAAGTCAAGATAGTGGTTACTCTCTGTAGAGAGACTGTGAGGAAGCGCAAGGGGCATCTGGGGTTCTGGTTATATTGGTGTGTTCACTTTGTGAAAATTCATCAAGCTTTTCAGGTATGATTTGTGCACTTTTCTGTATGTATGCATATATGTATGTATGGTATATTTGCTCTGTATGTATGGCATATTTCAATAAAAGGTTCACATTATGAAAAATGCTCAATAAACCTTCATCTATTGATACTGCAAGACAAATGTAAGTTCCACAAGGGGGAGGGATATTTATTTCTTTTATTCACTGATGTGCCCCAAGCACCTAGAACAGTACCTGATACATAGTAGGTGCTCAGTAGATATTTACTGAATGAATGGTAGATAAGCAGAGTGTTAGACACATCTAATTAGTAGCATTATCTGAAACAGCTGAGATAGAATCCAAGAATGTGCATATTTGATAAATCTGTTCAAGGGCTAACGTTATGTGAAGTCTACAATTTACCTGCTTAAGAGTATAGATTTGTGTATCTCTCCTTTTGCATACTTTTATATATGTTCTTCCAGGTGACAATGAAGAAGACTATCAGTACATAAACCACTCATCACTTGTTCAACAGGACCAGTCTTTAAGTACACTGACAAGTTTTAACTTATTACCAGAAAGTTAATAATAAAGTAGTGAACACTTTACTGAATAAACTAGAGAAGCAGTGGCTTGTATCAATGCTGGCGCCACAACGTTTTCAACTACAGTAGTTCTATAGTCTATCTAGAAAATCTCTAAACATTAATAAGATGTCAGCTTCTTTCAAAATGGGGTTGAATAATGCCATGCGAACTGTCAATTTTCTTAAGGAGCAGACTTTAAATTGCAGCCTTTCCAGAGTTGTTTGTAATTATACGGGCAGCAAGTATCATAATTTCCTTTTTTATACTGGAGGCCAATGGCTATCTCAAGGTAAGGCGCTAGTACCAATTTTTCAAATAAAACAAATAATCAGTATTATCTCTATAAATAATCTGTTGCAGAGACAGATTTCCACTTCCCCCTTCTTCCTTTAATAATGGAACACCTGAGTTTGGGATGGACCCATGGCCATCTATTCAAAGACTACATTTCTTAGCCTCCCCTGCAGCCAGGTGTGACCATGTGACAAAGTTCTGGCCACTGGGATGTTAAGTGGAAATGTTATGTGCCTTTTCTGGGTCATGTCTTAAAAAGAATGGGTGTGTTGTTCTGTTGTGACTTTCTACCTCCCCACTGGCTGGAGTGTGGACTCACAACCATCTTAGACTATGACCAGGAAGCTACGTGTTGAGGCTGGCACAGTAAGAAGACAGAATGTGCCTGGACCCCTGAATGACCTTGTGGAGTAGAGCCACTCTCCCAGCCCTGGACTGCCTTCCTCTGCATCGTTACATGAAAGAGAAATAAACACCTATCTTGGACAAGCCACAATATTGTGGGGCAGCTTAGACAAAATCCGAACAAATACAAACTCCACTAATTAAAATACTTCTGATACACAATATAGTACACTTGCTGTGATCATTAAGGTTGTGTGTCAACTTGTCTGAGCCATGATTCTCAGTACTTTGGCAGTTATGATGTAGTTTGGCAGTTGCATAATAATGTAATCACCTCTATGATGAGATCTGATATGTGATCACCTCCATGATGGGATCTGCTGTGAGTAGCCAACCAGCTGAAATGGAGTTTCTTTGGGGGTGTGGCCTGCATCCAATATAGGTGGACTTTCTGGTAAGTCTCATGGGCTTTTGCTCGCTCTGGATCCTGCAGCTGGCTCCTGTTCATCTGACCTCTGGTTCTTGGGACTTGAGCTAGCAGATTACCTGCCATCTTGCCTGCCAATCTTGGGATTCATCAGTCTCCACAGCCTGTGAGCCAAGAGAAGCCTCCAATCTGACCCACGGACTTGAGACTTCCCAGCCTCTACAACCACGTGAGCCATTTCCTTGATATAAATCTCTCTATATATATTTACACACTTTACTGGTTTTGCTTCTCTAGAGAACACAGCCTAAGATACTTGATTATACAGCACTGTCGCTCATTTCTCCACTCCCTGCGTGTGATATAGGCAGAATAATTGTCCTCAAAATGTCCACCTCTAATCCTTGGAATTTAGGAAATATATTACTTTATATGGCAAAAGGGACTTGTGGATGTGATTAAATTAATGGTCTTGAGGTGGGGAGATGATCCTGGATTATCTGGGTGGTTCCAATGTAATCAAAAGGGTTCTTATAAGAGGGAGGCAGGAGGGTCAGAGTCAGAGAAGGAGACGCGATGATGGAAGCAGAGGTCAGAGTGATGCACTTTAAAGATGGAGGAAAGGGTCAAGGAATGCAGGCAGCCTCTAGAAGCTAGAAAAGGCGAAGAAACTGATTCTCCTCTAGAGCCTGTAGAAGGAACATGGCCTTGCTGACAACTTGATTTTAGCCCAGGGAGACCCATGTCAGACTTTTGACCTCCAGAACTGTAAGAGAATAAATTTGTGTTGCTTTAAACCACTAAATTTGTGGTAATTTGTTACAGCAGCAATAGGATGCTAATACACTAAATATGATTCAGCCACACAGGTCTTGTTTCAGGTTGTCAAACACGCCAAGCTCTTCCATGTCTTAGAACCACCATCCGTGCCGCTCCCGCTATCTCGAGTATTCTTCTCCCAAATTATTACATGGCAGGTTCCTTCTTGCCATCAGGACTCATCTTAAATGTCTGTCACCCTATTATTCTCTCACACAGTGTACAGTTCTTCCCACCATAGAAACCCATAATTTGTAATTATTTAGTTAGTTGTTTGTTAGCTTATCTATTATTCATCAACCCTATTAAACTGTCATTTCCATGAGGTCAGGAACCATATCTATTACCTCCATCATTTGGGAGCGGTGCACCTGGCATGAGATATTCCATACAGTTTGTTGAAGAGATTTGTTTAATATGCTGATCTATTAGTTTAGCAATACAGAGTCACACTGTTACCAAGTTTAAAAATTGCAAATAAATGTCAGAAATGAAATTGAATCACATATGGAATCCTCATGAAGAACAAAATTAATTTATTTTGAAACTTTGAGAGAATATTTTACAAAAAAGGCCAGTGAGGGGTAAAAGCCTACTTAAAATGACATCACAGATTGTGTCATAAGGTACAGATTTTAACACGCTAGAGAAAGCCCTTTACCTACCCATCAAATTGTATGCCTACTTGTTAAAAAAGAGAAGCAGATTCAGCTACTCCTAAAGGTTAACTCTTGAAATGAAAATGTCTCATAATTTCTCTTAGATGATTCAAGACGAGTTTACATTCAGATGAATCATAAAACTCCATGATAAGCTACTACCATTTACAACTATTTATCTATATGAGTTAAATTTTTTTATACTATACAGCCAAAGCAAAATACAAAAGTAAATTGACTATTGAGACTGGCATAAGGCTACCATTTAAAGGTGTTGTTGTTGTTAGGTACCATCGAGTCGGTTCTGACTCATAGCGACCCCTATGTACAACAGAACGAAACACTGCCCATTCCTGCGCCATCCTCACAATCATTGTTATGCTTGAGCACATTGTTGCAGCCACTGTGACAATCCACTCGTTGAAGGTCTTCTTCTTTTTCAATGATCCTCTATTTTACCAAGCATGATGCCCTTCTCCAGGGACTGATCCTACCTGATAACATGTCCAAAGTATGTGAGATGTAGTCTCACCATCCTTGCTTCTAAGGAGCATTCTGGCTGGACTTCTTCCAAGACAGATTTGTTCATTCTTCTGGCAGTCCATGATATATTCAATATTCCTCACCAACACCATAATTCAAAAGTGTCATTTCTTCTTCAGTCTTCCTTATTCACCGTCCAGCTTTCGCATGCATATGAGGTGATTGAAGATACCATGGCTTGGGTCAGGTGCACCACAGTCCTCAAAGTGACATCTTTGCTTTTTAACACTTCAAAGAGGTCTTTTGCAGCAGATTTGCCCAATGCAATGCATCTTTTGATTTCTTGACTGCTGCTTCCATTTGTGTTGATTGTGGATCCAAGTAAAATGAAATCCTTGACAACTTCAATCTTTTCTCCATTTATCATGATGTTGCTATTGGTCCAGTTGTGAGGAGTTTTGTTTTCTTTATGTTGAGGTGCAATCCATACTGAAGGCTGTAGTCTTTGATCTTCATCAGTAAGTGCTTCAAGTCCTCTTCACTTTCAGCAAGCAAGATTGTGTCACCTGCATAATGCAGGTTGTTGATGAGTCTTCCTCCAATCCTGATGCCCCGTTCTTCTTCATACAGGCCAGCTTCTCAGATTATTTGCTCACCATATAAACTGAATAAGTGTGGTGAAAGGATACAACCCTGACGCACACCTTTGCTGATTTTAAACCATGCAGTATCCCCTTGTTCTGTCTGAACGACTGCCTCTTAGTCTATGTACAGGCTCCTTATGAGCACAATTTAGTGTTCTGGAACTCCTATTCTTTGCAATGTCATCTATGATTCGTCATGATCCACATGGTCGAATGCCTTCGTGTAGTCAATAAAACACAGGTAAACATCTTTCCGGTATTCTCTGCTTTCAGCCATGATCCATCTGACATCAGCAATGATATCCCTTTTTCCACGTGCTCTTCTGAATCTGGCTTGAATTTCTGGCAGTTCCCTGTCGATGTGCTACTGCAATCACTTTTGAAAGATCTTCAGCAAAATATTACTTATGCGTGGTATTAATGATATTGTTCGATAATTTCCGCACTCTGTTGGGTCACCTTTCTTTGGCATGGACACAAATACGGATCTCTTCTAGTTGGTTGGCCAGGCAGCTGTCCCCCAGATTTCTTGGCATAGAAGAGTGAGCACCTCCAGCACTGCATCTGCTTGTTAAAACATAGCAATTGGTATTCTGTAAATTCCTGGAGGCTTGTTTTTCACCAATACCTTCAGTGCAGCTTGGACTTTTTCCTTCAGCACCATCAGTTCTTGATCATATGCTACCTCTTGAAATGGTTGAACATCGACCAATTCTTTTTGGTACAGTGACTCTGTGTGTTCTTTCCATCTTCTTCTGATGCTTCCTAAGTTGTTCAATATTTTCCCATAGAATCTTACTATACTGCAACTCATGGCTTGAATTTTTTCTTCAGTTCTTTCAGCCTGAGAAATACTGGGTGTGTTATTGCCTTTTGGTTTTCTAACTCCAAGTCTTCGCACATTTTGTTATAATACTTTACTTTGTCTTCTCGAGCCACCCTTTGAAATTTTCTGTTCAGCTCTCCTACTTCATCATTTCTTTCATTTACCTTTAGCTACTCAACATTCAAGAGCAACTTTCAGAGTGTCTTTTGACATCCATTTTGGTCTTTTGTTTCTCTCCTGTCTTTTTAATGACCTATTTCTTTCTTCATGTATGATGTCCTTGATGTCACTGCACTACTCGTCTGATCTTCGGTCATCAGTGTTCAATGCGTCAAATCTATTCTGGAGGTGGTCTCTAAATTCAGGTGGGATATACTCAAGGTAGTACTTTGGCTCTCGTGGACTTGTTCTAATTTTCTTCAATTTCAACTTAAACTTGCATATGAGCAATTGATGTCCTGTTCCACGGTTAGCCCCTGGCCTTGTTCTAGCTGATGATATTGAGCTCCATCATCTCTTTCCACAGATGTAGTCAATTTGATTCCTGTGTATTCCGTCTGGCTAGGTCCACATGTACAGTCACCGTTTATGTTGTTGAAAAAAGGTATCTGCAACGAAGAAGTCGTTGGTCTTGCAAAATTCTGTCATGCAATCTCCAGCATTGTTTCTATCACCAAGGCCATATTTTCCAACTACTGATCCTTCTTCTTTGTTTCCAACTTTCACATTTCAATCACCAGTAATTATCAATGCATCTTGATTGCATGTTTGATCAATTTCAGACTGCAGAAGTTGGTAAAAAAAAAAAAAAAACCCTTCAATTTCTTCATCTTTGGCATTAGCGATTGGTGTGTAAATTTGAATAATAGTCATATTAACTGGTCTTCTTGTAGGCCTATGCATGTCAGCCTGTTACTGACAGCGTTGCACTTCAGGATAGATCCTGAAATGTTCTTTTTGACAATGAATGTGGCGCCATTCCTGTTCGTCATTCCTGGCATAGTAGACCATATGATTGTTAGATTCAAAATGGCAATACCAATCCATTTCAGCTCACTAATACCTAGGATATCCATCTTTATATGGTCCACTTCATTTTTGGTAACTTCCAATTTCCTAGAGTCATACTTCGTACATTCCACATTCTGATTATTAATGGCCATTTAAAGCTGTTTCTTCTCATTTTGAGTCGTATAACATCAGCAAATGCAGGTCCCAAAAGCATTACTCCATCCACATCATTAAGGTTGAGCCTACTTTGAGGAAGCAGCTCTTCCCCGGTCGTACTCCGAATGTCTTCCAACCTGAGGGGCTCATCTTCCGGCATTATATCAGACAATGTTCTGCTGCTATTCATAAGATTTTCACTGGCCAATTTGTCAATTCGTCTGTCAGTTTGTCCTACTGTGGTGGCTTGCATGTTGCTGTGATGCTTTAAGCTATGCCACCAGTATTTCAAATACCAGCAGGGTCACCCCTGATAAACAGGTTTCAGTGGAGCTTCCAGACTCAGACAGACTAGGAAGAAGGACATGGTGGTCTCCTTCTGAAAAAACTGGACAGTGAAAACCTTATGAATAGCAATGGAATATTGTATAAAGGTAAAGATAAATTTATTAATAATATTTCTCATATTAATAATATTTAATTAAATCAATAATACTTTATTATATTGGTTACTTGATTGACACGGTGCCTGCAACAATGAGCTATAATATAGAAATGACTGTGAGGACGGCACAGGAGCGGCAACGTTTCATTCTGTTTTGCATACGGTGGCTATGTGTCAGAGCAGCCTAGATGGCACCTAACAACAACAACATACTGGTTACACTATGCTATTTATTATTGTAAGTATATTCATATCTATTAAATAGATTATATTTTCAGTGATACCTGTGAGAGCCAGAACTTGATGGGACTGCCTTCTTTTCTCCGGGTCTTGCAAGTTTCTCACCTTTTACAGGGTTCAGTCTTACCACTTTTCTATATCTCATTTTAGTGGAAAATATTTGAGTTTTGCTCCTCTGACAAGTTTCTGCCTTATACAGGTTCTGGCTTTCACAGGTTTTACTGTATAAAATAAATTAATACCATTAAAATACACACACACACACACACACACACACACACACATCCTTCTTTGTCTCTAGTACGTACTGGAGTTCCGTATAAGACTGCATTTAAAAGAAATTATTCCATTGCTAAAGATGTCTGAAAACCACTGTATCATGAGCGTCCACCCCAATCCAAAGTGTGGCAAGACCAACTTTCCCTCCTGTTTGCATATTTGACTTCTCCTCATTCTCGACCCTGGTGAGAAAAGGTTTTCTAATGATGGATATGTTCATTATCTGGATTGTGGTAATGGTTTCATGGGTATATACATACGTCAAAACTTATCAAATTATACCCTTTAAATATGTGGAGTTTATTGTGTGTTAATTATACCTCAGTAAAGCAGCTAAAAAGTTTAAAAGAGGTAACAAAATATTATGTACCACTTAAATATATTAAACTTGAATCTGATCAACTGTTCAATCTACCAATATCTAGGAACAACAGGGGACAAAGGAACATTTCAAATGACACCATGAGTATGTATCCAACAAAATGCAGACTGTGGGAAAGGCTATAGGAAAAATAGCCCAGTTTCTTCAGCAAATGAAATGCAAGGAGAGATGGTGGAGGATCCTATTGATTAAAAGAGATCAAGAGATATAACTACGTATATATATATATATCTGCTTCCGAAAAGTCACAACATTGAAAACCCTACGTAGCAGGTAGCAGTTCCATTCTGCACACATGGGGTCACCGTAAGTCGGGATCAACTCAACAGCAACTAACAACAACAACTATACACACACACACACACACACACACACACACACACACACACATAGAGAGAGACTTATAAACTTATTTGAATCTTGATTTGAACAGTCATAAAATTTTATGAGACAATCATGGTCATTTGACACCGAGTTCAATACTTGATATGAAGATATAAACTCTTATTACATTTTAGTACAATATGGTATTACGGTTGTACTTATTTACAAGTTCTTTTCTCTTAGAGATTCACACGAAAATATTTACGGAAGAAATGATATGACCTCAGATTCATTTCAAAGTAATCCAGGTGTGAAATTATTGATCAAAAGATTGGCATGAGTTGGTAATTATTGAAGCTCAGTGATGAGTGTATGAGGATTCATTATACTATCTATTTTAATATGTTTACATTTTTCCATAATAAAAAATATAAAAATTTAAAAATATATCTCACATAAAACAAAAAGTATTAAATGATTTCAATTTTGCAAAATATATATTTATATCTGTGTATAGACATAGAACAAAATTAGAAATATATATATATATGCTCAAATATGCCACAAACCTATTTTTCACAATGTGAAGCTTGCCCCCAAAAAATGATTTTGGGGAACTTAAATAGATAAGTCTTTATGGATGTGGATGAAATAGCTAAATGTCTAGTTAAAGTATGTAATGTATTAATGTAATTATACATACATATTTAATATCACATGTAAAATAAATAAAATATTAATTTAGAAACATTGCTTTTTTTCCCCTCTCACATTACATAAAACAATTTCATTCAAACTCTTCACATGCTGGTGATCACCAGAACCATGTTCCAAGTCTTCTCACATTGAGATTATAGAATCTAGACTGTAGATCTGGAGCGTAAATCTCCAAGCTGGGTAATACATACACCCAGGAGTATGCTAAAGACTTCCTAAGCGGTGCATGCTGACAGATTGTTTTAAAACTATCAGTTCGCAGATCCTCAAATTGATCTCTTTCCTAAAACTGATCTCCCGAAAGAATGTCTATAATTGAGAATCAGGTTCTCATGTCTACCTCCCCTTTCACAATCTCCCGTTTCTAAATATACTATAGTATATTGCCCCTAGGTGTAAGAAATTCCAGGGTGCCAAACAAAGGAACAATTCCAAATATAGTCCTGGTATTGGTGTTGAGAAAGTGAACATTAAGGGCTGGGTAACAAATGCCTTTGCAAGTAAAGCAGTTTCCAAGCCTTTGCTTTCAACAAAATTGAAGGAGTGCCAAATGGAGTCGTCAGCTAACAGACGATTAAAAATAATTTTTGATGATAGAGTACCATGTGATTTTTGGCATCTAGCTAGAACAGAAATCAGAGAATTAAGTGACATGGCTATAACAAAATTCTCCCCATCCCTAACTTCTTATTTATATGAACAAGTTTTCTCAGAGCTTACATCTATAAAAAATGAAAACTAGCAGTAGAATGGATGCCAAACCCTGTCTCATTTTTACAATAAATAATATTTGTTTTTAATACATTAATTAATTGAGGAGAAAAAGTCTCATCTATCTCATTGAGAGATTTTTTTCCAATATAGTTTAAGTTTGATAAACATTTACCAAATTTTTTCAAATATTTATGATTTGATCAATTGTATAACTCTATCTCTATCTGGAATATAACTCTATCTGGAATCAATTTGCAAACATATAAAGCCTCATGGTCACAGGAAAAATTTTTAACACACACACATATACATATATATGTATGTGATCATATATATGTATGTATGTATATATATATATATATATATATATATAAAACCAAACAAAACCCATTGCCATCGAGTCAATTCTGACTGATAGTGACCCTAAAGGACAGAGCAGAACTGCCCTATAGGGTTTCCAAGGAGAAGCTGGTGGATTCGAACTGCCAACCTTTTGGTTAGCAGCCGTAGCTCTTAACCACTGTGCCACCAGGGCTCCCATATATATATAGAGAGAGAGAGAGACAGACACACACATATATACATATATATACACACACGTATTTGTTTCTAAGAAATATGATAGATCAATATAATACTTTCACACATAAAACGTGTTACGTTAGGATAAAATTCTATGGGAAAATTTAATGTAACTATTAGTCCATGAAACCACAAAGGGTAAACCAAATAGTGAATGGGGAAAATTCTCTCTTCATAGAAATATTCCAGCTAATACACGAAGAAGGAATGAAAGAATTAGAATATCATCTAAGGAGTTAATGGACCTAAACAATGCTCATTAATTGCTAACATCACAGAAAGAGAAAACACTTGGTATTATGTGCCTCTTGTGTGAAATACCACCTATGAAATATTCTTGCCAAAGAATCAAACCTGAATCTGAACAGGCCTCTAGATCTAACCACTAATTTAACAATTTACAGGAAATACAGGGGACAAAGAAAGACGTGAAACGACACCTTGGGGGATGTAATTGGCAAAATCCAGACTCTGGTTCTGCAGGTCAAACAAAGCAGACTCTTCAAACGTAAGTTAGAAATTTTTTAAAAGGGGGAATTTGTATGTTAAAAGAGAAATAAAACACATACCAGCAAATTGCAATGGATGAGCCTAATTGGAATCCTGTTTAAAACAATCAGACTGTAAAAAAAAAAAACAAAAAGATAATGGACCACAACTACCATAGCCTCCACCAGTACACCAGTACTGGAGTCCAGTGCAACTAGATGGTGCCTGGCTACCATCTGACTGTTCTGACAGGGATCACAATAGAGGGTCCTGGACAGAGCTGGAGAAAAATGTAGAACAAAATTCTAACACACAAAAAAGACCAGACATACTGGCCTGCCAGAGACTGGAGAAATCCCGAGAGTATGGCCTCCGGGCACCCTTTTAGCTCAGTAATGAAGTCACTCCTGAGGTTCACCCTTCAGTCAAAGATCAGACAGCCCCATAAAACAAAATGAGACTAAAGGGGCACACCAGCCCAGGGGCAAGGATGAGAAGGAAAGAGGGGACAGGAAAGCTGGTAATAGGGAACCCAAGGTAGAGAAAGGGAGCTTGTTGACATGTCGTGGGGTTGGTAACCAATGTCACAAAACAGTATGTGTACTAATTGTTTAATGAAAAGCTAGTTTGTTCTGTAAACCTTCATCTAAAGTACAATAATTTTTAAAAAATGTGGAAGGAAGAAAAATAATAATGTTTATGACACAACTGGGGAAATTTAAACACTGGGTATTTGATGATTTTAAGAAATTATTATTTGTTTTTTAGGTATGATATAATTGCATTGTGGTTAAGCTTTAAAAAGAGTCCTCATCTTTTAGAAATGCTTCAGTTATTCAGGGTGAAGGAAATGGATGAGGGTATAAATGGGTTTATGAGATCTTCTGACGCTAGCTTCTCTACTTTTGCATGTGCTTCGAATTTTCCGTTAAAAAAAAAAAAAAGGAAGAGGAAAAGGTTGATTTACTTCAGCCATACATTGTCCAGGTCAGCCCATTGGTGCTCTTCACTTTGAGACCCTTCCAGTAACTCAGCCAATCCTGGCTGGGGCTGGAAATATGTTAGGAGCATCAGGCCCCTCAGAAGGTGAGGTCTCAGATTGATTATGCTGCTGTCTATCCAGAATCCAGAGTGACTACGGCAGTAACTGGGCACACCAGCTCTGGGCATAGCAGTTCTTCCCTAATCCCTGCAGGAGTGGCCCATACGATGGTACTTCTATCTCAGTTTCTTGCTTTGTACCCTTACCCGCCTCCCCAGAACAGAAGCCTATTCTAAAACTCTATCCCCCTATCTGAGACCTTCAAACCCTTTCTTTTTCCAAACTTTTCTTTATAATTCTTTGTGTCCAATTTCCTGTTCAAGAACAGATAATAACAATAATAAACAAGTATGCCAGGCACGATTTCAAATGCGTTACATATATTAAGTCACTTAATCCTCACAATAGCCCCATGATTTCTGTACCATTTTAACCTCCACTTTGCAGAGGAGGAAACTGAGGGACTGGGCAGTTTAAGTCACATGCCCCAGTTCATGCTACCAAGGGAGTGGTGGAGCTGGGGTTCAGAGCCGGCCACTGCACCCCCATAGTCTTTGGCTTTTCTGCCATATTGGCTATCTATAGCTCTTACAAAGAGAACAGTCCTATAACTTTCTAGTAAATGCAGCTTTCCCCACCCTTGCTTAGATCCTGCCTAAAGACCTCGAGTGCTTTATTCAAAGTCAGCGGCCCTGGCGGTCAAGCAACTGGAATTGGAAACGCTGCAGCCGGAGAATCTCTGCTATTGATTACAGAAATCCTGGCTCCCCGAGAAGACCCTACGTCCATGCTGAGGTATCCCCAGGCCCTGACCTGTGAGCAACAGGGTGTGGGAACCGGCAAGGCGATTCCAATCTGTACACCAAATGGCAGAGGAAGCGTTTTGACACACCTGCAGAGTTCCTCATAATGGTATTTGACCCATGCTAAAAGTCTCCGATTTGAAGTGAGAAAATGAGTATTTGTATGTCGAGGGAGACACAGAGAGGATACATTATAGCGTGACAGATGGAAATGGATTTACTAAGACATTAATAGTATCTAGACGGGTTTTCAAGCACACCTGGGAATGCATTACTGACACATTACAGGAGTATACCAATACCCTTTTTTTTTTTAATTGTACTTCAGGTGAAGGCTTACAGAACAAATAGTTTCTCACGAAACAGTAGTACACATATTGTTTTATGACATTGGTTAACAACCCCACAACATGTCAACCCTCTCCCTCCTCGACCTTTTTTTTTTTTTGGTGAAAATACACATAGCCAAAGATACACCGTTTCAAAAATTTCTACATGCACAGTTCAGTGACATCGACTACACTCTTCCAATTGTGCTGCTATTCTCACTTTAGATGAAGGCTTACGGAACAAAATAGTTTCTCATTTAACAGTTAGTACACATGTTGCCCTATGACAATGGTTAACAACCTCACAACACATCAACACTATCCTTACTCAACCTCGGGTTCCCTATCACCAGCTTCCTTGTCCTCTTCTGCCTTCTGGCCCTTGTCACTGGACTGCTGAACCTCATTAGTCCCATTTGGTTTTATGGGGCTGTCCACTCCCAGGCTGAACGGTGAACCTCGGAGATGACTTCACCACTGAGCTAAAAGGGTGTCTGGGGGACATACTCTCGAAGTTTCTCCAGTCTCTTTCAGGTCAGTAAATCTGGTCCTTTTTTTGTGTGTGTTAGAATTTTGTTCTACATCCTTCTCCAGCTCTGTCGAGAACCCTCTGTTGTGATCCCGGTCAGAGCAATCAGTGGTGGTAGCTGGGCACCATCTAGCTGTACTGGACTCAGTCTGGTGGCGGCCTTGGTAGCTGTGGTCCATTAGTCCTTCGGACTAATCTTTTCCTTGTATCCTGTTCTCTTCATTCTCCCTTGCTCCCAAAGGGATGAGACCAGTGGAGTATCTTAGATGGCTGCTCACAGGCTTTTAAGACCCCAGACACTACTCATCAAGGTAGAATGTAAAACGTTGTCTTTATAAAATGTGTTTTGCCAATTGAGTTAGATGTTCCCTGAGACCATGGTCCCAACAGCCCTCCACCCAGCAATTCAGTCCCTCAGGGAGTTTTCATGTGTCTATGGAGCTTCCATGACCTTTTCTGGTACAAGTTGTGCTGGTTTCCCCCGTATTTATACCAATACATTTTTACTTTCACAGCATGCAGAAAAACACTTTATGTTTTTCAATTCAAAAGAAAACTGCACACCAATGACATCCAAATCTTTTAAGTTTACTTCTCGGCTAAAAGTCTAAATGTTTGTGAATTTTGTCCATCGTAGGTGAGGGGATAGTATTTTTAGTAAGAAAGTCACCAAGATCAAGACTCTTTGGCTATCATTTCAATATCATTTAGTTTATTATTAAGGATCCAGTAAATGGATCCTGATCAAAAGGAGGAAAATCGGGGAACAGAACTTCAAATTCATATAGAAGTGAGACTTACTGGACCCACTGAGACTGGGGGGACCTCTGAATCTACTGCCTGGAAATAATCTTTAAACCTTAAACCAAAACTATCCCATGAAGCCATTGTTAAACTAAACAAGTTTAGCTCAATCAATAAAGAAGGTTTGCCTTGAGCGTTGCACTCTAACAAAGAAGTATCTATATGAGTTCAAACCGACAACAGTAATCTAAAGCACAGATGAGAACTTTAAGGGGCAGAGAGTCTAGATTAATGGTGATGAAACAATATGGGTAGACATATTGAGAATGGTGACACAATGTGAAATGCATAACCAATGCCACTGAACTACACATTTAGAAATTGTAAACAGGTGTATGTTTGGTTTTGTATATTGCCAACAAAGATTTACAAAATTGAAAAAAGATTAAAAAATAAAATGCTAGGTAGCTCCTAAAAATTAAATATTTATGCTCATCAAAAGACTTCACCAAATGAGTAAAGAGAGAACCTACAGACTGGGAGAAAATCTTTGGCTACAACATGTCTGGCAAGAGTCTAATCTCTAAAATCTATAGAATACTTCAACATCTCAACAACAAACAAATAATCAAAGTAAAAAATGGGCAAAGGATATGAACAGATACTTCACCAAAGAAGACATTCAGGCGGCTAACAGACATATGAGGAAATGCTCACGATCATTAGCCATTAGAGAAATGCAAATCAAAACTACAATGAGATACCATCTCACCCCAACATTACTGGCATGAATTAAAAAAAAAAAAAAAAAAAAAAACAGAAAATAACAAATGTTGGAGAAGTTGCCAGGAGATTAGAACTCTTATGTACTGTTGGTGGGAGTGTAAAATGGTACAACCACTATGGAAAACCATATGGCGCCTCCTTAAAAAGCTAGAAATAAAAATGCCATACAATCCAGCAATCCCACTTCTAGGAATATATCCTAGAGAAATAAGAGCCGTCACACAAATAGACACATGAACACCCATGTTCACTGCAGCATTATTCACAATAGCAAAAAGATGGAAACAACCTAAATGCCCATCAACAGATGAATGGATAAAAAACAAATTATGGTACATACACATAATGGAATACTACACAACGATAAAGAACAATGATGAATCCACAAAACATCTCACAACATGGATGAATCTGGAGGGCATTATGCTGAGGGAAATAAGTCAATCACAAATGGACAAATATTGTATGAGACCACTATTATAAAAAAAAAACCATGAAAAGGTTTACATACAGAAAAAAATACTCTTTGATGGTTATGAGGGACGGGAGGGGTGGGGAGGGGAAATCACTAACTAAATAGTAGACAAGTGGTAACCATGGTGAAGGGAAAGACAACACACAGTATAGGAGAAGTCAGCACAACTTGATCAAGGCAAAGTTACAGAAGCTACCTAGAACTATCCAAATACCTTGCGGGATCAAATTACTGGAGCTGAGGGCTGGGGACCATGGTCTCAAGGGACATCTAGGTCAATTGGCATAACACAGTTCATAAAAAAAATGTTCTACATCTTACTTTGGTGAGTAGCATCTGGGGTCTTAAAAGCTTTCCAGCAGCCATCTAAGATACATCTACTGATTCCACCCCATCCAGAGCAAAGGAGAATGAAGAAAACCAAAGACACAAGGAAAATATTAGTCCAGAGGACTAATGGATCACATGAACCACAGCCTCCATCAGCCTGAGCCTAGAACTAGATGGAGCACGGCTACCACCACTGATGCTCTGACAGGGATCACAATAGGAGTCCCTGACAGAGCAGGAGAAAAATGTAGAACAAAATTCAAATTCACACACACACAAAAAAAGGACCAGACTTACTGATATGAAAGAGACTAGAGGAACCCCCGAGAGTATGGCTCCCAGACAACCTGCTAATTCAGAACTGAAGCCACTCCCAAAGTCCGCCTTTCAGTCAAAGATTAGACAGGCCTATAAAACAAACAATAACACACGTGAAGAACGTGCTTCTTAGTTCAATCAAGTATACAAGACCAAATGATCAACACCTGTCCAAAAGCAAAGACAGAAAGCAGAAAGGGACAGGAAAACTGGATTAATGAACACGGGGAACCTGGGGTAAAAAGGGAAAGAGGGAGAGTGTTGACACAATGCAGGGGTTGCAACCAATGTCACAAAACAATTTATGTATAAATTTTTTAATGAGAAACTAATTTGCACTATAAACTTTCTCCAAAAGCACAATAAAATTTTTCTTAAATGCTAATTCTTTCTAAATGTATTATACAATTTATTATGTATGTATACACATATATACACACACACACTTTTCTCACCATTAAAATGTTAATCCTTCCCAAATTCATTATGTATATGTACATACATGTATACATATTTTTATATACATTTATGTATACATTGTAATATAATTCCAACCAGAAATCTTAAGGGACAGGTTTGAGAATGGGGAAAAATTATTTTTCAGTTCATATGCGCTCATGGATTGAACTGTGTCCCCCAAAAATATGTGTATCAGTTTGACTAGGCCATGATTCCCAGCACTGTGTGATTGTCCACCATTTTGTCGTCTGATGTGATTTTCCTATGTGTTGTAAATCTTATTTCTATGATATTGATGAGATGGGATTATGGGCAGTTATGTTAATGAGGCAGGGCTTAATCTACAAGATTGGATTGTGTCTTGAGCCAATCTTTTTTGAGATATAAAAGAGAGAAGCTAGCAGAGGGACATGGGTACCTCATACCATCAAGAAGCAAGAGCCAGGAGAATAGCACGTCTTTTAGACCTGGGGTCCCTGCACTGAGAAACTCCTAGTCCAGGGGAAGATTGATGACAAGGAACTTCCTCCAGAGCCAAGAGAGACAGAAAGCCTATCCCTGGAGCTGACGTCCTGAATACGGACTTCTAGCCTACTAGACCGTGAGAGAATAAACTTCTGTTTGTTAAAGTCATCCACTTTTGGTATTTCTGTTATAACAGCACTAGATGACCAAGACAATATGGAAGTGTAAAAAAAAAAATGGAGCCACCTGTTGAAACGGGCATGGTGGAGGCATCCGACCTCCACTAACTTCACGAGGGGGTGAGAGAATCACCATCAGCATCAACCCAAGGCTGTTTCCTATGAGGTGGAGGTCAGACATAACTCCACCCTCCCACCTTTTTACCAATTCTGACACCAGGCGTCCCTCCCACGGCACTCTCTACTTCAGTGCTGGGTTCAGTAATTCATTGCAATGGCCACACAAAACTCACAGACCATACTCACAGTTATGGGGTTTATTAGGGAAGTAACAGGCTATAATTCAGGATCAGGAATGACTCAGCATACAGTTCTTCAGTCAGGGCAGCCTCTTCTCAGCCACAACCTCAGGCAGGCCTCCCTTTGGCCCTTGGCCTCTCAGCCCCTCAGCCTGGCCTCTGCCTGGCTCGGACAAGTGATACAAAGCTCTTTAGCTCTGCCAATAAGTGCCCAGGGGCACCCCACTCTGCCAGGAAGCCTCCTGCCTGAAGGCGCTCAGCTCCCTTGCTTCATGGGTCAGCAAGCCTAGCTCTGCCAACAAGTGCTCAGAGGCCCCTCACTCGGACAGGGCAGGAAGCCTCATGCCTGAATACTCTCAGCTCTCTCACTCCGTGGGTTGGCACACCCACTGTAACCACCTTGTTCCATGGGTTGGGAAGCCTACTGCGCTGTCTGGTGCCATTCTCCTGGTTCTGCTACTGCCATTTCTCTGCCGCTGCTTCTCATCATCTTGTGCTATCTCCGGTGCTACAGTTCTCTCTCTCTCTCTGTCTCCTGGGTCTAGGAGGTTCTTAGTGAAGGGATCTCAAAGGATCCCAAAGGACACGCTGTGCTCCTGTTTCTTCTTCTTGGTGGTAATGAGGTCCACCTTCTGCTCTGGGGTTGGCTCTCTTTTAAGCCTAGCAGATGGAAAAACTAACCAATCCCCTTGTTAGGGTTCCATATACCTTATTTGCATGGTCCCATTCCTACAAAGGTGCCATGCACCTTATCTGCATTATTAACAAGCTGTCCAATCCCCTTGGTGGGCCACAAGGATCTTATTTGCATAGTCCCACCCAATCATTTGGTGGGAGTTATAAGACCATGGCTAGAAAGGCCATTTAAAAGCAAGCCATTGCACCACAGGAAGAATAAATGACTGAAAATTGGTTGTCAGGAAATTTTTGCAGGAAAAAATAGTGAAGGCTTATCTTACTCAATATTAAAAGTTAGAGTAAAAATACTAAAAACAGATAAAATAGATATACAGGACTGTGGAACAGAATAGAGAGTTCAGAAATCCAAACATATATAAGAACTCATTATGTGAGTGGAAATTCCACAAAAGTGGAATTTTAAATCCTTGCCAAAAGGATGGGTAAATAACTACATAGTGCTGACATAATTTCTAGCTATGCAAAAGGAAGTAAAACTAGATTTTTTTACTTGATACCATATGATAAATAAAAATAAGAGTAATAGAAGAAAATTTAGGATAATTTTATATTATCTTAGGGTGAGGGGAGACCATCTGAAGCAAGATAAGTAACCCAGAAACCATAAAGAAAATAAAAAACATATTTGACTACATTTTTTAATCTTTATTTTGTATCTAGCAAAAGAGAACACAAACTGAAAACACTGGGGAAAATGGGGGAATAACAGGAATAGAAGAAGAAATCTAAATATCCAAAATATGTACAATAGGTTGCACAGCCTCATTAGTAGTCAGGGAAATGCAAATTAAAATACAGGCTTTTACCCATCAGGTTTGGGTGGAGTGAGAGTTAAAAGGCAATTATATCCAGTGATGTTGAAGATTTGGGGGAACAGGCATTCTCATATATTGTTGGTGGGAATATGTTACAAATTTTTTGGAAAGTGGTATGGCAATAAATGTCAAAATTAAAAATATACATGCACCTTGACCCACATTGACGAGTCTATCCCACAGAAATAAAAACACCAATACTTAAGAAGATGTAAATACAAAAATATTCATTGAGGCATTTCAATGGCAAAAAGAAACAAACGGAATCTCCACCAGTAAAGGAATGCTTGAATAAACTGTAATTTATCCATATTTGTTCGTATAAATGGGCTATACAATGGAACATTATTGTTGTTGTTGTTGTTAGTTGTCTTCTAGTCAGCTCCGACTCCCAACAACCTTATATACAACAGAACAAAATGTTGCCCAGTCGTGCACCATTCTCACAATCATGCGTATGTCTGAGCCCACTGTTGTAGTCACCATGTTAATCCATCTCCTGGAGGGTTTCCCTCGTTTTCGCTGAACCTCCACTTTCCCAAACATGATGTTCTTTTCTAGTGATTGATCCTTCCTGATGACATATCCAAAATAAGCAAGACGAAGCCTCATCATCCTCATGTCTCAGGAGCATTCTGGTTTGTACTTTCTCCAAAACATTTGTTTGTTCCTCTGGCAATCCACAGTATATTCAATATTCTTTGCCAACACCACAATTCAAATGTGTCAATTCTCTTTCCGTCTTTCTTATTCATTGTCCAGCTTTCGCATGCATATGAAGCAACTAAAAAGACCATGGCTCGAGTCAGGTGCACCTTATTCATCAAAGTGACATTTTTACTTTTTTTTTTTTTTAACACTTTAAAGAGGTCTTTTGAACAGATTTTTTCCAATGCAATGGGCCGTTTGATTTCCTGAAGGCATTGATTGCTGAGCCAAGTAAAATGAAATCCTTTACTTATTTTAAATGAATGTGAAGGCTCTTTTAAGAACTATCTATATGGGATCAAACCGACAACAGCAACTTGAAAGATTAGATAGGAACCTTTGTGTCTTAGCTATCTAGTGCTGCTATAACAGAAATACCACAAGTGGATGGTTTTAACAAAGAGAAGTTTATTTCCTCACGGTAAAGTAGGCTAAAAGTCCAAATTCAGGGTGTCAGCTCCAGGGGAAGGCTTTCTCTCTCTGTCAGCCTTTTCAGCAACGTTTCCCTGGAGTAAGAGCTTCTCTGCACAGGGACCCTGGGTCCAAAGGACGTGCTCTGCTCCCGGCACTGCTTTCTTGGTGGTATGAGGTCCCCAACTCTCTGCTTGCTTCCCTTCCTTTTATCTCTTGTAAGACAAAAGGTGGTGCAGGCCACACCCCAGGGAAACTCCCTTTACATTGGATCAGGGATATGACTTTAGTAAGGGTGTTACAACCCCACCCTAATCCTCTTTAACATAAAATTACAATCACAAAATGGAGGACAACCACACAATACTAGGAATCATGGCCCAGTCAAGTTGATACACACATTTTTGGGGGACATAATTCAATCCATGATACTTAGGGTACAGTGAGTTTATGTTAATGGGGGAGGAACAGCTCAAAAATGGAGGGTGAGAATGGTTGCACAACTCAAAGACTGTAATCAATGTCATAGAATTGTACATGTAGAAATTGTTGAATTTCTGCGTATTTTCTCAACAACAACAAAATAAACTAAAAAAAGTTTTTTAAATGTGAAGGAAGCAGCATACCTTTACAATGGAAAGATATGGTGATCACCACCTTAACAAGTTATCAAACTTAGCAATACTTACAGCAAGGCAGCCTGATACATACCTCCTGATGTTATACAATAGAAGAACACAGAATCATCTATGAACTATTTTTGCTAAATATGTTTTGCCAAATATGTTTTACCTGAATTTAATCAAATCTGTAGACTTAACTTCCAGTTTCTAGGCAACACAGAGAATAGAAGAACAAGTTAAACAATACCCTGAGGAAATAATCGAACAAATGCAGAATATGGGATAGTTTGCAAGACAACTGACCTGGTCTCTTCAAAAGGTGAAGGTTAAGAAAAAAAGGCAGGAAACTATTCTAAATAAAAAGAGATTAAAGAGGCATAAAACTAACTGTAGTGTGCAAACTTTCATTGCATCTTGATTCTAAAATAGTAGCTGAGAAGAGATTTTAGGCAAAATTGGGGAAACTTGAATATAGATTGGATGCAAGAAGATATTAAGTAATTGCTTTTCTAAGGTGTGATAATGGTCTTGTGGGTATGTAGGAGAAGGTCCTTATTTTTAGAAAATGCATAGTGAAGTATTTATGGGTGAAGTGTCATAATGTCCAGTTTACTCTCAAATGATTCAAGAAAAAAAAAAGATATTGCAGTATATTAAATTGCCATTTTTGTACGTCAAAAAAGGTTGAGTATTGGAAATTTTACATGGCTCAACCTGACAAGTAAACAGAAAGAGAAAAAACAACAGCGAGAGAAAGGAGCCGGAGCACAAATGTAGTAAAATGTTAACAATGATTGAATCTAGATGAAGGTTATATCGGTATTTGTTATACTATTCTTTCAACTTTGCACAATAAAAATTGAAGGATAAAAGCAGGTGTATGTCTGTTGGCCTGGATGGATAGACGATATAGCGTGCAGTAAAAAACAAAGACAAAATACTGAGAAAAGTGTATAGAAGAAACCCACTGAAGGGGCAGGGTGGAAGAACAACCTATGTTTGTATAGAGATGGCCAACCATGAAGAAAAGTGTTAATTGGAATTAGGCTATTAATATTGTTTATCTGGGGATGGTGAGAATGGAGGGAGTGGGGGAAAGATTAATAACATTTTCTTTGTATATCTCTGAATTGTTTTACTTGTCAAAATAACAATGTTTTACTTATGAAATTTTTCAAAATCTAATTTTAAATACACGAACACAGAGAACACTTAGACGGAATGGCCAAGAAATCCGGGCAAATAGATTATTTTTCAAACGGGGGTCTGCAAAGATGCCCTCAGGAATTTTTAACCCCATATTTTCATTTAGATCAGGGGTTAGCAAACTACATCCTGTGGCCACTTGCTTTTGTAAATAAAGTTTTATTGGAAAGCAGCCATGCCCATTCATTTGATATTGTCCATGTCAGATTTCGAGATACAGTGACAGAATTGAGCAGTTGAAACAGAGACTGTATGGCCCTCAATGCCTAAAATATTTACTATCAGGTCTTTTACAGAAAAAGTTGGCTGACCCCTGATTTAGATGATCTTCTTAATGGATGTTCTGGATCACCTTCTAACGGAAGGCTATTACCCTAGTTCAATGTCCTGTTTTTCAGATGGGTTTATAATCATTTCAGCCAGAGTAAGACTGCTTAAATTGTGGTGGCCTAGTGAGAAAAGACTCTGCCAAACCCGAAACCAACTGCCGTTGAGTTGATTCCAACTCAGAGCAACCCTATAGGACAGAGTAGAACTGTCCCCATACGGTTTCCAACGCTGTAAATCTTTACAGAAGCAAACTGCAAACTGCCACGTCTTTCTCCTGGGGAGCAGCTGGTGAGTTTGAACCTCCAACCTTTCGGTTAGCAGCCAAGGTAGGCTTTAAAAGAAGTTTCAGAAAAATGACATCATCCTTTGCTTTAAATTAATATTGTTAATTTAAAGGTTATGGGGTATACTTTTGCTAGTGTTCTGTATACCATATATTATTTGATTTGGCTTTATATTTGTATAAGAGAAGAAGGGATTTATAACTGATCTTACATTAGCACATAATAAAAATAATTGAATCAACACTAGAGTCCAAGAGAATTTTTTTAAAGGGTCTGAATATGTATGTCTGAAAACTTCCGTAATAAAAAAGTACATAATTGATTAAGCAATTCAATGACCTGTAAATTACTCACTTTTGAACAACATTCCCTTTTAGTGTCAAAATTATGGCCAAGAAAACTGAAGCTAAGAAAACTCTCTCTCTAGGTCTAATTACATAGGCTTAATTGATTAAAAGTTGTTGTATTTGCTATATATTTAAATAACAGACTGTAGTATATAATGGAATTTCTTTCTTTAGATTTTTTTTTTCTTAACAGAAGAATCAAAACCGCCTATGACAGTGTCTTAGTTATCTAGTGCTGCTATAACAGAAATACCCCAAGTGGATGGCTTTAACAAAGAGGAATTTATTTTCTCACAGTCTAGTAGGCTAGAAGTCCAAATTCAGGGCGTCAGCTCCAGGGGAAGGCCTTCTCTCTCGGCTCTGGAAGAAGGTCCTTCTCCTCGAGCTTTCTCCAAGAAGGAACCTCAGGTCCAAAGGATCCGCTCTGCTCCCGGTGCTGCTTTCTTGGTGGTATGAGGTCCCCCACTCTCTGCTCACTTTCCTTTCCTTTCATCTCTTCTAAGATAAAAGGTGGTGCAGGCCACACCCCAGGGAAACTCCCTTTACATTGGATCAGGGATGTGACCTTAGTGAGGGTGTTACAATCCCACCCTAATCCCCTTAACAAAACCTAATCTTACCTCATTAACCACAGGCAGAGACTAGGATTTACAACACAGGAAAATTACAATCAGAAAATGGAGGACAACCACACAATACTGGGAAACATGGCCTAACCAGGTTGACATATATTTTGGGGGGACACAATTCAATCCATGACAGATAGTTTTGACCATCTTCCCCTCTCTGACTCAGGAAGTGGCTATTACAAAATATTTCAAGACATCCCCCCCTCTGTAGTTTGAACTTGTGACCGAGAAATTAATTCGTTTTACTTTCACACATAATCCAAACACTCAGTTAATGTCCTAAACTTGAGAACAACACGCACAAATGCTTTAAGCTTCTAATGGAGATATTTTAAGGTTGACTGTTTTTCTCAAGGGAGCCCTGGTGGTGCAGTGTTTAAGTGCTCGGCTGCTAAATGAAAGGTCAGCAGTTTGAACCCACCAGCCGCTCTTCGGGAGAAAGATGTGGCAGTCTGCTTCCATAAAGATTTACAGCCTTGGAAACACTATGGGACAGTCCTACTCTGTCCTATAGGGTCGCTATGAGTTGAAATCGACTCAGCAGCGGTGGGTTTGGTTTTTCTTTTTTTGTTGTTGTTTTGGTTTTCCTAAAAGAAAACAGGATTTTTGCTTTTCTTTAAGACCATCGTATCAAACACTTCAGAAATGAGCACAGGCAAAAATTAACTTCCAAAATGACCTTGTAACAAACAGCCTGCAAAATGCAGCCGAATTCCATTGGCTCTGCCTCTCAACAGGCTTTTCAACTTGAGAAACCAGAATGGTGCAAAAGCAAGATGCATGTCTGCAAGGAATATGATGCAATAATCATGTGTCTACAATTCTATTATGTTATAATTAATCTTAATTACACATTAAATTCTGCCTGAATTAAAAGACTTACGTAGCTTGAATTTTTTACTGTGTTATAATTTTGCCATGTTATTTTGAGAAATGTAAAAATAATAAACCTTTATGAAGCAAAATGGTGACTCTGAGATCCTTGTTCTTAGGGGGCTCTTGCAGCTTAATTATGGTCAGCCCAGTCCCTTTTTCCCATTTGCCTGGGAACTGGTGAGAGTGTTTGGCATTCCTACCTCCCATTCCCAGGCTCAGAATCTGTCAGTACCTGGGAAAGGAAGTGGTGATTACATAGCCAGTCACCTGGCAAAAGAGGGTGTCACCCATACCTCTCCTTGAGCGAGTGTTTCTCTACATTGTTCTGAAGGCCAACTAGAGACTTGGTGCTTGCCTCCTTTTCTATGCACCACTGTGAGAATTTCCTGGGTTCTCTTTCAGCCTTCCCTCTTGTTCACACAGGCACTAAGTAACCTTTTTGGAGCTTCTCCAGGCACACCCAGCAACTTCTGCAAAAGCAAAGGATCTTCTTAGAAGGCGGAAAGCTGAACTTATGGTAACACCTTCACTGTGACACGATACAGACACAGCCTATATTATCTGGGAGACCAGCACGGTGAGCTAGTTCTCCATTTGTACCTATTGAGCCATGGTGCAAATTGAGGACTTTTTAATTTTAATTTCCACAGAGAAGGGCATTCCAATGTCCTATAGCTTGCTAAGGGGAAAGAAAATGTCTGGAACCATTAAACAAACACAGTCTCTAGAAACATGAAAAACAGCCAGTGGTTTATACATTAGCATGGTACATTTTCACCCTGACAAGGGTAGATCTGGCTTCTCTTTGGAACAGAAAAAAAAAAAATACCCTCAGCAAGAGCCCAGCACCCAAAACAAAAGGCTGCCAAATTCACTTTGCTCTGGGTTATACCAAAAACTCTCAGCAAAAGAACTGGAGCAGAATAGCAAGAGATGATGAAGGATGCCCTAAGGAGGAAGACACGCAACACCTGCAGTGAGAAGGATGGAAGTATGTGGTGGCTAAAAAACTGGAGGCGCCACATGGAAACTTTACTCACTCCATGAAGCCAAAGAGCACAACTGCAGCCTTCCTAGGGATAGCTACTCCCTGCAGAGACACTCAGAAAAAAACCCAGAGAAATTCATGAACTTAGTCTCTCTTCTTGATTTTCCTGCGTTTTCCATGGAGGCTGTTGAATCAGAAAACTTCCCTTTATAGGAGATATATAGCATGTTCATAGATCGGAGGACTCAATACTGTAGACATGTCAGTTCTTCCCAAGATAGTCCAGATATAGACCCACAGATATACTGCCACCTGATTTATGAAAAGGCAGGGGGCTACTGGAGTACTGTTAATGTACTGTTTCTTGATCTGGGTCCTGGTTACATGGGAGGGTTGAGTTTGTGAAAATTTAACAAGCTGTACATTTATGATATGTACACTTTTCTGTTTGTATATATTTCAGTTGAAAGTTCATTTTCAATCTCTTTATAACAGTTCAAATGACATTTTCAAAGATGAAACTGCTATTGTTCAAAGCATAAAAAAAGAGAAAATGTTCAAAATTTGGTTGAATTTAACGGTGGTTTGGGTCTTAGTTGCCTGTTTCCCTCTTTTAAATATCTAGATACTATTTGTTTTTCTCCACTCTTGTAATATTCTGGCCTCTTTTCTTGGGCTGTTCAGCTTCCTTATTCTTTTTCCTACCAATATAAGGCGTTTGAAAAGTTGTTGATTAACAGGTCCTTTCTATCATGCAACTAAATGCAATGGCCCAGGATCCTCTGCTCCAGCCACTGTATCAAGCTTCTCTGTTCAGAGAAAACAACTAGAACAATTGCACTGAAGGAAAAATATAACGTATTAAACGCTAAGAAGTCTCACTTGAAACGTTTCCTCTTTGCCTGCTGAGAAACTCTTTCCCTGTTTTCACAGGGAGCACACAGTTCTTCCTAAAGGCCACTGGTTCTGGGCCTGTTAGATTTTCTGTGGTGAAATCACTTATCTTTAGCTGAATGCTTTCATAGATAATAAACAATTAGGTTTTTCAGGGCACCTTGTAAGTGAGTAATGATCATTTATTACTTAGCTCTGTTTGGAAATCTGTAACCCAAGACTCACTGAAGTCAATAAATAATGGAAAAAAGGGTATTCTGGCATGAAGACTCTTTATATGTCATACTGGATTTGCACTCATTTTCCAGTAACTTACTGAAGGGACCTGGAAATTTGATTTGTTTTCTATTTCTGAAATTCTACTCACCTAGAAAACCATCTCAAACAGCGAGACGCATGGCTCTACATATCATATGTGCCTCTGTGAAATGAGGGGCCCAGACAATGGCAACACAAAGATATATTAAAAAATACATAATGTAACTTGTCTTAATATACTTTTCTGAGTCTAAAAATATGCCAGACCAAAAGAAACATATTTACATAAAAAGCAGACAAGGTCAAATAACAAAGAAAGCCCTTAATTAGTTGTAATCAACTTTAATTTGCATACCGTATATAATTCCTAAATGATTGTTAATAATAACTTTATATAATGGACTTCCAATTTTCATGAAAATGGCACATTTTGATAAGCAGACACAAAACCCTAGTACTAATAAGGTTTAATTTGCATACATTAGACTGATTATCCAAACAAAAGGATTACAGTATTACTTCTCCATACCTTTATGTCCTTATTATGCACATCTATTAACTTCACAAAAGCTAGCTGTTAGTGACAAACAATAGCCATGGTTGAAAGAGAAATCTACGGAATGAATAAGGTACGCTTTAATGCTAAGGAACAAAGTTTATACATCATAAATGCTGAATTTAACTGTTTGGTAACTAAAGGGGCTAGAATTCTGCAAAGGGTGCTTTGAATAAACCAGCTTGTATTTGGGACCTGAAAAAATATATACCCTACCACACTTCATCACTCGAATTTCATAATGAACTTATCTCAAGCTAGGAAGCCCCAACACTGTACTTTGCAAGTATGCTGAGAATTCATGAACAGCAACAGAATTAAGCTTTAGATGTGTAGTTCTAGGGTGCAGTGTTAATAAATATATTTCAACAAGCTTAGTTTTCAGCCAAGTAAATAATAATATAGGTGGCATTAGTATTGATACCGGTTCCTAATGGTATCATTTATACCCTGCAATTAAAGTTTAAGCACTAAGTAAAGCATTATTAGGAGATCTGGGTTGGCTTTTCTTATACGTGAACACAAATGAAGCTCACGAGTATTTGGAGAAGAGCCAAAACACTTGAAACTTAACCACAAGCTACTTCCGGGGTTTTCCTCTGTGCTTTTGCTGCTTGGCAAGATACAGAATTAGAATACCAGGAAATGGTATCCAAAGAAGTCAGGAGGAAATGGAAGCCCCAGGAAGGGAACTGAACACCACTGTGGGTACCTCTGACCCTTCCACACATATCAAAGATTAGAGCCATATGCTAGACATGTGCACATTTCAATATCAGGTAAGATTCTTGCTAGGATTGTGATGAACGTTCTATGCTTAAAATAAAAGAGAAAAGATGTCTTTGCTGAAGGACAAAAGGCCTTCAAAAAAACCTTCCCATGTTTCCTGTGAACTGCTGCTCCCTGCTCAGAACTCCACAAGCGTTACCAAAGGCTGGGTTAGAAAGCAGATGCACTTTAACTGACCCTAGGCATTGGGGGCAGTTCTCTGTCACAGTGGATCACCAGCAGTCAAAAATCCACTTGAAGGTACCTAACAACAACAACAACAACAGGCATTAGATGGGGCTCTTTAACTTCCCCTCTTGGATAGTCACAGCCTAGAAAGTACCTGATTCTGAGGATGCATTCAATGCGTGCTTGTCACATGACTGAACACTGTACAGGAAATACCGGCTCAAAGATGCCCTTCTCCACTCATCACCTTTAGATGTGGTTTCCCCCATGTATGTTCATTGTACTTACTTGATCGAGTGTTCTAGGAGCTGCCGAAAACTGTCACAGGGACTTGAGGTTAAACATCTCTAAACCGAAATAAGACTGGAAAGCAAATCAAGTTATGTTCTTCAAAGTGAGCAAAAGAGTTCCAAAGAATTTTGGTTTTCCCAATATGAACTTAAAACCAAAAACAAACAAACAAACCCGTTGCCGTCTAGTCGATTCTGATTCATAGCGACCCTACAGGACAGAGCAGAACTACCCCATAGGGTTTCCAAGGAGCTGCTGGTGGATTCAAACTGCTGACCTTTTGGTTACCAGCCGAGCTCTTAACCACTGCACTGCACCACGAGGGCTCCTTTAATTTTAGATTAGACAAGTAATAGTAAATAGTTCTCCACCATTTGGTGGAGGAACCACCATGCAGGACGCATAACAAAACAGCCACAAAAACATGCTACCACTCTGATTGCAGCCATTATCCATCACCTCCAATTAAAGTAGTTGGAATAAATGTCAAAATATCACAAGGAAGCAAGAATTTGTTGTTTTCAACTGTTCAGTTACTAAATTGGCATCAAATGGTGATATTGACATTCACTACTATTTCATCAACCCCACAGTCAGTATCTGGATGTACCCAAGATGATTCCATTGACTTTAGCAGGGTTACCTCCATACAGAACACAGAATTTTTGTCCACAAAACAAATAGGTACTCTACAATACTATACTAATGCAATGTATCCAAAGACAGTGTTTAGATAGCAACTTTCTTTTGACAAACTCCAAGGCTTAGCATGTCAATTGTTTCATTATGACCTCCATTATCTCTCTCTATATGTGGATTTTCAAAATGGGGGAACTATGGTCCAGCCTGGCTGGCTGAATATTCCTTTCAACCAGAGGCAGAGCTGGAGTGGGTGTGGGTTCTTCCTCTCTCCCAGGCTGCTGTTCTTTGCGCTGTTCCACCCGGCCCACTGTGTGGGAGGCTGCGCTCTGGACCCAGCACAAAAACAGAATACAACAACGTGCGACAGGAAACGCAGTCTCGAAGCCTAAACATAACTTCCATTAGCATTTCCTTTGCTCAAACTGGTAGCGTACACTTCCAAAGAAATAAATTCACACTCCAATTCTCTTTCTACATTTTCTCTGCGCGTTGTGGGAGAGAAATAAAGATCTCTTTGTTGATTCTCTTTGTGAATTCAGATGCGCTGCTTTTCATGAGCTATGCCGCAGATCAGAGAGCACTTCCAATTATGCAGAGAACAAAGGCCAGCTTGCCTACTTACCTGATTACTAAGGAATGTCCATCGTTAGCAGTATCTTCTAGTAGTACATCAGCTGCCACTGTGATTCAATCACATTCCAGCAAGACTTCTAGCAGAGGTATGAAACCCACCTCAAACTTGAGAAGACAAAAAGCTCACAAAACCAAGGCAGATGTAAATTACTGTCCCGTTAGTTCCACCTAAAACAAAAACAAACCAAAAACCTAGCAATCCCCAAACCACTCCAGTCTAAAGGGGCTAGCTAGAGCTGGACCCAGGCTCCAGATGAGTCATTTGAAACCTTCAGATGCTGTGCATACCATTTAGCTCATCTACTTGCATGAGAATGTAAGTGCGTTGTACATTAGTTTGCCTGGGATATGATGCCCCTGAACTTACCATCTTTTGCATAGTAATCCCATTATTTAATACTTTCATTCCTTTCCACGAAGCCTTATCCAGTCTTCTTTTCACCCACCACAGTCTTCTTCTAGAAGAGTTAAAAACCAAATTGCTTCATTAAGGTTAAGAATGCTAGGCCAAAGCAAATCCTTCCCATGAATTTCTAAATGCCCTTTACAAACAACTATGTGGGCTGGAAATTGTAGAGTTTTGTGCTTATTATTTTCTTTTCTTTCACTTAACACAGGATTCCTATTTGTGAAACTGAGATGTCCAAGTGAATGAGTTATTAGAGAGAAAAATCATTTTGCATTCACAGATCCATGTAACCATACCCTCTGACGAATCAATTCTATACCCAGTGCCTGGGGTGATCACATAGCCCACTTTACCCAGGACAGTCCTGGTTTTGCCTGTTGTCCCAAAATAACTATTAATAGCACCCCTTTTCACAGTCAAAAGTATCCTGGTTTGGATGATAAATTATATAATCCCTTTAAGCTGAGTTTCCCGTCATTTACATATGTAAGCAAGTATTGGGTAACATAATTTACCGATGTCTCTGTTGAGGGTCCTTTTCAACTAGGACAGTAGTTCAACTTCATGTTGACCCAATACGTTGATACTTCATATTGATACTTTATGTTCATATTTCATACTGATACTTTTAACATTTTAAAATCACTTTCAGGTACTTACATTTTGTAAATTCAGACAACAAGCCCGTATGGTGTGAATACAGATACTAGTATCCTCATTTACAGCTAGGACAAATGTCATGGATTTGCCTAAGACCATACAGTAAGGTTTCCTTATTCCTATTTCAGAATATTCTTTCTATTAAGCCATAATAGAAGCCTATAGAACAGAATTGAGATTTCCCTGATTCTTTTATTATGGTAAAATATATATAACAAACTATTTGCCATCTTAACCATTTTAAGTGTTCGATTCAGCGGCACTGATTGCATTCACCATGTTGTACAACCATCACCACTATTCATTTCTAAAAGTTGTTGATCCCAAACAGAAACTCAGTGCCCCTTAAGTAATAACTCCTCATTTCCCCTTCCCCTCTGCCCCTGGTAACCACTAATAAACTTTGATCTCTATGCATTTGCCTATTCTAGATATTTCATATCCAGATTAGGGTCATACAGTATTTGTCCTTTTGTGTCTTATTTCACTCAGCATGTTTTCAGGGGTCATCCATGTTGTAGCATGTATCAGAACTTCATTTTTCCTTATGGCTGAGTACTATTCCATTGTATGGATATGCCACAGTTTGTTTATCCATTCATCTGTTGATGAACACTTGGGTTGTTTCCACGTTTTACCTATTGTGGATAGTGCTGCAATGAACATTGATGAACACGGATCTGTTTCAGTCCCTATTTTCAAGTCTTTTGGGTATATAAATAGGAGGAGAATTGCTAGGTTATACGGTAATTCTAAGGAGCCCTGGTGGTGCAATGGTTATAGTGCTTGGCTGCTAACCAAAAGGTCAGTGGTTTGAACCCACCCAGAGTCTCTGTGTGAGAAAGACCTGGCAATCTGAAACCCTATGGGGCAGTTCTGTTCTGTCATATGGGGTCACTGTGAGTCAGAATCAATTCCACAGCACACAACAATAACATGGTAGTTTTAACTTTTTGAGGAACCACTAAACTGTTTTCCACAATGGCTGCACCATTTTACATTCCCACCAGCAATGCAAAAGGGTTGCAATTTCTCACATCTTCACCAAAACTTGTTATTTTCCACTTTTCTGATGATAGCCATCTCAGTGGGGATGAAGTGGTATCTCACCCTGGTTCTGATTTGTATTTTCTTAATGACTAACACACGGGGTCACCATGAGTCAGAATCGACTCAACAGCAACGGGTTTGGTTTTTTTTATTTTAATAACTGGTGACATTGAGCATCTTTCCACGTGTTTATTGACCATCTGCATACCTTTGGCGAAATGTCTATTCAAGTCCTTTGCTCATTTTTTGATTGAGTTCCTTGTCTTTTTGTTGTTGAGTTGAAGTTCTTCATACATTCTGAATATTAAACCATTATTAGATATATGGTTCCCCAAAATTTTCTCCCAATCTGTAGGCTGTATCTTCACTTTCTTGAGAAAGTCTTTTTATGCACAAAATTTTTAAAATGTTGATGTTCAATTTATCTATTTTTTCTTTTGTAGCTTGCCTGTGAACTTTTTGATATATCATTTACCTTATTTAAGTTTTAACTCAAGCATCCTTCCCTAGCAAAAGGAGGTCTTTGAAACAAATCCTACAGCTTACTGTGGCCTTAAAATAACCCATTCGCAAGAGCTGAATTTCCTATCTGTGGATCAAACCAAATTACAATCCAATAGTACAACAAGAATTTTTTAAATTATAAAGTAGGGTTTGAACTGTGGAATGAAATGGACTCATGACAGCGTTTATAAGACTTTACATGTGAATTTAGGTATTCTATAAAGTCTTAGAGCTTTTCCCTCTAGAGTAAAGAGAAATGGATCATGGCACAATTATTTTCTACCATGGGCATTACCTAAAACATTACCTACTGTGACAGTTAATTTTGTATGTCAACTTGGCTAGGCTATGATTGCCAGTGGTTTGGCCAAGCACTAGTCTTGCTGTCATGGAGTAGTTAGATGTGATTAAACCATTTAGCCTTAGGTAGAGCAGATTACCTTCCACAATGTAATCTAATGTGCTATAATGTAATCAGCTTCCATATGCAATCTGGTGTGATGGGATCAATCAATCGGTTGAGGTCATACCAGTGTAGGGTGGATTCTAAACCTAATCACTCCTGAGTTATAAGACCAGAATAGACGTATACACACAAACACACACGGGGGAAGACAGACACTATGTAAGAACACATCAACAAGCAAAGAAACACCAAGGATCACTGGCAGACACCAGAACTAGGAAAGAGGCTCAGAGGACACACAGTGTGAGAAGGTGAACCTCAGAAAATGCCCAAATAGAAGTTGTCAGTGTACACAGAGATGGTCCCTGAAGCCATGCATGTAGAACAGAGATTGTAAACTGCAATGCCTTGAGGGGCCAGGCAGGTAACATATATGAGCATGCAGGCCAGATGCATACTTTTGGTCAATGGTTGAACTGTCTACTCTACTCCAGCTCATTATTTGCCATGTGGGAATTACATGGATTTTCAAATTAAACCAGGAATATGGATTGTTCCACAAAATGTCTTGATTTTAAATGACTCAGTTTAAAAACTGGTCTGGGCCATATAAAACACAGATGTACTAGAACTAGCCCCCCAACTGTCAGTTCATAGCTTCTGGTGAAGGATGAGAAGGGAAGAGTGTCGTCTAGGACCAAGCTGTGGGGAATCCAGTTAAATAAACACATTAAAAGGTTTGGTAGAGAAGGCTGTGGGGTGGCCAGAGACGTAGAAGGAAAACCAGCACAGTGTGCCCCAGCACATCTGTTGGGAGATATGATTCTCAAAGTGTGGTTCCTCTACAGCAGCGTCAGTATCACCTGGAAACATGCTAGAAATGCAGTCAGCCCCACCTCAGCCCCTACTGAATTAGAAACTCTGGGTGGAGCCCAGCAATCTATGTTTTACAAGTGCTCCAGGTGACTCTGACCCACACAGAAGTTTAAGACCAACTGGCCTAGATAACATAGTAGATAACTATTCATTCCTCGGGTCTCTCACTTCCTCAAGGATGCCTTCCCTGACCCCCATAATAGGTGAGGACCCCTTGCTGTTTATTTTCATAGCACAAAGTTCTTCTCCTTCATAATACATACCCCAGGTATTACCAATTAATTATTTGTATAATCATCTGTTTCATTTCTCCACAACACGCTATAATCTCTGTGAAGCTAAAGACCAATTTTGTCTTATTTACTTGTATTTACTTATTGCAATGAGAGAGAGGCAGAAAGGACTTTAATGAGAACAAGAAAATATTCTCTCCTTTTGACAAGCCCTCAAGGTTTTTAAAATATCCAACTGGACATGCTCTCTACCTAGACTGTTGGCAGCTGAGGACCAGGATCTTGTTTTAGTTTGAGTGCACAGAAGGTGTGGTTCAAAGGAGCTCACCAAAGCTGAGGTCACCAACAAAGCCCAGATTCAGCAGTGTGATCTTGACCATCCAAACTTCACATCCAACACCAGGAACCCTCAAGATTTGCAATGGGTTTCAGAGAACTTAGCTGGTCCTAGACGCCAAGTTCTTGTTTAGTTGAGATCAACAATACTAGCTTCTATAGGAGATTACCCATGAAATTCCAATGGCTTAACTAAGTAAAAGTCTACTTGTCACTTACGTCACCTGTCTAATGAAGCCAATGGGGGGGTTCTACTCCACACAGTCGTTCAGGAGTCCAGGTTCCTTCTATCTTGTGGCTCTGCCCTTCTCTAAGTCCACGAAGTGCTCTCTACTTAACAAGTGGATGGAGAAAAAGAGAGAGGATGGCACATGGGAGGTTTATAATGGGCCAGGTCTGGATGTAGTTCACATCACCTCCACTCAAATTCTGTTGGCCAGAATTTAGTCACATGGCCACACTCAACTGCAAAGACAGCTAAGGCCCAGGAGGAAGAGAACATGGATATTGATAAATATTAGCAGTCTTGTCGTATGCCACCCTTTTGGTTATTAAAGATCCCTTCATTCTTCTTCCCAGACAGACCACATTAAACCTCTCCCCCAAAGAAAAAAAGCAAAGAACCATCTGGTCAACACACCTAGCTCAGAGATCATGGTCTCTGGGTGATGTGCTGTCCTCCTCCTCAGGTCCAGATTTGGTCCTCTTGCTATGAGGACCTATAAACTGAGACAAGTTTTTGGCACCCCCCACTCCCTTCTGGTTGGCAGCCTGTCTACCCTGCTAGGTTTCTGCAGGTCATTTCAGTCCCCAGCCTGCCCACCTGCTGGTGCCTAGGGTTCCCTTCCAGCCACTGCCCACCCTGCCTGCTCTTGTCGCAGGTCCATTTTGGACATCATCCACCTCTTGGAGTAGTGCCCTGAGAGACCATCTGGCTACCAGCTTGCTTTCCTTCTAGGAAAAAACTAGCCCTCCCGCCAGAGTTATGAAGGTACTTCTGGCTCTCTGCCCACCAACATGCTGGGGAGCCGAGAGCCATTGCAGCCATCAACCTGCCCTCATGCTGAGGAAATGAGAGCCCTGTGGCCACCGTCCTTCTGGCAAGCTGGTGACCCAGTGGCCCTCTGGTCACCAACTTGCCCACCCACTGTGGTCTGCAGGTATTTCAGCCTCCGCAGCTTGCCTTCGTGCTAGGGAACAGAGGGCCATTTGGCCATCAGCCTGCCTATCTGCTGTGGAAACTAGAGTCCTTTAGGCCATTCATTCGGTCCTCAGGCACTGAGAGGTAAGAGTCCTTCCAGCCATCAATCAGGCCACCTGCATGTTGAGGAAGCAAGAGCCCTTTCGGCCACCATCAGTCCCCTGTGCTGGCAACTCGGGGCCCTTCTGGCTATTCATTTGCCTGTGAGCTGGGGAATCAGACCAGAGGTCTATCCTGCCAACAGTTTGCCTGTGCAGTAGTGCTCCAGGACCTTCCCACCATTAGCCTACCTGCACACCGTGGTTCCAAGGAGCCTTTAGGCCCCTAGCCTGCCCATCCGTGGTGGAAAGGAGAACCCTTCTGGCACCTGTCCTTCCCATGCCCTGGTGTCCTAGAGGTCCTTCTGGTCAGCAACCTGCCCGCCCACTAGGGTTCTGCTGATCTTTTCATCCCCCTAGCCTGCCTGGGTGCTGGTGAAGCAAGAGACAATTCAGCAGAGAGCTTGCACACATGCTGTGGAAACAAAAGTTTTTTGGCTACTACTGCAGGGGTTAAGCGTTTGACTGCTAACCAAAAGATCAGCAGTTCAAATCCACCAGCTGCTCCTTGGAAACCTTATGGGGCAGTTCTACTCTATCCTATAGGGTCGCTATGAGTCAGAATCGACTCAACGGCAACGGGATTAACTGGCCATATGAACCTCATGTTCTAGATGGCCAGAGCCCCTCCAGTTATCAGTCTGCACATATGCTAAGGAAGCAAGAGCCCTTTTGGCCACTGTTCTTCTGTGGTGCTAGCGTCCTGGAGGCCCCACCTGGACAGCAATCTGCCTGCCTGGTAGGGTTCAGCTGGATATTTCGGCCTGCAGCCTGCCTGAGGGCTGGGAAACCGAGAGCCACTCTGGCCATCAACCTACCTGTGTGCTATGAAATGAGAGTTCTTCAGGCTACGTGTTTGGCCTTGGGCACTGGGGAAGCAGAGCTCTTTCAGCCATCAGACTACCTGCGTGCTGAAGAAGTGAAACACAGTGTGTTGTCTCAGTTTATGAGGACCTATGAACTGAGACAACACAATGTCTCTCCCACATATTCATGCCCTGAGGGCCTTTCCGGTCAACAACCTGCCCACTTGCTAGGGTTCCAAGGGTCTTTTTGGCCTCCAGTTTGCACACGTGCTGGAGAAGCAAGATCCAATCCACCAAATAACCTGACCATGTGCTATAGCAACAGAGTTTTTCGGTTATCTTATGGGCCTCAGGCACTGAGGAGGTGAGAAGTGAGAGCTCTTTAGGCCACCGTCTTTCCCGCTTTCATGGTCTGAGAGCCCTTCCGGTGAGCAACCTGCCCACTGGCTGATGGTTCCGGGGACTTTTCCGCCTCGAGCCTGGCTGCGTGCTGAAGAAACGAGAGCCAATGTGCCAAACAACTTGTCCACATGCAGTAGAAATGAGAATGTTCTGGACACCCAGACCTAGGCTGCTGGGAGGCAAGAGCCCTTCCAGCCATTAGCCTACTCTCGTGCTGAGGAAGCAAGAGCTCTTTAGGTCACTGTGCTCCAGGCATGCTAGTGTCCTGGCCCTTCCGGTCACCAACCTGCCCACCTGCTACGATTCTGAGGGATATTTCAGTCCCCAGCCTGTCCATTCTGGCCATCAACTGACCCATGTGCTGTGGAAACTAGAGCTCTTTTGGCCACTGTGTGCTGGGGAACTGAGGGTCCCTCTGTCCATTAGCCTGCCCGTGTGCTGAGGCAGTGAGAGCCCTTTAGGCCACTGCCCTTCCTGCATGCTTGTGTCCTGGGTCCCTTCTAGTCACCAACCTAACCAGATGCTGGGAAACCTGACTGGGGGCCCTTATGGCCACTGGCTTGTCCCCGTGCTGGTGCCCTGCAGACCCTTCCACTACCAGTCTCCCCACATGCCACATTTTCCACTGGTCCTTTAGGCCCCAGTTTGCCTGCATGTTGGGAAACCAAGGGCCATTCCAGCCATCAGTCTGCCCTTTTGCTGATGCCTTGGTAGCCCTTTTGATCACCAGCCTCAGGGTCTGGTGGGGCTTTCCAGGCAACTAGCCTGCCCACGTGCTGTGGAAACTAGACACCTATTGGCAACCATCCATCCCACATACGGTTGCTCTGGGAGCAATTTTGGCCACTCTCAGTCCCTGGCGCTGGTGACATGGGGAGGGGTCCTCCTGTGAGCCCCCAACAGAAGAGCCTTGTAGTGCAAAAGCAACCATAGACAATATGTAAATGAATAGGCGTGGTTGGGCTTGGCCCAGGGGCACGGTTTTCTGTGTGGATGACGTGTAGTACTAGAGCTCTAGATTTTCAGCCAGGTGCGTGGCTGACCAGAATAAATACTACAGTTCAAAATCTCCCTTGCAGCTAGGTGTGACATTGTGTCTGGGTTCTGGTCAACAAGATATAAGAAGGAGCAATTTGTGCAACTTCTAAACCTTGTTCTTCCCCCTCCCCCTTCCCATTGGCTGGAATGTGCACTTGAGCCATCTTGGGTCATAGGCATTGTCTCAGTCATCCAGTGTTGCTGTAACAGAAATACCACAAGTGGGTGGCTTTAACAAAGAGAAGTTTATTCTCTCACAGTCTAGTAGGCTGGAAGTTGGAATTCAGGGTGCCAGCTCCAGGGGAAGCCTTCCTCTCTGTGTCGGCCCTGGAGGGAGGTCCTTGTCATCAATTTTCCCTTGGTGTAGGAGCTTCTCTGCACAGGAACCTCCGGTCCAAAGGACGCGCTCTGCTCCCGGCACTGCTTTCTTGGTTGTTTGACGTTCCCATGTGTCTCTGCTTGTTTCTCTCTTTTATATCTCAAAAGAGATTGGCTTAAGACACTATCTAATCTTGTAGACCTCATCAGTATAACTGCTGCTAGTCCATCTTATTACATCATAGTGATAGAGTTTACAACACATAAGGAAATCGCATCAGATTACAAAATGGTACACAATCATACAATACTGGGAATCATGACCCAGTCAAATTGATAGGCGGAACATAATGCAGTCCATGACAGGCATGAAGACAACATGCTAGGGACAGCCGATCTGCAAGATGGAAGGAGCCTGGGACCTCAGTGACTTACTGGAGCAGAGCTATTATCAGCTCAGACTTTTATATAAAAGAGGAATAAGCTTCCAACTTGTTTAAGCCACGGTTGTCTCTGAGTCACACGCAGTCTGATCCATATTCTAAGAAATATTCCTGATTTAAAGCAAAAATTAATTAAGGAAAACTATATTCTTAGTTCGATTCACTATATTAACGACCAAAAAAAGCTAAAGTCAGGGGCCAAGCGTGGGAATGAGAGGGAGACATACTTCTTGAATCTTTTGACTTCTCTCCATCTCCTCCACTACCATCTTCCCTCTTTTGGACTACTGCCTCTTAAAACCTTCTATGGCTTTCCAATGCTTTTAGAACATAACTCACAAACATGGCCTCCTAGTTCGCCCATCTGCCATCTTCTCCAGCCTCATGCACACCAAACTCACCTCATTCTCCCCACTCCAGCCACATAATCTTTCTGTCCATTATACTTGCCATGCTCCCTCCGGCCATAGGACCTCTGTACATGCTGTCACCTCTACCCAGAATGTATTTCTTCCCTACTATCTTCACTGAGTTACCTGGAACCTACCTTTCAGATCTCAGTTCAAGTGTCACTTCCTGACCTCCTTCAACCAAAGCCACATTATGGGCTCTGCTGGTACAAGCCTGTCTTTAAAGGGCTTGTCACAGCTACAGCTTTCCTTTGTATTTTGATTATTTGATTAACTGTAAGGTCCATGGTGGGGAGGGACTGTGTCTGATTTTGCTCACCATTGTATCCCGATGCAGGGTTCCCCTAGAGTAGGCAGATGAATTATTGCAACATAGGCCTCTACTGCGAAGGCAAGGTAGTGGTATTTGGTCTTGCCCTATACGGTCGTTATGAGTAAGAATTGACTCCACAGCAACGGGTTTGGTTTTTCTGGTTTCTATATCAGTTAAGAATAAGATCAGCTGCACAGAATAGGAAAAAAAGACAATGGCTTAAATCAAACAAGAGGTTTCTTTCATTCTCATATAAAATATGTATAGAAGTAGCAGGTTCAGGGCTATAGTGTGGTAGCTCTATAAAGTTGCCAGGGATCCAGGTTCCTTCCAGCTCACCACTCTGCCATCCCTAGAATGTGGTTCTTGTCTTCATATGGCTGCTAGAGCTCCAGCCATCACATCTGTTCTAGGTAGCCGAATTGAGGAATGGAGAAAAGGGCCTGCCCCTTCTTTTTTAAGGAGACTTCCTGGAAATACCACACAACGCGTGTGCTTATCCAGAACTTAGTCAAACTGGCCACTCCTGCCCGAAAGGGAGGCCAAGAAATGTGGTGTTTCGGCTGTGCTACAAGGTGTCCAGGTAGAAACCAGGGTATTGTTACAAAGGGACATAGGGAGTGTTTTGGTTATCTATTGCTGCTTAACAAATCATCTGTTATGGATTGAATTGTGTCCCCCCAAAATGTGTGTTAACTTGGCTAGGCCGTGGTTCCCAGTATTATGTGATTGTCCACCATTTTGTCGTCTGATGTGATTTTCCTGTGTTGTAAATCCTAACCTCTATGATGGTAATGAGGCAGGATTAGAGGCAGTTATGTTAATGAGTCAGGAGTCAATCTGCAAGATTAAACCAATCTCTTTTGAGATATAAAAGAGAGAAGTGAGCAGAGAGAGACATGGTGACCTTACACCACCAACAAAGCAGCGTGGAAAGCAGAACATGTCCTTTGGACCCAGGGTCCCTGCGCCTGAGGAGCTCCTAGACCAGGGGAAGATTGATGACAAGGGCCTTCCTCCAGAGCCAACACAGAGAGAAAGGCTTCCCCTGGAGCTGGCACCCTGAATTCCAACTTCTAGCCTACTAGACTGTGAGAGAATAAATTCCTCTTTGTTAAAGCCATCCACTTGTGGTATTTCTGTCATAGCAGCACTAGATGACTAAGACACCACCCTAAAACTAAGTGGCTTAAAATAACAACCACCACAAATATAAAATAAAAATAACAATAGCAATAACTATTTTATTATCTCTCAGGAATCTGTGGGTTGAGTGGGCTCAGCTGGGCAGTAACTTCTGCTGGTCTCAGAGTCTCATGCAGTTACCGTCAGCTAAGATGCTGGGGCCCTTGGGCCTCTCTTTTCCTTGTGGTCTCAGGACCTCTCTTCTCCATGTGATCTCTGTCCAACAGAATGGCCAAAAGCACAAAACAGAAGCTTCCAGGCCTTCTCAAGACTTCAACATAGTGTCATGTCACCACCTTCTGCTAGTCAGAGTAGCCACAGGGCCAGTCCAAATTTAAGGGGAGGAGAAATACACCTCACTTCTCTATGAGGGAAGGGACACGGAATTTGCATTCTTCTTTAACTCACCGCCAGGAGAGTGGATATTTGGAAGCAGTTAGCAGCCTTTGTCTCCCTACTGAGAAAGGGTCGTTGCTATATAAAACTCATGGAAAGAAACACTGGGCATTATGCTTAGCATCTAAAAGAAGCCAAAGTAAGACTAAAGATAATCTCAAAGTGGTCCTCATGCCAGCTCTTCATAAAGCTGCAGTAAACTTTTAAACCGTATTAACAAGGAGCCCTGGTGGCACAATGTTTAAGTGCTTGGCTGTTAACAGAAAGGTCGCTGGTTTTAACCCATCAGCCACTCCATGGGAGAAAAGACCTGGTGATCTGCTCCTGTAAAGAGTACAGCCTTGGAAACCCTATGGGGCACTTCTACTCTGTCCTATAGGGTCGCTATGAGTCGGAATCGACCAGACGGCACACAACAACAGCAAGAAGCATGGGTTAAATAATCTGTGCACAACCTTAACAAGCACTCGAGAACAGACAATTCATAGAAGAGAAAATACAATTGTCCAACTGTCACGTGACAAAATCCTTGACCTCACTAATAATGGAAGAAATGCGCATGGAAACAGTAATAAACTATGAGATTTTGTCCGTCAAACTGACAACATTTTACAAGATTGAAACTACCCGGTGATGTCAATGTTGTTTGTAGGAGTATAAAGTGCAACGATCTTTTTAAGGGCATTTTGTCATTATCTATACATTTTAAAGTGTGCATACCTTTTATTTCAATTTGGTCATATTGAAATCAAAAAAATTTAGAATCATAAAAAGTGCTTTCTAAAAACATTGGCATGATTGATCTATACTCACGTTTCCCATGAAGTGTACATACCTTTTAATGGAGCAACCCCAGTCCCAAGTCACTATTCCATAGAAATAATTGTATAAGCATTCAAAAATGTATGTAAAATAATGCGGGTTTCAGTATTCATATATTATGCAATATAAGCAAGCTTTTATTTGGCATCTACAAATGTATCACTACGCAGCAGGTGAAGCCCTGGTCGCTCAGTGGTTAGGAGCTCGGCTGCTAGCCAAAAAGTTAGCGAAAGGTTCAAATCCACCAGCCGCTCCTTGGAAACTCTGCAGGGCAGTGCTACTCTGTCCTATAGGGTCACTATGAGTTGGACCCTGACTCGAAGGCACCTAACAACAGCAACAATGCAGCAGGTACTTTTATTATCCCCCACTTTTCAGGTGGGGAAACTGAGTCTTAAGAAGTTAATTAGATTGGCCCAGGCCACACAGCCAGGGATCCAAGTCAGCTCTCACTGATTTCATAGCCCAGTTCTTACACACTGCACATTGTGCCACCCAAATCCACTGCCATCGAGTCGATTCTGACTTGGAGTGACCCTATAGGATAGAGTAGAACTGCCCCCTAGGGAAACCCCAAGGGTTTCCAAGGCTGTAATATTTAAGGAAGCGGACTGCCACGTCTTTCTCCCACAGAGCGGCTGGTGGGTTCAAACCACTGACTTTTCAGTTAGCAGCTGAGTGCTTAACCACTGTGCCACCAATGCTCTTCATTGTGCCACCATACCAACCCATTACCTTGGAGTCGATTCCAGCTCACAGTGACCCTATAGGACAGAGCAGAACTGCCCCACAGAGTTTCCAAAGAGTGGCTGGTGGATTTGAACTGCCCATCTTTTGGTTAGACACCGAGCTCTTAACCACGGCGGCACCAGGTCTCCTCATTGTGCCACAGAGGCCTTCAAAAACCTCCCAAGCATGGCAGATAAGCACTGCCCTGAAATACCTTTCTTCTCGTTTACCCATACCATCTTACTGGTAGTTCAAGGGCAATTAAAAAGAATAAATAACAGTAGCTACTCAGAAGCGCAATTAAAAAAAAAAAAAGTTGCCACCAGGTTGATTCTGACTCATGAAGACCTCGTGTGTGTCAGAGTAGAACTGTGCTCCATAGGATTTTTTTTTTAAATTTTTTTCCATACAAAGATTTATGCATACATTGTTACGTGACTCTAATTGCTCTCCCCATACTGTGACAGCACACTCCTCCTTTCCACCCCTGATTTCCCATGCCCACTCAACCAGCTCCTAACCCTCTCTCTGCCTTCCCATCTCACCTCTAGACAGAAGCTGCTCGTTTAGTCTCTTGTATCTACTTGAGCTAAGAGGCATACTCCTCATGAGTATCACTTTATGTCCCACAGTTCAGTCCAATCCCTGTCTGAAGAGTTGGCCTTCGGAAATTGTTTTAGTTCTGGGCTGATAGCAAATCCAGGGGCCATGCTTTCCAGGGTACCTCCAGTCTCAGTCAGACCATTAAGTCTGGTCTTCTTACTAAAATTTGAGTTCTGCACCCCACCTTTGTCCTGCTCCATCTGGGACTCTCTGTTGTGTTCCCTGTCAGGGCGGTCATTGGTGGTAGCCGGGCACCACCTAGTTCTTCTGGTCTCAGGCTGATGAAGTCTCTGGTTTATGTGGCCCTTTCTGTCTCTTGGGCTACTACTTTCCTTGTGTCTTTGGTGTTCTTCATTCTCTTTTACTCCAGATGGTTGGGACCAACTGATGCATCTTAGATGGCCGCTTGCAAGCTTTTAAGACTCCAGATGCCACTCACCAAAGTAGGAGGGAGAACATTTCTTAATAAGCTTTGTTATGCCAGTTGACCTAGATGTCCCCTGAAAGCATGGTCCCCAGGCCCCTACCCCTGCTACTCTATCCCTCAAAATGTTTGATTGTATTCAGGAACCTTCTTAGCTTTGGTTTAGTCCAGTTGTGCTGACTTCTCCTGTAGAGTGTGCTGTCCTTCCTTTCACCTAAGATAATTCTTATCTACTATCTAGTTAGTAAATAACCCTCCCCCTCCCTCCCCACCCTTGTAGCCATCAGAGAATGTTTTCTTCTGTGGCTAAACCTTTTCTTGAGTTCTTAGAATAGTGGTCTTATACAATATTTGTCCTTCTGTGACTGACTAAATTCACTGAGCATAATGACCTCCAGCTTCCTCCATGTTATGTTTCACAGCTTCATCGTTATTCTTTATCGTTGCGTAGTATACCATTGTGTGGATATACCGTAGTTTGTTTATCCATTCATCCATTGATTGGCACTGTCATGGATTGAACGGTGTCCCCCCAAAGTATCTGTCAACTTGTCTGGGTCATGATTCCCAGTACTGTATGATTGTGTAGTCTGATGTGATTTCCTTATGTATTGTAAACTCTATCACTATGATGAGGTTATATGTGATCTCCTTATGTGTTGTAAATTCTATCACTGTGATGTGGTTATGCTGATGAGATTTACAAGATTAGATAGTGTCTTAATCCAATCTCTTTTGAGATATAAAAGAGAGAAGTGAGCAGAGACACATGGGAACCTCATACCACCAAGAAAGCAGTGCTGGGAGGAGAGCGTGTCCTTCGGACCTGAGGTTCCTGCACGGAGATGCTCCCAGACCAAGGGAAGACTGATGCATCATAAGGATTCTCCTCCAGAGCCGACAGAGAGAGAAAGCCTTTTCCTGGAGCTGGTGCCCTGAATTTGGATTCGTAGTGTACTGGACTGTGAGAGAATAAATCTCTTTTTGTTAAAACCATCCACTCGTGGTATTTCTGTTGGAGCAGCACTAGATGACTAAGACAGGCACCTAGGTTGTTTCCATCTTTTTGATCCATTTTGAGTTAGTTTTTGTGCGTGGTGTGAGGTATGGGTCTTGTTTCAGTTTTTTGCAGATGGATATCCAGTTATGCCAGCACCATTTGTTAAAGAGACTGTCTTTTCCCCAATTAGCAGACTTTGGGCCTTTGTCAAGTATCAGCTGCTCATAGGTGGATGAATTTATGTCTGGATTCTCAGTTCTGTTCCATTGGTCTATGTCTCTGTTGTTGTACCAGTACCAGGCTGTTTTGACTAGCATGGTGATATAATAGGTTCTAAAATCAGTTAATGTGAGGCCTCCCACTTTGTTCTTCTTCTTGAGTAACGCTTTACTTATTTGGGGCCGCTTCCCTTTCCATATGAACTTGGTGATTTGTTTCTCCATCTCGTTACAAAGTGCCGGTGGAATTTGGATTGGGATTGCATTGTATCTGTAGATCGCTTTGGGTAGAACTGACATTTTCACAACGTTGAGTCTACCTATACACGAGCAAGGTATACTTTTCCACTTATTCCATAGGAATTTCAATGGCTGATTTTTTTGTAGATAGCCAGGCCTTTCTTCTGGAGCACCTCTGGGTGGACTTGAACCTCCAACCTTTTGGTTAACCGCCGAGTGTGTTAACGGTTTGTACCACCCAGGCAAACAGGGACTCTCAGAATTGCTATACCCCAAAAAACCAAACTCGTTGCCATTAAGTCGACTCTGACTCATAGCGACCCTATAGTGAGGGAAAAAGTTACTGAGCTTGGAGTTAGAAGAACTAGAATCAAGTATGTTGTTGTTGTTGTTAGGAGCCATGGAGTCCGTTCCGACTCACAGCAACCCTACGTACAACAGAATGAAACGCTGCCTGGTCCTGCGCCATCCTCACAGTCTTTGCTATGTTTTTTGTGATCTATATTTTATCACAATAAAAAAATTTGATTATTTAAAGAGTTATAGCGATTCACGTGTATAGCTATTTAAATAACCAAATGTTCTTTTATTGTGGTAAATTACAGAGCACAAAAAAACTTAGCTGTTTCAACCAGTCGTAAATGTGCAAGTCGGTGACGTAATCACCTTCACCGTACTGTGCAATTCTCGCCACTATTCATTTCCAAACAAAATTGTTTCTCACCCCCAACGGAAACCCAGTGCCCTTTAATCAGTAACTCCCTGGTAACCAGCCCCTGGTAACCACTGACAAACTTTTGTCTCTATGCGTTTCCTGTTCTAGATATTTCGTAGAAGTGAAATTATACAGTATTTGTCCTTTTGTGTCTGACTCACGCTTTCGAGGTCCATCCACGTTGTAACATGTGTCAGGACTTCAGTTCTCGTTATGGCTGAGTAATATTTCACTGTGTGTCTATATCACGTTTTGTTGGTCCATTAATCTGTTGCTGGATACTTTTTGGTTGCTTCCACCTTTTGGTAAATAACCGAATTTTGACGGAAAAAGAAACTATAATCCATAATACGGGCGAGGTCGTGGTAAAATGGATGCATTCATATATTGCTAGGGCTGGTGTGAATTGGTTCTCCCAGTTGGAGAAATTTCTGGCACTGTTTCAAATGAGACATTAAAACGTTCACTCTCTTTAATCAGTAATCACACCCTTAGGAAATATCTAAAAGAAATAGTGCAAAAGAATAAAAGGTAAGTGCACAGAGCTTTTCGCTACAATATTATTTATAATAGCAAAACAGTGGCAATAACCCAAATGTCCAATATGGAGGAATGATTAAGTAATGCTTTGGTGCTTGTGTTTGACAAGAGCCACAGCTGTTCACCTTTTTTCCCAGACTCCTTTGGCTCCTCAAGCCCTGCTCCTCACACAGCCGCGGGTGGTTGTGTTCAATAAAAGGACAACAACAGTCAGTAAGGCACATTTTAGCTCTGCAGAACCAGGATGGAGTCAGCCCAATGTTTTCTTCACTTTTAAAAAACTGAGAACAGCTCCACCTGCCCTCTCTTAGCTCTGCATAAGTCCCCACTCTTTAGCACATTTGCTGTTTATGGTTGCAGCTCCCTCACAGTTTTCTCGTAGTTTCCAAATGTTTTCTTCCCCGAAGTTGTGCATAAGCTGATGGCATTCAGGATGCCCGCCAAAACTTGGAGAGGTGCTGGGGCCTGGCTGCCTCCCGCCTCAGCGGGACTGAGAGGCCAAATCGCAACTTGGCGAACTGGGAATCCTCGCCCAGAGATGACCTATAATTATAAGAAATACATCAAATAGTGATTATTTTTATTGACGTCAAGCTGCATTTTTACAACGAGCTGTGTTCGGAGTGAGAGACAGAGAATGTGTGTGTGTTTCCTGGCCAATGCCCAGCTCCACAACCTGCTTACAAACTAAAACACAGAATAGAATCGGTGCACGCAGTTTTGTCCCAAGGGCCCACGGGACGCTGTTTGACGACACTGTCCATGGCAGGGGGCTGTCAGTTTTGAGGATGACATGAGGTGGAATAACGACCCTCAGTACTGAACAATTTATGGTATCAGAACAATACACCCAATGTTTTCGCGAGTTAAAATGTTCCCTGCCTAATGGCCACATGTTCCATATAATAATTTTCTTTGTGTGCTTAAAAAAAAAAAAAAAAACCCACTGCTGTCGAGTTGACTCCACTCATAGCGACCCTATAAGACAGAGTAAAACTGCCCCACAGGGTTTCCAAGGCTGTAATCTTTACGGAAGCCAACTGCCACATCTCTCTCCTGCAGAGTGGCTGGTGGATTTGAACCGTCGACCTTCCTGTTGGCAGCTGAGCACTTCAACCGCTGCGCCACCAGAGATTCTTTTTGTGGACTTATTGCAATTGTAAAATTGTCTTTTATTATACATTGTGTTTACAATATAGGCGGCCTCTTTTTCCTACCCGTTCTACTACTACCAGGTAGTGATGTGTGGGTCTGAATATGGTATACACCTTTTTCTTGGATATTATTTTGTTTTTGCCCCTTCTGTCTTTAAAAAAAAAAAATTTTAAGCCACTTTCCTTTCTGCAAAAACTCTTTTAGGAGGTAGCTGATAGTAGAAAGGGGATATGATGCACAAGTCCCAAATTGTAGTCTCCCGCCTGTCATTAACAGGCTGTGTGACTGTGAACAAGTCATTTCCTCTCTCTGTGACCCTTAAGTTACTTATCCACAAAATGGGCGGGATTGATAGAGGTTAAGACAGGCAGACCTGGAGTCAGAATGCCCGGGTTCCACATCCTGTCTCCAGTTGAATGACCTTGGGCAAACTACTTCTCCTGGAGCCTAGGCTGGCCAGCTGTGCCAGAGGCTGTTTCTGGAACATGGAGCTTGCAGTGATAAAGCCAGGAAAGTCCAGGGAAAACCAGGACGAGTTGGTCACCCTTTCTGTGCCTCAGTTTTCTCACCTGTAAAAGAGGCATGAAAATAGAATCGGCCTCATCGGGTTGTGGGGAGGATTAACTGATGGGTGTGCAAAACACTTAGAACAATATCTGGCACGTGAGAAGGTTCAACACGTGCTAGCTATTCGTACCACGATTGTCTTCTCTAAGGCGCCTTCCTTCCGTCTTCTGGATTCCATCCCCCTCTGTTAACAATTTCACCGTCTCCCTTTCCCTCTCTTCTATTTAATAGCTTAAAGTCTTAAATATGAGCATGTTTAGTATTAAAACCGACATGCTGTGAAATCCTTTGTCTCACTTACTGCCACAGACAATGCCAATGGTGCCTTCAAAATGTTTTTCAGCAACTTAATCTAGCTCTCATCGGAATGTCACAATTTTCAAAGTTATAGTTCAATCTCCCTTTCGTATAATGCAATAAAAAGGTTACTCTAATGTCATTTCCTTTGTATAAATAACATCAAAATGCTTCAACCCAAAAACTGAAGGAGAAAGGAGGAGGGTGAGGAGAAAGAGGCAAGAGGTGGTCCATGAGGAGATCGGTTGGGCAGCACTTCCTGGGCCAGTTTCCCTTCCTGTCCTCCGTCAAACATTTCTGGGTGAGATATTTTTGCATTGGGTGCAGTGGGGTGGACAGTTGTTGAAGAGGTAGGTGTGTGGGAACAAACGCAGGTGAAACCTCAATAAGCAAGGCCCATGGATGTGGGTTCCCAGGGAAATGAAAGTCTTTGAACAGCCCTGTCCTCTCCCCTTTCCCTCCCATCCCATGATGTCTAATACCTAAGTAGGCCATATTTTTGGAGGAGATGAAGGGAAAGGGTGAAAGAAAGGACAGGCATTTTCTTTGATGATCAATCCCTTTTGCAGAGTTGGCAGAGAGTAAAAAGCCCTTTCTGGATATTTTTGCCTGGGGCCCCAGAATTTAAATCAGCCAATCTTTGTTTACAACTGTCTGTGTGGGGTACACAGCACCCTACCCCAAAAGCCAGTCCTGCATTAGAAAAAAGAGAGAGAGAGAGAGGGTCTTGGAACTGTCCACCGTGGAAGATTGTCAGCAACCATATTTTCTATTTGTACTGTTTAAAAGATAGTGTCGATGGTCTCCCCGTTTCTCAGAAAAGGGAAATTTTACACCTGTTAGATTATAGTCTTGGAGCTATTTACTAGGGAGAATGTACAGCGACAGATACCGCCTACTCTCTGTTATCCATGAAAAGAAATAAGCAAAAATCACTTCTAGGTCTGAATTTCCCTTGAACTGTGTGTTTCAATCGCCTTGCTTTCCAGCCCTTCTGGAATTCTGGAAGCAAAATGCATTGGTTTTAATTTCTTCTTAGTCCCCTGCAAACCTTAACCCAGGCAAGTAATGAACAATGGAATGGCCTCAATGGCAGTCATGGGGAAATGGAGAAAAGAGAATGAGACCTGGATTAATAAGAAAAGAGGGAGGAAAAAAAAAAAAAGGATCAATAGGCGCTCACCCCCCATGACAATGAAAAATGAAATGCCGTGTGCCCAAACAAAACTGGGCAGATAGGCTGGGTCAGGAAAGACTTGCGCTCCTCCTGGGTGCCAGGAGCTGTGCTGTGGTTGTTAGCGGCCTTCCAGTCGATTCTGACTTCATGGCGACCCCCTGCGTCCAAAGTAGAACTGCTTCATAGGGTTTTCAAGGCTGTGACCTTTCCAGAGCAGACCGCCAGGCCTGTCCTCCGAGGGGCCTCTGGGTAGGTTCAAATCGTTGACCTGTCTGCTACTAGTCGAGTGCTTAACCGTCTGTGCCATCCAAGGCCTCCGGAACTGTGCTAAGACTCGCCATCTGAAGTGCAGGGAAAAACGTGCTGTTGGTTGGAGACAGGCAACAGACCATTTCAGGCGACAGAGAGAAGTCTACGATTTCCCACTCGAAGAATCTGTTTGGGATCTTCTCGTTTAGTCCCCAGAGAAAAACTGCCAAGGCTCATCCTCGGTGCATTTGCATCGGAGTGGATTTCTTTCTTTCTTTCTTTCCCTCCTCCTTCCTCCTCTCCTTTCCTGCCTCGACTCTCCTCCCGCACCTGCGACCGTGACAGCGGTCGTTTTCGAGGGGTGGCAGGTGTCTGCGACGCCGGCTCTTGACCTCGCCCTGCGCCCCAGGGACCTCGCTCCGGAGCCGCGCCGGGCGCTTCCCACGCCGGTCCCTCCCCAAAGCGCCCCCTTGCGGGCGCCCTGGGCCAGCCTCCCGGCCCTGGTCCTCGGCCCTCCCCGCTGCTCCGCGGCATCAGCGTCACCGGGGGCGCGGTCTGGGCTCTGCAGCCCCAGCCCCCCAGACCTAGGAGACAGCGTTGGGGGGGCACCTCCTTCCCGATGGGGACACCGAGGCCGCCCCAGCCGAGCGGCGTCCCGGGAAGGCCCTGCCCTCGGCGGCCAGTTCGACGAGGAGGCCAGGTCGTCGGGCCCGGCGGGCCCTGCCTCCCTAGGCCGCGGTCCCCCAGTTCTCTGCCACCGTCCCCTCATAACCTCAGCTTGGGAAGCGTTCCCCTCCCCCTAGACGCGCTGGATGTCCTCAAAAAGGACTCTGGGTGGGCTGGAAAAATCGGGGACAGAACGGGGTCGTCGCGGGGGAGGACGGAACAGGCGCAGGTTTGGAGCAGACGCCTGTCAGGGCGTTGAATGTAAGCCCTTTTACTCGGTTATTTCTGTTCCAGGGCCTTTCTTCCTCGTCCTCCTCCTCTATTTTTTCCCCTTCTGCTCAGCTATTTGTGTTTTCTGATCGAGTAAGTGATTTGCGGCAGGAAATTAGATATCTTGATTCCAGAAGAACTGCGGTTCTATTGGTATCTGTTCCAGAGCCGGCTCTGTCTTAGTCGCTCGCTTATTTTTTTTTTTTTTCCTCGCAGGTTATTTTGTGATGAAGGGAACTGAGCGCTGTTCAGCCTTGGCATCTTCCCTTCCTCCTTCAACACAATGCAACTCTTAATTAACCACGGGGCACCCACGCCTCCCTTCCCACGGGAGCCCTTCCATCTGCTCCCCCACCCTGAAACACCAGCCTTTTATGGGCAGGGGAAGCCTCGTGTTGAACTTCCCAATTAGCTAGACACATCACAAAACCAGCAACTCTAAAGAGCTGTTATCACTCCTATTTTTGGACTCTGCCTTTCCAGGCCTTACCTAGTAAATGTGTTGGTGGCCTCAGTGTGACTTTAAAATCCTGCAGTTCTGAGGACAGGAGGTGGCAGCCGCTTCAGAAACACGGTTTGTGTTTTTCTGATTGAGGAGTTGGGTTTGACACACTCAGAGCAAAAGAAATAGCAAGCAATGGGGTCGATGGGAACTGAGCATTGTTATTACCTTTGTAAAAGCTTCCTCGGTGGTAACTTTTTACGGAAGCTTTTAAGAGCTTCAAAAAGACTCATCAAACGGCAGCGTTTGCCCAAAAGCAAAGATGAGAAGGCAGAAAGGGGTAGAAAATCCGGACGAAAGGGAAGGGGCACCTAGGACGGAAATGGGGAGAGTGCTGACACACTGTGGGGAATGAAACCAATGTCATGGGACACTTTATGTACAAACTATCGAATGGGACACTGATTTGCTCGGTAAACTTTCACCTAATGCACAAGAAAAAAAAAACTCACCATTTTCAGACTGAACAAGTCAAAGTGGGTTGGACAAGTACCCTTCATTTCTGTTTTCTACGACCAAGAGGGAGTGGGTGATTAATGAGTGGACAGTAATGGAATCTGGGGTGCGATTTCCAGACGCAAATGCTGCAGGGGTGAGCAGGGCGGTGACCAGGGTCCCCGAGAGTCAGGGCATCCTAAAATCAGAATGTGGGGGGCCTTAGAATCAGAGGGTGGAATATTCTGGAGTCAGAAAATGGGCGGGGATCATAGAACCAGATTTCAAATGAAGGAAATATCAGGGTAGCTACCTTCAGATCACCCCTCTCTAGGATCTGAGGAATGCGAGGGCGCAGGCCGCCGGGCCTCCACCAGCACCCTAGAGCTGTGGATTCGGATTTCCAGCCGGGATTGCATCCTAGAACGCTCGCCTTCTCCCCAGCCCCGGTGATTCCGCTCCTGGGTCCAGTGTTTCCTGAGGTTCGCCAGCAAGAGTCCACCCAGCAATTATCTCCCCTCTCGCGCGCATGGGGGGACATTAACCGCGAACGCACTGGAGAAGAAAGGTACAGATGGGTCTTTTATTAAACACTTGGAAATGTTTCCAAGGCTTTTGTTTTCTTCCCCCATTCATTCCTGCCGGATCCCTCGGATCTGCCAACTTCAGTCCCCGGAGGCTGCGGCGGGAGGGCCCGGCCCGCCCCAAGCCCCCGCTAGGGGGCGCGCTCTGGCCGTGGCACCGAGCCGAGACCCGGGCTTGGGTGGGAGGTCCCGGCCGGCCGGGGTCGCCGCGGCTCCAGCACCGACGCCCGCGTGGGGTCCCTCGCTGCTCCTTACCCGAGCGCCAGTGTTTGCCCCCACTCCATGAGGAGTCGCGGGGTGCTGCAGCGACAGAATAACTCAGGAGACGCCTCGACCTGGGACGCCCCGGGGTCCCGCCGTCTTGCGTTTGAAAGGAGAAACCAGATGGCGGTGGTGACTGGGTGCCGAGAAGTTTCCCTCTCGGTACTGGGAAGGGGGGAGGAGGCGGGAGGCAGGGGCGGCAGGAGATGGGGTGCTTCCGCCAAGGGCCTCGGGGTGACAGCCCGACCAGTTTCTTCTTGCACGTGGGAGGGTGCGCAAGTCCCCCCTTCCGAGGGCAGACATGGTGCTGCGACCATCTAGCCCAGCTTTGTGCTCGGAGCAAAGCTTGCGAATGCCCCAGTGGTTGCCTGCGTGGGTGATGGGGCGGACTTGTTTGCGCCCCAGTTCTGGCTGCCCCACCCCCCTCCCCGGGCTGCTGACCCGCAACAAAAAGTGGGGAAGTTTGCAAAGAAGGGGAGTTGTCCTATCACAGCAATCGCATCCACACGTCCCTACCTCGAGGGCTCGGCCTTGGTCCTTGGGACACTTCTTCCCCAAAAACTGCTTCCTAACCAGCCACTCCCCGCCGAGCCCTAACCGCGGAGCCCTTGGCTCCGGCGCAGGAGAAAGCGCGAGGAAGTCTCCCCTGGAAATCCAAATTTTCGGTCCCTTCGGACCTTCCCGCGGGCTGCTCCTCAAAACACGTCAACAAACAAACCCTTCCCACGTACAGGTGCCAGCGGCCTGGGGAGAACTGAGGCAGGGGGAGGTCCTGGAAGGCAAGCAGGGCGCCGAGAAGGCGAGGGGCAAGTGCTAGGCAAGCGGATTATGTCACATTTCCTCCTGTTATCAGACTTCCAGGAGGTCAGACCTGGATCTGGGCGGAAGATGCAGACCCTGAAGTGGATCCGACTCTGAAAACAGCATTTGAGGAGGTTAACCTTGACTGGTTGGAGCTAAGAGGGGGTTGGGGGGGAGGCAAATATTTCTGTTTGTGCCCTCCGGCTCTTCCCAGCACTGGCTGTCAATCGCGACGCTTGTTATCCTCACAAGGCTTCAGTTTGTTTGCCTGATCTCAGCAAGGTTTTCTTCCACAAGTAGAACTATAATTGCTATAATTCTACTGTATCATTTGGATCATTGCAGTATTGTTGTTTTCTCTCCCTCTTTCTCTCCTCCTAACACTGCAATAACGCGCTCCAGTGTTAAATTAGCAGGTTGCAGAAGACCATAAATGAATGAAAGTTTGTTTTAAAAAAGAGAGAGAGAGAGAGGGAGAAATGAAATAAATAAAACAGCAAAATGACTTGGCAAAGGGGATCTCACATCACAGAGAATCCTCGCGTGTAATCAGGACTTATTGTCTTCCCTTCCAATGGCTTCCAAATTGGTCGCCAGACTCCAATGAAGTTTATTTCTATTGTTTAAATATATGTTTTGAAGAGGTTGAGCATAATTTAAGGGGACCTGAGCCTTCCGGTGCGGCTGGAAGCCCATTATAGCTTTATTTATCTATGTGTATATTGCACAATAAATTAAAACATCTCAAAGGAAAAGTGCACGAGGTTAACGCTCCTGCAAACATTTTTCCACCCCTGGATAACGACATCTAACTGCCACCCCCTTATCCCGCGTTTCTTGCAATATAATTTTGAAACTGCAATGTAGAATTAGCTCTCACCATTCGCCTCTTCTAGGTAATTATTATTTCCAGTCTTGGGGACAAGCCCCCCCACCCCCCGCCTTTTTTAACCATAAACAAGAGTTTTAAACACTTCTGACCCTTACTTCCAACTTTAATTGTCATTCTTATTTTAGTGATGAATTTTACAAGCAGCTGCGCCTCAAACCATTGTTCTCCAGACAGCCCAGAAAAAGCAAACCAACAGTTGTAGATGCCATAGATTAGAGAAACCAGACATTGTGAATAACCATGTACAAACAGAACTAATATTATCACTAAAATGAAATTGTGCTAACTAAAAGTTCTTTTCTACAGAGTCCTATAGCCCAGTTCTTCAAAGTCGACCTACTCAGCAAACAATTTCATTCTTCTTCCATATTAGAGGAACTATTTTGTTTTTGAAAATAACATATAGGATCACACATGCGTCTTAAACCCATATTCTGGTTACACACTGTGGAGACGCCAGCAAATTCCGTCTCTCTTAGGAATGTCAGAAAAGTTTCTGGGTTTTGTTTTTGGTTTTTTTTTTTTTTTTTTAAATCTCTCAGGAATAACAAGAGTCAATTGTCGAATTTGAAGTGGGGTATTGAATGTGGCCAGGATCACTGCAGGGCTGCTGGGTGTAAAGTGAGCTGGGTGCGGCCCTTCTCCCCAAGGTGAACGGACGTGCCTTCCCAAAAACATCCTCACTTGGGAAGGTTGGTCAGAAAGATGCCAAAAATAAATAAACAAAGCAAATAAAGCTAGTGTCTCCACCCAGGTCTCCCAGAGAAATACTTTCCATGCCATTAATAGAATTCAATTTAATTCCAGAGGTCATTCAATCAGAATCAGAAATTCTATATTAACCTCCCCCTTTTACAGTGGATGCTTAAAATTAGACTACACCTCCAACAGAAAGTCCGACTCCTTATTCAGAGAAGGAGAACAGCTGCAGAAGAGGGAGGAGGGGGACGGACGCAGGCGGAGAAGTCCACCGAAAGAGTTGCAACCCCGTTGGGCTCTCGGCAGTGATTTGTGCATTTTTGTCCCTTGTTGTTGAACTCGATCTTTCTTGGCCTCATTCGCAGCCCACTCCCTGTGTGTGCGGAGCCGACTGTGAAGTCACCGAGCCACCAGCAGCCGGGTCTTGTGGATTTCCGACACGGGGCCCACCGGGGAGGTAACAGTGCCTCGGTGCCGCGCAGCGGCCAGCCTCAGGGACTCCCGAGAGGGTCCGCGGCTGGAGGCGCCCAGGACACCTACGCGTCTCTCCGCATCTCCCTCTAAGGAGCCCCGCGCGCCGGGACTGGGCTTTCGGGGGGCCGGGGGAGAGAAGCAGGGGAGGTAATCAGCTGAAAGCTGAACCGGGCGGTATTAAAACACCCAACTGTTGGCGGGGATGGAGAAGGAAGAATGCAGAGAGGCAGGAGACGGTCCCAGGTGCCTGGGAACCGCAGAGAGGGCTTAAAAGAAAATCAAACGTCAGCGATAACTCGGCTTCTCCGCCTCCGCTCCTCCCACCCCATCACCTAAGGATAGAAGAAAACGAGCAACTAAAAACTTGAGAGCGAGAAAGGGACAGAGAGATCCTTTTCCTCCTGCCTTTAATAGTAGTAGTAGTACCCGCATTAGGGTTAGCATTATTAACGTGCCTCTTCCCAACCCTTTATCCCCCTCCAGTTCTATCTTCAATGCTCCTGCCAAGCCAGCCCGATCTATCTGCCACCCATCAGCATCCAAGAGTTATGCAGATGTTTACGGCTGTAAAAAAAAATTCCAGTTACGCATCCTTGTATTTTTAAATACTGACTGCAAGCGATTCAAGTATAATCCTTTGTAAAGCGCCTTTCTCGTTGACACATCTAAGGGGCTGAGAGAGGAAAACCCGGCGTGGATTCCCCCGCCCCGGCCCTCCCCCACCCTCCTTCCTCGCCCCCACCCGCCCGCGTAGGGGTCCGTGGCTTGCCCTCAGGCCCCGCACCCACAGGGCATCCGTGCTGGCCCCTTGTCCGAGCTTAGCCCCACTTCAGTCGGGGCCGGGTCTCGGTTCTGACGCTGGCCGCGCAGGGAGCTTGATTGGGGAGAAATGCGCTCGCCCTCGGGCTCACCCCTCTCACCTTTGCTAGTGGGAGTCTGGCCTGAGAATCCAGGAGAATTGGGGGCGCTTAGATTCGGCCACGGTAGAACCTGGGTCCTTCCCACTTCGGGGAGCTCAGGGCCATCCGCAGGTTCTGCTCCCGGGCGCGATTCGAGGGCGTCCAGCCTTGGGGTGACTGCCTAACAGAGACGAACTTGTGGGGTTAAGAGGGAGGCGAATTCGGGGAGAAGAGGGAGACCCCAGAGCCGTCCTCAGCCGCCCTTCGAAGCTGACCGTAGCCTGTCCCTTTCCACTCCATAGGAGCTCTAGGGAAGGCCGCGAGCGCTGGGCAGACCTTTGCCTTTAAGGGGACTTTTTCTGGGGTACTCTACTAACAAGATAGCAACAGCCAGTCTCAGGGTGAAGACAAATAGCGCAAGGCTTTGGGTCACAAGAGAAAACTGGACGCCCAGACGCCAGGCGTTGCTTGCAGCCGCCCCCCAGGCACCTCGGAGGCCTGTCTGAACTAGAGAGGCCGGGGATCGCGCGCCACTGAGGTCGGGGCACTGCCCTGCGGACGCGATCTCGGCTTTGCGAAGTGCCAAGTCGGTCTGATCAGGAGCCTCCAGGCCTCTCCTCCGAGGAGCGAGGCCCTGGGGTGGTGAAAGGGGCTCCCGCCGCCCAAGCGACACGCACAGGCCTGGCATCCGAATGCGCTAGAGCTTCGGGCCCACCTGAAAGGGCTAAAGGAGGACCTGCAGGAAGGGGACGGCGAACTTCAAAAGTTATTATTTAAAAAACGCACAAAAAAGGAACGCTGGCGCTGGTGCGGGCCCGCTGCCCCCGCCCGCGCCCCCTCCGGAATCCAGTCCGGGCTTTGCGCCGCGCCCCCAGCCCGACGCAGCCCGGCCTCTGGCGAGAGCCAATCAGAGGGCGCCTCTCAGCACGTGGAGGAGAGAGACTCCAGCTCTCGGCGCCAGCAGCTCACTACACTTGTTACCGGTTGTCCTGAGCGCGGAGAGGGCGAGCTCCGGCCGCGGGCAGGGCGGGAGCCGGCAGCCGGCTACCGAAGGAGGCAGAGCACAAAGATCGCAGTCCTATCGGTTAGCACCAGCCGTCCCCGACCCCACCCTCCAGCGCACACCCAGCCATCCCCCCCACCGGGAGAGGCAGCCAGCGGCCGGCTCCCTGCGCCCAGCGAAAAAGCCCCAGCCATGAGCAACCAGTACCAAGACGAGGGCTGCTCCGAGAGGCCCGAGTGCAAAAGTAAATCGCCAACTTTGCTCTCCTCCTACTGCATCGACAGCATCCTGGGCCGGAGGAGCCCGTGCAAGATGCGGCTGCTGGGGGCCGCGCAGAGCTTGCCTGCCCCGCTGGCCAGCCGCGCCGACCAGGAGAAGGCCGTGCAAGGTAAGGCTGCGCCCACCAGGCACCTGTGAAGGGCGTTGGGCACTGGTTGGGATGTCTAATGTCTGCGGTCTGCGGGCCTCAGCTTGTCCAGCTGGAGTCGAAGAGGGGACAACCCTGAGGCCTGGTGCTTCCAAGAGCGATAATCATCTCTCCAGAGGCCGTCTCTCCCTCTGTGCTTCCAAGCAGCAGAGGCCCGGCTTCGCTTCCGGGGCCCTTGGGTTCTCAGGGTTGGTCATAGATGGTTTAAATGTCCCCCTTTGGTGGCCTTGGGTGTACTCTGACGAGGGGCGACGGGTCAGAAATAGGAGATGCCGGGGTGGATCCCTGTAGCGACAACTTGGTGAAGACAAGAAACCCCAAAGCGTGATGAATGGGGGGTCTCCAGCCCGGGTGAGCCTCGGCCTTTCCTCTTTGGAGGATTTCTTCATATGCGGTATCTGTTTTGCTCCCCCCCCCCCCTTTCTTTAATTGTAGATTCCTTGTGAGCTTTGAAACCTCAGCTTTGCGGAAAACGTCCCCGTAGGATTCCCCCAAAGGCTCCTTACTGTATTTGAAATGTATGAAATGTGCGGCTTCTGGGTGGCTATTTTTCCGTCTCTGCTATGTTACTTTTTTAATAGAGTTGAGCTGTTGAGATGTCGTTTGAAAGGTTTTTTTTTTTTTTTCTAAAATTAAAAATTCCAGATCCACTGTCGTTTTACCCTGAACCTGCTACGCTTAAGTTTCGCCTTGAGCTGGCTGCAGAGGTGTCACAGGGCAAGACTTGTGGGTTTCTTGCAAAATCCAAAACCCAGCGGTCCAGCCGCAGCGCCACTTGGAAGAGAGAGGAGGGGACGGCGGAGAAAGGGCCATTTAAAATAAAACTGACTTTTTCCTTTTCCGTTTTTAGTCTGCTGTGGCCCCTGTGCCAGGCGCTTCCTCAAAGGGAAACAGCGGCCTGTGCCTGTTGAGCCCCCCTCCACCCCCACCCCAGGCCTTTCCCAGAGCATTTTCCCTGGGATGATTTTTCTTTGCCTTTTTGTGCAAGGAGCTCCAGGCCCCTCCCGCTGCGGGCTGGTTGGGGCGAGGCCGGCGCTCAGGGCCACAGGGCCGCTTTTCCCCGCAGGGGTCGCCCGCGGGGCAGCGCCCCTCTAGCCAACCCGGGCCCAGCGGCGGAGCAGCGCGCAGAGGTCTCGCGCAAAGTTTTCGGGATAGCGGTGATTTTGTTAAGTTGTTAAATGTTTTCGGATTCTTCCTGGCCCGAAATTGGGGGGGGGGGACGGACAAAGTGGGAGAGAGAGCAAGGGAAAGAAGGAGAAAGAGGAAAGCAGGAACGGAGGGAGGGAATGAAGGAGGGAGCACGCAAACCGAAAAGGCAAAGGGGAGAGAAGGAAAAAGGGATGAAGACAGGGGGAGGGAGAGAGAAAGAAAAGGAGATGAGAAAAGAACCGAAAAAGATAGAAGCGGGGAGCAGAGAAAGAGGTGAGGAAAGGAAGAAAAATAGAGGGGAGCGAGGGAGGGAGAGGAAAGAGGGAGGGAGGCGAGAGAAGGGAAAAAAGAAGGAAATAAGGGAAAGGGAGAGAAAACTATCATGAAAAAGAAAGAAAAGTGGCGAAGGAGACGAAGGGTTGGGAGTTGGGCCGCGCGGAGGGGGCAGTGGCGGGGCGCCCGGCGCGCTGACCGCCCTCCCTTGCCCGCAGGCTCCCCCAAGGGCAGCAGCACCCAGTTCGAGGCCGAGCTGCACCTGCCGCCTAAGCTGCGGCGTCTGTACGGCCCGGGCGGGGGCCGCCTCCTCCAGGGCGCTGCGGCGGCGGCGGCGGCGGCCGCGGCGGCCGCGGCGGCCACGGCCACGGCCACAGCTGGCCCGCGGGGGGAGGCCCCGCCGCCGCCGCCGCCGCCGCCGCCGCCGCCGCAGCCCGCGCGGCCCGGGGAGCGGCCGGACGGCGCGGGGGCCGCTGCGGCCGCCGCCGCCGCCGCCGCCGCCGCCGCCGCCGCCGCGGCTGCCGCCTGGGACACGCTCAAGATCAGCCAGGCGCCGCAGGTGAGCATCAGCCGCAGCAAGTCGTACCGCGAGAACGGGGCGCCCTTCGTGCCGCCGCCGCCCGCGCTGGATGAGCTGGGTGGCCCGGCGGGCGCCGCACATCCGGACGAGCGTCTCGGCGCGGCTGGCGGCCCCGGCGGCGCCCCGGTGGCCGGCGGCGGCGCGGGCGTGGAGGACGACGAGGAGGAGTTGCTGGAGGACGAGGAGGACGAAGACGAGGAAGAGGAGTTGCTGGAGGACGACGAGGAGGAGCTGCTGGAGGACGACGCGCGCGCGCTGCTCAAGGAGCCCCGGCGCTGCGCTGTGGCCGCCACTGGTGCGGTGGCCGCCGCCGCTGCCGCCGCCGCCGCCGTGGCCGCCGAGGGCGGGGAGCTGTCCCCCAAGGAGGAGCTGCTGCTGCACCCGGAGGACGCCGAGGGCAAGGACGGCGAGGACAGCGTGTGCCTGTCTGCGGGCAGCGACTCGGAGGAGGGGCTGCTGAAGCGCAAACAGCGGCGCTACCGCACCACGTTCACCAGCTACCAGCTGGAGGAACTGGAGCGGGCCTTCCAGAAGACGCACTACCCGGACGTCTTCACCAGGTACGCGCGCGGGGTCGGGGTGGGGGTCACAGCGGGAGGGCGCGTGCGGCCCGAGGGAGGGAAGGCGGGCGGGCAGGGGCCGGGTCTCGGACCCAGGGACTTTGCTCCTGGACTCAGTCGGGGCTCTCCCCCCAACACACCTACCCTTGCTCCCCCCAAACCACCCGTTCCCCCACCCCCAGCGCCACTCTGGACTTTACGTTTAGGCAGGGATGGTTCCTTTCTTTCCCAGGCCCGCTCCAGTTTTTCTTTTGCTTTTTTTCAAACAAGTTTTAGTTAGAGGAAAAGCAACGACTTCTCCAAAGAGCGCCCAAACGCGCCACCTTGGAGAGGCGCGCACTCCGGCGCGCACACACGCACGGCCTCGGGCGCTCTGGCCAGGTCTCTAGCCCAGGCGAGGCAAAGGCGGCGCTGCCGGCAGTCGCGGCCAGGGCAAAACAGGGGCTATTTTTGGCCCTGCGCTGTGCATTCGCCACCCGCGCCTGGTGCCCCACAAGCCTGTCGGGTATCAGTTACGATTTTCGCAGTGAAGCTGGAGCCGGCGCCTGCAGAGGAGGCCTTTAAAAAGCCCGGAGTCTTGTCGTTTGAGGACTCCTGAAATACCCGGAGCAAGTCGGAGCTGGGCAGTGTTTGGTGTCCGGACACCTGAGGGGCACCAGCCAGAATCTTCCACCTCATATCTCTATCCTACCCCCCCCCCCACACACACACACATTAAACCCAGAGTGTGTTTGATGTAAACGGGTTTACAGGAGTGCGCAATGACTGCTGGGGGTCTGGCCGGCAGTGGATGAAGCAGCTGCGGAAATTTTTCTCTGTGGACGGGTGTCCAAGTCAGGGGTTCCGGCCTGGTCACGCTCCACTTCCTGCTCACTCGGGTTCTTCCGGAAGGGATGTGGCTGTGAGATGTCTGGAACCTTGGGCCGCGGCTTACCCGGATGGACCTGGGGCGCCGGCCAGCTGGGGGCCTTCCTCTCCCACCCCAAGGCCAAGGCTCCACTCAGGCGAGGAGCCAGGGTTAGGACAAACGTCCCGCAGTGGGAAGGGAGAAATAGACGGGTGTCTGCTGGGAGCAGAGCTTGTCAAGCCCAGGCAGCTCTTTCGCACGAGACGTGTGCAGCTTTTCAATGTGCGTTTTAGAAACGGAAAGCTGCCCGCCCCTTTGAACCGCAGGAGAAGTCTCTGCGTAGGGCACAGGAGGCCCGAGCCAACTCCAGAGTGTAGTTGGTCTTGCAGTTGCTACAGTCTCTCCTAACCAGAAGCAGAAAAGGGCGGATTTAATGCGGGCGAGGGCACGAAACTTGGTCATCCCTTGAGCCAAACTTACTTCTCCCCTGTGTGTCACCCAGTCCCTTCCTTATCTTAAAAAAAAAAAAAAAAACCGAAATAAATTTAAAATTCGGTGTGTGCTATCAAATAGCTATTTGGCCGACTGGCTTTTTGCATTCATCACAAATGCGCATTTAAAAAGAAGAAAACGAGCTGGTGTCAGTTGGCATCCAAGTTCGCCCTCTTTAGCTTCTCCCGGGGAAGCAAAATAAGCGAGGAGGGGCAGCTCCCCTTCTCCGCCCCACCCCCACCTCATTCGGACCCAGGGGTCAGGGCCCCTTGGCTCCGGTCCTGGGCCAGGCAGCAGGGCCATTCGAGATGTGCTGATGCTCTCTGAGGCAGGGGACAACGAAAAGCACGAAGTGAACCGGCTTCCCGGGCCTGAAGTTTCAGGCGTGGACGGGGCCCCTGCCAGCAGCGCAGACCCGGGTCCCAGGCTTGGGCAGCCCCCTCTCTTTCACATTAGCGAGGGGAGAGCCAATTATTCTCCGCGCGCTCATATTTTCGGTAAACAGGTCGTAAGCCGTTTTACAGCATCTTAATGGTTTCCTATTTGCCTTAATTGTCGCGGTAATAACTGCAATGACGGGGTAGGGTTTCAGCGAAATTGACTTCCCCTGAGATGGGCAGGGTTTGTAGTGGGCACTGGAGTCAGGAGGTGCACAGAATTTTGTTTAATCGAAAAATTACCCCACTGAACTCTTAACAAGCTTAACGTATCTCCAGAGGGTAATGGGGAGTGTGACCTATAGGGGGTGAGGGAGGGAGGCAAGCAGGCGGGAGAGAGAGCAATGGAGGGACAGAGAGCTGGAAAGAGAGGGAGAAAAAAAGCGGGGGGAGGGGGGGCGGAGAGCAGAAAGAAGCCAAGAGGGTGAATTTTTTTTTTAATTGAGTGCTAATTTCTTCCCCCATCTAATATTACGACAGAACAGGGTATAAGCAATGTGTGTGTGTGTTTCTCATCTGACTCTAGCTTAGGAGAGAGGAGAGTCCAAGCGTCCAGTTTTGTAGACTTCACAGACTCAAGAAGCCACCCCTGTCACACTTGAATATGATATAATTAATATGATATAATTAACATAATATCCTGTATCTGGCAATGTGTTGTATGTTTTTATATTTCTCAGTGGTGAAAGGGTGACGATGCCCATGTCTGGGGTGGGGGCAGGTAGACAGGGGAGACCCTAATGGAGGAGGCCTGCCATCCAGGGGAAGGTGGCTGTGAGGGCTTGCTGGGGCTTGTAGTGACCTCCTGTCTGTGTGTTGCTTTCTTGTAGGGAGGAACTGGCCATGAGGCTGGACTTGACTGAGGCCCGAGTCCAGGTGAGCTGCACAGCAGAAAGGGAAGGAAAGGAGGGAAGGAGAGTTTTGGGGAGAGATGGATCGGTGGTCTGGCGGGGGGGATGCATAGGATTGAGACCCCTTCATAAAATGAAGAGAAGCAGAGTCAGAGAAATAGACCCAAGCACTCCCACAAAAAGATACTAAAGCATGAAGACTACCTGGATCGGCTTGGGAGGTGGGAGGGGATGTTGTTTTCTGGGTTTGGGGGCCTGAGTAAGGAGTCCAGATCAGAGCAGGGGTTTTAGGGTTCCTGACACTGCAGTTCAGGAGCCCCTCCCCCGCCCCCCCAGTCCCTATAGGAAACAATCCACAGACTGACTTCTCCTGATTGAAATAATGGGATGGAGCATGGATTTGGTTGTTAGACAAATCCGCTCAGCTCCAAGCAGGTATTTGGCTGTGATTAAGTCTCCAATCGGGCTTCATAAAAGCCCACTTAGTGCTAGAACAAACAGGGCCATTTGAAGGCAAAATGCTGTTTGATTTCCCCTCCGCCCGCACAAGGAGCTGGCTAATGCTATTTGATTTCCCATTTTTTATAGCAATGAGCCCACATTGATCTAATAGAGAGTGAGTGCAATGCTATTAAAGGTGTTTGCAGCCCCATACCAGAGTGCATTTCCAAACCCAGGCCTCATAACCAAAGAGACGATCAACACTGGGCAGCCCCAATGGCCAACAGAAAACAGATGTCCCTGGCTTCCGAGCTGAGTGAATCACTTTACAGTCAAAATCAAGCGCTGATAAAGCACAATAAATTCCATATGGCTCATTTAATACACAACAGCTTCTTGCATTAGAGGGTTAATGATGAGGCCTGTCCCCTCCTTTCTGTTGACACATTTCTCCATTGTCAAACAGAGATGTGACAGCAACTCCGCATTTTCAGCTCAGGGGAACGAGTCGTGGGAAAGTTAAATAACTTTTAAAAAGAAAGAGAGCGCCCCCTCCCCTTCTCCTCTCCCCCTATTCACTGGAGAAGATGTAATTAAGGGAATATGAATTATTAGAGTCCTTTCGTTTACCTTTGGGGGGCCTTCGAGGTATTAATTCAATAATGAGGAATTGCAGGGGGACATCTTGATAATTGCAGTTGAGCCGAGAGAGACGAGCCGTCTGTAAAAGGTTTCCACGTTCTTTTAAGGGCATTCTGCCTCCACTGCCCTGGTTTACACTTTTTTCCTCCTTTGACTGCCATCCAGGAGTGGCGGATAGTCTCGTCTAGACAGATTTGGATACACAAAAGCTGCCCACCCAGCCATGTCCTATCTATAGTCTTACTTTCTCAAGCCTCTGAATTTCCATGCTGGGGTGTTTCTGCAATTCCCAAATTCTGTGGAATGTTACGGATGGGCCCCTTTTCGGCAGAATTTTTTTAAAGAATCAATCGCTCCGGATTCTCCATTTTTCTTGCCCTAGGTTGCTGCTTAAAAGTCAAACCAAGCTCAGATGCCTGTGCTGGTAATGGCAACCCCTCCCCCTTGTGCATTTGAAAGATATGGATGTCTTTTAAAATTAAAAAAAAAAAATTCCTCTGAGATAATTTACATTATTATTTTAATATAACTCTGTATCGCCCTGGAGTTCATTCTTAATTTTTAGACTTGTATGCGGGCATAAACCCAGCCCCAAAATATTAATGCCTTCGGGGAAGAAGAAGGAGCATATGTGCTCAGATGTGGGTGTGACGAGCAGGTCACAGAAAAATAATTTCATGCTCCTGGGGGTTATTTTTAGACGGTGGTAGCTGCCACCTTTCAGGTAAAAGGTCTCTACTAAAACTGCTTTCTGTTAACAATTAGGAAGATACCTTGTGCTGAAAAGCTTCCCCAAGCCGAGAACAATCTTATTTAACGAATTTATTTAATCCACACCCCTAAAAGGAAACCAAGAACCTGTTAGCTATGAAGGTTGGAAAAGTCTATGCGGATCTTGTACTCTTGATTTTTATGTGTCAGGTATTGCTACGTGCCTCTTCCATGCAGTCAGTGCTTTCCTGTATAGATCAGGCCCTGCGTAGAGCCCCCATATTTCATGGAGAACTGACCCCCCAAATGTATACTTGGCTGCTAATTTACTGTGAGCATTTCTTCCTTCCCTCCCACCCTTCCCAAACCCCAGAACCCAGTATAACGCTGGGAGGTGTTCAATAAATATTTCTGAAAAGAAGAAATGAACCACCTCCCTGCTTCCCTTTTTAATACAGGCACAGGGATTTTGCCAGTTCTTAGGTAAACCTGAAATAGGTGAAAACAGCTGATACGCAGCGAAAGTGTCACTCAGATCTTGGTGGCTGCTCATTCCAGAGACTTGCCACTGAATGGGTGCCTTATTTCACTCATTCCTCATGACAGCCTTATGAGTAAAGTTTTATTATCCCCGTTTTACAGATTAGAAAACTGAGGTTCAGAGAGGTTTAAGTGACTCCACTAAAGGCTCACAGCAAGCAGGAGGCAGCACAGACGTTTAAGCCTTGGTTTCCTGGTCCCTACGCCCACGAAATCACTTTCCTTAAACTTGGGAAGGAACTGGGCCGGTTGGAATACCCACTGTAAAGGGTTTGCTTGTCCGGTGTTCCCTGCTGGCTTTAAGTTTGGGTCCCTTTCCACCGCCCTTTTGGGCCCAGATGTGTCAGAGAACACCCCGAGGCCAGCGAGGGGCGAGGCGGGTGCGGACAAAAGTGGGAAGGAGGGAGGGGCCGCAGCTGCGGGGGAGAGGCTGGGCCCAGCCAGGGAGCCTGCGGACCGACCTCGGGATCTCTCCGCCTTGCAGGTCTGGTTCCAGAACCGTCGGGCCAAGTGGCGCAAGCGGGAGAAGGCGGGCGCGCAGACCCACCCCCCGGGGCTGCCCTTCCCCGGGCCGCTCTCGGCCACCCATCCGCTCAGCCCCTACTTGGACGCCACTCCGTTCCCCCCGCACCATCCAGCGCTCGACTCGGCCTGGACGGCCGCCGCTGCCGCCGCCGCCGCCGCCTTCCCGAGCCTACCTCCACCCCCCGGCTCGGCCAGCCTGCCCCCCAGCGGGGCGCCGCTGGGCCTGAGCACTTTCCTCGGAGCCGCCGTGTTCCGGCACCCGGCCTTCATCAGCCCCGCGTTCGGCAGGTAACGCGCGGCCTCGGGGAGTCTGCCTGTCTCTTTCTCATACACACAGGCTGGGGGCAGGGAGGAGGCGGGAGACAGGCAGGGGGCTACACACATCTTTTCTCTTTGGCCCAACCTCAGAAACTCCGCCAAAGAAAATACTTTCTAACTTTGCCGCAAAAAAACTGTGGATCTTGAAGGGACTGAGCGGGAAAAGGGAGGGCAGTGGCAGTAGCAACAACTGTAACAACCGAGGAGTATTCGACGAAAGCTGTAAAAGTACCACTTCGTGGCAGTCACAGCCTTCGCCATAGGTGGTATTCGTGTAAACGTGTACAGGTTGTAGGGATGACTTTTCAAGTTTTGTAAAAATCCTTTCTCTTGCCCCAAAGCCTGGCAGCCTGAGGAAGCCAGCCCTGGTCCCCACAGGAGCCCTGGAGCCACAGGGCCCTCTGGGTGCACGGAATTCTTTCTTCTTTCCCAGACTCTATCTTCCTTGTCACTCAAGTGACCCGCTGCCAACGATACCCCCATATGTGCAACCCCCGACCCCCACAGCGGAACAAGACAACGAAATAAAAGAAACAGTTCATCGTATATTATAACTCCCTTTCTTTAAATGAACATCGAATGATGAAATAACAAGTCTGTATAATCACACAAAGAAACAAAAGAGAGATGTATTAAGTTGGAAAAGTGCAGTGAAAATAAAACTGAATGCAGCTTCAATGATCTCTCTTTGGGAGAACAAAGAAATAATAGATTTATCCAACTGCGCAGCCACTTAACAAAAATCATCTTACAGAAAATTTTAAAAAAGACGGAGTAAAATTAATTTCTTGTTACAAACCAATAAAATAAACAGCGAGCACATCGAAATGTAGTTAGTGACTCAGTTTACCTAATGGAACTAAGGAATGTTACGCCCCCTCTGGGTCACTATATTATTTCTCAGGGAAGAAAAAAAAAAAAAAAAAGGAAAATCCTGTGCTTCTTCCATCCACCCCACTTTACTCCTCTGACAACAAGTGTATTGTAAAAGCCGGGAACACAGCTGGAGTACCGGGCTGTGAGATTTGGAGAGGCTGGAAGAGGGGTGGAGAATGGGCTTGGGGAAGAGCAGGAGGCGCTCCCCGAGCCTAGGTGGGGATCTGGAGCCAGAGCCCCAGGGGAGGCAGCAGGGCAAGCCTGGCGGGCGCTCGGAAGTGGCGGGTGGCGGGCGGCGGGTGGGGGGCTGGGGGGTTGGCCAGCGTTGGCCCCGTCTTCTGCTGCGCAGGCCCGCGGTGCCGTGCGGAGGGGGTGCGGGCGTCGCGCGGCGCAATCCCGGCGTCGCGGGGAGGCGGCGGCGCGGGTCCCCGGCTCAGGCATCCTCGTGTGCCGGGGTCGCGGGTCCGGGGGCTCTGTAGGTGAGGAGGCCGCAGAGGCGCAGGAAAGGTGACCATGAAGGGGTGTCGCCGCGCCTGGACGCGGGGCCATCGGCGGGTCAGAGACGTCCGCTGAGAGGAAATCAACAGGCGGGCGCCCCCATCCCCACCCCTTGGGCACAACGCGGGAGGGCTACCGCGGCGGCGTTCGTTGGCGGGAAGGCGAGCCAACAAGCCGGCTTTTCCAGGGCGAGCGGAGTCCCGGGCCGAGAAGGAGCCTGGGAGTGGGTTCCAAGTCTGCAGCATAGGTCCTGGGCTGTTTTTATCCTACTTTCGCCCTTCTTTTTTTTCTCCTCCTTGTCTCTCGTCTCATCTCTCTTTTTTGGTCTCTCGGTCGTCTCTCCTGGCAAATGGTATTTCAGGCAATTGGAGCCCCTGGCCTTGGCATTCACCCTTTTTGAGCGAAATCACGGAATCCGCGCGACTGGGCCGTTCGGGGCCGCGCGCGGGGCCTGGCTGCAGCCCTGGCTCCGGTCCCTCCAAGAATATCTGGCTCTTGGTCTTGTTTTCCGTCAGTTCCCTGCCCCGCTGAAGCCCTCTCCGCGCGCCCAGCGTCGCGTCCTCGGCCCGTCAGCGCCTCGGCCCGCGACCACCCGGGCCTGGCTGCCGCGCCTTCGCGGCCATACAGTCTGCGGTCCTCGCGCCCGTGGGGAGAGGAGGCGGCCCACGAGGCGCCACGCTCCGCTCCGGGGCCATGACCGCGCCGTTTGCTCTCCCCGCAGGCTCTTTTCCACCATGGCCCCCCTGACCAGCGCGTCGACCGCGGCCGCGCTCCTGAGACAGCCCGCGCCGGCTGTGGAAGGCGCAGTGGCGTCGGGCGCGCTGGCCGACCCGGCCACTGCGGCCGCAGACAGACGCGCCTCCAGCATAGCCGCGCTGCGGCTCAAGGCCAAGGAGCACGCCGCGCAGCTCACGCAGCTCAACATCCTGCCGGGCACCAGCACGGGCAAGGAGGTGTGCTAAAGGCCGCCCCCCGCCCCGCGCCCCAGGCGCGCCCCGAAAGGTCACCTCACTCAGCACCACTCAAGACCAAATGGAAACAGAGGACCAGCACACTCCCGAGACGGACGGCACTGAGAGAGCGAGCGCAGCCGCCTTCGCAGCAGCAGCCTGGACACGGGCAAGGCAGCCCTCGGCGCTACTGGACGTGGCACCTCCTCGGCTGGCTGTCCACCCGCCCCTGCCCCTGGCCCTGCCAACTTCGCTCCAACGCGAACGTCCACTCTCTCCTGCTCTCACTTTACTGAAAATGTTGGGGAGATTTTCTCTCCTAGACGCCTGAGATTGAAGTTTAAAAATTTAAAAGTCCAACTTCTCTTCCTTCTGACCACCCCACCCCCCCTTAGCTTTTTTTTTTTTTTAAATAGCATTTTGGCGCTCTAGTTGATCTCCCCAGCTTGGGCCCCGGCGCGAAGCCCGGACCAGAGAAGCGAATGGGAGCCTGTAAGATAGCTAACAGTGCACTTAAAGGAAAGGGGCGTCTTGTTCTTGTTCTCTTCTTTATCATACACCAACCAAGGTTTTTATATCAAACCAAAGGGAAATACTCTGCTAGAATATGGACTGTTGAAGTCACCAAACTGTGATTATTGATTCTGTACATACCATTGTTATTAAAAAAAAAAAAAAAAAAGAACAGAGCTTTGTATATTTGAAATGTTATAACGCAATTGCACTCAGCGTGGTATGGTAAAAGTTTGTCCTCCTGTAGATTCTTACTGTGTTGTAGATACGGTAGGGTTCCTAGACAAATATTTATGTACTCAAGCCCTTTATTTAACTTATTAACTGTAGAGGCTTCTGAAACCTTCCAGATAAAGGCAATGGTACAGTACTTTTGTGTAATGTGTACTTGTTATCACTTTTCCTTGCTATCTAGTGGAGAAGTGTCACGCTCAAAATAAAAAAAAAAATTATATGTTTAACAAAAGGAAGTGTGAATGCTTCCATGCAGGCGCTGAGGGAACGGTGGAGGGAGGCCAGAGGCCAGAGGTGCGTTCCGGGCGGCCTAGAATCCCTGGGTTTAATCTGCTTGGCGTCTTCCTGGCGGAGGCCCCTGGTTTGAATCCGATTCTCAAAGGGGTCCGGGCTTCCTTCAAAGGTTCGGGACGCTGCCGAGGTACCTTCCATGCGCCTCTCGGTTCCCCCGGGTCGTGTCACAGCGGTGGTTGGGCGTCCTGGGTCGCGAAGGTGGGGTGGGTTGGAAGGTGGGTGGGTAGGTGAGTAGGCGTTGTAGACGGTGGAGTCACAGATTTGAAGCGAGCGGGAGTCTTGGCTCGAAGGCGAAGAAAGCTGTTTGTGGAAAATGCCACGTAGCAGGGATGTGCGCAGTCCGAGTTGACAGGTAATGGCGAGAGCGAGAAGCCGAGGCGCTCTCTTCCGAGGGGGCGGGCACCACGGTACACTCGTGGGGAGGAGGGAGGGGTGTGTGTGTGTGTGTGTGTGTGTGTGTGTGTGTGTGTGTGTGTGTGTGTGTGTGTGTGTGTGTGTGTGTGTGTGTGAGAGAGAGAGAGAGAGAGAGAGAGAAGAACGTAGGAACAGTGATGGAAAGGCAGCGAGGGGTATCCAAGTGGCAGATCTTAACTCGACAAATGTCATTACATCACTTATCCAGGCATTGGGAAATGTATACATTTAAAAAAATCTAAACAGCTCAGGTTTCGCGAGGAGACCCAAACTGATTCGCAGTCTGTGCCCCCTCGGCGCACCCCGCCCCGGCGGGAAACGGTCACTTCGTCCTCCCCAGGCGTGCCTGCGCCCTTTGGGTGACCGCTGAGAGGAAGCCCGCCCGCGGGGGCTGGGTCTCGCCAACGCTCCCGGGGTGATGGGAAAGGGAAGAGAAGCTTAATTAGTTTCAATTTGCAGTAATTAGAGCGCCGGACCTTTGGGGAGAGGGGCAAGCGGGGGTGGGGGGTGGGGCTGCCGCGGCGTGACTGCCGTGCGGGGCCAAGCGGGTGACAGCCGCCCCGCCACGCCGCCGGCCAGTCGGGCGCCGCGACGCGTCTGGGACCTGGCCGGCCTGGAGAAGGCGCGTGCGTGGGTCTCTGCGCAGCCGGTGTGCCGGTGCGCGAGGCCGAGGCAAGGTGCGGGGGCAGGGGAGGTCAGAGGCGCGCCCGGGGTGGGCAGCCCGGCTGTACTTGGCTTGCCCACCGGCCCAGAGATCGCGAGCGCCACCGCCCGCCGGACCCTTCGGGGCATGTTCCTGCCGGGGGCTTGCTGGCCGCTGCCCGGACTGTGGCCATTGGGTGGGCCACCGCCATCCTGGCCCGGCCCTGGACTCGCGAGGGCGGCGCTCGCAAGCAGAGGCCCAGCCTGCCCGGACCTGGGGACCAGGCTGCCAACTACCTTTCCTGGCGCATCCCACTAAGCACTCCTTCTCTGGGTTTAGCAGGCCCGGTAGGAACCTCCAGTTTCTAGGCCATCCCTCAGGGCCTGAATATCTTCAACCCCCAGACTCCACAGGGCCTCCCGGGGCGAAGGTTGCTGTCCTGGGGTGGGCAGGGATGCTCGGGAGTTTGAGGAGGGGACAGGCGGGTGCAGGAGCGTGAGGGGAAGAACTTTTTTTTTTTGGTGGTCAATATCAATTTTCCGTTGATTTTGGCTTTTTGTTTAGGTAGGGCTTTTTTCCTCCGGGCTGCCAGTTGGATGGTATACGAGAAACAGTACCATTCTTCCTGTTAATGAACTCTTTTTTAAGTCATTTTTTCTCATTTGACCCTTCCATGGAGCAGAAGCAAATTGCGTGAAATTACCTCCAAGGATTACATTTATTACTGGCCAATGAGAACCCCTCGCCTTGTTTTACAAACTCTTAATCCTATGTCATTCTGATGCCGAAAACAAGCCCGGTCCTGGGCCTCCTATTCTTTCAACTTTCCCCAGCTGGAGGGACCTCATTCTGCACTTAATATTCCCCATAAATATCACACGCTAAAGACCCCCTGACTTCCAGCAAGTCCACATTAAACATGTGACATGTCACGCATGACAAACTCTGAGTATCTTTTCAAAGCAGCATTAAAAGCAAAGAAACCAATTTTCTTCTCCTTCCAAACCTCCCCAAGTGCTGAATGATGGGGATTGGAAAGAGCCACTGGAGCGTACTTAGGGGGATTTTATGAGATTTTCCAGAATGATTTAATCTTATTGTGAGCATTATTAATGAATGGCAACCCAATTTGGCCCCAATATCTGGGAACACGGTCACAATGCTGGGAGCGGCTGACCCCCCCCCCCCGCCCCCTTAAGCAAACCTCCTCCACCGTGGAGGACATGCGCAGCCTGAGGGAGTTCGGGAAAGCCCAGCTCAGGGCATGGCTGTCTCCTATCACACCAGGGGCAGAATGCCCCACCACCTGCTTTCCTAGGGCCTCCCCACAGCACCTTAGGGTGAGGGTGCTGGGGAGTCAGATGAGAAAGATGAGGGGAACAAATGGGTAGGTTAATTTGCTACATTTTCAGACCGGTTAGCCAGACCATGAAGAGGCCCCAAAAGGCCAGAAAGGAGTAGTTGGCATAATATTATTGAGACACCATAGATGTTATTCTGTCACCAACTCCCCATGGCCTGGACTTCGGACAGGGAGGACATCTTGGGTGTGCGGTAAAGAAGGTAGACAGTGGAGGAAATAGGGAGAGTGACTATTGAGGGGAAGGTCTGGGACACCTCAGAACCGGAAACTTAGGCCCGAGCTAAAGTCACCAGCATTGGCCCCAACCAGTTGCCTCGTCCCATTTTTTTACCTATTACTCCCTCCTCCCCAGTCAGGGCAAACATTTACTATTGCTGTTTTTGATTTATAATACTGAGAGACAAGGCACATGTAGCTCTCTTTTTGGTATCGTCTTTGAGTGCAGAGATCTTACTGGAATGGAAAAAGGGGCTGCTGTTAGAGGAAAGAAAATTATACATGGGTTAGCCCGACTTACTTTTAGAGAAAAAATGTGCATGTGAGCATGTGTGTATGTGTATACACAAAAGTGAGTGTGTCTGAATGAAGGGGGTCTTAAATGGGGCCTAAAACGGTATTTTGGAACAGAGTTCCCCGGAGCAAGTGCATATTTCACTGACAGTGGCAGCCTGGCTAGGGGGCGGGGAGCAGAAAACCTACTACCTGAAAGGGGGAGGGGGCCAGGAAAGCAGTTTTCAAAGTAAAAAGTCGTGTTGTCCCTGGACGTTATTAATGGTCCAGTTTGAAGTATACATTTTTTTCCTTTAAAGAAAAGGGAGCGATTACCAGTTATACATTAAGAAATGTCATTCAGTCATTTTTATTCATTCTCCTGAAATCTTCGTAAAAGCCTGAATCATACTTCTACAAGCAGCAATTTTGTTAATCCAGGGGGTTATTACTCTGGGCCCTTATTAGGTTCTACACCACTGCCAAGCAATCCTATAACCCTCTCAAAAGAAGTTTACCTCTCTGTTATAAAACCAGTAGTGGTATTTATACTGTGCAATAATTAGTGTATTACTTGAATCCACTAACACGTTCATTTTATCTCTGCACAAAACCTCTAGTCTGCTTATAGAAAGCTTGTGCCTCCTTTGGTGCTGTTAAAGTGGTGAAAGAGTGAATTGAAGGCTGGTTGCACTTTCTCCTTTTGCCTCGCCTTAATTCCCATCTCTTTTTGCTCTCATCCAATTAGCACAGTGTATTAAGCGGTTTATCATCTCATAGTCAGCTATTGAGAGAAACAAGGCGAGCACTTTGCAATAGAACCTGCGCTCCTTTGACACCCTCAGGTACTTACATATTCCACTGCGCTATGAATAATAGAGGAAGAATGGAGCGCTAATTCCCTCATCAAAGAATGCCTTGTCTGCTGCTTTGCTCAACAACACCATTCTGATCAAAAGAAAAGCAATAAAGCTTAGCATAACAAAACGAAACCTACTTATTAGCTTAGTGGTTAAATTAATGCAGAGCCGCTGCTATTCAAAACCAAGGTTTGAAAACAGCCTCCAACAACCTGATAATGCTGCCTTCGGGATGAAGGAATTTTAATCTGAAATTTGAGGCTGGCTCAGATGAGTTAATCTATTAAACTGCTATAAGGAAGCTCCACCACAAACTGTTCAATTAAGAAATATTTAGGTGAGCGGCCCAAGAGAGAGGGGGCAAGAAGGAAAGGGAGAGAGAAAGGCAGCTTCAAGATGGGGTTGGGTACATCAAATTCAGGGGTCGGGGGCTTGGCTTGTTTTTCATAAAATCCTGACCCAGATAGGGCAATCCGTTTTGGGAGTTCCCTTACCTTTGCATCTTCTGCCAAACAGATTTTAAATGCTGTTTGAAAAAGTGTGTCAGGTCTGGGTGTGTGCTGGAGGTGAGAGGTGGGAAGAAGAAGGGGTGGTGGTGAGGGGCAATGAGTGAGTCTATCCCCTTTCACCATCTTCCCCCAAACTCCAATCTGTGAACTCTGATTAGCCCCCACATCTTGGGTAACTGTGGCAAGATTAACTCCATCCGTTTTCTGGACAAATTAGAATCTTATGGAGCATGCTCCTTGCTGAATTTCCACCTTCTGGCCTTCCCTAGCCCTCTTGACATGAAGTAAGAGAGCTGAGGGTTAGCCAATTGTGTCCAGGATAAATGTGCGTCCTGCTGTAGGCCCCATCCAATCCTACTTCCTGAGTTGAACAGAACAGGTGCCCTCTCTGAGATGTGGGGCTCAGAGGAGAGCCAGGTTCTTTGAGAGTGCCATTTACTTGCCCAGGGAAAGTCTAGCCCAGAGGTTTTTGTCTGGCTCACACAGTGCCAAGAATTTTCTTTTAAAAATCACTGGTCAAGGTTTCAAAATCAAGAAGCTTTATGGAATATCTGGATTCCTGGCTTCTGTTGAAAAACTGGATCGTGTGGCTGCACTGGGTTCAGTCCCTCCTGGCATCACTGAGTAGCTGCTGCCACCTTTGGACAGTCCCTGCCACTCTCCAGTGTGCTTCATTCGTTCACTGTTAGTGCCTCCCAGACAAAGCCTCTTAGCTACACTTGGAATTACAGATCTTAATAAGAAAACATCAGTTACTGCATTAGCCCTTTTGGGGGATTGTACTAAGAAATGTCTGAATGGATTTCTATAAAAATGGTTCTTGCCCTCAAGGTGATTACAATTTAGATAAAGAGACAAGGAACAGTTCTGTGAGAAGTTATTTGAGTCTCCTGGAGTTTCCTGATGTCCAAGTTCAGGATAACTCTCCATTTATATTGACTATAAGCCCAGACATCAACGAAAGCAAAGTAGGGGCTTGCATTCCCGAAGCACACACCAGACAACCATCTGCATAACCTTATATAACAGCGATTTACAACCACATGAATACTCTGAGTCTCCCAAAGCAACCTGGGGTGCTCTACCTTTTGACAGGCCACAGAGCCTGAAGTCCCAAGACATTAATTAATTAATAGGCAGGGCCCAAAATGTTTCTACTTAGAACCTGAGTGTAAGAGAAAGAGGAGAAAGGAGGAGAGGGGGAGACCTAGAGGGGACAGGGCAAGGGAGAGAGAAGAGAAGGCAAAGCTAGCTGAAAGGGAGCTTCGTTTCCACTGCTTTAACAAGTATTCCTATACTAGGGTCAGTGCTAGATGACCTTTCTCTCCTGCTGCCTTGGCCCACACTCTTACACTGCTGTCCAAGTCAGCAAAGCACGAGAAAGCATGCTTCATTTCCTGAAGGCCTCAAATCCCGCAGAAATTCTCTGCACTGCTTTGCAGAGCATTAGGAAATAAATCACGCCCAGCATCTCTAAGGTGGGTTTTAAACCAGGTGGCTATGAGAAACTGGGCTGAGGTTTGGGCAGGGGATGGCCTCTCTTCATACATTACTCCTTGCTGCCGCCTCTAGTCAACTCTTTGTACCTGAGAAGGATTCACTGCAACTGGTTTCCCTTTAGAAAACTTTATTCTTCAGTAAAGCACAGCATATTTTTCTTCTGTAAAAACACACAGGTAAATATTTAAAAAATATTGCATGGTTGTACAAGAGGGACTATATCTTATCAGTATAATCTTACCAATAAGAAAGAATACTATATCGAAATACATTTTGCTTCTAGCAAAGAGGACGCCATTCTGAAGAAACAAGAAAAACAGCACCAGGGCCAATTAACCACCCCCTCCTCCATTTTTTTGAATACACCAGAGACAGAGTAGTCCTCACCCCAACCTCTATACATTTTAAATGAACTGTTAGGATATCAAATTATTTTAAATGTGTTTTCCTATTACATAAACCTTTACCTCAACTTTCTACTTAAAAAAAAAAAAAAAAAAGGAATGTGAGTGTAAAACACCTGTTCAGTGTGTGTGTGTGTGAGTTGGACTTTGGAGCAATTCAATAAACAAGTAAGCTCTGTTTAATCTATTTAGTAAGTACAAGGCCTCTAAGTCTCCCCCTCCATTCAGACAAGAGCAAGTGGCTAGGGGAGGCATGTCGGTTTATACTGGGTTTAATTGACGTGTGAAAAGGCAAAATGTTCACGCTCCTACTAGCCTCCACTCACCTCTTTCTGGAAGCATCTCTGCTAAATACCCTGGAGCCAAGTCTGGGGTCACTGACATTCCAGCGACTCTCAATTAAAGTAGCAATTGCCCTTCTCTCACTGACCCCCTCCTCTAGAAATCTAGTCCACAATATGAAGAAGCTAGGTCTCCAGGTGATTTGGAAAGGGCTATGGGGTCGTGTTTCAAAGTGGTATATTGTAAATATGAAGGCTGTTTTGATTTTCCCTGAATTCCTGGAATATTAAATATCTTTGTAACCTCTCTCCTATCATTGCCCCTCCCTAGCTACATCCACACCAACATGAGACAGTCCCAGAGGAACAGCAGATGTGGGACAAGCAGTGAGGGCTACTACAGTGAAGGTGCCAAGGAAGTGGGACTCCCTTAAGACTTCATGGCACAATTAGCGAAGAGTTTGCTGAGGTTCACTTCGGAGTAGCCACTTCGGGATAAAAACTGCTGTGCTAGGTTCTTGAGTTTTCCGTAGTCCTGAAGAACTTTGGGGGTTAAAAACTTCTTTAATTTCTCTAAAAAGAAAGAAAAAGAAAAAGATTAAAAGTCTAAGAGGAAACTTGAAAGGCAATGATGTAGTCTTCCAGCACCAGAGAAGGGGGTGTGGCTTCTGTTTGTAGCTCCCCCATCTCAGAGGTCCCCCACTTCCCTTAGCCTGCCCCTGGGAGGGGGGACTTGAGACCCCGTGCTGATTTCCCTGTGGAAGCCTTTCTTCCTTTTCCCTGCCCGCCACTTCTCAGCACCTAGCTGACTCAGCGCACCAGGGGACAGGGCCACCCTCTACGGATGCAAACTGCAGGTGCACACCCATGTGCAGCCGCCAAGGTGCACTCCCCTCACGGACTTGACTTTCGCAGCGCTTTCGAGCATGTGCATGCAATTTCATGCAAAGTGTGACTGTGGCAGGGAATACGGTGTCTCAAAAGATGCCAAGTCCCCTAGCTCCTCCCGGCCAATGCTCCCCAGACAAGCTGGGCCTAGTCAGCTTCTTCTAGTCCCTCTTGTTTGCTTCCCTCCTCAGCTAAACCAAACCTCCTTCGCTGAAGGTGGGGAGGGGTGGGCTGCCTGGAGAGCACCTGTCCATTGGTCAGATTTCATTTTGCTTCTCGGTCCACTTTGTATACCTCTGAACCTAGGGTGTACAATGCTCCCTCCTCTCTGTTTCCTGCTCCTTCCACCCGTTCACCCGACCTCCCCATTCTGAGAAGGGCACTACCAGCCTGAGAAAAGATCCCTCCTTTCCCTCCCCAGAGCCGGCTACCTCTACAGTTTTTTTTTTCTTTTAAAGGAGCGGTAGGGCTGTGACAAGCAGGTCTGACCCCCTGGGGGAAGAACACGATCCCAGGGGGAGCCAGCCTTGCCCAGGATGGTTAAGATGACACAGTTTTTGCTCAAAGCTTCTCGGGAACCCCATGAGGTAGGTTTGGAGAGCCTACCCTTCTTAAACAACCACTTTGTGGCTGAGGAAACTGGGAGTTTCAATCACTCACCCGAGGTCACACAGCTGGTAATCAGAGGTGTAGAAAACGCAAACCTAGGTAGCCCGAACCGACAGCCCACTCTGAGGAGCCCCCCTCTCCCTACCCTGTGCCACTGTTCCCAGATAGGCAGGGAAACCAGACGGGAGGCCCCCAGGAATCAGCTGTCCCGCCCGAGGGCCAGGCAGCTGCAGGCCTGTGCCAAGGTGCCCGGGGGTGTGGTGCGGAAGGATCAGGAAGGAAACACAAGAGAGAGGACAGGGTGGAGGCACACCAATCACAAAAAGAAAACCCACACTGAAACGAGAGCAACACTGAAGTCCACAAAACCCCCAGAAAATGAAAACTTGGTTTCAAGATTTTTGTTCCTTAGCTACACGTTCGCATTTGTTCTCTGCAACCTTTTCTAAATTACACCAATTGCCTTTCAAAAATCAACAAAAAAAAGTTGTGTAGAGAGGGCTTAAATGCCCAAAGGGGGTGGGAAAAGGCGAGAGGAGAATGAGAGAGAGAAAAGCTCATGGTTAACCGACTAGAGAAAGACAATTTGAAAGTTCTAATTATCCGAGTCTGGGAATACACAACAATGGCCCCGACCAGTGTCGCTGCCTCCCGGCAGGCCACAGCCAGCCGCAAGCCGGCAACCCCGTGCATGTGAATGACACAAATGCATCTGATGACTGGGGAGAGCACATTTAAAGAGCCGCAGTAAGACAGAGCAGGGGAGGAAGAGAGAGGACACAGCTCCTGATGTGTTTACCTCCTCTGCTGATGGGATATTGACTTTTCCCACCAGGTTGGTTAGAAAGGGGACTATTTACACTGCCACAGCAGAGTCAGAATGACAACCAGCGTCACTCGGTGCTCTTCTCTGTAAAAGACAACTGTGACCGCCAGCATATCCCACAGCCGGTCAATACGGCCAAGGCACCATTCCACGCAAGTTGGCGATACAGATAAAAGCGCATACTTGCTTCCTCAATAAGAACTGAATCAATAACCGATGGAAGGTCCTCTAGGAAGCAGCACCGGACCAGCTGTCACAGGCCGCATCGGGGGTGGGGGCGAAGAGGGAGAGGAGTCACCCCTTCGTTGCGGTGTTTCTCTCCCTCCTTTGGACTCCTGGGCCACCCACATTAAACCATTTCCCATTAAACCCTTACCCTGTTTCCTTCAACACTACACCCACAACTTTAGAAAATTCAAAGCAATATACAGGTGTTAAATGGTGGAAACGAGTTCCTTTCCTTGCTCTGGTCTTGGGAGGTAAATGATAAAGATGTCGTCACAACAGGAGCTGCAGAGCAGGCTCCCAAGGGATACAAGAGCCCCACAGGCCACCAGGCTAGAGGCTGAGCCCATCTTCTGCAGCCACCCCGGCACAGCTCAGAGGTGCCACACTGGACACTGCTGCTGCTGTCTCAGCCACCAGCATAAAAGAATCCAGACTTCGTAGGCACCAGGAAGGAAATGCTGTGCTCCACACAAGTGCACCAGCCACACAGACTAACAGGCTGAAGTATTACCCAGAAATCACCCATCTTAACCCACGAGCAAAGTGAATCTACTTTTCCTGGGAATGACATTTGAAGAACATGTATCTGAAGCTTATTTATTCTGGTCCTTATGGTTACATACTAATTACCAAAAATATTCTGCCCCTAACCACTATGACAAAAATGGGGAAAAAAGTTAGCCTAGATATCAATTAGTCACAAACTATTTTATCAAACAAAGTGAACCACTTACTTAAAAAATCGGTTTTTAGTGGTTAGAATCTAAAACCTCAAAATCCCATCGGTTACAAT